>CM077646.1:31300214-31900214 GCA_039707465.1 Rhabdophis nuchalis | reverse complement strand
CATGGACAGCCGGGCATCCAGGAGGACACCCAAATTGCGCACCCCATCCACAGGGGCAAGATGTTCGCCCCCTATGGCCAGCGATGGAGTCAGCTGGTTGAATCGGGCAGCCGGAAACCACAGCCACTCGGTCTTGGTCGGGTTGAGCTTGAGTCCGTTTCTTCCCATCCAGATCTGCACGGCTTCCAGGCACTGGCACATCACCGCTACGGCATCGTTGGGGTGGTTTGGGGTAGATATATACAGCTGAGTGTCATCAGCGTAAAGATGGTACTCTACCCCAAAACCACGGATAATCTCACCCAGCGGCTTCATATATGTGTTGAACAGGAGAGGCGAGAGGACCGACCCCTGAGGCACCCCACAAGTGAGGGGTCTCGAGGTCGACCTCTGCTCTCCTGCCAACACAAATTGCGATCGGCCAGAGAGGTAGGAGGAGAACCACCGTAAAACGGTGCCTCCCACCCCCAACCCCCCCAGCCGATGCAATAGGATACCATGGTCGATGGTATCGAAAGCCGCCGAGAGGTCTAATAGGACCAGGATGGAGGAGCAACCCCCATCTCTGGCCCTCCAGAGATCATCAACCAACGCGACCAATGCCGTCTCGGTGCTATGCCCGGGCCGGAAGCCGGACTGGCGCGGGTCTAGATAATCAACTTCCTCCAGGTGACGGGGAAACTGTTGTGCCACCACACTCTCAACAACCTTCGCCAAAAAGGGAAGGTTGGAGACGGGACGATAGTTAGTTAAAAGAGCTGGATCCAAAGAGGGCTTCTTAAGGAGGGGTCTCACCATAGCCTCTTTTAGGGAAGCAGGCAAGGAACCCTCACTTAAGGATGCGTTGACAACCTCTTGGAGCCAGCCTCGTGTCACCTCCCAGGATGCCAGTACAAGCCAGGAGGGACAGGGGTCCAATAAACATGTGGTGGCTCGCAGTCGCCCACGTAACCTGTCCATATCCTTGGAAGAAACGGAGTCAAACTCCTCCCAGACAAGATCTGCCTCGCGGCATCCCACTGGGCCATCAATGGGGGCTAGCTCATTCTGTATCTGAGCGATTTTCTCCTGCAGAAAAGTCACAAATTCCTCTGCTCTACCCTGTAGCGGGGCTTCCCGCACCCTCTGTTGAAGGAGGGAGCGGGTCACCCTAAACAGGGCGGCAGGGCGGTTGTCTGCGGATGCTATGAGAGTAGCACAATGATGGCGTTTGGCCACTCTCAGCGCCACAATGTAAGTCCGTAAATGGGCTCTTACCTGTGTCCGGTCAGATTCAGATCGAGTAGACCTCCATCTTCTCTCTAGGCATCTCTTGCGGCGTTTCATCACCCTCAGCTCCTCGGTAAACCAAGGGGCCAGGGTGGTTCGCCGCCGCAAGAGAGGCCGCAAGGGCGCGACCCGATCCAAGGCTCCCGTGGCCGCAATATTCCATGCGGCCACGAGGTCCTCCATCGGGGCGCGGGTCAGGGGTACAGGAAGTGGCCCAAGCACCGTCTGGAACCCATCAGGGTCCATAAGGCGCCTGGGGCGGAACCAGATTGGTGACTCTGGTTCCGCCTCCCCGCAGTGGGGAGTAGCGGTTGGAAAGTCGAGCCGGAGAAGTGAGTGGTCTGACCATGACAAGGGCGTGATGACTATATCCCCTATACCCAGATCACTCTTCCATTGGCCAGAGACAAAGATGAGATCCGGTGTATGTCCACCCTCGTGGGTGGGGCCTTGAATTACTTGGGTCAGGTCCATGGCCGTCATGGAAGCCATGAACTCCCGAGCTACCACGGATGATTCGCCCACCGATGGCAGATTAAAGTCCCCCATGACTAAAAGTCTGGGGGTCTCGACTGCCACCGTAGCGATCACCTCAAGGAGCTCGGGCAGGGCTGCTGCTACATAGCGGGGAGCCAAGTATACAACCAGCAAGCCCAACTGCCTCCCTAGGCCCCACTTCACGCAGAGGGACTTACAACCGGTGGTCTGTGGCACAATGGTCTCTCTCGGCTCAAGACCTTCCTTTACAATAACCGCTACCCCACCACCCCTGCCTAGGGCCCGGGGCTGATGAAAAGCGCGGTAGCCTGGTGGGCACATTTCAACGAGGGGGAGTCCACCCTCGTGGCCCAACCAGGTCTCCGCTATTCCTGCCAGGTCCGGCTCCCCCTCTGACACAAGGTCATGGATGAGGGGGGCTTTGTTGACAACGGACCTGGCGTTGCAAAACATCAGCCTCAGGCCCTGGCTCTGTATTCCCTGACCACCTAGCCTGCGGGGGTTGTGACACCTGACCGTTTGCAACCAACGGCCACGTGTCCCCAACCGGGAGGATGGAACTTGCCTCCCCTCGGACCTGCCTCTCCCCACGACCTTCTGAATGGGAATGCCCTCCGTCGGAACGACTCGTGTTTCCCCCCCCCTCACGGATCCTTCCGCTTCCCTCTGTCGCCTGCTGGCCTGGCCCTCTCTTTCTGACTGTTTGTACCCTCCCCCCTCCTCCCTGGAACCCCCTAAAATCCTAATTAAAAGCCTCCCTAAAAAACCCCTCAACCTGCGCTTCGCCCACCTCTCAGGAATAATCAATCCATCATCGAGGTGGGCCCGTGTTAGACAGGAGGGCCAGGCCTGCGAGAGGGGAGACTCCCGCAGGTCAAGGAGGTCGCGCCTAGAGTACGTGTTAAAAACCTCAGAGGTAGTCCAAGTCCAGGAAGGCAACAAACACAAGTCCGAAAGCAAATAAAGTGGGTAAGTGCAAGGATATTCTTCAGGGTGGGGGGTAAAGTCAGAATCCAGAGTCTTATGGATGGGGAGATCGAATCCAGTCCCGTTACAGGCCCCATCCATCTGTCCTTCCGACCAAAAGGGGCTTAGTTCGTATTTAGTGCCGCATGGCTAATTAGTCCATCATGCGGCCTGATGTAGAATACTGCCCTCTAAAGGCCCAGATGTTGTCAGCCACCTCCTCCAGTCCCATGCACTCACTCCAGATGTTCAGATGTTAGCGATCTTCCTGGGTCGTCCTCGGCCAGGTCCACCAATCCACAATCTGGCTGCAGATGTTCCATGCCAGACTGCTCAAACCAGCATACACATCCTCAACAACTCATCTCCATCTCGCCATCTCGCCATCTCTCACCATCCCATCATCATTCTCATTCTCCTTCTCATTCTCCTTCTCCTTCTCATCACCATCTCCGTCCATCTCTCTCGATCTCCATCCATTGCTCCTTCCATCTCTCTCATTCTCTCTCCTTCTTTCTCTCTCCTCCTCTCCTTCTTTCTCCTTCTCCATTTCTTTCTTTCTTTCTTTCTCTTTCTCCTTCTCCTTCCTTCTCCTTCCTTCTCCATCTCCTTCCTCCAACTCCTCCGACACCACCTTCCTTCCAAGCCTCCGCCTTCTTTCCAAGCCTCCGCACCTTCTCTCACCTTCTCTTTTCCATCCAGCCTCACTTATGAGCAGCCTCGCCAACACACGCCGATCGGAGCTTGGGGATATTTCGGGCACAGGCCAGGGTAGGACCGCACGACCTGCCACTGGTCGTGCGGCCCGATGGTAGCTCTCCTGGCCTGGCCCCATCTCGCAGCCAGCTGATCTTCTTCCGCGTCCCGGCTTGCGGCCTACCTCTCTTCCTTCCGGCCGCGCCGGGACGCTCTAGGCCGCAAACAGGCCGAGTCGCCTCTCCGTTTCTTCTTCGCTCCTCATTGTCGCCCGGATGGCTCGCCCTTCAGCCTCGGGCGGCTCGGCGCGACGAGGAGCAGTTCGGCTTGCCAAGCCAGCCCTCAACGATGGAAACTGGGGGCTGGCGGCATCTTCCTGGGGGTGAAACTATCCCCCGGGCTTCTCCCAGCCTCAGAACGCGACCGCCATGTCGCGCATGCGCAGGTAAAAAAACAATAATTCTATTCTATTCTATTCTGCCCTGCCCTGCCCTGCCCTGCCCTGCCCTGCCCTGCCCTACCCTACCTTACCCTACCCTACCCTACCCTACCCTACCCTATTCTATTCTAATCTATTCTATTCTATTCTGCCCTGCCCTGCCCTGCCCTGCCCTGCCCTACCCTACCCTACCCTACTCTATTCTATTCTGCCCTGCCCTGCCCTGCCCTGCCCTGCCCTACCCTACCCTACCCTACCCTACCCTACCCTACCCTACCCTATTCTATTCTATTCTATTCTATTCTGCCCTGCCCTGCCCTGCCCTGCCCTGCCCTGCCCTGCCCTGCCGTACCCTACTCTACTCTATTCTATTCTATTCTGCCCTGCCCTGCCCTGCCCTGCCCTACCCTACCCTACTCTACTCTACTCTATTCTATTCTATTCTGCCCTGCCCTGCCCTACCCTACACTACCCTACTCTATTCTATTCTATTCTATTCTGCCCTGCCATGCCCTGCCCTACTCTACTCTACTCTATTCTATTCTATTCTGCCCTGCCCTGCCCTGCCCTACCCTACCCTACTCTATTCTATTCTATTCTGCCCTGCCCTGCCCTGCCCTGCCCTACCCTACCCTACCCTACTCTATTCTATTCTATTCTGCCCTGCCCTGCCCTGCCCTGCCCTACCCTACCCTACTCTATTCTATTCTATTCTATTCTGCCCTGCCCTGCCCTGCCCTGCCCTGCCCTGCCCTGCCCTACCCTACCCTACCCTACCCTATTCTATTCTGCCCTGCCCTGCCCTGCCCTGCCCTACCCTACCCTACCCTACCCTACCCTACCCTATTCTATTCTGCCCTGCCCTGCCCTGCCCTGCCCTGCCCTACCCTACCCTACCCTACCCTACCCTACCCTACTCTATTCTGCCCTGCCCTGCCCTGCCCTGCCCTACCCTACCCTACCCTACCCTACCCTACCCTATTCTATTCTATTCTATTCTATTCTATTCTATTCTATTCTATTCTATTCTATTCTATTCTATTCTATTCTATTCTATTCTATTCATTTCCTTGTTGCTAATAGTCAGATCTTACAACATTCTTTCATGTTTTTGGAGTAATGAATACTTATGGCATTTTGAAAGATGGACAATCACAAAATATCTGTTTACAGGAAATAAAAGAGGTGAAAAGACAAATAACTTTAATGCAACTAACCTGGGTACAAAGCAGTGGCGGGATTTTGCTTTAGAATATAAAATGACTCCTTTGAACTTACCGCTCTTATAGTAACCCATGTCACAGAAATGCAAATGTCTGTGGCCAAAAAAGAAGTAATCTGTGCAAACTGATGACTGTGGGCAACATTGTGGATTTGTGGGTCATAGACTTTAATCCAATCTTTTGAATCAATATTTCATTTCACAACAAAGAGATTAATCCTCCAAAGCTGATTAAAAGGCTGTGGTGTAAACAAGAATCCCATATTAGGAACCATAGCTCTCTGTTATTTACAATATTTCCTAAAACTCATTCATATTTGATACTCTCAATGTCTAGGACCCATTCTTTACTTATTTATCTCTGTCTTTTCTCAGTGCTACTTCCTGTCTTTCCTCTCATGTTACTTTTAGAGATACAAAATTTCCAGGATTTTTTTTTCTTAAACAACTATGGGCATACGCTAATGGGAATTCAGATCTGCTCTGCTCCAAAGTAAATTGAACCCCATAGCTGTTCAGTTGATGTAATTTCCTTGGGAAGCAATGTTAGGTACCCAGTGTCGGTATCAACTGAACAAGACCTCAGTTCATGTGAGTCCTCATTTTATCGATCTTGCAAGGCTAGAAGGCTGAGACAACCTTGAACCTGGTGAGATTCAAACTGCCAAATTGCAGTCAGCCGGTAGTCAGCAGAAGTAGCCTGCAGTATTGTAGCCTGCAGTACTGCATTCTAACCACTGTGCCACCATAGCTCTTGTAAACTTACAGAGCTCTTCATCTGCTCTATGAGTCTCCCATTGAGCTATAGCTTCTTCAAAGAACTAGAGAAGATCATCACTTAGGATAGGGGTCTCCAAACATAGATGCTTTAAGAATTGTGGACTTCAACTCCCAGAATTTACTAGCTAGCATGTTGACTGAGGAATCCTGGGACTTGAAGCCCACACATCTTAAAGTGGCCACGCTTGGAGACCTTGGAGGGCTTAAGCAACCTTCTTACTTTACTCTATTGCAAAGAGTGAGATCTCTTTTTCTTTTCTTTGTAGGATTTTAAAGCCAACATGCAAAGGTAAGTAGATACTGCTCATTTCCTCCCATCCTTTCTAAGACCATGTAGCAGAAAATAAGCCATCCTCCTGATAGTCTGGACTTCAAATCCGGTCAACTGATAGCAGGCTTGGTCAATGATAGGAAACAGTGGGAGTTGAAGCACAAGGAGAACATGGCTTTCTAGATCCTCTTTGCTTGGGAAGTATGGAATTTCATATTCCCTCCACTTATTTTTCAGTGAAAATAAGAGCAATTTTTAAAAACGTACCCATGCATGTGTTTGTGAAACAAATAAATAAAAGGAGAGACTCATAACCTGAAATAACAGCACTGCCCCAGCTGACCATACATTAGTTAAAGGTTCCCCTCACACATATGTGCTAGTCGTTCCCGACTCTAGTGGGTGGTGCTCATCTCCGTTTCAAAGCCAAAGAGCCAGCGCTGTCCAAAGACATCTCTGTGGTCATGTGGCCACCATGACTAAAAGTGTATGGAACGCTAAAGGTGGTTCCTATTTTTCTACTTGCATTTTTATGTACTTTCAAACTGCTAGGTTGGCAGAAGCTGGGGCAAGTAACAGGAGCTTACTCCATTACGCGGCGCTAGGGATTGGAACAGTGGTAGTCAACCTGGTCCCTACCACCCACTAGTGGCCATTCCAGCTTTCATGGTGGGCGGTAGGGGTTTTGTCTGATACTGAAGCACTTTCCTTTTTTTAAATTTAATTGACTTCTCTACTTTATAAATCACCATTTCTGTGGAACCGGTGGGCGGATAGAAAATTTTACTACTAACAGAGATACAAAAGTGGGTGGTAGGTATAGAAAGGTTGACTACCCCTGGATTAGAACATATGGCATATGACAGTCCTTTTACCATTAGAGCTGCCTATCTGAAGGAACTCAACTATCTTCAAATCTAAGCCATTTCAACTCATTGGCTTGTAAGTTGTTGATGCCATCATTTTTCTTAGCATCTTTAGCACCTTTGCCTAGAGAATATCAACAGTGCTGCTTTCTGCAAAATGACATTTCTCTAAACCTTGAGCATCCCTTTCCTTGTGTCCAATGCTCTCCAAACTATTCCCATTGCCACGGTGTGTTTGGAGCTGCCACATGTCTTTATTTTGTTTCTGTTCCCCAGGTATGACAAAGCACTTGAAAACCCCGTTGCTTTCCCTCTGGAGCTGAAATGGAGGTCCTGGGATTTCTGTGATATCAATCCTTTTCTGGAAAATTCTGGAAATATATTCAATGGTAATGTGGAATGGATGCTTCTGTGAAGTGTTTCACACGATTGGATGCAAAACAGGGGTGTCGGTAGGGGAAGGGTCCCCCCCCCAGAGGGCAGCACATGTAAAAAAGTAGGAGAGTTTTGCTTACATTATCACTGATGCTATCCTGACAATCCCCTACTAGATGCCCTTGTCCCAGTGGTGGGTTCTGGATCCCGTTGCAACCATGGGGCCAGGTGCCCATCACACGAACTTGCATAGCATGCGCATGCATACTTACCACCCACGGGGCTCCGCGATGCTTCCGCAACACTCCAGCTGCTCAGCGGAGCATTGCGCAGGCGCCGTACGCTCCGTGGGCGTATACAGAAGCGCTGAAAACTTCAAATATCAGTAAGGAGCGCAGGCGGGTGGGTGGGTGGGCCCTCCAGAGCACCATACCAGAATGGTACCCGGTGCTCCCAGCAGGCACCGCTACACCCGTACCAGGGTGTACCGGTCATAACCCACCACTGCCTTGTTCAAAACAAATGTTAGCAGCCCTTCCCTTCCCTCTTCCCCTTTTCCTTCCCCTTCCTCTCCTCTCCTCTCCTCTCCCCTCCCCTCCTCTCTCCTCTACACCTTTTCCCCCTTTCCTTCTTATAAACCAAGTTATCTCGCCCCAGTCTGTATTTTCAAATTGTTTTATCTGGTTTTAATGGGTTGCAATTTTAATTGTTCTTAAAATTTTAGTACAGGCTAATTTAATTCGTTTTTAATCTTGTTATGTATGGTATGTTTTTAGATGGTTTTTACTTTTCCTGTACACTGCCCCGAGTCCCTTTGGGGAGAGGGGGTGGTTTATAAATATAATAAATCAAATTAATTAATTAAATTATTAATTTACATTGGCTATTATAGGTTATTGGCATCTGATAGCTAGATTCAAAAGAGAAAAGCATACTGCCTTCCTGCCAAATTCTTGTTGGTTTCTACCTAATGTTTCCCTAGCATGCGATTTTGTTGTATAAAACGCTTTTGTTCCTCCTGGATTTATGTTAGTGCTTCAAGTTCCCTTCCTTTTTTTCCCCCTCTCAGAGTCTCTGATGGCTGGACTTCAGCTGCAGAAAGGTAAATCCTGTTGTCAGGAAGACGGTGTAAGAGTTTAGAAGGAATAGCAATTTATTGGAAAGTTGCTTTGTTACATTTCCTTGGAGTTCTGTATCTAGAGATTCCCAAACCACCAGCGAGTGTCTTAGAATTAATGGCTGAAAGGCACAAAAGGCAGAAGGGTTGAGGATGATAAAAACTTTGTGCAGCAGATGTGAAATGACCAGATAAAAGGCATATTCCCAGAATGTCATAGCATTGGAAGAAGAATAAACCAACACCTGCAGTAGAAATCTATGGATGTTTTTTAACTCTGATGACTGCATGTTGCCTCCAGTTGGATCCTCTAGAGATGGGCAAATTTAGCCCCCAAATTCCTGAGCCAGCGTGGGTTGGCTCAGGAATTCTGGAAGCTGCAGTCCACAAGTCAAAAAAAAATGGCCCACTCCCGCTCTAATAGGAGATCCACTTTTATGCTTTGTAGAAAGCATGAGTAAGGAAGTGCTTTGGGGCACATCTCTTGGTTGTGAATACTTCTCAAAGTAAGTAAGAAAAGGACAGGAGGTTGGGAAAGGGTGTCTGAAGGGTGATGCACAGAATGTGAAGGTGACTCTGTTCCCTAGGAGTTCATATGTATAGGTCTCAGAGTAATAGATTTAAATTACAGGAAGGCAGGCTCGGATTCAGTTCCTCTATCCACCTGCTCTTTCTGTTAAGAAGAGTTTGATAGAGGAATCAATGATCCGAGGAAGGGATGAGCTCTGATGAATGGACAATCCTCTTAATAGGAGCTCCTGCTCTAAAATGAGTGGTCCTTTACAATTACATGGATCTTTGGTGGCTCAGTGGCTAAGACTCTGAGCTTGTCGATCAGAAAGGTCGGCAGTTCAGTGGTTTGAATCCCTAGTGCCGCGTAACAGAGTAAGCTCCCGTTCCGTGTCCCAGCTTCTGCCAACGTAGCAGTTTGAAAGCATGTAAAAATGCAAGTAGAAAAATAGGAACCACCTTTGGTGGGAAGGTAACAGTGTTCGGTGCTCCTTCGGTGTTTAGTCGTGTTGGCCACATGACCATGGAGATGTCTTCAGACAGTGCTAGCTCTTTGGCTTTCAAACGAAGTTGAGCATTGTCCCCTAGAGTCAGGAACAACTAGTACATATGTGTGAGGGGAACCTTTACTTTACAATTATAGCAATAGGATTTAGATTTACATACTATTCCATAGTGCTTTACAGCCCTCTCTAAGCGGTTTACAGAGTCAGCATATTGGTCACCAACAATCTGGGTCCTCATTTTACTGATCTTGGAAGGATGGAAAGCAGAGTTAACCTAGAGTCAATCCAGCATCAAACTTTTGGCAGTAGGCAGAGTTAGCCTGCAATACTGTATTCTAGCCACTGCGCCACTACAGCTCTATATATCCAGATATTGTATACAGGTAGTCCTCAACTTACAACAGTTCATTTAGTAACTGTTCAAAGTTAGCACTGAAAAAAGTGATTTTCCACACCTCTGTTGCAACATCCCCATGGTCATGTGATCAAATTTCAATTGCTTGGCAACTGACTCATATTTATGACCGTAGCAATGTCCCAGGTCACATGATTCCCTTTTGCGATCTTCTGACACCAAAGTTAATTGGGGAAGCCAGATTTACTTAACAGCCATGTTACTTACTTAACAACTGCAGTGATTCACTTAACAACTGTGGTGAGAAAGGTCATAAAATGGGGCAAAAATCACTTAACAAATGTTAACAGCAACAGAAATTTTGGGCTCAATTATGGTCGTAAGTCATGGACTACCTGTATAATCAAGCTGTTGAGCTGTTTAGGTCTTATAAGGGGGCAGCAGACATCTTGATTTGCACCAATATCATACTGCCATTTTAACAATTAACGCCACTTATCTTTTCTTTTCTCATTTTTCTTCCCCCTCAACAGCACATGTATTTCTGGATCCAGACACAGCTCACCCTCGTCTCATTTTGACAGACGACTGTAAAAGCCTGAAAATGGGCGAATTTTATCAACCTCTAGCCAAAACCCCAGAAAGATTTGACGAATGGCCTTTTGTGTTGGCCTGTTCAGGGTTCACTACCGGCAGGCATTTCTGGGAAGTCACTGTGGGGACAGAAGACACCTGGGGCGTAGGAGTTGCCCGAAAGTCTGTAAGGAGAAAAGGAGATATTGAATTTAGTCCAGAAGAAGGGTTCTGGGCCGTGGGGAAGTGGGATGGCAACTACACAGCGTACAACCCTCCCTTTTATACTCCTTTGACTTTGCGTAGGATGCCCAAGAAGATCAGAATAGTTCTGAACTACGAAGGGGGGTGGGTGACCTTTTTTGATGGCGATACAGGATCTCCTCTCTTTGCATTTTCTCCACCCCCCTTCATTGGAGAGGTGATCATTCCCTTATTTTATGTCTTTGGAAACGCTCGCCTTTCCATCGCTCATTAATGTCTTCTTCTCAGTCAGTCTTGGTTGTAGTGTTTGTCAAGTCTGGAAAAATAATCAAGAAGAAACAAGGAACAAATGGGGATCTAAGGTGGCTTTCCTTCAGTCTTGGTCCCTCTAGATCTGGTTTCAGGAATTCCAAGTCAGTGTGATTGTTTCCCATCCTGCCTTCTGGAGTCCCAGCACCTATGAAGAAGGTCAAGAAGGAAAATGCTAATTGAACAGGATCTGTGACAGCTCTGTCAAACCTCCATTAACTTTCAGACAGTTTAACAGCTACGGGTTTTTTCGGATTATAAGACGTACCTAAATTTAGAAAAGGCAAACAACAAAAAAAGGGTTTTGGCCTCAGCACACCCCATTTTTGGCCCTTTTTTGGGGCCCTTTTTCTGCCCTTTTCCAGCTATTTTTCTATCCATTTTCAAAGCTTTTTTCAGCCCTTTTTCAATGCTTTTTGACCCATTTTGAGGGCTTTTACTACCCCATTTTTAAGGCTTCTTTCGGCCCATTTTTCTGGCTTTTTCCTGCCCGCTTTTTCAAAAAGAATGGGCTGAGAAAAGCCTCAAAAATGAACAAAAAAAAAGCTTTGTAATGGGCGAAGAAAAGCCTCAAAAACTGGCTACAAAAAGCCTGAAAACAGGCTGAAAAAGTCTTAAAAACAGGCCGAAAAAAGACTCATAAATGGGCTGAAAAAAGCCTCATAAACAGGGTGAAAAAAGCCCTGAAAATGGGCTGAAAAAGGTTGAAAATAGGCCCCAAAATGGGGCATGGCCAGTGGGATGGCAGGGCTTTGGCAATCTTCGGTCTATAAGACATACAGACATTTTCTCCCCCTTTTGGGAGACAAAAAAGTGCGTCCTATAGTCCGAGAAATACGGTAACTGATGCGGAGTTTGTCTTTATTTCTTTTAAGAAACAATAACATAACTGCTCAAAGGTGACTTTTCCCCTCAGCAAAGAAACCGGGCTTCTCACATGATAAGAGTATTGTTATCTCAAGATCTTGGAAATTTCCAGATAAGTGGACTTCAACTCCCATAACTTTTATTCGCTAGCCATGCTGGCTGTGGAATTCTGGGACTTGAAGTCCACACAACTGAGAGTGGCCAAGATTGGGAAACACTGCCTTGACTGATCTTCCTTCCAGCTTTCAAACTGCCAATATATATATACTGAATATATATATACTGAAGGCGATGTGGAAAGGCAAGCCATGGTGTACTGTTAATTTAGATGGCGTGGCAACCAAACAGCCTTTACTCATCTTCCCACCCAGGAAGCTGAGCAGAAGGAATCGCTTTACAAATTTACATATATATTTTCAAACTGCCAATATATATATTGGCAGTTTGAAAATATATATGTAAATTTGTAAAGCGATTCCTATATATATATTGGCAGTTTGAAAATATATATGTAAATTTGTAAAGCGATTCCTTCTGCTCAGCTTCCTGGGTGGGAAGATGAGTAAAGGCTGTTTGGTTGCCACGCCATCTAAATTAACAGTACACCATGGCTTGCCTTTCCACATCGCCTTCAGTTCAGAATTTTAGCACAGTTGTGTGTAACCTCATCAGATCATCAACCTCAAGAAAGCTAATGGTTTTCTCAGGCTCCCATTACAGAAACATCTTGGGGACTTCACGCAGCTGTCATTGTTCATCCTCCTGTCATTTTTTTGGGGGAAAATATCTGCTGATATAAAGAATCCTTACTATTGATCTTGTGTCATAAGGGTACATTTGTGGAACTACAAAAGCATATTGTGTGTGTGTAATTATATAGGCCAATCTCTTTCAATTTTAGCAACTAAGATATGTGGACTTTAACTGCCAGAATTCCCCCAATCACTATGCTGGCAAGGGAATTCTGGGAGTTGAAGTGATCTAGGCCATTTCACAGCGGAGACAATACAATACAATAATACAATAGCAGAGTTGGAAGGGACCTTGTAGGTCTTCTAGTCCAACCCCCTGTGTGGGCAGGAACCTTATACCATTTCAGACAAACGGCTATCTAACATCTTCTTAAAGACTTCCAGGGTTGGGGCATTCACAACTTCTGGAGGCAAGCTGTTCCAGAGGTTAATTGTTCTAACTGTCAGGATATTTCTCCTTAGTTCTAAGTTGCTTCTCTCCTTGATTAGTTTCCACCCATTGATTCTTGTCCTGCCCCCAGGTGCCTTGGAGAATAGTTTCTCCCTCTTCTTTGTGGCAACCCCTGAGATATTGGAACACTGCTATCGTGTCTCCCCTGGTCCTTCTCTTCATCAAACTAGACATACTCAGTTCCTGCAACCGTTCTTCATATGTTTTAGCCTCCAGTCCCCTAATCATCTTGGTTGCTCTTCTCTGCACTCTTTCCAGAGTCTCCACGTCTTTTCTACATCGTGGCGACCAAGACTGTATGCAGTATTCCAAGTGTGGCCTTACCAAGGCACTATACAGTGGCATTAACACTTCACGTGATCTAGATTCTATCCCTCTGTTTATGCAGCCTAGAACTGTGTTGGCTTTTTGGTAGCTGCTGCACACTGCTGGCTCATATTTAAACGGTTGTCCACTAGGATTCCAAGATCCCTCTCACAGTTGCTACTATTGAGCTACTATTGAGACATTCTCATCAGTGGTGGGATTCAAAAATGTTTACTACCAGTTCTGTGGGCTTGGCTTGGTGGACATGGCTTGGTGGGCGTGGCAGGAGAAGGATACTGTAAAATCTCCATCCCCACCCCATTCCAGGGGAAGGTTACTGCAAAATCCCCATTTCCTCCTGATCAGCTGGAACTCGGGAGGCAGAGAATAAATGGGGGTGGAGCCAGTCAGAGGTGGTATTTACCGGTTCTCCGAACTACTCAAAATTTCCGCTTTCGCTTCCCCAGAACTGGTGAGAACTGGCTGAATACCACCTCTGATGTGGAACCTTCTTGGAATTGCTGAAAGGATAGGAGATAGGTAGTGTCATATCCCTCACCCTCTGTTGAGAGAGGGCTGTTCAGTCTTAATGTAGATGGCCTCTTTGAGTGCCTCTTTCAAACCAGCAGTCCTCTCTGTCCACAGTGTGGACTTTGCTGCCTTCAAAAGAGTGGCCTCTGTCTTTCAAATGGAGATGGACTGCTGAATCTTGTCCTGATGAGTTTGCTCTCCTATGTCATGCCTTATGCATGGTGACTCTCAGAAAGAGTGCTAATGACCAGATGACCGCAAGGAATATAAATCCTTCCATCCTCCACTTTCTGACAAGCAAAGTCAATGGAGAAGCTAGATTTACTTAACAACAGTGTTTCTAGCTTAACAACTACAGTGAGTCACTTAACTGTGAAGAGAGAAGTGATGAAATGGGACAAATCACACTTAAGTAATGTCGTCCTTAGTAATGGAAATTTTGGATTCAATTGTGGTCAAAGGTTGAGGAACATCTGTATTTACAGCTGCTAACCAAGAACAAGTTATCCCTCTGTCTCCCAAGGTCATTGCCACAGATCATTGCCAACATTTATTTATTTTTATTTATTTTATCCAATTTATATCCTGCCCTTCTCCAAAAGGACCCAGGGCGGCGCACAGGAATTTAAAAACAGCATACAAAGATAATACAAAACATATAAATTTAAAAATCTATTAAATGGTAACCTGCGCTAAAACCAATTAAAATCCCCCAATTAAAACTATCTAAAATTCGTCACAGTAGAGGCTATCCTAGGCCGGCTTGGTGAAATAAGTGGTCCTCTTGGAAGTGTTACAGGAAAGAGGCTTTGATGGGTAGGAATGGGGGGCTGTGAGTGGATGAACTCTGCAAGCTCATGTCTTTTAAGGGGAAGCAAAGTGAAAATAAAGAGGCCCAACAACTTTTGAAGGGGCATTTAATAAAGTGAGAGGGTGTGACGGCTCAAGACTCTGAGCTTGTCAGTTGGAAAGCTGACAGCCGGGGTTTGAGACCTGATGAAGTGCGTTCCCATCCTCGCCTCAGCTCCTGCTCACCTAACAGTTTGAAAACCTGCAGATGGGAGCAGGTAAATTGATACCACTTCGGTGGGGAAGGTCACACCATTCCGTGCACCTTGGCATACAGTTATGCTGTCCACATAACAATGGAAGCAGGAGGGGGGGATTCAGCTGGTTTGCACTGGTTTGAGGCGAACTGGATGTTAATGTTACACCTGGTTCATTGAACGGGTAGTTGGAAAGACTGGCTGACCCCGTCTACCCCTCCTTGACCCTCCCAGGAGTCTCCACTTGGCCAGTTCATCATGCCAGGTAAGTGCAAGGCCCGCACAGAGGCTCTGGGAGGGTGAAAAACGGGCCTCCCTGAAGTCTGAAAATGGGACCATTTCTGGCCTCCAGAGGGCCTCCGGAGCCTGGGGAGGCTGTTTTGCCCTCCTGGGAGGCTCAAAGAAAGCCTCCAAAGCCTGAGGAGGGTGAAAAACGGGCCTCCCGGAAGTCTGAAAATGGACCCATTTCTGGCCTCCAGAGGGCCTCCGGAGCCTGGGGAGGCTGTTTTGCCCTCCTGGGAGGCTCAAAGAAAGCCTCCAAAGCCTGAGGAGGGTGAAAAACGGGCCTCCCGGACATCTGAAAATGGGCCCATTTCTGGCCTCCAGAGGGCCTCTGGAGCCTGGGGAGGCTGTTTTTGCCCTCCTGGAGGCTCAAAGAAAGGCTCCAAAGCCTGAGGAGAGTGAAAAACGGGTCTTCCAGAAGTCCGGAAACAAATCTGTTGGTGGCCTTCGGAACCCGGGGGAGGCTATTTTCGCCCTGCCAGAGGCTTGAGGAAAAGCCTTCGGAGCCTGGTGGGGGCAAAAACACCCCCCCCCCCATGGTGGTGTAAGAGGCTAAATAGGCCACGCCCACCATGGCTCTGTCCACCCAGCAACCGGGCAGATAACTGGTTGCTAACATTTTTCAATCCCACCCCTGTTAAAAGGAGACATAGGGAAAGACATCCAGAAAGAACGCTGATTTGGGCCTAGAAAGCACCGAACTTTGGAAAAAAATACAAATTTGGCTTTTGGAAATAACGGGCGTGAATTTCCCTCTCAAACCCGACCTGTATCTGCTAGGCATTAAACCAAATGAAATCCAAAATCAAGATTGGTACCTTTTTTCGCACATAGTAACAGCGACCAGGATGGCTATTGCACAACATTGGAAAGACACTAACTTACCGCCAGAGCAGTTAATTGTAACCAAAATTTTCAACTGTGCAGAATCGGATAGATTAACATATATCCTAAAAGATAGACAAGACTCAACCTTTTTAAAAAGCTGGAATAGATGGTATTCGTGGTATAGTAGGAGACTAATAGATAGCAAGGGAACCAACTAGATAGACTATTTAAGAAATCAATGTGAGGAATAAACAAGATAAGAGGATAGTAAATCTAAGGAAAAAGAAATCTCTGTATAATTATAAATAATAACCAATAAATTAGACTGGGATAAACTTAATTTTCAATCTAGAGGACTAGACATTTCCCTGGTATGCTTATCTATGTTTTCCCAACTACCCCTACCCTATATTTGTTGATTGTGTGATTTTATACTGTAAAAATTAATAAAGATTTAACTTTAAAAAAAAAAGGGGGGGACATAGGGAAGCATCCAGAAAGCATGCAGAAATGGACCTAGAAAGCATAATTTGCAGTCCCATCTGAACCAGAATCCCACAGAGTTCAGGATGTTGCAGATGGATTTTTTTTCTCCTTACTATCACCCAAATAATAGTAATTTGTTTCTTTGTTTTGTCCCAAAGCTCCAGAGATTTCAATTTTCTAGCAAGTTGCCTGCCATAGAAAGAACTGACTCAGGGGCAACAAAGTATGCTAAGGTTTCACATCACAAATACTTGGTGAATAAATGCCTGAGGTGGATGATTTTGGGGGTGGGAAGAGATAAACCTCATTTTCGTCAGATGTTCAACTTTAGCTGGGCTCCATCTGAAACAGGAAACCCATATGAGCTGTACAACCCTTTGGACTGAGCTTGTTTTAAACACTTTCTTGTGATTTCAAATAAGCTGTGCCAAAGCAAGTATTGGACCCAGCCATACAAAGAATGGCCCTCTTTTTTCTGCTAGCTTTGCTGCTATCCCAGGTAGTGGACAGCAGGCTCGGAACCAAATGCTCCTTGAGGTTGAAGATGGAAGGAGCCCAACCCCTGAATTTTTACAAGCCTGGAGAGCTTCTCATTGGTGGGATCATCTCTGGGAGTCAGGCACAGTTTCAGGCATACAGTTTTGGCAAGACACCCTCTGCTGAGTTTGTTTGGTAAGGCAGGCCCACCGTGGTCACTACACTTGCCACAGAAATCTGAACAGAACAGAACAGAACAGAACAGATTAGAATTCTTTATTGGCCAAGTGTGATTGGACACACAAGGAATTTGTCTTTGGTGCACATGCTCTCAGTGTACATTAAAGAAAAGATACATTCCTCACGAATCATAAGGTACAACCCTTAATGATAGTCATAGGATATAAATGAGCAATCAAAGCATACTAGGAAACAATCAATATAAATCGTAAGGATACAAGCAATAAAATTATAGTCACACAGAGGAGATGGGTGATAGGAACGATGAGAAGACTAATAGTAATAGTAATGCACGATTAGTAAATAGTTTGGCAGTGTTGAGGGAATTATTTGTTTAGCAGAGTGATGGCGTTTAGGAAAAAAAACTCCATGTGTCTAGTTGTTCTGGTGTGCAGTGCTCTATAGCGTTGTTTTGAGGGTGGGAGTTGAAACAATTTATGTCCAGAATGAGAGGGGTCTGTAAATATTTTCACTGCCCTCATTTTGACCCGTGCAGTGTACAGGTCCTCAACGGAAGGCAGGTTGGTAGTAATTTTTCTGCAGTTCTGATTATCCTCTGAAGTCTGTGTCTGCCTTGTTGGGCTGCAGAACCAAACCAGACAGTTATGGAAGTGCAGATGACAGACTCAATAATTCCTCTGCAGAACTGTATCAGTTTGAGCTTTCTGAGTTTGAAGGCCCAGCCTTCTATTTGAATTTTATTTTTTTTTAAATTTTATTTATGTGCCTTGATAAATGGCTCCACGTGCCACCTGTCGCACGCGGCCATAGAATAACAGAGTTGGAAGGTTATCGGTTTTTTAGCCCAGCCCCTTGCTCAAGCAGAAACCAGGGATGTCAAAAATGATTTCATTGAGCGCCGAATTAGGGCTGTGTTTGATCTTGGGGGGCCCTGGTGGGAGGGCGTGGCCAGGGGGAGAGCATGGCCAGCTTGGCGTCAATTGCGTCGGGGTCATCTATAGTGGCCTGATTGCTCTGCCAGCAAAAACAGGCTCCTGAGCTTCGTTCTCAGCTGCGACGGCCTCCTGCAACCCTTTGCCAGCAAAACCAGAGCTTGGGAGGGCTGCATACAGCCCTTGCAAGCTCTGTTTTCAGCTGCGATGGTCTCCTGCAAGCCTCTGCCAGTGAAAATTTTATTTATTTATTTAGTTAGTTTGTCACTCATGTACAAGATAACAGGAATAAGACTAAACATGAATAAGAACACAGGAAATGGGTACAAATAAATGGGTACAGTAGGACGGGGATGGTAGGACTGCTGGTTCACTTATGTGCGCCCCTACTGAACTCTTAGGAATGGGGCGAGGTCAACAGTAGACAGTTTAAGGTTAATGTTACGAGGGTTTGAGGATGTAACAACAGTCAGGTAGTGCATTGCAGGCATTGACCACTCTGTTGCTCTGTTGCCTGCGGCCCTCATGAGCTCCATTTTTGCTGGCAGAAACACTACGGGCTGGTCCTTCACTGTTTCCAGGGTGGCCCTGTGGGCCAGATCTAAGTACTGCATGGATTGGATCCTGCCCGCAGGCAGGTTTGACGCCCCTGCCCTAACACTATTTCTGACAAATAGTTGTCCGATCTCTTCTTAAAAAGAAGAGACGGAGCACCATAACTTCTGGAGGCAAGCTGTTCCACTGATTAATTGTCCTAACTATCGGGAAATGTCTCCTTAGTTCTAGGTTGCTTCTCTCCTTGATTAGTTGTGAAACAAACAAACAAAAGTTTATCCCCAAATTTCATCAAATGCTGGTGAGGTAGAAATTTGGGAGTGACACCCATTTGTATAGCTTTCTATGTTGCCTCCACTTTCCCCCATAATGCTACAACTATATCAAACCTCATCTTTCCATTCAATAGTCTTACTTTCAATTCAAACATATAGAAAATTGACATTTCTCTCATATTGGAGTGTGGATGACCCACAGACTGATGAGGGGAATTTTTGGTATACATTTTGTATGGCTGACATCTTTGGATGTCCTGCTAATATTTGTATATGTAAGTGTATGTGTGTGTGTTTGTGTGTGTATGTTTGACTTTATATCTTGTTCCTAGTCCTTTTTTATTTGTTGTGTTTTATTAATGATACTACTGTATTAATCTAAGTATAATTCTTTTAATGCAAGCTAGTTTCACATTTTTGCACAACAAAATCAATACGTCCATTTTTAAAACAGAAGAAAAGGAGCGAGAAAAACAAAGAAAATGTGAACAATAAATTGCTCTGTACTTTTTGCTAATCAGTTCAATTCAATGCCCAGAGCAGGTAATTAAATGAATCAAATATACAATAATTACTAGTTTATTAAACTAGTTTACTATTACTAAACTAGTAATTAGTTTAGTGCTTTTAAATAATGCCCTAATTCGTAATACTAAACAATAATTTTGCTTCATCTGAAAGTAAGCCAAGATGAGCTTGGAAGTTTCTTCACAGGACAAAATAAATAAGAAGGAAGGAAGGAAGGAAGGAAGGAAGGAAGGAAGGAAGGAAGGAAGGAAGGATCAAAAGACAGAATGATAATAAATTCAATTTGGAGATTCAGTATGAGTACTCTTTGATTAAATTTCTGAATTGACTTTCCAACTGGGATTAATATTTTTAATGAGGTGGGTTCAAACGTCTATTCACTTTTTATTCCATTTGATCCAGAAAAATGAATCAATCTGAAGTGAAGCACACTAAATCAAACCAACTTTCCAAATTCACATGAGCCATCAGTGTGGACCAATGATCCAAACTGGATAGGAAACTTAGCTTTTCTGTCTACTGCAGTTTCTTCTTCCATTCCAGCTTCACCTTTTTTTTGCAATACTCTCCGTTCTATAATTCCTCCATGGATGGAGTCTATTTAGATGAGAGAGGAGACCTGGCCGCTAACTTTGACATCATCTACTGGACCATCTTACCAAATAAATCCATTGCCAGAGTGAAATTTGGGAACCTAAAACGACGGAGCACCCTTGACTTCAATCTTGTCATCAACCCAGATGATACGGCACAGATGAATTTGTTGAACAAGGTGGGGGAAAATGGTTTTATTTTACCGTTTTGGCCACATTTAGAATACTGCTTAATGTCACCCAATTGGGAATCATATGGGCTTCCATTATTCCACCATTTGCATAGCACTAACAGATCATCCAAAGGATAGTGTCAGGTTTATGAAAGATGCCCTAATTAATTCATGATTTAAAGGACTGTCCTTGTCCTGAAGAATAAAAAGAAGAATCTAAAACAGGGTGTTAAATTTACGTTGTCACATCATCATCATGTGTCATATCACAACTCCCCCCCCCTTGCTAAACTGGGGGTGGGCATGGCCAATATATGATGCAACTGGCCCATGGACCAGAAGTTTGATACCCCTGATCTAAAACATCACAGAAGCAGACAGGGGACTTAGGGAAGGGTAACAAAGAACATATATTTTGGAGTATAAGATACACCTTTTTTCCTCTAAAAAGAGGCTGAAAATCTGGGTGAGTCTTATACATTGAATACAGCATTTTTTTGCCTCCCGAAGCCCCGCCCCTTCACCAAAATGGCCGTGTCTAGCCTTATGGAGGCTTTCAGATATTTACTGGGGGCTGGGGAGGGCAGAAATGAGCAAAAAATGGGCCGGTTTTTTGCCCTTCCAGCCCCCAGCAGCACTCTATAAGCCTCCATAAGGCTATGCATGCAATTTCTTTGACATAAAAAGCCAGTTTTTGTGAAAACCAGCCGTTTTTTTGCCCTTTTTTGCCCCCTCTGGAGCACTCTGCAAGCCCCCCCAAGACTATTCATGCCTTTTATTTGGAAAAAAAACGGGCCCATTTTTGCGAAAAATGGGCCGTTTTGGCGAGGTTTGCAGAGTGCAAAAAGGGTCTTCCCCGCCTCCTTTTGGAAAGCTCTTTAACTGATTGATGAGAATTATGTGGATCAAATGCTGTGCCAGCAGGTACAAAGTTAGGTGCTGAAGGTTGTCAGTGATTTTCTTCTCCAGCACATGGATAAATACATATGGAAACATCTACTTACCTACCTACTCTCTCTCCCTCCCTATCTACCTATTGTATTTCTCTCTCTCAATCCCTCTACCTACCTACCCCCTCTCTCTCCCTACCTACCTACTGTATTTCTCCCTCCCTCTCTCGATCCACCCACCTACCTACCTACCTACCTACTGTATTTCTTTCTCTCTCTCCCCCTCTATCTACCTACCTACTTACCTACTTACCTACTCTCTCTCCCTACCTATCTACTATATTCCTCTCTCTCTATTCCTCTACCTACCTACCTACTCCCTCTCCCTCCCTACCTACTGTATTTCTCCCTCTCTCTCTCTATCCATCTACCTACCTACCCACCTACTGTATTTCTTTCTCTCCCTCTCCCTCTCTCTATTTACCTACGTACTTTTTAAAATTTGCCTCTTGAAAACCTTGGTGCGTCTTATTCTCCGAAAAATACGCTACCTTCTGGTGAGATCGGCAGCAACAAATTTAATAAACAAACAAACTAACTAACTAATAAATATCAGTTCTGAGAGGACTAGTTTATATAGATAGTCCTTGACTTATGACCACAATTGAGCCCAACATTTGTTAAGTGAGACTTGCCCCATTTTACAACATCTCATGCCATCTTTGTTAAGTAATTCACTGCACTTGTTAAGTTAGGTTAAGTGAATCTGACTTCCCTATTGACTTTGCTTGTCAGAAGGTTGCAAAAGGGAATCTTATGACCACGAGACACTGCATCTGTCATAAGTGGGAGTCAGTTGCCAAGATTCTGAATCTTGATCATGTGACCATGGGGATGCTGTGATGGTTGTAAATGTGAAAAATGGTCATACGTTATTTTTTCCAGTGCCGTTGCAACTTTGAACAATCACTAAATAAGCTGTTATAAACTGAGGACTATCTGTATTAAGCCAAATCAGAGAAATAGCTGTTAATATATTTTCCGTGATCTTCTTTGCTTGTATGATTAGTTTCTGCCTCCCTCTAGGTGTGCAAAAAGTTGTCTCCCTGGATTTGTTAAGGTAGTTCAAGAGGGAAAGCCAGTTTGCTGCTATGATTGTGTTCCGTGTGCAGAAGGGACCATCTCAGTTCACGAAGGTGAGTGACTCTAATTAGAAGGTTGTATTTGGGGAAATAGACTTCTCCACTTCTTTCCAAGGCAAAAGTTCTTTAAAAGGACTTTGATCCCTTAACTGCCATTTTATTCTCAACATACACCATTTATTCCCTAAATTGTGTTCTACAAAATGACTTTAAAGGAGATTGACCAGATCAGTGGTGGGATTCAGTCGGTTCACATTGGTTTGGGGAAACCGGTTGTTAAATTACCCACCCCCAGCTACCAAAGTGGATCCTGGGTGCTGCACTGAGCACAATGGAGAAAAGGGCAATCGAGTGGCTGGCATGAGAGAAGGAGAAGGCAGCTTTCCCTCCTCCTTCCCTAGTGCTGGCCGCTCTGTTGCCCATTTCTCCATTGCAGCATAGCGCAATGCCCAGGTTCCACTTTGATTGCAGGGGAGGGGGGAATTTAACAACTGGTTCACCCAGGGTCAGGTTGGCCATTGTGGGAGGTTTGTCCTGCATGTGCGGTGGAGTTGGAGGACGGGTTTGGGTCACACCTTCCATGACAGCCAACCTGATCCTGGACGAACTGGTTATTAAATTATTTGAATCACCACTGGACCAGGTGCAGCTTGCCTCAATGCATTGTTAGTTTACCAACTGCAGAAATTCCTTTATATTTAAGTGGCTAGGATCATGCATTTTGTCAGTTGAGGGACAAGTGTCATAATAGAAGTTAGCTTGAAAAAGTTATAGAATCTAACTGGAAGAAGCCAATGAACCAATTAGGGCCAGAATCCAAATGGAAACTTCCATGACAGATGATGGTTTGACTCTTGCTTAAGCGCAGGAGGGCTTTGAGCTGGTTTCTCCTATTCAATGATGAATGAAGAAGCTGGATTAGGTACACAGAGTCCCAGGTTCTTTCCATCCTCATCTCTCTAGGGGATTCTGGTCAATCACTCTCTCAGCCCCAAAGCAAGGGGATGTAGAGGTAAAGAAACTGGAGTAGAAAAGCAGGAAGATCTAGAGCAGTGATGGCTAACCTTTTTATTGTTGGGTGCCAAAAATGTGAGTGCGCGCGCAATAGCAGGCCACTTTCTTTTCAGAAACTGGGCCATTTTTCTCAAAAATGGAGGCAGTTTTCCCTTCCATCAGTTCTGCTGAAGCCGGCAGAGTGCTTCTGGAGGTTGGGGGAAGGAAAAAACACCTCTGTCTGGGCAAAAAATAGCCATTTTTTGCCAGACTGGGGGCATTTCCCCCTTCCTCCAGCCCTGTTGAAGCCTGCAGAAAGGTGCTTCTGAAGGTTGGGGGAAGGCAAAAATGCCTCTGTTTTTGCAAAAAACAACCCATGTCTGGAACCTCTCTGGGACTGACATGCACACAACATTAAAAAGGGAAAAATTACGTTTTTTCAATGAAGATTGTTCTGTGCAAGTGCAGAACAGAAAATAAAGATGGCGGCACCCAGGATAGATATGGTATGGTCACATGTCCAGCCAAGTTACTACCTATTTGGCCGAATTGGTTAGAACTGGTAGGAAGCCACCTCCAGACACTCCTTCCCCAACCTTATCTGTTACCAGAAGAAATGATCTTAGTTCCCACGAGAAAGCTCTCTGTTGTATCTAGTAAGGCATTCCAACCTCCTTCCTCCCTTCCCTTCTGTGTGGAAACTGAGGAACAGGTTTGATTTGAATTTGATACCATTCTTCTGAGGTTGGTAAAATGAAGCCATGGTGTAACATGGTTCAGATCTAATACTTACTCTTTCAGATGCTGAAAAGTGCAACAAGTGTCCAGAAGATCAATATCCGAATAAGAACAGTGATCAATGCATTTCCAAACTTAAAACTTTCCTTTCTTATAAAGGACATTTGGGCATCATCCTAGCTGCCGTTGCCATATTTCTTTCCTTAACCACTGGGTTTGTGTTGGGAATCTTCATCAAATTTGTAGAAACTCCAATAGTCAAAGCCAACAACCGGGATCTCTACTACATTCTCCTTGGCTCCCTCCTGCTTTCCTTCCTGTCTTCCTTCCTCTTCATTGGCCAGCCAAGAAGAGCCACCTGCCTTCTGCGACAAGCAGCCTTCAGCATCATTTTCTCAGTGGCTGTCTCTTCACTCTTGGCCAAAACCATCATGGTGGTGCTGGCCTTCCTAGCCACCAAACCAGGCAATAGCATGATGAGATGGCTGGGGAAGTCTTTGGGCAATTCCATTGTCCTTTCTTGTTCTGTGGTCCAAATTATGATCTGTGCTATCTGGTTGGGCACTACTCCCCTCTTCCCTGACTTGGATATGCATTCCCAGGCTGGAGAGATTGTAGTGCAATGCAATGAAGGTTCAGTCACCATGTTTTACTCTGCCCTTGGCTATATGGGCTTCCTTGCTGTTGTCTGCTTCACGATTGCTTTCCTAGCCCGGAGACTACCTGCAACCTTCAATGAAGCTAAGCTGATCACCTTCAGCATGCTGGTTTTCTGTTGTGTTTGGATCTCCTTTGTACCAACCTATCTGCGCACAAAGGGCAAGTACATGGTGGCTGTGCAGGTCTTCTCCATCTTGGCATCTAGTGCTGGCTTGTTGGGCTGCATCTTTTCTCCCAAGTGCTACATAATTTTGCTGAGGCCAGAGCTGAATACAAAGGAGCAGCTAACCATGAAAGTAAAATAAATCACCTCATGGATGCCAGCAACATGGAGCTATAGCTAGCAATATTGCTGCTGTGGTATACCATGGATATTTATATACATTTTTATAGAGTTTTTATTTTTATTTCATTGTTTGAGGTTTTCTGTTGTTTGTACTATTTTCTGTTGTTTGTACTACTCAAGATTGTTGCTGCAATATGAACAGCTATATAATGTAGGAGACAACAAGAGTGAACCCGAGGGAGGGTTCAAACACATCATAAGTCACCAGTCCCTGTTCGCCTCCAAGAGATCCAGTCTTGAATTTCTTTCTGTCCTTAACTCCTGCAAATTTCCCTTGACCGTTAGTTGGCCAGATTTTTGTAGCGCACTTAAGTTTACAATAAATATACTCATTTGAACTGCATGAATCTCCTAATTTTCCTGGCTCTTGACAAATATTTTAAAATAGATAAATGCCCAAGGGAGAGCATAAATTTTCTGCAGAACTATAGACAAAATCTGTATTGGTTATTGTACAATTTTTAGCAAGGATGTGGTAGTTTCAGATGCATTTGGAATGAATGTGCTTTAGCCAGATCATGAATGGTGGAATAAAGGTATGTTTTTTATTTAATATTAAAACTTTATCCTATCTTTGAACTTCTTAATTGTTCATTTGATGATAAGATTTTTTTTACAGCTGTGGCAATTTTTATTTTTTATTTATTTATAAAATGGATAGGCCAATCTTCTTACCTTAAGATAATTCTATCTGTCAATGTATCAATGATACCAAATGCCAATAAATTTACCATAGTTTTGGAGTATAAGATGCACCAAAGTATAAGACACACCTTAGTTTTGGGGGAGGAAAATAAGAAAAAAAAATCTGCCTACCAGGTATTTCTTTTTATTCCCATAACACCAGAAAAGAAAGCAAACATGATAGTATAATAAAATGATACATTTTGCCACTTTTTTTTCTGTCCCCAGGCAGCCAGGGAAACTCTTACTAAGCTTAACTAGATGTCTGGGCATTCAGCCAAAAACACTTCACATCTAGTAAAATAGTAACAAAGCTGAATCAACAAACCACCCTAGCGCTTGCCTGAAGGAAACCATCGAGAAAACTCAAATAGCCGATAGGAAAAGTCTCTGCCTTGCCCTTAAAGGGGTTATCCCCAAAATAATAGAAATCATGTAGTCACAGGAGCTGTCTACCTTTTCCTTGAGAGGATTATCTCCCCAAAATAGAAAGTGGACAAAAGAAGAACATCTTAGATTGAGAAACACTGATTTAGAATAATGTCAATATCTCCTGCTCTTATTAGCTTTAAAGCAATTTCTTTCTTATTATTGGGGATTTTCACATTATATGTTCATACTGCCTTTGATCAGTATCCTGTATAATAGAATAACAGAGTTGGAAGAGACATTGCAGGTCTTCTGGTCCAATTCTCTGCTCAAGCAGGAAACCCTGTACCATTCAAAAAAATAGCTATCAAACCTCTTCTTAAAAACATCCCATGTTGGAGTACCCACAATTTCTGGAGGCAAGTTGTTTCACTGATTAATTGTTCTAGTTGTCAGGAAATTACTCCTTAGTTCTAGGTTGGTTCTCTCCTTAATTTCTCCTTAATTTCTAAAATGGTAAAGATGTCAGAACTAGCAGATCTGGAAAAACTGACCTGTTTGATCAGGAACAAAACCAGAATTTATTTCTTGATAAAATTTCTATGCCACCCATCTCACCTAAGTAACTCAGTGGTTTGCAGCAACATATAAAAACAACATAAATTGAGTAATATGCTTAGATCAGTGGTGGGATTCAAATAATTTAACAACCAGTTCTCTGCCCTAATGACCAGCTGGGTAGGTGGGGCTGGTGGTCATATGACCATGCGGTCATGGCCAACTCAACGTCACTCACATCGATGGGCGCTTCGCCTTAGCTGTTACAATGTAATAAAGGTTACCTGGAGAGGCAGTTTCTGTCAGCAGGGCAATAAAGATTGGGCTAGAAACAACACCAGAATGTTTCCTTCCTGCCTTCCTTACAGGATTAGCCCTGTAAAGTATGAAAAAACAAAAGATTTCTTCCAACAACCGGTTCTCTGAACTGCTTAGAAAGTTAACAACTGGTTCTCCTGAATAGGTGCAAATTGGCTAAATCCCACCACTGGCTTAGACCCCCTTACAGTAATTGGCAGAGCCAAGTCTCAACATTCTTCGGAAAAATTATAAGAGTAGAAACATTTTATGATTGTTTTGCTTAAAATGGAAAAAAAGTAAAATGATTTCTGGGTTTGATGATTGAAAGGGGACTGAATAAATGGTTGTAATATTAAGGAGGGAGGCAGGACAATGAGTTTGGCTTAGTAACTGCTGTAAAGAATGGCAGGCATCACTTTTATCTCTTTTTCCTGCCTTTTCTTTAACTATTGTTTTCTGTACTTTTTATTCTCTCCTTTTCCCCCTTTTCTGTCTTTTGTTTATATATTTCTGTATCTTTCTTTGATTCATGTAAACACTCTTAAAATTATTTTTTTTAAAAAGAAAGACATGCAAGCAGCTGCAAAATAAAAGTCAGGCCCACGGAAAGGTAGAGCAATAGCAAAAGCAAAAGCACTTAGACTTATATGCCACTTCACCGTGCTTTACAGCCCTCTCTAAATGGTTTACTGACTCAGCATATTGTCCCCCTACAATCTGGGTCCTAATTTTACCCACCTCAGAAGGATGGAAGGTTGAGTCAACCTTGAGCCTGGTGAGATTTGATCTGCCCAACTGCTGGTAGCTGGTGATCAGCAGCAGTAGCATGCAGTAATGCACTCTAAATACTGCACCAATCTTGTATGTGATGGATATTTAGAGACTGCAGTGTATTTGTTTAATCTAGAAGCTAATGCTGTGATCTTTGTGCAGAGACAATTAACACAAAGCCAGCTGACTTTCTAATGAAGAAAAATGGATGGGGTAACAAAAGATTATGATATAAAAATGTCAGCAACATCAGAAAGGGTAACGCAAGTGTGAAAAATCAGATCAGTAGCTTATTAAAGCATTCCAGACTAAGGGTCACAACATAATTGTATTAGGTTCTTTATTTTTCTGTTTCAAATATATCATCTGACAGTATGTAACAACATAGTTGTTTTGCTCAGATTCTCTTTTACAAACTGAAGAGTCCAAGGATCACTGTAAGTGATTGCAATAACAAATCAATTCTTGCTCATGTCTGCAACTGCTTTGGTTTTCTTCTGAAGTGAGGATTTCCCCCACAAAAATCTGCCTCCTACAAATTGTTTTTAAAATGTAGGTATTCCTTAAACATGGTATATTGCAATAAATGGATATACATCTATAATATAAGCAGAAAGCAAATTCTGGAGCAATGGTGATCTATTCGGAGACTAATGGAGAGTAGGGTTTTGTGCTTGCTAGGTGATCCCCTGGAAAGACAATTCTAAAAGAATGAGATTTATACTTTGATTTTTGTGGTTAGCTGCTCCTTTGTATTCAGCTCAGGCCTCAGTAAAATAATGTAGCACTTGGGGAAAAAGATGCAGCCCAACAAGCCAGCACTAGAGGCCAAGATGGAGAAGATCTGCACGGCCACCATGTATTTGCCCTTGGTGCTCAGATAGGTCGGAACAAAGGAGATCCAAACACTACAAAAAACCAGCATGCTGAAGGTGATCATCTTGGCTTCGTTGAAGGCCCCAGGCAGTCTGCGGGCCAGGAATGCAACCGTGAAGCAGACAACAGCAAGGAAGCCCATGTAGCCAAGGGCAGAGTAAAACATGACAGCAGGTCCTTCATTGCATTGCAGGATAATCTCTTCAGGGTGTGAGTGCTTGTCTGTGTCAGGGAAAGGAGGAAAGATTCCTAGCCAGATGGAACAAATCAGAACTTGGACAGCAGAGGAAACAAGAACGAGAGCATTGGCCAATGTCTTCCCAAACCATCTCCTCACACTGTTTCCTGGCTTTGTAGCCAAGAAGGCCAGCACCACTGTGATGGTTTTGGCTAAGAGGGAAGAGACAGCCACTGAGAAAACAATAATGAAGGCTGATTGTCGGACAAGGCAAGTCACTTTCCTTGGTTGGCCAATAAAGAGGAAGGTGGTGAGAAAGGAAAGGAGGAGTGATGTGAGTAGAATGTAGGAGAGATTCCGGTTGTTGGCTTTGACTATTGGAGTTATGTGATATTTTATGAAAATTGCTAACACAAAGGCTGTGATGATGGACAAAAATAGAGCAAAGGAAACCAGGATGATTCCCAAGTATTCTCCATTTGACAAGAAGGTTACAAACTTTGGCAGACAGTGATCTCGGTGTTCACTTGGATGTTGATCTTCCAAACATCTGGTGCAGTAGACTGCATCTGTAATGAAGGAGAAGATCTCCGTTATTTATCCTTAGCAATCCCTTAATGTAATAACAGGAAGTCCTGTTTGATCACAGAAAGTGCTGTAATGGGTAAAAGAACAAAGCCACTAAAAATAAATTACCGTATTTTGGAGTATAAGATGCACCTTTCCCCTCCAAAAAATAGGGTGAAAATCTGGTTGCATTTTATAACTGAATACAGCATTTTTGACCTCAAACGTACCCCCACTTCAGAAAAATGGATGTGCAGAGGGTTTAGGAGGCCAGCAAAGTGCTCCTGGGGGTTGGGGAAGGAAAAAACAACTGGTTTTTTTTAGTCATTTGTGCCCCCTCAGCCCCCAGTAGTGCTCTACAAGCCTCCTAAAAGCTATGCATGCCCTTTTTGTGGCAAAAAACAAGCCCATTTTTGCAAAAAGTGGCCTGTTTTTTGCTCTTTTTTTGTCCTCCTCCAACATCCAGGATCACTTTGCAGGTCTCTCAAACTTTCTGCATGCCCCATTTTTCACAAAAGAATGAGGCATGCAGAGGGTTTGGGAGGTCTGCGGAATGCAAAAACCTTTTTAAAAAATTACCTCTTCAAAATTTTGGTGTGTCTTATCTGGTGTGTCTTATTCTCCAAAAATATGGTATACATTATGAAATCACACATAAAGGAAAAGTGTAGGAAGTGAAAAAGAGAAGATTGTGTTGATATAAATTTGCATTATGCCAGGAACTGTTCTCTGCTGATCCATATTTTTAAAAATCTCCTTCACATTGTTCTTTCCAAAAGGTAATCATGATCTGAATTATATTCAAGTTTATTTCAATAAGTCAAAATGATTACTTCAGTGTTTCCCATTTCTAAATGCTTATTTTACCTCAAATTTATCAATTCTTCAATTGTTCCCAATAAAAATTTGAATTCCACAAGAACTCCTAAGTTATGAGGGACATAAAGGATATGCCAAATGTTGCCAAAGCAGAATATCCACAGGTATATATCAGTGGTGGGTTGCCAGTATTTTTAACTACTTGTTTGGGCGTGTGCAACACTTCTGTGCATACACAGAAGTGTCTGCACAGGGGGGCGGAGCCTCTCGCTGCTGCCACTACTGGTTCTCCTGATCCAGGCCGAACTGGGAGCAACCCATCTCTGGTATTCATCTGTGACAAGTATTTCTTCAGTCGCTATTTATTAACCTGCTTCAATAAAGCCACTTGTCCCCCCCATCCCAAAAGACCAACAGATATAATCTTTTCATGCAGTCTTTCTCTGAGACTGAACCTGAGACCTGAACATACTTTTCAAGGGTTCCTCCAGGACAAAATGTTTGGGAAAACCAAAGGAGAAAATCATTGTTGGTCTTTTGGTAGCAATTATTGGTATTGCCCAGCTAATATGTGAACCAATTGTTGACTAAAGCCTCTTTTTCAAATAAAATATAGGGAGATTATCCAGGTCTCCCTCTTGGATTGTTATTTCTTTTGTATGTCCAATGTAGCATCTTTTTTATCTTTCTCGTAGCTTATTATTTTAAAATACATTTTCAGATCAGTCACAGTCTGTTCTGATAAAACTTGTGCCTCTTCCATGAAATCTTTGAAATACAGTCCATCTATAGAGACAGACAATCTTAAAATTAGCTTTAGGGTCCATGGTTCAAAAACAGCCTTCAGTATTTCAATTGTGAAATCTCAGGTCCAAACAATCTAGCAGAACAATTTTCTCAAGAGGAGGGAAGCAATTATATTACTATGTTTGATACTTGCCCTATGCCAGGAAGAGATGTATTTCTCTGGACTTGAGTGTTGCTCATAATTGCTGAATGCAGAACATACTTTTGAAATGGTTTGCAACAGTGGTGGGATTCAACTGGTTTGTTCCAGTTTAGGTGAACTGGTTGTTCAGTTACACACACACACACACACACACACACACACACACACACACACACACCAGCTATCAAAGTGCATCCTGAGTGTTATAGTGCAATGCAGAAACTGGTAATGAAGGCTGCTCTTTCTCTTTCTTTTCTCTGCTCCTGCTACTTCCCTCATGCTGGCAACTCTGTTTCCCATTTCTCAATTGCAGTGCAGATCCCAGGATGCACTTTGATAGCAGGTTTTTTTTTGGTAATTTAACAACTGGTTCATCCAGTTTCAGGTTGGCCATTGTGGGAGGATCATCCTGCATATGTGGTAGAGCTGTAGGACAGGGATGGGCCATGCCTCCCACGACAGCCGACCTGACCCTGGGGGAATTCTTTGAACCCCACCTCTGATTTGCAATCATTTTCAATAGCCTGTTCTCCTTCCTGAGCCACTCACCTTCCTGAGTGGAGATGGCTCCCTTGGCACAAGGCACGCAGTCATAGCAGCAAATCGGCCGTTCTCTCTGAACCACTTTGAGAAACCCAGGACGGCATCTTTCCACGCATCTGGAGGGTGGCAGGGTCTAATCAGGAAAAGAAGAAAAATAGTGTACCTTTACTAACTGGGGATAGGGCAGTTTCTGAGGGTGAAAAGTGGTAAAAATGCAATAGAATATAGAACTCCAGAAATGTGTTTATTTTTATCATTCACGTGTTGAAAACTACCATATCCATGGCATGTATTGCGTTGTACAGGGGCATTGATGATGTTATCTAGTTTGAGCAATAAAACCTCTGCAACAAAACAACCAAGTTCTCAGAGCACCAAGGACCCCGCATTTTGAGTTGTTTCAAAATGAGGAAAGTGGCCTGATTGGCTCAAGATTGATTCAGCCTTCCATCCTTCCAAAATGAGTAAAATGAGGAGCCAGATTGTTGGAGGCCATATGCTCAGTGGTGTTAAATCGGCTGCCTCCCACCACTGCATACACTGATTTGGTAACCAGCTTAGAGAGGGCTATAAAGCACTGTGAAGTTATATATAAGTCTTAGTCCTGTTGCTATTTTGAGTCATTTTGAAATGAGATGATGGAAAATAAACATAATAAACAAACAAATAAGTAAGTAAGTAAAACTTCAACCCTGAACTGCAAACATTCTCATTTATCAGCATTGTGATGATGATGATGGCATCAACACATCAGTGGTGTTCGACTCTTGGTTGTTCTATGGAGCAGGTCTCTCCACATCTTCTGATCTTGCACTACAGAAAGAATTTTCCCCATATTTATGTTGTAGGAGAAAGGAAGTGACGTGGAATGACTTCTTTTCCTCACCTGGTTGAACCATTTGGGCCATATTATAGCTTCTTCATCAATCTTGAATAGGGGCTCCGAGAAACCCTGCCTTCCTATGCTTCCAAACTTCACCTTGACCACAGACTTATTGGAAAATCTCACCCAATTCACAATGTCCAAATCAGCTGCTAGCTCACCATTCTCCTCCAAATATACTCCGTCAATGGAAGTGTTGTAAAACTGGGAGTCTTGCAAGAAAGGGTGAAACTGGAACAGCAAAGAAGAGAATCTGAGTTTAGTAAAGATGGACACCGAATGTTTACTGATTAGTCCTTTAAATTCTGAAATGGTTGCTTTTACTTAATCTTGTTTTAAGATGGTAAGAATGATATATTTTGAATTAGTTTCCTCTCTTACAAGTGTAATGGTCTCAGGTCTTCAGAAATGATATCCACAGGCTTCTCCCAACATAGTGTGTATGACCCCATGCCTCTCTTCAAGGAGTAGATGCTAGTCCTCTATCTGAATTGTGCTGAAGAGGGAAGAATGAATTCATTCTTTTGGCCATCACACATTTCTGAACATGTTTTGCCTCAGATAATAATAATAATAATTTTAATTTCTTGACCGCTCCCTCTCCCCGTAGGGACTCGGAGCGGTGCACAGGGAAACTAAAACAATAAATATACAGACATTAAAAACAAATTAAACGATACCTGTGCTAAAATACCCATTTACATACTAAAATTCCCACTTAAACAGCTAAAACCCCATAGAGAGAGACTACCCTAGGCCGGCCAAGCAGAAAAGATATGTTTTCAATTTTAGACGGAAGGAGCGGAGGTCCGTGGTCGTTCTGAAGGTCGTTCCAGAGGGCTGGGCCCGCCACAGAGAGAGCCCTTCCCCTGGGCGTCGCCCGCTGACAAAGTCTAGTGGACAGCACCCGGAGAAGTCCCTCTCTGTGGGAGCGGATCGGCCGTGAGGATGTGTGAGGCAGGATCCAATCCCGCAGATAGCTAGGTCCCGAGCCATGGAGCGCTTTAAAGATGATAACTAATACCTTGAAGCGCACCCGGAAGACGACAGGCAGCCAGTGCAGCTCGCGCAGGAGCGGTGTTATATGGGTAAACCTGGAGGTTCCCAGAATTGCCCGCGCGGCTGCATTCTGGACCATCTGAAGTCTCCGGGTGCACCTCAAGGGGAGCCCCATGTAGAGAGAGTTGCAATAGTCCAGTCGGGATGTCACGAGAGCATGAGTGACTGTGCGAAGGGCGTCCTGATCCAATAGGGGGCGCAACTGGCGAACCAGGCGAACCTGGTAAAACGCCCTCCTAGCCACGGCTGTCACTTGATCTTCCATGGACAGCCGGGCAACAAGGAGGACACCCAAGTTGCGCGCCCCATCCACAGGGGCAAGATGTTCGCCCCCTATGGCCAGCGATGGCGTCAGCTGGTTGAATCGGGCAGCCGGAAACCACAGCCACTCGGTCTTGGTCGGGTTGAGCCTGAGTCCGTTACTTCCCATCCAGATCCGTACGGCTTCCAGGCACTGGCACATCACCGCTACGGCATCGTTGGGGTTGTTTGGGGTAGATATATACAGCTGAGTGTCATCAGCGTAAAGATGGTACTCTACCCCAAAACCACGGATGATCTCACCCAGCGGCTTCATATATGTGTTGAACAGGAGGGCGAGAGGACCGACCCCTGAGGCACCCCACATGTGAGGGGTCTCGAGGTCGACCTCTGCTCTCCTGCCAACACAAATTGCGATCGGCCAGAGAGGTAGGAGGAGAACCACCGTAAAACGGTGCCTCCCACCCCCAACCCCCCCAGCCGATGCAATAGGATACCATGGTCGATGGTATCGAAAGCCGCCGAGAGGTCTAATAGGACCAGGATGGAGGAACAACCCCCATCTCTGGCCCTCCAGAGATCATCAACCAACGCGACCAATGCCGTCTCGGTGCTATGCCCGGGCCGAAAGCCGGAGTGGCGCGGATCTAGATACTCAACTTGCTCCAGGTGACGGGGAAACTGTTGTGCCACCACACTCTCAACAACCTTCCCCAAAAAGGGAAGGTTGGAGACTGGACGATAGTTGGTTAATAAAGCTGGATCCAAAGAGGGCTTCTTGAGGAGGGGCCTCACCATAGCCTCTTTTAGGGAAGCAGGCAAGGAACCCTCACTCAAGGATGCGTTGATAACCTCTTGGAGCCAGCCTCGTGTCACCTCCCAGGATGCCAGTACAAGCCAGGAGGGACACGGGTCCAATAAACATGTGGTGGCTCGCAGTCGCCCACGTAACCTGTCCATATCCTCAGAAGTAACGGAGTCAAACTCCTCCCAAACAAGATCTGTCTCGTGGCATCCCACTGGGCCATCAATGGGGGCTAGCTCGTTCTGTATCTGAGCGATTTTCTCCTGCAGAAAAGTCACAAATTCCTCTGCTCTACCCTGTAGCGGGGTTTCCCGCACCCTCTGTTGGAGCGGGTCACCCTAAACAGGGCGGCAGGGCGGTTTTTTGCGGATGCTATGAGAGTGGCACAATGATGACATTTGGCCACTCTCAGCACTACAATGTAAGTCCGTAAATGGGCTCTTACCTGTGTTCGGTCGGATTCAGAACGGGTAGACCTCCATCTTCTCTCTAGGCATCTCTTGCGGCGTTTCATCACCCTCAGCTCCTCGGTAAACCAGGGAGCCAGGGTGACTCGCCGCCGCAAGAGAGGCCGCAAGGGCGCGACCCGATCCAAGGCTCCCGCGGTCGCAGTATTCCATGCGACCACAAGGTCCTCGATCGGGGCGCGGGTCAGGGGTACAGGAAGTGGCCCAAGCACCATCTGAAACCCATCCGGGTCCATCAGGCACCTGGGGCGCCTGATGGAGGGGGCGGCTAGCATACAGGCCTTTAAGAAGACACTTCAGAATGTTTTTGTTGCATCCTGACTGATTCAAATAAGCCCCGGCAACAGCCAGCTGTCTGATTGGCTTGGGTGTGGCTGGCTGTGGCCGAGGGTGGCTGACGCGCTGATTGGCCAGCTGCCTAGCAGCTCTCCATAAAAGGAGCTGTAGGGCAGAAGGCCCCCACCTTTTTTACTAGTCACTTTTATAAGCAATCGTTGCTGTTTGGAATAAAGAGCTTTTAATCTTACCGGTCTGGACTCACTCTCTCTCAGCAGAGAATTTAACATTGGCGACGAAGGACTGGGGCCGGTACTGATTACACGGAACGAAGCTCTTCTCGCTGCGGACCGAAGAGTCTCTCTGTTGACTATTCTCTGGCCTTGCTACTTTTTTTTTCCAGCGAGCTTACTGGCCTGTCGCCACGCACAATGACCACCTTGCCGCCGTTCACCCCCTACGACGCGTCGCAAGAATCGTGGGAAGCCTTTCTCGCTCGATTCGAGTGCTTCCTCCTCGCGGGCGACCACGGAGAACTCACCCCGGAGCGGCGACTAGGGCTCTTCCTGGGCTGTGGAGGCCGCACAGTTTTTGCCGTAGCGCGGAATATTGCCGCGACCGCACCGGTCCATACCTTGGCATGGGACACGCTGCAGGCCCGCCTGAAGGCCCACTTCGCCCCCGCACCCTCGCGTATTTCTCGACGGTTTGCGTTCTGGCAATGCCGCCAGCTGCCCACACAGTCAGCGGCGGATTTCCTGCAGGCCCTGAGAACCGTGGCCATCTTGTGCGAATTCGCCGCCCCGTACCTCGACGAATCGTTGGTCGAACAATTCGTCTGCGGGCTTAAGGACGTGAAGCTTAGGCGCCGGCTGTTGGCCCGCTCGGACATCACCTTGGAGCAGGCTGTGGAAGAGGCCAGGGGCGCTGAGTTGGCCGAGGCCGCCTCCCCTGATTTAGGCCCCGGCCAGCCGGTAATGCCGTTGCCCGCCCCGCGGGCCTGCCGGGTCGATGACTACGCCCCCCTCGACCCGTCGGAGGACTTCGAGGCCTATGACCAGGTGGCACGTATCCAAGCTACGGGCCGGAGCCGCGCCAGAGTCCAACCATCCCGCCGGCCACCCACGACTTGCATCGGGTGCGGCGGCGGCCATGTGAGGAACGACTGCCCCTTCCGGGCTACTATTTGCCGACGATGCGACCATAAGGGCCACATCGCCCGCGTCTGCAGAGCCAACCTTCCAGCCCTGGCCCCCCCGCCGGCTCATGACGCGACAATATCGGCGCCTTCCCGGAACTACGGTCAACGCCGCTCGTCCCGCAGGCCGCAGCCTGAGGCCGACTGTTTCGCCGCGACGGAGCTGCAGGACTCCATTCCGCTTCCGACGGATGACCGTAGGCGCATTTCCATGTCCCTTTTTATAAATGGCAGGTTTATTACCATGGAGGTCGACTCGGGCTCGTCTCGGTCCCTTGTTTCCTGGCCACAGTTGGCCCGCCTTTGCCCTGCCATTAGGCTTGCTGATTTGACACAGCCCGGGACCTTGTTGAGGGACTACCAGGGCAACCCCATCGATGTGCTGGGCCAACTCCGTGCCCATGTCCGCTATGGTCGCTTCACCGGGTTCCTGCCCATTCTGGTCGTCAAGTGCCCCCTGACCGCCCTTATAGGTTTAGACTGGTTTGCTGCCCTGGGTCTCTCGGTCCAGCGTGTGCACCGGGTGTCAACTGCCTCGCCGGTGGACGCGGTCCTGGCGGACTTCCCCGACGTTTTCGACGGCACTTTGGGCACTTACAGGGGTTCCCCGGTTTCCCTTAACCTAGACCCTCAGGTTGCTCCAATTCGGCTCAAGGTCCGCAGACTGCCTTTCGCACTGAAGCCGAGGGTTGACGTGGAACTTGATCGCCTAGTGGTGCAGGGCGTATTGGAGCCGGTCGACCAGGCGAAGTGGGAGACCCCCATCGTAGTTCCCATCAAGCCCGACGGCTCCATACGCATCTGCGCCGATTACAAGTCAACGATCAACCGCGGGCTCCAGGCGAACCCATATCCGGTTCCGGTGGTGCAACACCTGTTACACTCCTTGGGACAGGGTTGCATTTTCGCAAAACTGGATATGGCGCAGGCCTACCAGCAGCTTTCGGTGGATGATGAGGCGGCTGAAGCGCAGACTATTGTCACCCACCGAGGAGCTTTCCGTTGTCGCCGCCTCCAATTTGGCGTCTCCGTTGCCCCGGGGATTTTCCAGAGCCTCATGGAGCGGCTGCTCCATGGGCTTCCGGGGGTTGTCCCGTATTTCGATGACATCTTGATAGCCGCCGCCAGCGTATTAGACCTCGCTAAAGTACTTCGGGAGGTCCTTACCATCTTTAGGGGCGTGGGTTTTAAATTGAAACTCAGTAAATGTAAGTTCGCTGAGCCGAGGGTAGAATTTCTGGGGTTTATGGTGGATGCCCAGGGGATTCACCCCACTCCCTCCAAGGTCGAGGCGATCCATGACGCCCCCACCCCTGCTTCCAAACAGGAGCTGCAGGCATTCCTTGGCTTGCTCAACTTTTACGCGCCCTTTATTCCGCATAAGGCGTCACTAGCCGAGCCACTTCACCGATTGCTCGATCGCTCGGCGGTCTGGCGCTGGGGCAGCCGAGAGGCGCGGGCGTTTGCGGCCATTAAAAACATACTAACGTCTAAGGCCGTGCTGGTTCAATATTCGGACCGCCTACCCTTGGTGTTGGCATCCGACGCCTCCCCCTTTGGAGTGGGGGCCGTCCTGAGCCACGTTCGTCCCGATGGCTCGGAGGCCCCCATTGCCTTTTATTCCCAGACTCTGTCTCCTACGGAGCGCAACTACAGTCAGATTGACAAGGAGGCCCTGGCTGTAGTGTCCGGGATTAAAAAATTCCACGAGTACCTGTACGGCCGCCACTTCTCCGTTTTCACCGACCACAAGCCGCTCCTTGGGCTTCTGGCCGGTGACCGGCCTACCCCTTCCATCCTCTCTCCCAGGATGACCAGGTGGACGGAGTTTCTGACCGCGTACGATTACTCGCTGTTCTACCGTCCGGGGAAACAGCTGGGGCATGCTGACGCCCTCAGTCGTTGCCCCCTCCCCCGGACGGATCAGGCGCCGGTGCCGGCCCTGTCCGTCCTGTCAGTGGCAGATTCGGATCTCCCCCTCACCTCGTCCGACGTCGCGGCGCAGACCAAGGCAGACCCTGTCCTGTCCCAAGTTTCCACCTGGGTCCTGCGAGGGTGGCCCCCGGGCTTGCTGCCGGACGCGTATTGGCCTTTCAAGTCCCGCCAACTGGAGCTGTCGCTCCACAGCGGGTGCTTGTTATGGGGAGACCGGGTCATCGTTCCCCCGCCCCTCCGCCGTCAGGTACTCAGCTCCCTCCATGCCACCCACCCGGGCATAGCTCGCATGAAGGCGTTGGCCAGGAGCTATGTCTGGTGGCCGCGCATGGACGACGAGGTGGCCGCCTGGGTGGGCGCTTGCCAGGCGTGCCAGACCTCTCGCCCCGCACCCCCCTCCGCTCCCCATCGGGATTGGGACGCCCCCAGGTCACCGTGGTCCAGGGTCCACATTGATTTCGCCGGCCCCTTCCATGGTCAGACCTTCATGGTGGTAGTAGACGCCTACTCTCGCTGGACCGAGGTCATCCTGATGGCCTCGACAACGGCTGAGAGCACCGTGCGCGCGCTTCGGCGCCTTTTTGCTACGCACGGGTTGCCGGACTCCCTGGTCTCCGACAACGGGCCCCAATTTCACTCTGCCGGTTTCCAGGAATTCCTGGCCTCCCAGGGAATCCGGCACGCACCAACGGCCCCCTACCACCCTGCCACAAATGGCCGGGTGGAAAGAGCCGTCCGCTCGGCCAAGGAGGCCCTCGGGAGGATGGATAGGGGGGATTGGCAGGCAAGGGTAGATGCTTACCTTATGGGACAACACTCTACGCCTTGCCAGGCGACAGGGAAGAGCCCCGCGGAGCTGCTGATGGGCCGCCGTCTGCGAACCAAATTGGACAGGCTGCACCCCCAGTACAATGAGGTGCAGCCGTGCAACCTGGGGGTCCCCTCCCCCCGCCGTTTCTCCGTCGGCGACGCAGTTTTTGCTAGGAACTTCGCTGGGGATCCGCGTTGGGTACCCGCTGTCGTCCGCGAACTAACGGGCCCCTGTTCTTATAGGGTTGAACGACCGGATGGATCCGAGTGGCGGCGCCACTTGGATCAATTGAGGTGTCGCCCTCCGTCCTCAGCCCCGCTGGCGTCGTCACGGCCTCTAGACCTGCCGATCGTCGAGGCCTCAACCCAGCGGGACGACTGGCCGATCACCGCACCAGCCGGCCAATCCACCACTTTCTCCGACCGCTCCATCCCTGAACAATTTCCGGGTCTGTGTATGCCGGAACAGTCGTCCTTGGAACATCTACAACCCGACGCGCAGTACACCTCAAGTGCGCAACGACGACGGCCCGATCCATGTCCGGACCCGGTCGATCTGGGCCCTACACCCAAGGGACTGGAGCACGATGTCAGCCCGCAGAACGTGCCCCCGGATGTGGCCCCGCGGTCTCCCACGGCACGCGGTGACATCAGAGACCACGACGACACAGTTCGTCCTCCTCCATCGGCCCCGGCAGAGACCTTGAGGCGTTCGGGGCGGAAGAGATGCAGCCCCACCTACCTCAGCGAGTACGTGTGCTAGGGGCTGTGAGCGTGCTCGCTGGGGGGGAAGGAGTGTTGCATCCTGACTGATTCAAATAAGCCCCGGCAACAGCCAGCTGTCTGATTGGCTTGGGTGTGGCTGGCTGTGGCCGAGGGCGGCTGACGCGCTGATTGGCCAGCTGCCTAGCAGCTCTCCATAAAAGGAGCTGTAGGGCAGAAGGCCCCCACCTTTTTTACTAGTCACTTTTATAAGCAACCGTTGCTGTTTGGAATAAAGAGCTTTTAATCTTACCGGTCTGGACTCACTCTCTCTCAGCAGAGAATTTAACAGTTTTAAATCAAAGTCAAATGGATGTTAATGATGACAGGCTGGACGTAAGACGATAGTTGATTTAGGCTCTTATTTCTATCTCTAGACTCATAAAGCTCTTCTGTCTGTCTATGTGTAACCTTTAACTGGGTGAAATGGTTGAACCAAGGCACCGCTAATGGACAAAACACACCCAGAGTCCAAGATTCTCTGGCATATTTTATAACATGTTTTAAGACATTAAAATGATCATAAAACATTTAGTGACCTAAAAGGTTCATAAAACACTTTATGACATAATATAAAATATCCTAAAACATTTCTTTTGGTCAGTTCTTGAGGTTTAACAGTGGTGTTATGTTGAACATCAGTGATTTTGAAGGTCGATACACCTCTGGATATCACCATGAGTTCTTAATAACTTTTCCAGTAAAGGGAATCTATTAAGAGTTTTGCATTTTTTGGGGAATCAGGTACAAAAATATCTCTGAAACAAGGACCCTGTAGGTCATGCATTGCCTAGTGTTTACTATTTAATGGATATTTGCTTTTTGGCAAAGGTTGTAGAGAGTGTGGTGGCACAACAGTTTCCACGTCACTTGGAGGAAATTGATTATCTGGACCCGCGCCAGTACGGCTTCCGGCCCGGCCACAGCACGGAGACGGCATTGGTCGCGTTGGTGGATGATCTCTGGAGGGCCAGAGATGGAGGTTGTTCCTCCATCCTGGTCCTATTAGACCTCTCGGCGGCTTTTGATATCATCGACCATGGTATCCTATTGCATCGGCTGGAGGGGTTGGGGGTGAGGGGCACTGTCTTGCGGTGGTTCTCCTCCTACCTCTCCGGTCGAGTGCAATTTGTATTGGCAGGGGGGCAGAGGTCGACCTTGAGGCCTCTCACTTGTGGGGTGCCGCAGGGGTCGGTCCTCTCGCCTCTCCTGTTCAATGCATATATGAAGCCGCTGGGTGAGATCATATGTGGGTTTGGGGTAGATTACCATCTGTACGCAGATGACACCCAGTTGTACATCTCTACCCCAAACCACCCCAACGATGCCGTCGAAGTGATGTCCCGGTGTCTGGAAGCCGTGCGGATCTGGATGGGAAGTAACAGACTCAAGCTCAACCCGTCCAAGACTGTGGCTACCGGCGCCCCGGTTCAACCAGCTGATTCCATCACTGGCCATTGGGGGCGAACATCTGGCCCCCGTGGATCGGGCACGCAACTTGGGCATCCTCCTAGATGCCCGGCTGTCAATGGATGACCATGTGACAGCCGTGGCAAGGGGGGCGTTTCACCAGGTTCGCCTGGTGCGCCAGTTGCATCCCCTATTGGACCGGGACGCCCTTCGCACAGTCACTCATGCACTTGTGACGTACCGTCTAGACTACTGTAACGCTCTCTACATGGGGCTCCCCTTGAGATGCACCCGAAGGCTGCAGCTGGTCCAGAATGCGGCCGCGCGGGCAGTTCTGGGAGTCACTAGATACTCCCACGTAACACCACTCCTGCGCGGGCTACACTGGCTGCCAGTGGCCTTTCGGGTGCGTTTCAAGGTGTTGGTTATTATCTTCAAAGCGCTCCATGGCACAGGACCTAGTTATTTGTGGGATTGTATCCTGCCCCATACATCCCTTCGGCCGATTCGCTCTCACAGAGAGGGACTTCTCCGGGTGCCGTCCACTAGGCAATGCCAGCGGGCGACGCCCAGGGGAAGGGCCTTCTCTGTGATGGGCCCGACCCTCTGGAATGACCTTACCCCTGACATTAGAACGACCACGGACCTCCGCTCCTTCCGCCAGAAACTCAAAACCCACCTGTTTCAACTAGCCGGCCTGGGCTAATTCCATGCTTCCTGCCTCAGTTTGTAATTTTAAATTATGTGATTAGGTTTTAAGATTAATTTTTTAATTTTTATAAATTTGTACAGGGAATTATTTAATTCGATTTTAGTTTATATGTAATGTTGATGTCATAATTTTAATTTTTTACCTGTACATCGCCCCGAGTCCCTTCGGGGAGAGGGGGCGGTCTAGAAATCTAATAAAATAAATAAATAAAGAAATAATATTTATACATGGTTAACATGGGACCATGAGCCCTATGTTGTAAATTGTATTTAGATATATTAGTAAATAAATGCATTCCCCACTAGAGTTGACAAATTCTAAAGATCTGGGATCGCCTGTAAATTATGAATTCCACCTCTTCAGTAGGAGTTCATTGTGAGGGAAAGGGGAATACCTGCCATGGCTGGATAATTTGCAGTGCTGTTGTCCCTCCATCACCTTTCAATCTCCTCTTGGATCTGGGAGAATAAGCTGCATCTAAGGCCCGTGCCAGGGCCCAGACAGTGTCATAGATGTAGGTACTCTCTAGAGAGACTGTTTTTTCAATGTCTTCTTGGGGAAGGGTCTTTATCCCTTCTTTCTTGCTGCATCTTGTCCAGCCTTTCACAGTAGAGCTGGTTTTGGAGTATGAGCAATCAAATGCTTTTTGTGCAAAATAATACAGAGATGTAAAAAATGGAACAAAATCAATATATTTTGTTTTTTTCTTCTTCTGGATGAGGAAAGAAAATAAATCAAGAATTTGTTGATATGAATACGCATTGTATGCCAAGTCCATGTTGAGGTCCCACAAGGCTGTTGTGACAATGACCTTCCCTGTGTGTGTTGTAGATTCCACACCGTTTGATTTTAGATTCACTATCAAGGCCTTAATTAATGTCTCTATTACCATTATTCCATCTAAAAAGAAACCGGCTTCTGAAAAGTAAATAAATACATTGACCTCTTTCCACTTTTTTATTGAGGTACGGTCAATGTCCATAAGCTCTGTATTCATCCCTGAAAAGGTTTGTGAGAAAATCACACAAATCCCATTCCTGAAGAGCACTGGAACCATCGTTGCTATGAAATGCTTCCCGTTGTCTGTGTCCGGAGCAAAGAGACCAACTGATGTCCATTGGAAATGCAGGAGCAATTTGAGGATCCCCAGATATTGGACTCCTTCCTTGGGGACCATGGTGTAGAAAAAGGGGAACCTTGTTTTATCCTCCAGAAGATGGGAAGCAAAAGAATAACTGATCTGGTAAAGAGAAGAAAGAATGGGTGACTAAGTCAGTTTCAGGACAACACTTGTTATTGTTTTGTATACAAACTCCTGTCAGTTTTAATATGGTTTCAGAATTTCAAATCTCTTCTTATGAGCACAGTGCCCTCTTTATATTAATGATTGTTATTACTGTTTTCATCCTCTGCAATAATCCAAGTCTTTCAGCAACAGGATCCATGGAGATTTAGAATGCTCTCCTCTATGATTTTTTCCACCAGATTGCACGTGTTAAAGAATATACTTTTTTGGACCATAAACAAACACTGAATTAATAGCCATTAATACATTAGGCATAATTCCAGCTAATTAGATTCTTTTTCTCCATTATTACTCTTTAAAGTGGAATTAAAGAAGAGTCTTTCTCACCTGGGGGATTTTGTAGTTCGCTGACCTGGATGAAATCTGGATGGCGATGTCAGATTCTGTCCCTTCAATGATAGCTAAGAGGTTATTCCGTCTTCTTCCACACTTGTAATTTGGAACATTTGCCAGACCAGGAGAGAGCAGATCGGCCAAAGCTTCCAATGTTGTCCTTGCAGCAAAATAATTGTCATGAATGTGGTAGCCCAGAGTGAGGTTGGGTAAGATACGGGGATCCTGGTTGATCTCATGGACAGCAAACAAGAAGGAGAAAATTTTCCAGTACTTTGTGGTTGCTTTCCTGAAAATACGCACACACATACATATGCACAGAGTATACAAATATATGATAATCCAGGTATTTTGAATCTAAGAAAAATAATGAATTCAATACTGGTTGCCTTGATTCTCTTCTCGTTTTTCAAAATAGATTTTATTAAGTTTCAAAAAATAAAGTGAAAATATAAAATTGTAACAAAAGTTGAGAGGTTTGAGAGACGAACAAAAGGGAAAGTTTAGCAAGTGACACATTGAAATGCACACCAAAAATAGCATTAAAAAGTTACTTTTAACTCTCTGAAATATAGATGTTAAATAATAAAATGAATTCCTGGAGCCACAACTTTACTATAGATTCACAAGTAGAGTTGGTCTAGCATATTTTTATTCAATTATTTATGTTATCTTTCACATTTTTGAACCAGCCTCATCCCTCAGAGATGATAGACTGAAAGAAGCAATAGTCTCAAGGTTAAGACACCCCCTGCCCTAGTGGGGAAAATTAGATTCTGTGTCACACAGAAATTGAGAATCTTCATACTGCAAGGATATCTGCTTTATAGCAATAGAAAGAGAATGAACAGGAGTATTAGGAAATGGAGCAGGAAGAGGTAGTGGAGGCATTTCTGTATACATACATACATACATACATACAAAGGGAAAGGATATGGAGAAGGAGAAACAGCAGGGAAATGTAGGATCTGAGAAAACTATCCTCTAAACTAACTGGTTGGTCCTAGTTCTGTCCCAGAAGCAAGAGAGAAGACCAAGTGAGATTCCTTCATGGACGGCAAGTTCCCTGAATTTCTTCTTTATTCAACTACTCTTTTTGTTTCCTCTTTTCTTTTTTTCCCAAGTACTCTTCCCAGAGTAAAGACAACAGAAGATCTTTTCTGAAGTGAAGGATTAGCAAAATATCTTGCATTAGAGAAACGGAGGAAATGCAAAAAGAAATGACATGGTGGTCATTGAGTGGTGCTTTGGTTCTCATTGAGTCCTTACTCTCTCTTGTAATCTAGGTAAGAAGCATTGCTCATAAAGAAAGCTTTTTCCTCATTGAAGGGTGACAGGAAACATCTAAAAGCATTGGAACCAACAGTAATCAGAGGGGGGAAATGCTCTCTTACCAGAAAACTTTGTCCGTTGGAGCCTTTTGGAAAGTGAATGGTCGAAACATCGTGGTTGTTGCAGGAGTGATTCCAGTAATGAGGTAGTCTCCTGGCTTGAAATAATTCAATGGATCTGTGTCATCCCTTTCTAAAGTTAAGGGGCACTTGGCATTCAACATCTTGCAGGGTATCTGGAGGAATAGAAGCAACAGGAGAAATAACAGAAGCATTTCTATTTCTTGCAGAGTCAGGTGGCTCTCAAAGAATTAGAGGAGCAGTTCACAAAGACAAAAGGCCCTTGCAATACCGCAACTGTTGTTGTGGCTTTCCTAGCACAGATAGAAGCTGGAGCCCACCAGGAATTTCATTAAGTTCTATAGCACAGAATCGCATGCTCTGAATGATACTAAAGACTTTTATGTCCCTGAGTTCCCAAGGTGAGATTAAAGATGTCCCTTATATTACTCTTGAAAGTGATGGTTATGTCAATTCAACAGTGAGATCCATTGAGAAGTCCCTGGAGGTGGGATTGGGAGGCAATCAATAAATCAATGGGATCTTGATAATTATAGAGAGAAGAAGCATCCCCTGTGTGACCTCTATCCCCAGGTTTGTCTTGTGTTTTCATGAACAGGGGAGGAAAACATATTTGTGAGAAGCCTCTGATGTAGTTCCAGAACTTTTTGGAAGCCCTTGGGTCCAAGTTTCTCCAGTGAAACTTTTTTGTCAGAAAACATGGAGAAATCAAGCCTGTAGGTTTTTCTCCTCTTGATTGTAAGTCCATATCAAAGTTGCAAAGAGGACTTCCTTATCTATTTGTTTATTCAAATGATATGTCTCCCTATCTCATATAAAGTATTCTGTTATTGAAGCAATACAAAAACATAATCTTCTGTTTTCTTTCTCTTTCTCTTCACTATATGAAAAAGGCTGTATGTATGTATATAAGTTCCAGCATAAATCTGGAACCCCTCCAACAATTCCCACCAAATTTGGTACACAGATGATTTACCCTCTGGAAAGAAACACTGGTGACAAGGCAAAGACACCCCTGGGTTGTGTGTGTGTCTGTGTCTCTACCTGTGTGTGTTCCATCTTAAATCTGGAATGCCTGGGCCATTAAGGAGAGCGAGTGTGGCATCCTAGAGCAGTGATTGTTTGTGATGTCAATTCCTTCGCAGCTTTTTCTGGAAAGCCAGCCATGATATTATCCTTCCAGTGGACCAATTGGGATGCGCCTGATGGATATGTGGCAACGTGCCAGCATTGTAGATAGAGGAGGAAAAAGCATGGCATGGGAGGGGAAAGGGGGATGTCAGGGATGATGGGCATAGGAGTATCCTGAAGCCCAATTTTCTTTGGGAATGACCTTAAAAGACAGGAGGAAGAGTGTTTTGACCCAGCCTCCCAAACACACCAAATGCTCATTGTTTAAATCAAGGATTTCTTTTTTTTAGGAGGGCCAGCAGCCCCGGAAAAATGTTTTTCCTTCACCTCAGGCTAACAAGTCCATCCAGCAAATAGATGAATATTTGTCTACCATATCTATTCATCTCCTCCCACTGCCTTTTATCCAGAGAGCTAGGGTGGGGCTTCACTAGCAGTGGTGGCTCTTCCTTCCCATGGGTTGGCCCATTGGTTTCCACTGCTCTCCTCTCCTCTGTATTCTGCTCATCCCCTCATCAGGCATTGGACTGAGCTGTTCCTCCTCTTTCTTTTCACCTACCTCCAGACCTGGGGGCTGTTGACTCACCATCTGAGGGCTGACGGATGGCCCAGGCTCTGTCTCTAACTCTCTCTCAGCCAACTCCATTCTCTCTTTCCCCTTGTAGCTGTCAGGTTGCCTTGATGCTCACCAAGACTCCCATTTCTCTACCTCTGCTCCTCATCTCTGATTCAGTTGCTGGAGGAGCCGGTGGCCATCAGGCTACAACAAAGAGCCACAGATATGATAACCATCATATAAAAGATATCTCAGTCCAAGAAAGAGAGGTGATAGCATCAGCAGTATTTTAGAAGGGACCCTACTTAATGTTTCAAAGAGTAAAAGTTAGAACCTTGCAAGATTCTGTTAATGTAACCCTACTGTAAGGATAGAGTTAGTACTTATAATTGGGCTTCTTGCTTGGATTTCCATGAAGGACTAAGACAGCCTCATGTAGAGCATTGCAGTAATCCTATTAGGGGTGAACAAAACATGGATGACTGTGTGTAGTGCTTGCTGCTCTGGGAAAGGCAGCAATGGGCATACAAGCAAAGTTGTGTAAAAGGTACATCCTTTTTGCGCAGGAGTTATCCATTCAAGAGGATCCCCCAAATTGCTCACTGCATCTCTCTGGGGTACAGAAATCAGATTTAGGCATAAATATGGCAACACACTGCATCCGAGGGCCCCTGAATTCCAAAACCATTCTGACATTTAGAACAATTAATGAGTAGAAAGTTTTGTCTCAAGAAGTTGTTTGTGCTCCCTTACAGGTGGTTTTCAATAAGACATTGAACAGATTTTATCTACAATGGTATTGTTCTCCTGCTTGAGCGGGAAATTGGACTAGAAGGTATCCAAGATTCCTTCCAAATCTGTTTTTTTGCTATTGTGTCTTGCTAGTGTTGAGCTGAAACCAGACCACCCAAGTCATCCACAGCATCACTTGGCTGTCCCAGGTAGAGGAGTATAGCTGAGTGTCATTAGAGATAGTTGGAGAAGATGGTCCACAAATATCTAGTCAATCTTATGAAGAACTTTCTAGGTGACTACCAGCGGAACTTCACCTCTTATCTATTGGAAGTCCATTGTGTACTAATGTAGGAATACATTCCAAGAAATGTATAACATCGGTGTATTACAGCATATGTAGAACTGTTTTTGTAGATGAATTTTGGATCAACTGCTGCTTCCAGAAATTCTTCAAAGACAGCCCCTTGAAGAGCACTGTAGCACCCCAACTGGGAAGTGACCTAAGCAGAAATGACTGCATGTAATGCTCCTTGATCTGGGAAAGGCTGGAATTGGCATGCAATCAGTTGTGCAAAATCACTCTTGATTATGACTTAAATGATCTCCAAGATTATGTATTCGGTTTCTCTGGTCCTTCTTTGTGAGATGGATGGCTATAGAAATTTGATTACTAAAAACAAATAATATATATATATATAGATGAAAAAACACTGGATTCAGGGTCCAGTTCCTTTCCTGGCTTTAAGGAGCAACTGCAGATGCAACCAAGTGACCCTCATAATTCAGACAAGAATATGAGTTTCTATATTCTGTTTGTTTTTATTAAATACAAGTTTTAAAATTGTTAAAAAGTGAACACAAATGAACAAAACAGAGAATTATGAGAGAACAAAGAAAAAAGGAAAACATAAAAGAACAAAGAACAATTTGTAGGTTGACCAATTTAAATATAAAGTCCTACATAAATCTATATAAATTCTACATAAATCGATGGTACATTTTCCTTAGAAGCATCCATAATTATCTTGATGCAAAACCCTGGAGTATTCAGAGGATGAGGGAAAAGGGCAATTATTTCTTTTGGACTTTTCCACAAAAACACAATGAGAGCTATACTTTGATCTGTGTGGTTAGCTGCTCCTTTGTATTCAGGTGAGGCCTCAGCAAAATAATATAGCTCTTGGGGAAAAAGATGCAGGCCAACAAGCCAGCGCTGGAGGCCAAGATGGAGAAGATCTGCACGGCCACCATGTATTTGCCCTTGGTGCTGAGGTAGGTGGGCACAAAGGAGATCCAAACACTGCAGAAAACCAGCATGCTGAAGGTGATCAGCTTGGCTTCATTGAAGGCCCCAGGTAGTCTGCGGGCCAGGAAAGCAACTGTGAAGCAGACAACAGCAAGCAAGCCCATATAGCCAAGGGCACAGTAAAACATGACGGCAGGTCCTTCATTGCACTGCAGGACAACTTGTGCAGGGTGTGAGTGCTTGTCTGTGTCAGGGAAAGGAGGAAAGATTCCGAGCCAGGTGGAGCAAATCAGAACTTGGACAGCAGAGCAAGCAAGAACAAGAGCATTGCCCAATGTCTTCCCTAGCCACCGCCTCATTTTGTTCCCTGGCTTTGTTGCCAAGAAGGCCAGCACCACTGTGATGGTTTTGGCTAAGAGGGAAGAGACAGCCACTGAGAAAACAATAATGAAGGTTGATTGTCGGACAAGGCAAGTCACTTTCCTTGGCTGGCCAATGAAGAGGAAGGTGGTGAGAAAGGAAAGGAGGAGTGATGTGAGTAGAATGTAGGAAAGATCCCGGTTGTTGGCTTTGACTATTGGAGTTTCATGGTATTTAATGAAAATTGCTAACACAAAGGCTGTGATGAATGACAAAAAGAGAGCAAAGGAAGCCAGGATGATCCCCAAATATTCTCCAAATGACAAGAAGGTGATATCTTTTGGAAGACAGTGATCTTGGTGTTCATTTGGATGCTGATCTTCTGAACATCTGGTACAATGGACTGCATCTGCAAAGAAGTGGAAGATCTCTCTTATTCGTCCCTAGCATTTTCTTAGTTGTAGTAACAGGAAATCAATTGGAAACCTGTCAAATATTTGGCCTGTTTTCAGCAGCCTGTTCTCCTTCCTGAGTCACTCACCTTCCTGAGTGGAGATGGCTCCCTTGGCACAAGGAATGCAGTCATAGCAGCAAATTGGCCGTCCTCTCTGAATCACTTTGAGAAATCCAGGACGGCATCTTTCCACGCATCTGGAGGGCGGCAGGGTCTAGTTGGGAAAACAAGAAAAATTGTGTGCCTTTACTAACACTGGAATAGGGCAGTTGCTGAGGGTGAGTGGCCAAAATGCAATAGAATATTAACTTCCAGAAATGTATTTATTTTCTTCATTCTCACATTGAAAATTGCTTTATCCCTGAAATATATTGCATTGAACATTGGCACTGATGGTGCTAGCTAATTTGGGCAATGAAATATCTGCAAGAAAACAACCAAGCTCTGAAAGCATCCCCTCATTTTAAGTCATTTCAAAATGAGAAAGGTGGCAAGAAAATTTAATACATATATTAAAATAAATAAAATGTCAACCCTGAACTACAAACATTCTCCTTTTTTTGGTTTTGTACAGAATCTCAAATGGCTACCTGGATAACAAAACTGATAAGAGATCAGAAGGAATGGGAATAGGACTATTGCTGAGGGTGAGTTGTAAAAATGCAACAGGAGATATGCTTCCACAAATATATTTAATTTCTTCATTGAAATATTGAAAACTGACTTCTTCATGGCATGTATTACATTGTACACTGGCAGTGATGATGTTCTCTAGCTTGAAAAAAAATCTCTGCAAGAAAACAATGAAGCTCTGAGAACACTAAGGACGTTTTGAGTTGTTTCAAAATGAGAAAGGTGGCTTGATCAGCTCAAGGTTGACTCAGCCATCTTACCAAGGTGGGTAAAATTGTTGGGGGCAAGATGTTGACTCTATAAACCACTAGAGAGGACTTTAAACCTCTATGAAGTGGTATGTAAGAGCAAAGTGCTATTGCTATTTTGAGTCATTTTGAAATGAGATAGATGGCAAATAAACTAATTAACTAAATAAATCTATCTATCTATCTATCTATCTATCTATCTATCTATCTATCTATCTATCTATCTATCTATCTATCTATCTATCTATCTATCTATCTATCTATCTATCTATCTACATAAAGGCTGAATGTATGTATGTATGTATGTTCCAGCATAACTCTGGAATGCCTAGAACAATTTCAACCAACCTTGGTACAAAGATGACTTACTCTCTGTAGAAAAATACTGTTGTGGTAAGACATGCCTAACATCGCTCGGGATGTATGTTCTGTTAAGATGCAGCCTGTTGTGCCTTACAATGGCTCCTACCATACTGCTGTAAAATGGCTTCTACTGTGCAGTGCAGTGGAGTTGCCATGGTAACGGCTTCACAGTCCTCCACAATGGGGCTCCCTCTGGTAAGGGGAAAAATCCAACATTAGAAATTACATTTTGTCTGGACATTTTCAACAAGACTTTGATTATTTTGAGGACAAATGTATGGCCATGATCAATAAAACACGAGACCGATACAACATACTAAGAGAACTGCAACATTGAAACAGATTACTGCAAGTATCATGGACAAGAAGCCACATCTAAACCAGGAATCAGAAAAAAAACATACCAAATGATCATGGATCAGCTAGCAAAACAACAAGATGTTATCACTTTCCTTGACACTTCTGGGGGCACAGGGAAAATATTTGTAACTAATTCAATTGTCACCAAAATCAGCGCTTTTTCTGTCTAACACAGGATTAGGGAAAAAAACAACACCTGGGCTATGCCAGGTTATCAGCTAGTAAGTAATTATGTAAGTAAGTAAGTAAATAACATTTCAAACCTGAACTACAAACCTCCTCTATCAGGATGCTGAGGATGAGAATAATAATAATAATAATAATAATAATAATAATAATAATAATAATAATAATAATAATAATAATAATAATGGTATCCATTCAGTTGTGTCTGACCCTTGCTTGTTCTATGGAGCAGGTCTCCCCACATCTACTGATCTTGCACTACTTATCAGTATTGCACAATATCTCAAAGGTCATTGGGATAACAAAACTGAGAAAGGATCAGAAGATCTAGAGGACCACAGAGAGAATTTTCCTGTATTTATGTTGTAAGAGAAAGGAATGACTTCTTTTCCTCACCTGGTTGAACCATTTGGGCCATATTATAGCTTCATTGTCAATCTTGAATAGGGGCCCTGAGGAACCTTGCCTTGCTATGCTCCCAAATTTCACCTTGACAACAGACTTATTGGAAAATTTCACCCAATTAACAATGTCCAAATCAGCTGCTAGTTCACCATTCTCCTCCAAATATACTCCATCGATGGAAGTGTTGTAAAACTGAGAGTCTTGCAAGAAATGGTGAAACTGGAACAGTAGAGAATTGAATCAGCCTTTAGTAAATATGGACAACGAATGCTTACTGATCAGTCCTATAATCTCTAAAATAGTTGCTTTAATTTAATATTGGTTAAGGATGATAAGAATGATATATTTTGAATTAGTTTCCTCTTTTACAAGCGTAATGGTCTCAGATCTTCAGAAATGAGATCCACAGGCTTCTCCTAACATAGTGTCTATGACTCCGTGTTTCTCGTCAAGAAGTAGATGCTAGTCCTCCATCTGAAATGTCCTGAAGAAGGCAGAATGAATTCATTCTTTCAGCCATCTCACACATCTGAATCAGGGGTGGGTTGCAGCAGGAACTACTGACGGTTCGCTCATGTGCGTGTTTTGCTCATCTGCACACTTGATGCGTGTTTTGCACGCCTACGCAGTGCAATTAAAATTGAAAAACAAATGGTGCTGCCACAGCCCAGGAAACTAGTTCAGAGCCATGGCAGGCCTTTCTTGCTGCCAGTTCCAGTGACCCAGGCCGCCAAACCACTACCAGTTTGACCAACCAATCTGAACCTGTAGGAACCCACCACTGATATGAATGTATTTTACCTCATATGGAAGGTGCGGCTAACATACAGGCCTTTAAGAAGACACTTCAGATTGTTTTAAACTACAAGGCAAATAGATGACTGGTTATTATGAAACTCAAGGTCACAGTATTTGCTTTTTGATAACTGGAAACACTAAAATAAAATAAAACAGGCTACAGTCCAGGTGGCAATCAAGGACTAACTTTTATTATCTTTTGGAGCTGTCAACATGGCATTATATTTTGATGAGTGCACCCCAGAAAATCAGAAGGTTCTGGCTGAAATTGTAAAATTAGTGAAAGAAAACACTACAAGAATAAACAATAAGGGAAAATAATAATAATAAAGTTAAATTTATTAACCGCTCCCTCTCCCCACAGGGACTCAGGGCGGTGCACGGGGAGAATAAAAACAATAAATATACAAAATACATACAATTTAAAACAGATTAAACTAATTCCTGTGCTAAAATCCCATTAACTAAAAATCCCCACTAAATATAAATAAACATTAAAAAACCCATAGAGAGAGAGACTACCCTAGGCCGGCCAGGCGGAAAAGATGAGTCTTCAATTTCAGGCGGAAGGAGCGGAGGTCCGAGGTCGTTCTAATATCGGGGGGAAGGTCGTTCCAGAGGGCCGGGCCCGCCACAGAGAGAGCCCTTCCCCTGGGCGTCGCCCGCTGACAAAGTCTAGTGGACGGCACCCGGAGAAGTCCCTCTCTGTGGGAGTGAATCGGCCGTGAGGATGTATGGGGCAGGATCCGATCCCGCAGGTAGCTAGGTCCCGAGCCATGGAGCGCTTTAAAGATGATGACTAACACCTTGAAACGCACCCGGAAGACGACAGGCAGCCAGTGCAGCTCGCGCAAGAGCGGTGTTACATGGGTGAACCTAGTGGTTCCCATAATTGCTCGCGCGGCTGCATTCTGAACTAACTGAAGCCTCCGGGTGCACCTCAAGGGGAGCCCCATGTAGAGAGAGTTACAGTAGTCCAGTCGGGATGTCACGAGGGCATGAGTGACTGTGCGAAGGGCGTCCCGATCCAATAGGGGGCGCAATTGGCGAACCAGGCGAACCTGGTAAAACGCCCTCCTGGCCACGGCTGTCACTTGCTCTTCCATAGACAGCCGGATATCCAGGAGGACTCCCAAATTGCGCGCCCCATCCACAGGGGCAAGATGTTCGCCCCCTATGGCCAGAGTTGGAGAAAGCTGGTTGAATCGGGCAGCCGGAAACCACAGCCACTCGGTCTTGGTCGGGTTGAGCCTGAGTCCGTTACTTCCCATCCAGATCCGCACGGCTTCCAGGCACTGGTACATCACCGCTACGGCATCGTTGGGGTGGTTTGGGGTAGATATATACAGCTGAGTATCATCAGCGTAGAGATGGTACTCTACCCCGAAACCACGGATGATCTCACCCAGCGGCTTCATGTATGCATTAAACAGGAGAGGCGAGAGGACCGACCCCTGAGGCACCCATGTGAGGGGTCTCGGGGTCGACCTCTGCTCTCCTGCCAACACAAATTGCGATCGGCCAGAGAGGTAGGAGGAGAACCACCGTAAAACGGTGCCTCCCACCCCCAACCCCCCCAGCCGATGCAATAGGATACCATGGTCGATGGTATCGAAAGCCGCCGAGAGGTCTAATAGGACCAGGATGGAGGAACAACCCCCATCTCTGGCCCTCCAGAGATCATCCACCAACGCGACCAATGCCGTCTCGGTGCTATGCCCGGGCCGAAAGCCGGACTGGCGCGGGTCTAGATAATCAACTTCCTCCAGGTGACGGGGAAACTGTTGTGCCACCACACTCTCAACAACCTTTGCCAGAAAGGGAAGGTTGGAGACGGGACGATAGTTGGTTAAAAGAGCTGGGTCCAAAGAGGGCTTCTTAAGGAGGGGCCTCACCATAGCCTCTTTTAGGGAAGCAGGCAAGGAACCCTCACTTAAAGAAGCGTTGACAACCTCTTGGAGCCAGCCTCGTGTCACCTCCCAGGATGCCAGTACAAGCCAGGAGGGACACGGGTCCAATAAACATGTGGTGGCTCGCAGTCGCCCACGTAACCTGTCCATATCCTCAGAAGCAACGGAGTCAAATTCCTCCCAAACAAGATCAGCCTCGTGGCAACCCACTGGGCCACGAATGGGGGCTAGCTCGTTCTGTATCTGAGCGGTTTTGTCCTGCAGAAAAGTCACAAATTCCTCTGCTCTACCCTGTAGCGGGGCTTCCCGCACCCTCTGTTGCAGGAGGGAACGGGTCACCCTAAACAGGGCGGCAGGGCGGTTTTCTGTGGATGCTATGAGAGTGGCGCAATGATGACGTTTGGCCACTCTCAGCACCACAATGTAAGTCCGTAAATGGGCTCTTACCTGTGTCCGGTCAGATTCGGAGCGAGTAGCCCTCCATCTTCCCTCTAGGCATCTCTTGCGGCGTTTCATTGCCCTCAGCTCCTCGGTGAACCAAGGAGCCGGGGCGGCTCGGCGCCGCAAGAGAGGCCGCAAGGGCGCGACCCGATCCAAGGCTCCCGTGGTCGCAGTATTCCATGCGGCCACGAGGTCCTCCATCGGGGCGCGGGTCAGGGGTACAGGAAGTGGCCCAAGCGCCGTCTGGAACCCAACAGGGTCCATCAGGCGCCTGGGGCGAAACCAGACAGGAAGTTCTGGTTCCGCCTCCCCGCGACGGGGAGTAGCGGTCGGAAGGTAGAGTCGGAGAAGTGAAAAAATGGTTTTTTTGCTGGTGGAATGCTATTCTATATTTCTGGTTTTATATATGAAAGGATTAATTAAATTGAGGTTGAGATATAATAATTGCAAAATTAATATGGAAGAAATGTATGGATCTTTGTGATTAACTGACATAATTTTTATGATTTCTAATTTGTAATGGAAGATGGCTTTTTAAAATATGCCTGCCTTATTTGCAGGTTTTTTTTCAAAATAAAAAATTACTGGAAAAAAAAGGAAATATTAATAAATAAATCCATTCTTCTCTAGAGGTGACATATTCTAAAGATTCTGGGGTTAGCTATGAGTTCCACATCTTCAATCAGAATTCCTAGTAACGGAAAAGAGAATACATGCCATGGCTGGATAAGTTGCAGTACTGATTCTGGGGAAATCCGGAGATGAAAAAGGAATACCTGCCATGGTTGCAACACTGGTGTCCCTCTACCTCCTTTCAGTCTCCTCTTGGATCGGGGAGAAAAAGCTGCATCTAAGGCACGTGCCAGGGCCCAGACAGTGTCGTAGATGTAGGCACTCTCTAGAGACACCATTTTTTCAATGTCTTCTTGGGGAAGGGTCTCTATCCTTTCTTTCTTGGTGCATCTTGTCCAGCCTTTCACTGTAGAGCCAGGCTTGGAATATAAGCAATGAAATGCTTTATGTGCAAAAAAATACAGAGAAGTATAAAGAGGCATGAAATCAACAACATTTGTCTTTTTCTTCTTCTGGATGAGGAAAGAGAAGATACCAAGAATGTGTTGATGTGTATTGTCACTGTATGTCATGTCTACATTGAGATCCCACAAAACTGTTGTGATAATGACCTTTCCTGTGGGTGTTGTAGATTCCATACTGTTTGATTTTATGTTCAATATAAAGATTTTAATTAATGTCTCTATTACCATTATTCCATCTAAAAAGAAACCGGCTTCTGAAAAGTAAATAAATACATTGACCTGTTTCCAGTGGCTTACTGAATAATCGCTCATATCAACATGCTCTGTGTTCATGCCTGAAATGGTTTGTGAGAAAACAACACAAATCCCATTCTTGAGGAGCACTGGAACTATTGTTGCTATGAAATGCTTCCCATTGTCCGTATCTGGAGCAAAGAGACCAACTGATGTCCATTGGAAATGCAGGAGCAATTTGAGGATTCCCAGATATTGGACTCCTTCTTTGGGGACCATGGTGTAGAAAAAGGGGAACCTTGTTTTATCTCCCAGAAGATGGGAAGCAAAAGAATAACTGACCTGGTAAAGAGAAGAAAGAACGAGTGACTAATTCAGTTTCAGGAGAACACTTGCTACTGTCTTGCTTCCAAACTCCTGTCAATCTTGAATATGGTTTCAGAATTTCAAATCTCTTCTTATGAACATAGAGTGCTCTATTTATATTAGTGATTGTTATTACTGTTTACTGTTTACATTCACTTGACACAAGTCCCATTCCCAGATATTGAACTCCTTCCTTGGGGACCATGGCGTAGAAAAAGGGGAACCTTGTTTTATCCCCCAGAAGATGGGAAACAAAAGAATAACTGACCTGGTAAAGAGAAGAAAGAACGAGTGACTAATTCAGTTTCAGGAGAACACTTGCTACTGTTTTGCTTTCAAACTCCTGTCAATCTTGAATATGAATAACAACACTGTCAAACTATTTACTAAGTCTGCACTACTTCTCATCGTTCCTATCACCCATCTCCTCCCACTTATGACTGTATGACTGTAACTTTTTTGCTTATATCATTACAATTTACATTGATTGTTTCCTAATATGATTTGATTCCTTATTTGTACCTTATGACTATCATTAAGTGTTGTATCTTATGATTCTTGATGAATGTATCTTTTCTTTTATGGACATTGAGAGCATCTGCACCAAAGACAAATTCCTTGTGTGTCCAGTGACATTTGGCCAATAAAGAATTCTATTCTATTCTATTCTATTCTATTCTATTCTATTCTATTCTATTCTATTCTATTCTATTCTATTCTATTCTATTCTATTCTATTCTATTCTATTCTGTTTCAGAAATTCGAATATATTCTTAAAAGCATAGAGTGCCATATTTATTTTAATGATTGTTACTACTGTTTTCATTCACTTGGCTCATAAAATCCTCTGTAATAATCCAAATCTTTCAGCAACAGGATGCTTGGAGACAGAATGGTCTCCTTATACTATATTTCAAGGTTCCTCCATTAATGAGATGCAATGAGCAGAGATCCAAATATGTCTATTTTATCTTCTTCTGTATTTAACATTTGCATGGCCTTTACAGGGTCTTCATTTGCATTTTCTCTATCATTTTCTTCAGATAGTGCTTGTTAAAGAACATATTTATTTTGGAGTATAAACAACACTGAATTGATACCAGTTAATACATTATCCCAATTCCAGCTAATTAGATTATTTTTCTCCATTATTACTCTTTAAAGTGGAATTAAAGAGGGGACCTTTTCACCTGGGGGATTTTATAGTTGCCTGACATGGATGAAATCTGGATAGAGATGTCAGTTTCTGTCCCTTCAATGATAGCTAAGAGGTTATTCTGTCTTCTTCCACACTTGTAGTTTGGAACATTTGCCAGCCCAGGAGAGAGCAGATCGGCCAAACCTTCCGATGTTGTCCTTGCATCAAAATGATTGTCATGAATGTTGTAGCCCAGGGTGAGATTGGGTAAGATATGGGGATCCTGGTTGATCTCATGGACAGCAAACAAGAAGGAGAGGATTTTCCAGTACTTTGTGGTTGCTTTCCTGAAAATACAACACACAAACACATATGCACAGAGGATACAAATATATGATAATCCAGCTAATTTGAATTAAAGGAAAGTTATGAATTCAAAATTCCTTTCTTGGGTTCTCTTAGTTTCTCCTTTTTAAAATATATATACATACATATGTGTGTGTGTGTGTGTGTCACAACACCCTGGTAAGCCCCAATTAAGGGAGGGAGCAGAACTGCTTTCCTTTTCTGTCTTTCGGCTCACCACAGGATACCATCCAGACAGAAAGCTATTTTTTTGTTGCCTTTTGTTACATTTTTGTTGCATTTGTGTTGATCAATAAATAAACAAGGGAGACTAGTATAGATCTATTTCAAGCTATTTAGCTGTCATCAGCTAGTCATACCCTTACTGGGATTCGAACCAGGGAAGTATTACACGTGAGGCAGTTGTAATTGACACTAGACCACTGGTTATCCTCCTGATCAGCTGAGCCAGGGGGTATAAGTATATACTTGTGTCAGTAAGGGTATGGCTCCAAAATATCTTGCATTAGGGAAACCTGAGGAAGTGCAGACATTTATGACATGGTGGTCATTGAGTGGTGCTTTGGCTTTCATTCAGTCCTTACTCTCTCTAGTAATCTAGGTAAGAGGCATTTCTCATAAAGAAAGGCTTTTCCTCATTGAAGGGGGTAAGGAAACATCTAAAAGCAATGGAACCAGCAGTAATCAGAAGAAGAAATGCTCTCTTACCAGAAAACTTTGTCTGTTGCAGCCTTTTGGAAAGTGAAGGGTCGAAACATCGTGGGTGTTGCAGGGGTGATTCCAGTAACGAGGTAGTCTCCTGGCTTGAAATAATTCAATGGATCTGTCTCATCCCTTTCTAAAGTTAAGGGGCATTTGGCATTCAACATCTTGCAGGGTATCTGGGAGAACAGAAGCATCAGGAGAAATAATAGAAGCATTTCTATTTCTCGCAGAGTCAAGTGGCTCTCAAAGAATTAGAGGAGCAGTTCACAAAGACAAAAGGGCCTTGCAATGCCACAAAAGTTGTTGTGGCTTTCCTAGCACAGATAGAAGCTGGAGCCCACCAGGAATTCATTTATAGCACAGAACCACAACCTCTGAATGATACTAAAGGCTTTTATGTCCCTCAGTTCCCAAGCTGAGATGAAAGATGTCCCTTATATTACTCTTGAAAGTGATGGTTATGTCAATTCAACAGTGAGATCCATTGAGAATTCCCTGGAGGTGAATCCCCAGGTTTGTCCTGTTGTTTCATGAACAGGGGAGGAAAACACATTTGTGAGAAGCCTCTGATGTAGTTCCAGAATTCTTTGGAAGCTCTTGGGCCCAGGTTTCTCCAGTGAAACTTTTTTTGTCAAAAGGTATGGAGAAATGAAGCCAGTGGGTTTTTCTCCTCTTGATTTGAAGTTCATATCAAAGCTGCAAAGAGAACTTCCTTGATCTATTTGTTCATTCAATTGATATGGCTGCTCATCTCACATAAATACTCTGTTACTGAAGCAACATAAAATATCAATATAATAATAAAATAACTATACCAGGGGTGGGTTTCAATTTTTTTTACTACTGGTTCGGTGGGCATGGCTAGATGGGTGGGATGTAACTGAGTGGGCATGCCCAAGGTGTGGCGAAAAGTTTTGAGAGTGTGGGGTGTGCGCCAGGCTAGGGCCCTTTGCTGTCTTTTTTGTGCGGCGATCCCCAGAGTGCATTTATTTTGTTCTGTGGGCTCCCTCAAAGGCAGCTTCTCTTTCTGGCCCACAAGCAGAGAACAAGGTTGCTATCTGTCACCCCTCAGTCTCTGCATCGCTGCCCACCGGCAACTTGACTCAGGATAGAGTGGGCTATGAAGAGTGCCATAAGCCAGGTTCCTCAGGGTGGTGTGCTGCTCCAAGAGGGCCAGCACCCCAAAGAGAAACATGCATGAGGGGCAGAAGACCCCATTACCCCTGTGGGGCAATGCAGCTCCAGCAGCCACTGTGTCCGGCCACCTGGGATTGGGCTTTCTTCTGGGCCCTCACCCACAATGCCCACCAACCTGTCTGTCCTCACCCCGATCCCAGGCGGTTGGGTGCTGCTGCTGCTGGAGCTTGGTTGCACCACTCCTTTTGGCAGTGGGAAAAGGAAGAAAGTGCTCCAGGAGGGCAGGCATCAGGCGAATATCCCAAAGCTGTGGCACATGTCCACCGCCTGATCTACTGGAGCACTTTCTTCCTTCTCCCACTGCAGAAAGGAAGAATATCTTGCAGTCCCGGAACAGTGCCCAGCACAATGTGCTAACGGGACAGCGGGATATTATTTCTTTTGGCAGTGGGAGAAAGAAGAAAGTGCTCCAGGAGGGCAAGTGGACATCCAGGGGCTGCTGCACATGTGCCCACCATGTTTCTGCAAAAGCAGAGTCCCTCCCCACTGCAGGGCTATCCAGAAGGGAAGGGGAGGCTGCAAAAAAGGCTGTGCCTCTCATGCCAGTTCTGTGAAACTCCAGGAACTCGACCTATGGAATCCAGGGTTCTGGGGGGAGAAGGAGATTTGGCTGCTGCCCGCTCCCCATGTGAGGGGCTGCCCCCCACCCACCTGCCAGCGGCTTCAGCCTCTTGCTCCACTTCTTCAATGGCGTTAAGTAGTGCAGTGATCGAGGAGCAGGCAGGTGGCTGGGTGGGAAGCCAGTGGGCTGCTTTGGAGCCTGAAGCCCTGCAGAGCCAGAAAGAGAGACACGCAGGCTTGGATGGAAGGCAGACTTTTCTGAAGCATCCTCCTCCCCTCTTTGGATCGCCCTGCAGTTGGGGGGGGGAGCTCTGCCTTTGTAGAAAAAGAGAGGGTGCATGTGCTGCAGCCCCAGGATGCCTGCTTGCCCTCCTGCAACATTGCTGCTGCCCCTCTCAGTCCTAGCACAGTATCTGCATTTCCAAGGGCTGCCTGCCCACCCACTGGCCAGGCTGGGCGGACACTGACTTCAGAAGGCAAGCGGGCATGGGGGATGGCAAGTAAGGCCATGTGGAAGGCAGGAAAGTATGGCAAGGACATGGAGAAGGGAGTAGGCTGCTTGCCACCTTCCCTACAGTCCTGCCTTGCTTCCCTGCCTTCCACACATTCTTTCACTTCCCTGCCTTCACAAGGTGGTCATAGGGACACTGAGAAGGCTGCATGGAAGGCAGGGAAGCATGGCAGGGCCGCGAGGAAGGGGGCAGGGGAAGCTAGCTAAGGCTTACCTGGCAGACAGATCAGGGATGCATTGCTTCACGCAGGAAAGCTGCAGAGCAGAGACAGGGCGGGGTGAGTGAGCGGTGACCAGGGAACTGGTTTGGAGGCATGGCCAGGGTGCCATTATTACTGGTTTGGAAAGGTACGCTAGATTTTAATTTCCTGTTCTGCTGAACCGGACCAAATTGGTAGGAACCCACCTCTGAACTATACATGTCAGCAAATGCCCTTCAGACTAAAATTTACAGGCTCACTTAAATTCCGGATCTTATACCTAGGAGAATAATCAGGTTTAGGAGCCTTCGGAATTGATGGCAGAATGTTGGCAGCAACCAACTTGTGGCAGAGATTATTATTCCGGAGTCCAGAACAGTGGCAGAAAAGCCAATCTTCCTGGGTTCACCAGATCACACTTCTTAAGATATGGGACCTTTTTGCTTGTCTTGATGGAACTTCTAAAGACATTTGACAAAGGTGTCCTGTGTAGAGCTTCATAGTTGACAACCAGAACTTGTCAGGTTCTATGAGAATAACAAAGAAGCAGGACACCAATGTATGTTTCAATCCTTATTTATCAAACAGGTTCTAACTGACCCCCACAGTGCTAGTAAAGTGGTACAATTGTTGGAGCTAATGCTCTGTGCTCCCTGCCACCTTATGACCCTTTCTCCTGGCTCTACCCAGGCCTATGTTGTGACCAGCCTCTCCCCTGAATTCGCCTTCCCTTTGAATTTAGCTTTCGTGTCCCACAGCTGACTCGCCGAGTACATTCCTGGTGTCCCTAGCAACCTCCCATAGCAACCCACTTCTTCCACTTCCTCAGGCTTCTGGGTCAGCTCAGCTAGTTGGGGCTGGCCACAGTCTCTTCCTCAAGAGCAGCATTGAGGGATATAGCAATGTCCACTATCCCAGCCACTTGTCTGGCCAGCGCCATGCTGCCCTATGAGATGGATGCCTATACATATTTGATTACTAAAGACATATTGTATATGTGTATATATATGGCAAAACATTGCTCTCAGGACCCACTGCCTATTTTAGCTTTAAGGAGCAGCTGCAGATGTAACCAGATCACCCTCATAACTCAGACATACAATATGAGTTTCTATATTCTGTTTGTTTTTATTAAATACAAGTTTTAAAATTGTAAAGAAGGGAACAAAATGAACAATCCACAGAGTTATCAGGGAAGAAAAAAAAAGGGAAACAAAAAGGAAAAGAACAAAACTATTCATGTTTTAGGTTGACAGATACAAATATAAAGTCCTACTTAAATCTTTTCATGCACAGTACAATATTTCCATACAAAGCATCCATAATTATCTTGATGACAAACCCTGGAGTGTTCAGAGGATGAGAGAAAAGGGCAATTATTTCTTTTGGACTTTTCCACGGAAACACAATGAGAGCTATACTTTGATCTTTGTGGTTAGCTGCTCCTTTATATTCAGGTGAGGCCTCAGCAAAATTATATAGGTCTTGGGGAAAAAGATGCAGGCCAACAAGCCAGCACTGGAGGTCAAGATGGAGAAGATCTGCACGGCCACCATGTATTTGCCCTTGGTGCTGAGATAGGTGGGTACAAAGGAGATCCAAACACTGCAGAAAATCAGCATGCTGAAGGTGATCAGCTTGGCTTCGTTGAAGGCCCCAGGCAGTCTGCGGGCCAGGAAAGCAACCGTGAAGCAGACAACAGCAAGGAAGCCCATATAGCCAAGGGCACAGTAAAACATGACGGCAGGTCCTTCATTGCACTGCAGGACAACCTGTGCAGGGTGTGAGTGTTTGTCTGTGTCAGGGAAAGGAGGAAAGATTCCCAGCCAGGTGGAGCAAATCAGAACTTGGACAGCAGAGCAAGCAAGAACAAGAGCATTGCCTAACATCTTCCCGAGCCACCGCCTCATTTTATTCCCTGGCTTTGTTGCCAAGAAGGCCAGTACCACTGTGATGGTTTTGGCTAAGAGGGAAGAGACAGCCACTGAGAAAACGATAATGAAGGCTGTTTGTCGGACAAGGCAAGTCACTTTCCTTGGTTGGCCAATGAAGAGGAAGGTGGTGAGAAAGGAAAGGAGGAGTGATATGAGTAAAATATAGGAGAGATCCCGGTTGTTGGCTTTGACTATTGGAGTTTCATGGTATTTATTGAAAATTGCTAACACAAAGGCTGTGATGAAGGACAAAAATAGAGCAAAGGAAGCCAGGATGATCCCCAAATATTCTCCAAATGACAAGAAGGTGATATCTTTTGGAAGACAGTGATCTTGGTGTTCATTTGGATGCTGATCGTCTGAACATCTGGTACAATGGACTGCATCTGCAAAGAAGGAGAACGTCTCTCTTATTCGTCCTTGTACTAATAGGAAATCAATTGGAAAAGTCTGAAAGCCTTCAGTTAAGGACATGAGAGCACCTTGATTTGGTCACAGGGCAGCACTGGATAGAACAATGAGGCCACTAAATGCAATAAATTGTATATAGTGGAATCACAGATAAGGGGAGGATATAGTGAGTGCAAAAGAGCAGATTGTGTTGATATAAATTAGAAGTACATAGGTAACTGTTCTCTGCTGATCATTCATTGTTTATGAAAAGTATGATCATATGAATTATATCCAAGCCCGTTTAAGAGATTTAGTATAAATACTTGAGCATTTTCCACCACTAAACGGTCATTTTGGCTCAAAGTTACCAGATTCTGCTAAGGCCAAATATCCACAGATGTACCATCTATAGAGACAGACAATCTTAAAATTAAAATCAGGATCCATGGTTCAAAAATATTATGTTAAATATTAAAATATTAAATATTGTAAGATATCCCTTCATCCCGTATCAATATGTAATATTAAAACATTCTTGTCCTTTATTGTAATCTTTACTTCCTTCTAGTTCCCTCTAAGGCCCAACCTTCAAAGTCCCATCACAAGACTTTCTTTTCAAATAATTGTAAACCAAAGTATTTTCCCCATGGAAAGGATTCTTACATTGTTTCCAAAATCTTATTTCAAATGAATCTGGATTCTGATTCCACTTCTTTCTAAAATCAAAATGTTAAAGACCTTTTTGCTGTTGATTCTAGAAAAAAAGGTCAACTATTTGGCCTGTTTTTCAACAGCCTGTTCTCCTTTCTGAGTCACTCACCTTCCTGAGTGGAGATGGCTCCCTTGGCACAAGAAACGCAGTCATAGCAGCAAATCGGCCGTCCTCTCTGAATCACTTTGAGGAACCCAGGGCGGCATCTTTCTACGCATCTGGAGGGCGGCAGGGTCTAATTCGAAAAACAAGAAAAAAATAGAGTGCCTTTACTAACACTGGGAATAGATCAGTTGCTGAGGGTGAGCGGTAACAACGTAATAGAATATTAACTTCCAGAAATATATTTATTTTCTTCATTTGCACGTTGAAAAGTGCCTTATCCCTTATTACATTGAACATTGGCACTGATGGTGCTTGCTAATTTGGGCAATGAAATATCTGTAAGAAAACAACCAAGCTCTGAAAGCATCACCTCATTTTGAGTCATTTTGAAATGAGAAAGTTGGCAAGAAAATTTAATACATATATTAAAACAAATAAAATTTCAATCCTGAACTACAAACATTCTCCTTTTTTTGGTATTGTACAATATCTCAAATGAAAACTGTTAAGAAACCAGAAGGAATGGGAATAGGGCTATTGTTGAGGGTGATATATACCCTCAGCAACACACACACACACACACACACACACACACACACAGGCTGAATGTAACATACATACATACATAAAGGTTGTATGTATGTATGTATGTATGTATGTATGTATGTATGTATGTATGTATGTATGTATGTATGTATAAATGTTCCAGCATAACTCTGGAACGCCTAGAGCAATTTCAACTTGGTACACAGATGACTTACTCTCTGGCCAAAATACTGTGGTGGTAAGACACCCCTAATACCCCTTGGGATATGTGTTCTGTTAAGATACAGCCTGTTATGCCTTACAATGGCTTCAACCATACTGCTATAAAATGGCTTCTACAGCGCAGTGGAGTTGCCATGACAACAGCTTCACAGTACTCCACAAGAGGGTTCCCTCTGGTAAAGGGGGAAATCCAACCTTAGAAATTGCATTTTGTCCAGACATTTTCAACAAGGCTTTGATTATTTTTGAGGACAAATGTATGGCCATGATCAATAAAACAGACTGACGTGACATATTAAGAGAACTGCCACGTCGAACAGCTTACTGAAAATATCGTGGATAAGAAGCCACTTCTAAATTAAGATGCGAAAAAGTATACCAAATGATCATTGATCAGCTAGCAAAAGAACAAGATGGTATCACTTTCCTTGATACTTTAATAGTCGCCAAGATTGGGATTTTTTTCTGTCTAACACAGGATTAGGATAAAAAAATACCCAGGCTGATAACCAGGCTACACCAGGTTATCAGCTAGTAAACAAACAAAAAAAATAGCCTACACTAGCTGATAACCAGGCTACACCAGGTTATCAGCTAGTAAACAAACAAACAAGCAAGCAAGCAAAAAAATAAAAAAATTCAAACCTGAACTATTTTCTTATAGTCTTATTTTCTTTTGACACCCCCCCTCGAACTAAGCACTTGGTGTTATTTTTGTTATTTGGGGGGGGTCTTATTTTTGAGGTGCAGGAAGTGGTGTGCGTGGTCACCTCATGGCTGCTGCTGTGTTGCATTATTTTCAGGGAGGGCTTATTTTCAGGGGAAGTCTTATTTTAGTGCATGCACTCAAAAGCGCAATTGGGTTTATTATCCGGGAAGGTCTTATTTCCCAGGAAACAGGGTACAAACCTTCTCCTTGATCAGGATAATGAGGATGATAATAATAATGGTATCCATTCAGTTGTTTCTGACCCTTGTTTGTTCTATGGATCAGATCTCTTCACATCTTCTGATCTTGTACTTCTTATCAGTATTGCACAATATCTCAAAGGTTATTGGGATAACAAAACTGAGAAGGGATCAGAAGATCTAGAGTACCACAGAGAGAATTTTCCCGTATTTATGTTGTAGAAGAAAGGAAGTGACATGGAATGACTTCTGTTCCTCACCTGGTTGAGCCATTTGGGCCATATTATAGCTTCTTCCTCAATCTTGAATAGGGGCTCTGAGGAACCCTGTCTTGCTATGCTCCCAAATTTCACACTGACCACAGACTTATTGGAAAACTTCACCCAATTCACAATGTCCAAATCAGCTGCTAGTTCACCATTCTCCTCCAAATATACTCCATCGATGGAAGTGTTGTAAAGCTGAGAGTCTTGCAAGAAATGGTGAAACTGGAACAGCAGAGAATAGAATCTTCCTTTAGTAAATATGGACACAGAATGTTTGTTCATTCATTCAGCCATCTCACACATCTGTGTCAGGGGAAAGTTCCAGCAGGCATTACTGCCGGTTCACTTGTGTGCTCATTTGATGCCTGCTTTGCACACATGTGCAGTGCAATTAAAATTGTTTTGCACATGCGCAGAACTGAAAAACAAGATGGTGTCACTGTTGCAGCCGTCCCCATCCAGGGAACGAGTTCAGGATCATGGCAGGCCTCAGTCACTGCCAGTTCCAGTGACCCAGGCTGCCAAACCACTACCAGTTCGGCCAACCAATCCAAACCTGTAGGAACCCACCACTGATCTGAATGTATTTTGCAGCTAACATACAGGCCTTTAAGAAGACACTTCAGATCTTTTTAAACCACAAGGCAAATAGATAACCATCGACCATGGTATCCTATTGCATCGGCTGGGGGGGTTGGGGGTGGGAGGCACCGTTTTACGGTGGTTCTCCTCCTACCTCTCTGGCCGATCGCAATTTGTGTTGACAGGAGAGCAGAGGTCGACCTCGAGACCCCTCACATGTGGGGTGCCTCAGGGGTCGGTCCTCTCGCCTCTCCTGTTTAACACATATATGAAGCCGCTGGGTGAGATCATCCGTGGTTTTGGGGTAGAGTACCATCTCTACGCTGATGATACTCAGCTGTATATATCTACCCCAAACCACCCCAACGATGCCGTAGCGGTGATGTGCCAGTGCCTGGAAGCCGTACGGATCTGGATGGGAAGAAACGGACTCAGGCTCAACCCGACCAAGACCGAGTGGCTGTGGTTTCCGGCTGCCCGATTCAACCAGCTGACTCCATCGCTGGCCATTGGGGGCGAACATCTTGCCCCAGTGGATGGGGCGCGCAACTTGGGTGTCCTCCTGGATGCCCGGCTGTCCATGGAAGATCAAGTGACAGCCGTGGCCAGGAGGGCGTTTTACCAGGTTCGCCTGGTTCGCCAGTTGCGCCCCCTATTGGATCGGGACGCCCTTCGCACAGTCACTCATGCTCTCGTGACATCCCGACTGGACTATTGTAACTCTCTCTACATGGGGCTCCCCTTGAGGTGCACTCGGAGACTTCAGCTAGTCCAGAATGCAGCCGCGCGAGCAATTATGGGAACCGCAAGGTGTACCCACGTAGTTTAAGACATAAACATTATTATAAAACACTTTATGATTTACCAATCTCATAAAACATTTTATGACATAATATAAAAATATCCTAAAACATTTCTTCTGGGTCTTCCGATGGTGGTATACAGTTGAACATCAGCAATTTTCCAGGCCAATACAAATCACCATGAATTTTAAAATATTTGTCCTTCTGGTCAGTTCCTGAGGTTTAACAGTGGTGTTATGTTGAACATCAGCTATTTTCAAGGCCGATACATCAATGAATATCACCATGAGTTTTTAATAACTTTTCCAGGGAGGGAAAAAGATTAAGAGCTTTGCCATTGCTTTGGGGAATCGGGTAGGAAAATATCTCTGAAACAGGGACCCTGTAGCTCATGCATTGCCTAGTGTTTACTATTGTTTACTATTTCATGGACATTTATACATGGTTATCATGGGATAATGAGCCCTATGTTGCAAATTGTATTATTAGTAAATAAATCTACTGCCCATTAGAGGTGACATATTATAAATTATGAATTCCACATCTTCAGTAGGAGTTCATTGTGATGGAAAAGGGAATACCTGCCATGGCTGGATAATTTGCAGTGCTGTTGTCCCTCCACCACCTTTCAGTCTCCTCTTGGATCTGGGAGAATGAGCTGCATCTAAGGCCCGTGCCAGGGCCCAGACAGTGTCATAGATGTAGGTCCTCTCTAGAGAAACCGTTTTTTCAATGTCTTCTTGGGGAAGGGTCTCTATCCCTTCTTTCTTGCTGCATCTTGTCCAGCCTTTCACAGTAGAGGTGGACTTGGAATATAAGCAATCAAATCCTTTATGTGCAAAATAATACAGAGCAGTATAAAGAGGCATGATATCAACAAATTTTGTCTTTTTCTTCTTCTGGATGAGGAAAGAGAAGAAACCAAGAAAGTGTTGATGTGTATTGCCACTGTATGTCAAGTCACCGTTGAGGTCCCACAAAACTGTTGTGATAATGACCTTTCCTGTGGGTGTTGTAGATTCCACACCGTTTGATCTTAGCTCCAATATCAAGGTTTTAATTAATGTCTCTATTACCATTATTCCATCTAAAAAGAAACCGGCTTCTGAAAAATAAATAAATACATTGACCTCTTTCCACTTCTTTACTGAGGTACGGTCAATGCCCATAAACTCTGTGTTCATGCCTGAAAGGATTTGTGAGAAAACAACACAAATTCCATTCTTGAACAGTACTGAAACCATCGTTGCTATGAAATGCTTCCCATTGTCCGTGTCCGGAGCAAAGAGACCAACTGATGTCCATTGGAAATGCAGGAGCAATTTGAGGATTCCCAGATATTGGACTCCTTCTTTGGGGACTATGGTGTAGAAAAAGGGGAACCTTGTTTTATCCCCCAGAAGATGGGAAACAAAAGAATAACTGACCTGATAAAGGGAAGAAAGAATGGGTGACTAATTCAGTTTCAAGACAACACTTGCTACTGTTTTGTTTTCAAACTCCTGTCTATCTTGAATATGAATAACAACACTGTCAAACTATTTACTAAGTCTGCACTACTATTAATCTTCTCATCAATGCTATCACCCATCTCCTCCCACTTATGACTGTATGACTGTAACTTTGTTGCTTATATCCTTACGATTTACATTGATTGTTTCCTAATATGATTTGATTGCTTATTTGTACCTTATGACTATCATTAAGTGCTGTACCTTATGATTCTTGATGAATGTATCTTTTCTTTTATGGACACTGAGAGCATCTGCACCAAAGACAAATTCCTTGTGTGTCCAGTGACATTTGGCCAATAAAGAATTCTATTCTATTCTATTCTATTCTATTCTATTCTATTCTATTCTATTCTATTTCAGAAATTCAAATATATTCTTAATAGCATCGAGTGCCATATTTATATTAATGATCGTTATTACTGTTTTCAGGCAGGAGAGCAGAGGTCGACCTCGAGACCCCTCACATGTGGGGTTCCTCAGGGGTCGGTCCTCTCGCCTCTCCTGTTCAACACATATATGAAGCCGCTGGTTGAGATCATCCGTGGCTTTGGGGTAGAGTACCATCTCTACGCTGATGATACTCAGCTGTATATATCTACCCCAAACCACCCCAACGATGCCGTAGCGGTGATGTGCCAGTGCCTGGAAGCCGTACGGATCTGGATGGGAAGTAACGGACTCAGACTCAACCCGACCAAGACCGAGCGGCTGTGGTTTCCGGCTGCCCGATTCAACCAGCTGATTCCATCGCTGGCCATAGGGGGCGAACATCTTGCCCCTGTGGATGGGGTGCGCAACTTGGGTGTCCTCCTGGATGCCCGGCTGTCCATGGAAGATCAAGTGACAGCCGTGGCCAGGAGGGCGTTTTACCAGGTTCGCCTGGTTCGCCAGTTGCGCCCCCTATTGGATCGGGACGCCCTTTGCACAGTCACTCATGCTCTCGTGACATCCCGACTGGACTATTGTAACTCTCTCTACATGGGGCTCCCCTTGAGGTGCACCCGAAGACTTCAGCTGGTCCAGAATGCAGCCGCGCGAGCAATAATGGGTACCGCAAGGTATACCCATGTAACACCGCTCTTGCGCGAGCTGCACTGGCTACCTGTCGTCTTTCGGGTGCGCTTCAAGGTGTTAGTTCTCATCTTTAAAGCGCTCCATGGCTCGGGACCTAGCTATCTGCGGGATCGGATTCTGCCCCATACATCTTCCCGGCCGATTCGCTCCCACAGAGAGGGACTTCTCCGGGTGCCGTCCACTAGACTTTGTCAGCGGGCGATGCCCAGGGGAAGGGCCTTCTCTGAGGCGGGCCCAGCCCTCTGGAACGACCTTCCCCCCGACATTAGAACAACTACGGACCTCCGCTCCTTCCGTCAGAAATTAAAAACTCACTTTTTCTGCTTGGCCGGCCTAGGTTAGTCTCTACCTCAGGGGTTAGGGAATGTTAATTTTAAAATGGGGATTTTAGTGCTGGGACAGTTGATTTAATTTGTTTTTATTGTATTTATTTATGTATATATTTTATGTTGTTTTAATTTTCCCTGTGCACCGCTCCGAGTCCTCCTGGGGAAAGGACGCGGTATAGAAAAATAAAATCTATCTATCTATCTATCTATTCACTTGACTCGTAAAATCCTCTGCAATAACCCAAGTCTTTTAGCAACAGGATCCTTGGAGACCTGGAATGCTCTCCTTATAACATATTTCAAGGTTCCTCTATTAATGAGATGCAATGAGCAGAGATCCAAATATGTCTATTTTGTCTTCTTCTGTATTTAATATTTGCACAGCCTTTATAGGATCTTCATTTCCATTTCATCTATGATTTTCTTCAGATAGTACTTGCTAAAGAATGTACTTATTTTGCAGCATAAACAAACACTGAATTGATACCCATTAATACTTTAGCCCGATTCCAGCTAATTAGATTATTTTTGCCTATTATTACTCCTTAAAGTGGAATTAAAGACTTTAAAGAGCCTTTCTCACCTGGGGGATTTTGTAGTTGGTTGATATGGATGAAATCTGGATGGAGATGTCCGTTTCTGTCCCTTCAATGATAGCTAAGAGGTTATTCTGCCTTCTTCCACACTTGTAATTTGGAACATTTGCCAGCCCAGGAGAGAGCAGATCAGCCAAAGCTGCTGATGTTGTCCTTGCTTCAAAATAATTGTCATGAATGTTATAGCCCAGGGTGAGGTTGGGTAAGATATGGGGATCCTGGTTGATCTCATGGACAGCAAACAAGAAGGAGAAGATTTTCCAGTACTTTGTGGTTGCTTTCCTGAAAATACACACACAAACACATATGCACAGAGGATACAAATATATGATAATCCAGTTATTTTGAATAAAGGAAATTTATGGATTCAATGTTGGTTGCTTTGATTTTCTTACTTCTCCTTTTTAAAAATGGATTTTATTACGTTTCAAAAAAGAATGTGAAAATATAAAATTGTAAAAAAAGTAGAGAGATTGGTGAGTGGAACAACAGGGACAGTTTAACAAGTGACACATTGTAATACACACCAGAATAACATTTAAAAGTTACCTCCAACCCTCTTTTGTATATTTCTATTCAATTATTTATTTTATCTTTCATATTTTTGAATCATCCCTCAGAGCTTGGTGAGGGGAACCCCAGGGAAAGTTTAACAGGTGACATATAGATAAACACACTAAAAATAACATTAAAAAGTTACTTCCAACCCTCTTCCATATAGAGATATTAAATAATAAAATACACACTTGTGCTGGATTGTTTACTATAGATTCACAAGCAGAGTTGGTCTAGTATATTTTTATTCAATTATTTATGAACCAGCCTCATCCCTCAGAGATGATAGACTGAAAGAAGCAATGGTCTCAAGGTTAAGACACCCCCTGCCCTAGTGGGGAAAATTAGATTCTGTGTCACACAGAAATTGAGAATCTTCATACTGCAAGGATATCTGCTTTATAGCAATAGAAAGAGAAAGAACAGGAGTATTAGGAAATGGAGCAGGAAGAGGTAGTGGAGGCATTTCTGTATACATACATACATACGAAGGGAAAGGATATGGAGAAGGAGAAACAGCAGGGAAATGTAGGATCTGAGAAAACCATTCCCTGAGCTAACTGGTTGGTCCTAGTTCTGTCCCAGAAGCAAGAGAGAGGACCATGTGAGATTCCTTCATGGATGGCATGTTCCCTGAATTTCTTCTTTATTCAACTACTTCATTTCCTCTTTCCTTTTTATTTCAAGTGCTCTTCCCAGAGTAAAGGCAACAGAAGATCTTTTCTGAAGTGAAGGATTAGCAAAATATTTTGCATTAGGGAAACCGAGGAAATGCAGACAGAAATGACATGGTGGTCATTGGGTGGTACTTGGTTCTCATTCAGTCCTTATTCTCTCTAGTAATCTAGCTAAGAGGCATTGCTCATTAAAAAAAGGTGTTTCCTCATTGAAGGGTGACAGGAAACATCTATAAGTGTTGGAACCAACAGTAATCAGAGGAAGAAAGGCTCTCTTACCAGAAAACTTTGTCTGTTGCAGCCTTTTGGAAAGTGAATGGTCGAAACATCGTGGTTGTTGCAGGAGTGATTCCAGTAATGAGGTAGTCTCCTGGCTTGAAATAATTCAATGGATCTGTCTCATCCCTTTCTAAAGTTAAGGGGCACTTGGCATTCAACATCTTGCAGGGTATCTGGAGGAACAGAAGCATCAGGAGAAATAATAGAAGCATTTCTATTTCTCGCAGAGTCAGGTGGCTCTCAAAGAATTAGAGGAGCAGTTCACAAAGACAAAAGGCCCTTGCAATACCGCAACTGCTGTTGTGGCCTTCATAGCACAAATGGAAGCTGGTGCCCACAAGGAATTCATCTGAAATGTCTCAAGGTTTAAAGAACAGAACAATACCTGCTCAATGACACTAAAGGCTTTAATATCCCTGAGTTCCCAAGCTGTTATGAGAGATGCTTCCTGCATTGCTCTTGAATGTGGTGTTTATGTCAACTCAGCAATGAACTTTGGAGAATTCCCTGGAGGCAGTCAATAAATCAACATGATGATACAAAGGGAAGAGGCATCCCCTGTGCCCCCTCTATTCCCAGGTTTGTCCTGTGAATTCATGAAGAAGGGAACAAGGAAGGAAAAATGCTTGTGAGAAGCCTCTGATGTAGTTCCAAAAGTATTTGGGAGCCCACGGACTGAACTTTCTCCAGTGAAACTTTTTTTTTGGTCAGAAATTATGGAGAAATCAAGCCTGTTGGGTTTTCCCCACTTGATTGTGTGTCCATATCAAAGCTGCAAAGAGGGCTTCCTTGATCTATTGATTTATTCAATTGATATGGTTGCCCATGTCATATAAACCACCCTGGTACTGAAGCAATTTAAAAGCATCACCATAATAATAAAATAACTATATATTTTCAGACAATGCTGTTTTAAGTCCTCACACTCATGACCGCACCTTTCAATCAAGCAGGACACGCTCTCATTGGTTCCAGTGTGGCTGGCGGGAGATTCGCAAGCATCCCATTGGTTAACTGTTTGACAGCTCAGGTATAAAAGAGCTGTGAGACAGGGAGAGTTCGTTTGTTCTGTAGTTGTCTGTTCTAGTTCAGGGGTCCCCAACCTTTTTTGCACCAGGGACCGGTTTCATTTTAAAGAAAATTCTGTGGACCGGCTGGCCTAGAGGACGAGGGGGGAGGGGGAACAGGTGGCACATGCGCATGCAGGGGGGGGGGAGTCGGCTCACTTGGCCGTCTAGGGCAGTGGTGAGCAAACTTATTAGTCAATAGAGCCAAATATCAACAGTACCACTACTGAAATTTCTTTTGAGAGCCAAAAGGTGTGGCCTGTTTTGTTTTGTCATGTGACCCGGTGGGCGGGGCCAACTTGGAAAATGTGGTGAAACTCACTTAACAGTCTTGCTTGGCAACCAAAATTTTGGGCTCAATTGTGGTCATAAATTCTTTCTTTCTTTCTTTCTTTCTTTCTTTCTTTCTTTCTTTCTTTCTTTCTTTCTTTCTTTCTTTCTTTCTTTCTTTCTTTCTTTCTTCCATTTCTGGCTGGTCTTTGGTCTTCTGAAGATGGTAAAAATGGATTTATGGGCACTCGGTATATATAAAGGCAGCCCATGACTCTTTGGGATGCTGGTTTGAATCCAGGAAATGACTCAGAGGATGTGATTCCTTTGAAATGACCACTGGGAGAAAAATAGATCTTTAACCTGGTTAACCAAACAGGTAGCTTGAGGTGGAAGGAAATAGGAAAATATATTTCTGCCTTTCCTTTCCTTTCCTTTCCTTTCCTTTCCTTCCTTCCATTACCTCCCTCCCCTTCCTCCCTTCTTTCCTTCCCTCCCTCCTATCCTTTTCCCCTTTCTTTTTCTTTCTTTCTTTCCTTCCTTCCTTCTTTCACCCCTCCCTTCCTCCCCTCCCCCTTCTTTCCTTCACTCCCTCCCTCCCACCCTCCCTTTATCTTTCTTTTTCTATTTTTCTTTCTTTCTCTTTCTCTGTTTTTTGTCTCTCTCTCTCTGTATCTGTCTCTCTCCTCCCTCCACCCATCTCTGTCACTCTGTATGTGTGTGTGTGTGTGTGTGTGTGTGTGTGTTTCCCCCCCCTCTCTTTCTGTCTCTCTAAGTCTGCCTCTGTGTGTCTGTCATTCTCTCCCTCCCTCCCCCCGGGGAAGCAGCAGAGGAGTCACCATGTTGGCTGCCGAGGTTATCCTGCAGCGGGCGGGCGAAGGACCCGAGCTCCGTCCGGGCACCTCACGGGGCTGGAAGGGAGGTGGGCGTGTGGCGCCCGGATGGCTTTGGCGGCACCTTAAGGTAGCCGCAGCTTGAGTCCTTCGCCCGCCCGCTGCGGGATAACCTCCCCAGCCGACATACCGGCTCCTCCCGGAAGCCCCGGAAAGTGCATTGGGCCGTTGGAAGGAGCTGGTGGAGGCGCGCTCGGCTATCCTCTGCTCAGGGGGCTGCTCTCTCCTCCTCGCTGGCCCTGCGGCCTGGTTCCTATGACGCCGCGGACCGGCACCGGTCCGCGGACCGGGGGTTGGGGACCCCTGTTCTAGTTAATAAAGCTCATTGAATTGCTAATGCTTCCATGCCATCCCCCAGTAACTCAATACTGAGCACTGGCGACGAAAGTGGGATACTGACAGAAAATCCACCGTTGCAGTCAAGGCAATTAACAGGAGAATTGCCTCCTCAGATATTGCCTGCTTCCTCACTATGGTGGCCATCCCCAGATGCCAGATAAGGAATCCTGGGAAGTCTTCCTTAATAAAATTGAGTGCTTTCTACTGGCAAATGATTTCACGGAAATCTCTAATGAAAGGAAGAGGGGCTACTTTCTAAGTTCCTGGTGGCTGGAGATGTTCTCAACAGCCCGAGCCCTGTCAGCACCGTTTCCAGTTCACGCTATTCCATGGGACGTCCTGCTTACCAAGTTAAAGGGTTACTATGCACAGGCTCCATCCCATTTTGCAGGCAGCATGCCTTCCGCCAGTGCATTCAATGAGAGAGTGAAACAATTAGCCAATATATGGCATCCCTAAGACATGCAGTGATCCACTGTGAGTTCCAGGACCTGGATGAAGCACTACTGGAGCAGCTAGTTTGCAGAGTCAAGGACTTGTGTCTGCCGTGCTGCTTGTTAGCCCATTCACAATTGACTTTGCAAATAGCTTTGAATGAGGCTCGAGCAGCAAAGCAGTTAGAATGGTCCGAAATTAAAAAATACCAGGCAGCACACAGTCAACCCTCATCTGCTTCCATGGTCAATCGGCAAGACATTGAGGATGAAGACGAGCAGGTGGGGAGTGAAGAAGTGAGCCGCCTAAAGCTAACTACTGCCAGCTGCTTGAAACTGCCCACAAAATCACTTGATTGGCTGTTTGAGTTATGGCAGGAACCATATGCAAGTTTTAGTCAGTCATCTGCAGGTGTTGTGGAAAAACAGGCCACCTTGCCTACGTTTGCCGAGCCATGCTTCCCACCTCAGACAAGCCAGGGAATTGTTCCTTCAACTGACAGATGGAAAGGCATTTGCATAGACCCAGAGATGACTGCCATGCCATTGACCACTACCCCAACCATGACGAGTGGGCAATTAATGCCATGTCTGTGATGAACCAGGGACATAAGAAAATGTACATCATTATTCTTCTTGAGGGAGCTCCATGCAGAATTGGGATTGACACAGGGTCAGCTAGATACATTATTGCATGGAGCAACCTCAAAAGGCTTCTGCCTACAGTCTCCAAAAGCCATTTGGGCCAATGTAAATTGAAAGACTGTCAAGGCAATCCCAAATGAATAGTAGGCAAAGGGGTGTTCCAAGTGGAGCACACCAACTTTAAAAGTTCCCTGCCTCTGGTTGTGATGGTAGACCCCTTAGCCACCCTGTTAGGTCTGGATTGGTTTGCAGCCCTGGGACTCTCTATTTCAGGAGTCCATGTTATGGTGCCAACTGCTGGCTTTGAAGACCTGACCAGGGAGTTCGAGGACGTGTTTAGTGACATATTGGATAAATATACCAGGTCACCCATCTCTTTCAATTTGGACCCTCATGTTGCACTTATTAGGCTGCAAGCCTGTCAGGTTTCCTTTGCCCTTCAGGCTAAAGTGGAAGCCGAACTAGATAAACTGGTAGTGCAGGGCATCCTTAAACCTGTAGACTATGCGCAGTGGGAAACCCCTATAGTTATACCTATCAAAGCAGATGGATCCATTAGGATCTGTGCTGATTATAAATCAACAATCAAAAAAGACTTTCAGGTAAACCCCTACCCAGTCCCTGTAGTGCAGCATTTGTTGCACTCATTGGGACAAGGCCAGATTTTTGCTAAGCTTGTTTTAACTCAAGCTTATCAACAGTTGCCTATTGATGACGCGACAGCTGACACTCAGATAATCTTCACCCACTATGGGGCTTTCCAGTGCTGCCAACTCCAATTTGGAGTCTATGTGGCACCAAGAATATTTTAAAGTATTATGGAGTGCCTGATCCATGGAGTGCCAGCTACCTGGGTCCTGCCCTACTTAGACAATATGTTGATCTTGGCCAACAATTGTGAAGAGCTGCTAGCTACACTGAAAGCAGTCCTGCTGCATTTTCGTAACACGGGACTGCAATTAAAGAAATCCAAATGTCACATAATGGTTCTGTTGGTTGAATTTCTTGGGTATCATATTGATGCCCGAGGCATCCACCCTACCCAGTCCAAAGTCAAGGCCATTAAAAAGGCTCTGGCCCCAACCAATAAGGTGGACAACAAGTGTTCTTAGGTTTCTTAAATTTTTACTCAATATTTGTACCCCATAAGGCTTCTGTCGTGGAACCCTTCCACTGGCTGCTTGACAGTTCTGTGGCCTAAAAATGGGGCAGCGAAGCGCATGTGTTCGTGGCTGTCAAATCCCTCCTTACTTCATCAGCTGTACTCATGCATCACAGTGATTCCCTACCGCTCATACTCGCTTGTGACACTTCATCCTATGGCCTGGGGAAAGTTTTGAGTCACTGCTGCCCTAATGGCATTGAGGCACCCATTGCTTATTTCTCCTGCTCCTTGTCCAAGACTGAAAGAAATTACAGCCAATTGGACAAGGAGGCTTTGGTGGCCATGGCGGGAATCAAAAGATTCCATCACTACTTGTATGGCCTCTCTTTCTTACTTCTTACCAACCATAAGCCTCTTCTCAATATATAAGCAGGGGACCAACAAACACCTACAATCCTGTCTCTGCACATGTTGCGGTGGACAGAGTTCCTAGCGGTATACCCTTACCGTTTGAAATACCAGCTGGGAAAACAAATGGAACACACAGATGCTTTAAGCCATTGTCCCATTCTCCAAGAGATTCAGGACCCAGCACCGGCTTCTACAGTCCTCCTAATTGTGGATCTAGACTTGCTCCTGTCTGCTATGGGCATAGCTGAGGAACCTAGCCTATCTAAGGTATTAGATTGGGTCTGCAGGGGATCGCCCCACGAGAAAGTGTCTGAAGAGTTCCTGCCTTACTACTGAAGGTAGTTGGAACTCTCAGAATGAAGGGGCTGTCTGCCATGAGGGAAAAGGGTGGTGGTGCCCCCTTCTCTGCGTCACCCTATTTTGAGTCACCCTCCACGTGGGCCACCCAGGCATAGCATGAATAAAGGCCAAGGGCCACAGCTATGTCTAGTGGCCCAAGTTGGATGAAGCAATAACAGAATGGGTGGCCACCTGCCTTCCTTGCCCTGCCCAGCAACACCAGCAGCTCTGGCTAGGGAATGGGAGATGCCCCGGGGATCATGGGCCCAAATCCATGTGGATTTCGCAAGCCTGGTCCAAGGGCATACTTTTTTTAATCGTGGTAGATGCCTTTTCAAAGTGGTTGGAACTAGCACCCATGCATACTACCACATCAGAAGTCACTATCTGAGTGTTGCATATATAAAAGCAAGGTAGCAGAGTATATCACAATGCTATCCTTCTCTATTATGTAGGTGCATGTAATGCTCCACCCATCAACTTTCCTCCTGCTCCATGGATAGCACTGACTCCTGTAAAAATGGTGGCCTGCATTTTTTCAACTGAAACTGGATTCTGAAAATCCCTTGGGTATCTTGTCTTAGGTCACCTGCTTCTTGGGCCACTGCCTATCCATACTCTAATGAGGAGCAACTGCAGACGTAACCATGTTACCATCATAACGCAAACAAAAATCAATCTGAGTTTGTTTATTCTGCTTGTTTTTATTAAATGGATTTTAAAAAATGGTTAAGAATAGAACACAAATGGACAATGCACACATATCAGAGGACTAAAGAAAAAAGAAAAAAAATATTCAGTGCATATGTTGAATGAACCATATATAAAGTTCTATATAACTCTTTTCATGCTTTGTACAATATTTCCTTATAAGCAACCATAATTATATTAATGTGAAACCCTGGAATGTAGGTGGTCAGAGGTGAGAACAAAGGGGCGTTATTTGTTTTGGGCATACCCAGGGAAAGACAATGAGACCTACACCTTTATCTGTGTGGTTAGCTGCTCCTTTGTATTCAGCTCAGGCCTCAGCAAAATAATGTAGCACTTGGGGAAAAAGATCAAAGTCAATAAGCCAGTGCTGGAGGCCAAGATGGAGAAGACCTGCACAGCCACCATGTATTTGCCCTTGGTGCTGAGATAGGTAGGCACAAAGGAGACCCAAACACTGCAAAAAACCAGCATGCTGAAGGTGATCAGTTTGGCTTCGTTGAAGGCCCCAGGAAGTCTGCGGGCCAGGAAAGCCACCGTGAAGCAGACAAAAGCAAGGAAGCCCATATAGCCAAGGGCAGAGTAAAACAAGACCACAGGTCCTTCATTGCACTGCAGGACAATCTCTGCAAGGTGTGAGTGCTTGTCTGTGTCAGGGAAAGGAGGAAAGATTGCCAGCCAGGTGGAGCAAATCAGAACTTGGACAGCAGAGCAAGCAAGAACAAGAGCATTGCCCAACGTCTTCCCGAGCCACCGCCTCATTTTGTTCCCTGGCTTTGTTGCCAAGAAGGCCAGCACCACAGTGATGGTTTTGGCTAAGAGGGAAGAGACAGCCACTGAGAAAACAATAATGAAGGCTGATTGTCGGACGAGACAAGTCACTTTCCTTGGTTGGCCAATGAAGAAGAAGGTGGTGAGAGAGGAAAGGAGGAGTGATGTGAGTAGAATATAGAAGAGATCCCGGTTGTTGGCTTTGACTATTGGAGTTTCATGGTATTTAATGAAAATTGCTAACACAAAGGCTGTGATAAAGGACAAAAATAGAGCAAAGAAAGTCAGGATGATCCCTAAATATTCTTTGTATGACAGGAAGGTGATATCCTTTGGTACACAGTGATCTTGGTGTTCATTTGGATGCTGATCTTCCGAACATCTGGTGCAATGGACTGCATCTGCAAAGAAGGAGAAGATCTCTCTTATTTAACCCTAGAAATCTCTTAGATGGGGCGTGGCTTATGGCCGAGTAGCGAGAGGACATTCCTCCATTTCGTAGGGTTGTTTTTTTTAATAAACTGTGGATTAAAAGTGATTAAATGCACCGTTAGAAGCCGAGATTGTTTACAACGGGGTCGGAAAGGCAGAGGATTGTGTAGACTGATTTTTACACCGATAGATCAAACCGGACTGCTTGAATTTCAAAGTTTCATTTCTTCGTGGAGAACAAAGAACAAAGGTTTGATCGAAGCGGCGTTGGCAGCTTGCCCTTGCTCTGACAAGCGTCGTGATTTGTAAGTCTCTTTTATCTCCTACAAGGCATAAACACACTTGAAAGAGTTATGTGGATTGCAAGCTGTTGAACTTAAGTGGGTTGTTTATGCTGAATGTAGCGAGAGCTTCTGGCAAGCCTAAAAAAAGATACAGACTTTGTATTTTATGAGTTTGGATTCCAGCCTTTTTACTCTTGTTTTGGCTTCTTGGTGTTTTTAAAAGCCGTCTCAGCTATATTTCATTGGGTTTCTGCTTTTTTTTCTTCATAAAAGACCCTCTTGGCAGGTTTAATTTTTTTTTTTTAAAGAGATTACTGATTCGACACGATGACTCAACAGCCTTCTGAATTTGAACGAATCATAGGAGCATTGAATACAATTGGGGAAAAACTAACTGTTGTAACTGATCGTTTAGATAATTTGACATTGGAGGTTCAAAAAATTAAAGAAGAGGTTAATAACATGAATGTTAACTTTGAAAAGCAAAACATGGAAATTAACTTTATAAAGGATGATATCAAACAGATTTTTGTTCATGAGGAACAGTCTGATCGTAAGTTTGAAGGGATTTTTTTGAAAAATCAGCAACAAGATAGGAGAATCAGTCTTTTGGAAGAAGAGGCAAGAAAATATAATATTGTTATTCGCGGGATTCCGGAGGAGAGGGAGGATAACTTGAAGCAAAGAATGTTAAAATGGCTGAATGAACTTGATGCATCAATTGTATACACGGCAGCGGACTTAGTAAGTGTTTTTAGAATCGGTTATAAGAGACAAGGTGGAGCTAATAGAAATGTTCTTGTGAGATTTGCAAACCTTGGAGATAAATTAGAAGTTATGGGAAAAATAAGGGAACTGGGAGAACCCCCAAAATTTGAGAGGAAGGAAATTCAAGTGTTTCAAGATATTTCTAGAGAAGAAAGAGAATGGAGATTCTTTTTAAAACCAATTACAAAAGTCCTCAGAGACAATGATATTAAGTATAATTGGAGACCGTTACAACAGTTGAAATTCTTTTACAAAGGGAGAATGCAAACTATCACTTCGGAAATGGATGCCATAACATTGATACGGAAGCTTGGGCTGATTGAGAAAGACGAGGATTTAGAAGAAATTAAAGATCATATGCTTAAGATGGGTGGAATACAAGTGGAATCTCCAACATTGGAGGAAAAAGGAGCAGTCAGTGGAGATCCTAAAAGTTTAAAACGGAAAGAAATCTCTCCGGCAATGTCCGAACATAAGAAAACCCGTGAAGAATCTAAGAGAGCGTCAGCTGAGGAGGAGGATCTTAGAAGAAAGCAGGAAGCTGAGTGCGGGGACAAGCCAGTGTTATCTTCTTTTTTTGGAAGTGGAATACAAGAATAACCCGAAAGAAATGACCCGACCATGGGCACGTTCCCCCCCCCCCCACACTCTTTATATGGAGGCGTAACTCGAATGAGGATGTGGGGGGTGAAGATTAATTGTTATTTGTTGTTGTTGTGTTTTAAGTTTGTTTTTGTTGTGTTTTTTGTATGTCTTTTTTGTCTGGTGTTGGGTGTGCACATAAAGGAAGAGGAGGGGTCAGGATTAAAAAAGTTACTGTTTAAATGCGGTCTATAAAAATAATGACATGGAACGTGAAGGGTACAGGCAATCATATAAAAAGAAAAAGATTGGAGCTTAAAATTAAAAGGGACTCACCTGACATATTATTTTTGCAGGAAACTCATCAAAAATCTGAGGATTTTAATAGAATGAATATTAAAGGTATGCAGATCTATGAAAAATCTTTTGGGACTTCTAAAGCTAGAGGAGTTGCGATATTGATATCAAATAGGGTATACTTTGAGAAAAAACAAGTAATTAGAGACGAAGAAGGAAGATATTTAATAATTATAGGGAATATTAATGAGCAAAAAGTGACATTGGTTAACTTATATCTACCGAATGAAAAACAAAAGGGATTTCTTGATAAAATTACTAAGATTTTGGAAATAGAAAGTGTAGGGAAAGTAATTGTGGCGGGGGATTTTAATTTAATTAGGGATAGAATTGATAGTAATAATCCTACCCGCTTTAGACAAACAAATAAAGGGGAAATTTTAAACAAATGGATGCTTCGAAATAGTGTGGTAGATGTTTGGAGGGAGTTGAAAGGTTCTGAAAGGGTGTATACCTTTTGTTCTAAGGTATATAATACTTATTCAAGAATTGATTATATTTTTGTTTCTAAAGATTTGTTGAATAATGTAGATAAAGTAGATGTGGGAATTTTTAAGGATTCTGACCATGCAGAAGTTACGATGGAAATAGATTTTAACTTTGAGAAAAAGGAAAGAGGTTGGAGATATGATGAAAACCTGTATAAAAAGGAAGAGGATAAAATATGGATATTCAAAAAATGGGAAGAAAGTTGGGGATTGAATGATAATGGAGAGGTTAAATTTGAAATTGTTTGGGATACGATGAAAGCAATATTTAGGGGAGAAAGTATTAAATTGTCAAGTAGAAAATATAGGGAATATAAAACTAAAATAGAACAGGATACAAGACAAATTAAGATATTGGAGAACCAATTCTCACTTACGAAAGATAAAAAATGTTTGGAGGAATTGAACTTATTAAAAACTAAATTGATAGAAGAAGATATTGAATTAGTTAAAAAAAATTTAAGGTATTTAAATAGGGATTTTTTCGAATTTAGTAATAAAAATTCTAGGTTATTGGCAAAGATGGCGAAAAATAAAACTCAAAAGAGAGAAATTGGTTCTCTGATAGATGAAAAAGGTACAAGGTGTTATAAGAGATTGGAGAAATGTGAAGTAGCTAGGAATTTTTTTCAAAAATTATATTTAAAGAAATCAATCGATTTAGAAAAATTGAAGAATCATCTTGGAAAATATGCTATAAAAATAGATCTAACATATAAAGATTTGATGGAAAAAGATATAACACAGGAGGAGATCAACGAAATAATACAAGAGTTAAAACTAGGGAAGACCCCAGGAGAAGATGGATTACCTGCTGAATTTTATAAAGAATTTAAAGAACTAATAACACCAAGACTGCAAAAATTATTTAATGGAATTTTACATGGTGGAGAAGTCCCGATGTCATGGAATAAGACAGTAATATCTATAATTCCTAAACCTGATAAAGATCTTGAGAGGATCGAGTCCTACCGACCCATTTCTTTAATCAACCAGGATGCAAAAATATTTACAGCTATTATAAGTAATAGATTAAATAGTTTTATAGATAAATATATAAGTTATAATCAAGTAGGTTTTGTTAAAGGTAGATATATGAGTGATATAATTAGAAGAGTATTGAACATTATAGATGTAGCTGAAAATAATGGTGATGAAATAGGTATAATATCGTTAGATATTTTTAAAGCCTTTGATTCTGTACAATGGGATACTATTAAGGTAATTATTGAGGCATTAGGCTTTGGTAATAAATTTATACATGTTATTTCAAAATTGTATCAAAAAAGTAGTGCAAAGGTAAAGGTGAATGGAACAATGACGGGAGAGATTAAATTGGAAGCAGGTACGAGACAGGGATGTCCCTTGTCCCCAACATTATTCTTGTTAGTTATGGAGGTTTTGATTAAATTGATAGAAGAAGATGAAGGATTGGAAGGGTACAAGGGATATAAGATAAATTTGTATGCGGATGATACCTTGATTATTTTGAAAGATATAGAGAAAGATTTAAAGAGGATAAATAAACATTTGATAGAATTTGAAGAAATGATAGGTTTAAAGGTAAATTGGTCAAAATCTGAACTACTAATGAATAAAGATGGTAAGGAGTGGGAAAATATGCAAGAACAATTTGGGATAAGAGTTAAGAATACATTGAAATATTTGGGGATAACACTTTCACTTAAAGTTAGAGAATTGAAAAAAATTAATTATGAGGTGATGTTGAAGGAAGTAGAGAGAAAGATAGATAAGTATAAAGAGATAAAGCTGTCTTGGTTTGGTAGAATTGCAATGTGTAAAATGATGTTGTTACCAAAGTTCAATTTTTTGTTTGAGATGCTACCACTAAATTTGATAGAGAAAGATATAGAAGAATATCAGAAGAAATTGGATAAATTCTGTAATGGTGGGGAAAAAACCAAGAATAATGAAGAAAATGTGGTATCAAAATCAAAAAGAGGGTGGATTGGGAATTCCCAATCTACTTAATTATTATCGGGCGTATAATATTCGAACCGTGATAAAAATACTCAAAGGTGGAGATGGTCATTGGGGTGATCTGGAGCTAAAAGATATTAAGAGATTTGGGTCTATATGGTTTCTAGATAGAGCAAAAACAAAGGCAATTAATAGTTATTGGTTAAAGGGGCTGAGTAAAATTTGGAATACATTTGTTAAAAAATTGATCCCGGATATAGCTTTCTTGGGGAAGACAACTGAAAGTTGGCCGATTAAAACTAATATAAGTCGGGATAAAGTAATTGAGGATGAAAATATAGGAAATATAGTAAATTGGTTAAGAGCTCTAGGAATTGAGAGTAGAAAAAAAAAAGTAATTCAAAGATTGGAGTTGAATTGGTTCGAAAAAATACAGGTAGAAAAATGGACTATGAAAGTAAAGGGAATATGTAAAATAGATAGAAGTAAAACTAAATTTGAAAGTTTAGTATCTTAAATTATTAAAGATGAAATTGGGTTAAAAGGACTCGTTAGTAAGATATATAAGATTATAAATTTTGATGGAAATCCACAAATGGTAATGAAAAGGAATTGGGAGGAAGACCTTAAGATTAAAATATTGGATTTGGATTGGAATGAGAACTGGAAGAGTCGAATTATGAGGACTTTGTCTATAAGGATTAAAGAGCATAATTTTAAGGTTGTTTGGAAATGGTATTGGACCCCATTAAGATTATCATTGATAGATAAAAAAATGAGCGATAAATGTTGGAGATGTAATATGGAAGTGGGAACTTATGAACATATGTGGTATAAATGTGTGAAAATTAAAAAGTTTTGGCAGCAATTAGAAAAAATGATGGGTGAAATGATGAAAAGAATAATAATATTGAGATCAGAAAATATATTGTTATTGATAATTAATGAACCTGAGTTAACAAAACATGAGAAAGAATTGATTAGAATTATGATTATAATGGGTAGGATTGTAATAGCAAGATATTGGAAAATAGAGGTAAATATTAAAATAGAAGAATGGTTCTGTGAAATGTGGAAATTAGCCTTAAATGATAAAATGACGTGTGATATTAAATTCAGAGAGGGGGTTTATAAAAAAGATATCTTTTGGAAGACTTGGAAGCCATTTGTGGACTATGCACTTGGAACTTTGGATGCCTTGACGCCGGTACCTAGAGAACGTGGATTTTGGAGATCTTAAAGATAACAGAAGACACTTGAAACCAACTCTTCCTTTTGTCTTGTATAGCACTGGGTGAAATATTGTAAAATATTATAAAAACTTCAATAAAAAAATAAAAAATAAATAAATCTTGAAGTAAGGGGAAAAAAAAAAGAAATCTCTTAGATGAAGTAACAGGAAGGTAAAATCTGAAGCCTTCTTCTGCTGAAGATCCCAGAAAAGCCTTGAAGGAGCAAGAAGAACTAAATGTCTTGAGCACTTGTGGGCTATCTCAAGTACTCTAGAGATAAATTTCCAGAGAGTAATTATGAAGAACTGTTCTACTTAACTGGCTCCTAATTTGACTGCTCCACTTTTAGTAAAGCTTTCTTAATTTTGTCATTTCTTCCCTGGAATTCTTAATTTCAATCAATTTTCAAAGAGATCTAGAGAAGCTCCCCAGAATATGTCATGGCAAAATTATTGCTAAGAACTAACTGACTGGTTTAAACGTTTGGGGATTCCCTAAGCAGAGTTTCGCCATCGTTTTAACCTATTTTGCTGCAGCATTTTTCATGAATGAGACAGTCTGGCATGAAAATGTCTCAGAATCTGATTCAATCTTTCAAATAATTATTGTGCTGTGGGCAATAAGCACAAGTGCAGGGTTTATGCAGAAGGCAAAATAACTTTCACTCTGAAGTGAAAGAAATATGCATTGAGATATGAGATTCCATTTATTATTTATTTATAAAATTTATGTTACCTGCTTCACTGGCCAAGGTGAATCTGTGAGACAATAGAATAAAAATAAAGATACAAAAACAATTATAAAGCTTTAAAATAGCGGAAAGATTAAACTCAGACAAAAAAAACGTTTTCAAGGAAGAAAACCCAAGGAAATCCAAATGCCTTTTGAAAAGCATCTTTGAGAGTCTCAGAGAGCTAACAGCCAGATGCCTGCATAGCATATACATCCTTTTACTCCCCACAATTCAATCAGAACTGAACAAGCTTCATAGATGAGAAGTGACACATTTTCAATTGAAAAAACAAGAAAGTCCAATTGCCTGTTGGAAAAGCAACTTTGGGTTAAGGGGTGCATATAGATGCTGATATGCTGCCATGTCACATAACTTCCAGATTATTTTCCCACATCATTTCATCTTCTTTACTTTGTAATAATCTGTGACTGGGGGACTGGAGGCTAAAAGATATGAAGAACGGTTACAGGAACTGGATATGTCTAGTTTAATGAAAAGAAGGACTAGGGGAGACATGATAGCAGTGTTCCAATATCTCAGGGGCTGCCACAAAGAAGAGGGAGTCAAACTATTCTCCTAAGCACCCGAGGGTAGAACAAGAAGCAATGGGTGGAAACTAATCAAGGAGAGAAGCAACTTAGAACTAAGGAGGAATTTCCTGACAGTTAGAACAATTAATCAATGGAACAACTTGCCTCCAGAGGTTGTGAATCCTCCAACACTGGAAGTTTTAAAGAAGATGTTAGATAACCATTTTGTATGAAGTGGTGTAGGGTTTCCTGCCTAGGCAGGGGTTTGGACTAGAAGACCTCCAAGGTCCCTTCCAACTCTATTCTATTCTGTTCTGTTCTGTTTTGTGAATGCATAAAATATCTTGTCAGCTGTCTGGCATCTTTTTCAACAGCCTGTTTTCCTTCCTGAGTCACTTACCTTCCTGAGTAGAGATGGTTCCTTTTGCACAAGGAATGCAATCGTAGCAACAAACTGGCCATCCTCTCTGAACCACCATGAGAAATCCAGGATGGCATCTTTCTACACATCTGGAAGATGGCAAGGTCTAAGCAGAAAAGCAAGAAAAAATGTGCTCATGTAAATACAATACAATAATACAATAGCAGAATTGGAAGGGACCTTGGAGGTCATCTAGTCCAACTCCCTGCCTAGGCAGGGAGACCTATACCATTCGAGACAATTGGCTAGCCAAAATCTTCTTAAAGACTGGCAGTGTTGGGGCATTCACAACTTCTGGAGGCAAGCTGTTCCACTGATTGATTGTTCTAACTGTCAGGAAATTTCTCCTCAGTTCTAAGTTGCTTCTCTCCTTGATTAGTTTCCACCCTTTGCTTCTTGTCCTGCCCTCAAGTGCTTTGGAGAATAGCTTGACTCCCTCTTCTTTGGGGCAGCCTGCTATCATGTCTCCCCTAGTCCTTCTTTTCATTAAACTAGACATACCCAGTTCCTGCAACCGTTCTTCATATGTTTTAGTCTCCAATCCCCTAATCATCTTCGTTGCTCTTCTCTGCACTCTTTCTAGAGTCTCCACACCTTTTCTACATCGTGGTGACCAAAACTGGATGCCGTATTCCAAGTGTGGCCTTACCAAGGCATTATAAAGTGGTATTAACACTTCGCGTGATCTTGATTCTATCCCTCTGTTTATGCAGAGTTTATGTACAGTTGTACAGTTTATGCACTGTACAAACAGTGAAAGTTGGTTGTTGCTGTTGGGTGGTAAAATGCAATAGAAGACATACTTCCATAAAGATATTTATTTTCTTCATTCAAATGTTGATAACTGCCTTATTCATGAAATATATTGCTTTAAAACAATAGCACTTAGACTTATATACTGCTTCGCAGTGCTTTACAGTCCTCTCTAAGCGGTTTGCAGAATTAGCATATTGCCCCCTGCCCCCCAACGATCTGGGTCCTCATTTTACTCATCCTGGAAGGATGGAAGGCTGAATCAACCTTGAGCCTGGTGGGATTTGAACTGCCAAATTGCAGGCAGCTGGCAGTCAGCAGAAGTAGCCTGCAGTACTGCACTATAACCACTGCACCACCAATGCTTACAGAGTAAAGCTGAAAAGAGATCAGAAGATCTAGAAAACTTCAGACACAGTCTTATAGTAATCATATGATAGGAGAAAGGAAAGGAAGTGACATGGAATGATTCTTCTTCCTCACCTGGTTGAACCATGTGAGCCACACCATGGCATCTTCATCAAGGTTGAATTGGGGCTCCAAGGAATCTTCCTTTTTTATGCTCCCAAATCTCACGTTGACAATAGAATCATTAGGAAACTTCACCCAATGCACGATGTCCAGGTCAGCTGCTAGTTCACCATTTTCATCCAAATATACGCCATCCATGGACATGTTATTATGAAACTGAGAATCTAGCAAGAAAGGATGAAGCTGGAACAGCAGGGAAGGAATTTGCACTTAGCAAAGATCTACAATGGACTTCGGTTGAGCAGCCCCACAAATCCCATAATAGGCTTTTAAAAATTAATCTTGTTTATAAAGTAAAAGATAAATATACATTTTGAGGGGTCATTGGTGCTCTCTGAGCTTGGTGCTTTGCTTGCAGTTTCATTACCCAACTAGATAACATGATGACAACAACCAAGGTCAAGGGACATCAAGGACGTCACAGTTCAGCTCTGACATAGAGATTCTCATATAGAGTGGTACCTTTCTACTCATTGTTAATTGGTTCCTGGAGATGCAATGAGTACCAAAAATGATGAGCACCAAAAAAATTCCCTCCTCCTAAAGAAGAATGTAGTGCATCATAAGGCATCTGACAACATCAGGTTCAAGCTTGTGTATTGAGTATCAAACAACTAATGAGCACCAGGATAATTTTTTTAAAATCAAATTCAAGGTGCTTGTTGTCACCTTTAAAGTCCTTCATGGCTTGGGATGAGGCTATCTGAGGCACCTTTTCTTGCTGGTCACATCTATCTGAGGCATTAGAGCAGGGAGGCAGGGAATGCTGCAGGTCCCATCCCTAAGGGAGATCTACCTGGTGGGACCCAGAAGAAGGTCCTTCTCTGCAGTGGCTCCCTCTCTCTCTGGAACATCATTCCCCCAGGGATTAGAACATCCCCCACTCTAGCACTCTTCCGGAAGGCGCTGAAGACCTGGTTCTGCCAGTGTGTGCTTGGGGAACCCAGAGCAGGATGGAGCCCATTAAATGGCTCATGTGATCTGCTGTCACTGGGTGTGGTGGAGGTGGTGGGGATCATTTTATGATATTAATTTATCTGATTCGTCTATTACTTTTATTATTTTTTAATGTGGTTTTAAATTATGTAAGCCGCCTTGAGTTGCATTGGGCGAATAGGCGGCAATATAAATTTAATCAATAATAACAATAATAATTTTTGCATCAAAACACATCGGGTACCAAATTCAATGAGTTTCAAAGCAGTTGAGTACCAAGGTACCACTGTATTTTGGAATAGATTTTGCTATAATACAAAATGAATGGTCTAAGGACTTATAAAAATGGGATCCGTGAGCTTCTCACAGCAAATTTCAATATTCTGTGACTCTGATCAGGGAGTAGTTGTTAGTCACTCACATGAAAGACCAGAGTACCATGAATTTGCTTTTTCAGCCACTCCACATTTTGGACACATTTTTCCCCCAGATGGAGGGTGCAGATAACCTTCTGGCAAATGTAGGCCAAATTTATTTAATATTTTTTAATATATTTTTTTAGATTTTGTATCACCTATTTTACTGTGGCTGTACATCACCCTGAGTCCCGAAAAGGAGAAGGGCGGTATACAAATCAAATAAAACTAAACTAAACTAAACCTAAATGGATGTTTGACCTAAAACAGACTTTTTATTTAGGGTATTATCTCTATGTCTACTATATATCATGGGTATTTATACATGATTATCCTGAACACTGTAAATTGCCTTGAGTCCTATGTAACAGGTTATATTTGGAGAAATCAATAGATAACCCATTAAAATATATGTATATATATTAGCCATTTCTGAGTGGCGGTGATGGCCTAGTGGTGACACTTCTTGCCTCTCACTTGGAAGGTCGAAAGTTCAGTCCTACATAGTGGCAAATGTTTCTCTATCAGAGCAATACAATACAATACAATACAATACAATAGCAGAGTTGGAAGGGACCTTGTACGTCTTCTAGTCCAACCCCCTGCGTGGGCAGGAACCTTATACCATTTCAGACAAATAGCTATCTAACATCTTTTTAAAGACTTCCAGGGTTGGGGCATTCACAACTTCTGAAGGCAAGCTGTTCCAGAGGTTAATTGTTCTTACTGTCAGGAAATTTCTCCTTAGTTCTAAGTTGCTCCTCTCCTTGATTAGTTTCCACCCGTTGCTTCTTGTCCTGCCCCCAGGTGCCTTGGAGAATAGTTTGACTCCTTCTTCTTTGTGGCACCCTCTGAGATATCGGAACCCTGCTATCATGTCTCCCCTGGTCCTTCTCTTCATCAAACTAGACATACCCAGCTCCTGCAACCGTTCTTCATATGTTTTAGTCTCCAGTCCCCTAATCATCTTGGTTGCTCTTCTCTGCACTCTTTCCAGAGTCTCCACGTCTTTTCTACATCGTGGCGACCAAAACTGAATGCAGTATTCCAAGTGTGGCCTTACCAAGGCATTATAAAGTGGTATTAACACTTCACGTGATCTTGATTCTATCCCTCTGTTTATGCAGCCTAGAACTGTGTTGGCTTTTTTGGCAGCTGCTTCACACTGCTGGCTCATATTTAAATGGTTGTCCACTAGGACTCCAAGATCCCTCTCACAGTTGCTACTATTGAGCAAGGTACCACCTATACTGTACCTGTGCATTTTTTTTTTAATTGAAATTTTTATAGTGTTTTACAATATTTCACCCAGTGCTGTACAAAACAAAAGGAAGAGTTGGTTTCAAGTATCATCTATTATCTTTAGGATCTCCAAAATCCACGTTCTCTCGGTACAGGCGTCGAGACGTCCAAAGTTCCAAGTGCATAGTCCACAAATGGCTTCCAAGTCTTCCAAAAGATATCTTTTTTATAAACCCCCTCTCTAAATTTAATATCACACGTCATTTTATCATTTAAGGCTAATTTCCACATTTCACAATACCATTCTTCTATTTTGATATTTACCTCGATTTTCCAATATCTTGCTATTACAATTCTACCCATTATAATCATAATTCTAATCAATTCTTTCTCATGTTTTGTTAACTCTGGTTCATTAATTATCAATAACAATATAGTTTCTGGTCTCAATATTATTATTCTTTTCATCATTTCACACATCGTTCTTTCTAATTGCTGCCAAAACTTTTTAATTTTCACACATTTATACCACATATGTTCATAAGTTCCCAATTCCGTATTACATCTCCAACATTTATCACTCATTTTTTTATCTATCAATGATAATCTTAATGGGGTCCAATACCATTTCCAAACAACCTTGAAATTATGCTCTTTAATCCTTATAGACAAAGTCCTCATGATTCGACTCTTCCAATTCTCGTTCCAATCCAAATCCAATATTTTAATCTTAAGGTCTTCCTCCCAATTCCTTTTCATTACCATTTGTGGATTTCCATCAAAGTTTATAATCTTGTATATCTTACTAACGAGTCCTTTTAACCCAGTTTCATCCTTGATAATTTGAGATACTAAACTTTCAAATTTAGTTTTACTTCTATCTATTTTACATATTCCCCTTACTTTCATAGTCCATTTTTCTACCTGTATTTTTTCAAACCAATTTAACTCCAATTTTTGAATTACTTTTTTCTTCCTACTCTCAGTTCCTAGAGCTCTTAACCAATCTACTATATTTCCTATATTTTCATCCTCAATTACTTTATTCCGACTTATATTAGTTTTAATCGGCCAACTTTCAATTGTCTTCCCCAAAAAGGCTATATCCGGGATTAGTTTTTTAACAAATTTATTCCAAGTTTTACTCAGCCCCTTTAACCAATAACTATTAATTGCCTTTTTTGTTTTTGCTCTATCTAAAAACCATATAGACCCAAATCTCTTAATATCTTTTAACTCCAGATCTCCCCAATGACCATCTCCACCTTTAAGTATTTTTATCACAGTTCTAATATTATACGCCCGATAATAATTAAGTAGATTGGGAATTCCCAATCCACCCTCTTTTTGATTTTGATACCACAATTTCTTCATTAATCTTGGTCTTTTCCCACCATTACAAAATTTATCTAATTTCTTCTGATATTCTTCTATATCTTTCTCTGTCAAATTTAATGGTAGCATCTCAAATAAAAAGTTAAACTTTGGTAACAACATCATTTTACACATTGCAATTCTACCAAACCAAGACAACTTTATCTCTTTATATTTATCTATCTTTTTCTCTACTTCCTTCAACATCACCTCATAATTAATTTTTTTTAATTCTCTAACTTTAAGTGAAAGTGTTATCCCCAAGTATTTCAATGTGTTCTTAACTCTTATCCCAAATTGTTCTTGCATACTCTCCCACTCCTTACCATCTTTATTCATTAATAATTCAGATTTTGACCAATTTACCTTTAAACCTGTCATTTCTTCAAATTCTATCAAATGTTTATTTATCCTCTTTAAATCTTTCTCTATATCTTTCAAAATAATGAAATTCTGCGTGGGCAGGAACCTTATACCATTTCAGACAAATAGCTATCTAACATCTTTTTAAAGACTTCCAGGGTTGGGGCATTCACAACTTCTGAATGCAAGCTGTTCCAGAGGTTAATTGTTCTTACTGTCAGGAAATTTCTCCTTAGTTCTAAGTTGCTCCTCTCCTTGATTAGTTTCCACCCGTTGCTTCTTGTCCTGCCCCCAGGTGCCTTGGAGAATAGTTTGACTCCTTCTTCTTTGTGGCACCCTCTGAGATATCGGAACCCTGCTATCATGTCTCCCCTGGTCCTTCTCTTCATCAAACTAGACATACCCAGCTCCTGCAACCGTTCTTCATATGTTTTAGTCTCCAGTCCCCTAATCATCTTGGTTGCTCTTCTCTGCACTCTTTCCAGAGTCTCCACGTCTTTTCTACATCGTGGCGACCAAAACTGAATGCAGTATTCCAAGTGTGGCCTTACCAAGGCATTATAAAGTGGTATTAACACTTCACGTGATCTTGATTCTATCCCTCTGTTTATGCAGCCTAGAACTGTGTTGGCTTTTTTGGCAGCTGCTTCACACTGCTGGCTCATATTTAAATGGTTGTCCACTAGGACTCCAAGATCCCTCTCACAGTTGCTACTATTGAGCAAGGTACCACCTATACTGTACCTGTGCATTTTGTTTTTCTTGCCTAAATGTAGAAAGAGAAAGCACAAAGAGAAAATATCTGCTGTGAACTCCCTGTGGCATCAGGAAGGGCATCCAGCCAGTAAATGCTCAGCTCCATCCAGTCACCCTGACTCTACCCCAAATTAAGGGATTACAAAGGGAGTTTAATATACTAGCTATTTCTATAATAACAAACCCATCTAATCAGCAAAATTCCAAATCAAAGTTTCAGCCTGGGCTCCCTCTTATATCTTTGTTTTCCCCCTAGTTTGTCATTATTTTCATTTGCTTTTGAATTTTAGATTCTGATAAATTAATAAAAAAATTGAATCATGAAAAGGGAATACCTGCCACGGCTGCAGAATTTGAAACACAGGTGTCCTTCTACCATTATTTAGTCTCTTCTTGGACTGGGAAAAATAAGCTGCATCTAAGGCCTGTGCCAAGGTCCAGACAGCATGGTAAACACGGGAAGTGTCCAGAGATGTAGTTTTTTCAATCTCTTCTTGAGGAAGGGTCCCCACTCCTTGTTTCTCAATGCATCTTTTCCAGCCTTTCACTGAGGAGGCATCCTTGGGGTATGAGCAGTGAAATGCTTCGTTTATAAAATTATAGAGGGAAGTAAAAAGAGAGAGGAAATCATCAAATTCTATCGCTTTCTTTGTATGGATAAGGAAAGAAAAGAAACCGTGAATGCTTGTATGTGATACGATATCGTAAGTCAACTCATATGTGAGATCCCACAAAGCTGTCGTGACAAAGATCTTCCCTTGGGGGGTTGTGGATTCTGCCACATACGATTTTATGTATGCTATCAAGTTTTCGATTAAACTCTCTATTACCATTATTCCATCCATGAAGAAGCCAGGGTCTGAAAAATAAATAAATACATTGACTTCTTTCCACTTCCATATGGAGGCAGCATCAATGTTCACATTAATATTCACATTGTCTGTATTCCTCCCTGAAAAGGTTTGTGAGAAAACAACACAAATCCCGTTCTTGAACAGCATTGGCACCAAGGTTCCTATGAAATGCTCCCCATTGTCAGTGTCTGTGGCAAAGAGACCAACCGATGTCCATTGGAAATGCAGGAGCAATTTGAGGATCCCCAAATACTGGACCCCTTCTTTGGGGACCGTGGTGTAAAAAAAGGGGAACTGTGTTTTATCGCTCCAAATATGTGTAACGAAAGAGTAGCTGAGCTGGTAAAGAGAAGAAGGAATTGGTGATTGTAGTTTCAGGACAGGATTTCCTAGTATTTTACTTCCAATCTCCAGTTATAATGAATGCTGTTTTAGATTTTCTAGTCTAGTTTGTTCAGCATAGGCCCCTCTATTTATATTTAGGGTTGATACCATTGTTATTAAGCTGCTTGACTTCTAAAATCATTTGGCAATTACCTAAGCACCTGATCCCTGGATATTCTAGCATGCTGTCTTTATAGCATATTTTTCAGAATCCTCTATTACTCTGCTGCGACCATTAGCTTTCCTATTGTTGTTGTTAGTTGCAAAGTCATGTCCAACCCATTGTGACCCCATGGACAATGTTCCTCCAGGTCCTCCTGGCCTCTACCATCCTCTGGAGTCCATTTAAGCTCATGCCTACTGCTTCAGTGACTCCATCCAGTCATCTCATTCTCTGTCGTCCCTTTCTTCTTTTTCTTTCAATCATTCCTAGCATTGAGGCTCTTCTCCAGTGAGTCCTTCCTTCTCATTAGGTGGCCAAAGTATCTGAGTTTCCTCTTCAGGATCAGGCCTTCTAAAGAGCAGTCAGGGTTGATCTCCTCTAGGATTGATCAGTTTGATGGCCTTGTAGTCCAAGGGACTCGTAGGAGTATTCTCCAGCACCAGAGTTCAAAGGCCTCCATTCTTTGGCACTCAGCATTTGTTAGGGTCCAATTTTCACAGTCATATATTGCAACTGGGAAAACCATAGCCTTGACTTTACACACTTTTGTTGGCAGGGCACTAGCGATAGTGCTTACACTTATATACCTCCCCATAGTGCTTTACTATACTCTCTAAGCAGTTTACAATGTCAGCATATTTCCCCCAATAATCTAACTGACTTCAGAAGAATGGAAGGCTGAGTCAACCTTGAGCCCCGTAAGGATCGAAACCAGGCAGTGGGCAGAGTCAGCCTGCAATACTGCATTCTAACCACTGGGCCACCACAGTTCCTTATATCTGGCATATAACTACCTCATCTTCCTCTGTATCTAACATTTGCCAGGAATTTACAGGATTTTCATTTTTAATATTGACGTCTCAGATTCCAGCGAATTAGAATATTTGCACTCTAGGTTTTTAAAAGGGGAATTAAAGAAGAGACCTTCTCACCTGGGGGATTTTGTAGTTGCCCAACATAGATGAAATAAGGATGGAGATGTCAGTTTCTGTCCCTTCAATGATAGCTAAGAGGTTATTCTGTCTTCTTCCACACTTGTAGTTTGGAACATTTGCCAGCCCAGGAGAGAGCAGATCGGCCAAAGCTTCCGATGTTGTCCTTGTATCAAAATGATTGTCATGAATGTTGTAGCCCAGGGTGAGGTTGGGTAAGATATGGGGATCCTGGTTGATCTCATGGACAGCAAACAAGAAGGAGAGGATTTTCCAGCACTGAGAGGTTGCTCTCCTAAAAATATATACACACATACTGTATATAGCTAAATTCAGAGGCTGGAGATCTGCAGGCAGAAATGTCAGAGGGCAGGGGGAAAACAGAACTCAACAGGTTCTGACAGATTCTGGAGAACCAGTTGCAGAAATTTTGTGTAGTTTGGAGAACTGGCAAATACCACCTGTGACTGGCCCCAGAGTGGGGAGGGAATGGGGATTTTGAAGTGTCCATTCCCTGACATGCCCACCAGGATCGGTAGTAAAAAAAATTGAATTTCACCACTGTCAGAAGGGGAATTAGGTGGTGCCTTACTATTGATTCAATCCAAACATTTTCTCCAATGAGCCAGACAGCACAGATAGATCAAAAGGAACAATATCTGGGGACACCTACACCTTTAGGATCCATAGTAACTGAGGGTGAGATGATCTCTTACCAGGAAATTCTATTAGTTGGAGCCCTTTCGAAAGAGTATGGTGCAAATATAGCAATTGTTGCAGAAGCAATTCCAGTAATGAGGTAGTCCCCTGGCTTGAAATAATTCAATGGCTCTGTCTCGTCCCTTTCTATATTCAAGGGGCACTTGACCTTTAGCATCCTGCAGGATGTCTGGGACAGCAGAAGCATCAGGAGAAGGAGCAGAACCATTTCCAACATGCTAAGCAGTGTTGGGTGCCTCTCAAAGAATTGGAGGCGCACTTAGAATAGAGCTGGAATAGACCTTGGAGGCCATCTAGTCCAGCCTCCTGCTCAAGCAGGAGGTCCTATACCATCTCAGATGGGTAGCTGTCCAGTCTTTTCTTAAAAACATCTAGTGTTGGAGCAATCACAAGAGCTGAAGGCAAAGCTGTTCCACTGGTTGATCGCTGTTAAGAAGCGTCTCCTTAATTCCAGGTTGCTTCTCCCCTTGATTACTTTCCATCAACTTCAAGGAGGCAAAGTGCTCTTGGGATATCATAGCTGCTTTTGTGATTTCCAACCACAGAGGGAGGCTGGCGCCCCACATGGAACTCACCTGAAAAATTTCAAGCTTTATAACATAGCATCTCAACCTTTCAGTGGTGCTAGAGACTTTTATGTCCCTGAGCTGCCAAGCTCTGATGCAAGATGTCTCCTGCATTGCTCTCGAAAATGATGTTTACATTAATTCAAAAGTGAACTTAAAGGAATTCCCCAGTGGTGTGATTGGAAGGCAACCAATAAATCAATGTGATTTATGATAATATGATATCAGATAAACATGATAGCAGTGTTCCAATATCTCAGGGGCTGCCACAAAGAAGAGGGAGTCAACCTATTCTCCAAGGCACCTGAGGGTAGAACAAGAAGCAATGGGTGGAAACTAATCAAGGAGAGAAGCAACTTAGAACTGAGGAGAAATTTCTGGGCAGTTAGAACAATTAATCAGTGGAACAGCTTGCCTCCAGAAGTTGTGAATGCCCCAACACTGCAAGTCTTCAAGAAGATGTTGGATAGCCATTTGTCTGAAACTGTATAGGTTTCCTGACTAAGAATGGGTTGGACTTGAAGACCTCCAAGGTCCCTTCCAACTCTGTTATTCTATTCTATTTTGATAATTATGCGGAGCTGTATTGCTGAAATGCTTCACATTTTTCCTGCGATTTCACGAAGAACCAAACAGGCCAGACAAGCATTTGAGATCCCTTTCATGCAATTTCAGATCTAGTTGGAAGCTGCTAGATCCAAATTTTCCAAATGAAGCATTTTTGCCAGAAATTATTAATAATTGAAGTCAGTGTGTTTCTCCCCCCGCCTTCAATTGTGAGCCCATATCCAGGCAGAGAAAGGGACTTATTTATCTCTTTATTGATTCAAATTGTACAGCTGCCCATCTCATATAAACTGTTCCGTGCAGTGAATGGAAGTACCAATGTCAACCTACTTATAAAAGATTGAGATTGATGAAAAAATACAATTGTTCCAAAGCTCAGTGGATAAGATGCTGACCTTGTCAATCAGAAGATCAACAGTTCAGCAGTTCAAATCCCTAGCGCCGCATAACGGAATAAGCTCCATTACTTGTCTCAGCTTCTGGCAACTTAGCAATTCGAAAGCATGTAAAAATTCAAGTAGAAAAGTAGGGACCACCTTTGGTGGGAAGATAACAGCATTCTGTGCATTTTCAGTGTTTAGTCATGCCAGCCACATGACCACAGAGATGTCTTCAGATAGTGCTGGCTCTTTGGCTTTGAGAGTGGAGAATGAACATATTGCATTTAAATGGGAACAACCTCATTTTTTGGAGAACATTGATTGGTTTTGGAGATTGGTCTTATTGTATTTAACCAATCAGTAACCGATAAGAGATGGCATTAAGAAACAAAAGTTGATATTTGATCTGGAACCAATTAGGGCTAACTTTGAGGATGATTTGGGATTGAAGCCATGATGAATTTTCTACTAGTTGATTACAATAACAATTGCATAACAGAGAGTTTTGGAATTTTAATCCTGTCTTTCTTTTATTATTATTAATAATTTTTATCACTTTTATATCATATTTCTATTATTGCTTTTCCTATTAACTGTTTTGTTATTAATATACCATAATATGGAGACGACAGGCAAACAATTTGTAAACAGATTTAGTAGTTTACAATTCTTTAGATCTGTTTTGCAAGGGGTGGGAAACTAACATTGCTGTACTATGTTTCCCTGAAAATAAGACCCATCCTGAAAACAAGCCCTAGCCTGATTTTTTTGGGGTGGACCTAATATAAGCCCTACCCCAAAAATAAGCCCAGGGGGATGGACATGGCCAGCCTGACCGCTGGCCCCTTGCGCACTGCAAATATTGATAAATCTGAGTGTGGAGAAAGAGCTGGTGGGGGGAGAAGATAGGTGATCTGGATGTGCTGTGTGGCTGCCCAGCTCACGGAAGACTCGCAGGCAGCACCGGCAGCAGGCAGATGCAGAGGCATGGGGGAAGGTGATCCTGACACCCCATTTGGGTTTCTGGTTGGCGTGGCCACAGGGAAAAGCCCCCATGAGGCACCATGGCTGAGAAGTATCCCAAAAGCAGCTGAGCCAGCAGCCAGAACGGGTGAATGCCAGGGTGTGCTGAGAGCTTGGCCTGTTGTAGTCACGGGCAAGCAGACAGTGTGATGGGGAGGGGGGCAGCAGTAGCTGCACTCCCACTCCTGCTGGCTCCTGTGCTCACTGCCTGGAAACATGGTACAGTGATACCTCGGTTCACGAACGCTTCTGTTCACGAACAACTCGGTTCACGAACAGAAAAGTTCATCAAAATATGCTCCGGTTCACGAACTCCGCTTCGGTTCACGAACAGGAGCCGCGGCCATTTTAATGCTATTTCCTGGCTGTCACATGGTTGTAACTTCCTGTAGGAAGATCGTGGAGAGAAGGAGACACAGAAAAAAGTACACTGTGAGTACTTTCAGTGACTTTTTTTGATTTTTGTTATGCTTTTAGCACATACCGTACAGTGTATTGTAATTTGTTTCATATTTTTTGTGCTTCAAAAACCCCAAAAAAGATCAGAACAGATTAACCGGATTTACATTAAACTCTATGGGAAACTGTGCCTCGGTTCACGACCAATTCGGTTCGCGACCAGAGTCAGTTCACAAATTAAGTTCGTGAACCGAGGTACCACTGTATTATATTAATCAGCTTTCAAATAGGGAAGATTCTATGTATATATTAGTCTTTTCTAAAAGACCCTTGTTTGTTTGTTGAATTTTTTTTCTTTTGTTTTTTTAAAAAACAATTTTGGTCTTTTGTATTTTAACCTTTTCTTTTTGGAATAAAATAAATATTACACACGGGGGGAAAGATAAAAAGTTCAGCCTCCTCACACTGCTTTCTTGGAGGAAAAATGGCATGAACTCTATATTGAGCCATACATGCAAACAACTACTCCATCTTCTGATGGTCACATAACATATGCAAGATGGGAAAATGGTTCTGCAGAAGCTGTATAGAACAGATCAATATTGTTTCCACCAAACTCCTAGTATTACCATTCATTTATTTATTTTATCCTTTTAAAAAAAAATTAACTTTAGAGTGGTGTGGTGGCCTAGAGGTGGAACTTTTGCCTCACAATCAGGAGACTGTGAGTTTGATCCTAGGTAGAGGCAGATATTTCCCTCTCTGGACATGTTGAGATTATATCTGCTGAATAAAACTCCACACTGGTGATAGGAAGGACATGCGTCCAGTAAACCCTCAGTTCCATTCAATTGCCTAGACTTCTCTCTGCAAGGATTATGAGATCATAAAAATATTATGACGGCTAGATTTTAGCCTTACCTTTATTACTTTATAAGTAACTCAAGGCAGCAAACATGCATAATACTCTTTCCTCACCCAACAACAACTCTATGAGGTGGGTTAGGCTGAGAGAAAGTGACTGGCCTAAAGTCATTCAACGAGGTTTTCATGCCTAAAGTGGGACTAGAACTTATAGTCTCCTGGTTTATCAATACTACTGCCTTTTCATTGGGATGTCCACTGCTGAAAGATGTTGCACAGCCTCTCTCACTTGGAATAGGCTACTACCAGGCCTTTCCTGTGCTGCTGCTGGCTCCACCTCATTGTCAGATGAATGTATGCTGCCTTACCATGATCAACATTAATTTGCCCTAATGGTAAATGAAGTGAAACACTGGAACAGAAGGTGGTCTGAGATGACAAAAATTGGCAATTGTTTGGTTTGGCTCTTGCTAAGAAAAAGAGTTCTACAAGAAAATTCTGCACTTAGATTTTATTAGTTATCTGCTCCTTTGTATTCAGATCAGGCCTCAGTAAAATAATGTAACACTTGGGGAAAAAGATGCATCCTAGCAGTCCACCACTAGAGGCCAAGATGGAGAAGACTTGCACAGCCACCATGTACTTGCCCTTGGTGCTGAGGTAGGTGGGCACAAAGGAGATCCAAACACTGCAGAAAACCAGCATGCTGAAGGTGATCAGCTTGGCTTCATTAAAGGCCCCAGGCAGCCTGCGAGCCAGGAAAGCCACCATGAAGCAGACTACAGCTTGGAAGCCCATGTAACCAAGGGCAGAGTAAAACATAATGGCAGGTCCTTCGTTGCACTGCAGGACAATCTCTTCAGGGTGTGAGTGCTTGTCTGCATCAGGGAAAGGAGCAAAGATTCCTAGCCAGATGGAGCAAATTAGAACTTGGACTGCAGTGCAAGCAAGAACAATAACATTGCCCAATGTCTTCCCGAGCCAGTTCCTCATTCTGTTTCCTGGCTTGGTGGCTAGAAAGGCCAGCACCACCATAATGGTTTTGGCCAAGAGAGATGAGATGGCCACTGAGAAAATGATGCTGAAGGCTACTTGTCGGAGAAGACAGGTAATAATAATAATAATAATAATAATAATAATAATAATAATAATAATAATAATAATAATAATAATTTAATATTTGTAAACCGCTCCCTCTCCCCATAGGGACTCGGGGCAGTGCACAGGTAGAATAAAAACAATAAAAATATACAGACATTTCTTAAAAACAAATTAAACCTAACCTGCGCTAAAATTCCCCATTAAAACTAAACTATACTAAAAAACTACTAGGTAGCTTTCTTTGGCTGGCCAATGAAGAGGAAACTGATGAGAAAGGAAAAGAGGAGAGAAGCAAGGAGAATGTAGGAGAGATCTCGGTTGTTGGCTTTGACTATTGGAGTTTTGTGGTATTTTATGAAAATTCCAAACCCAAAGTCTGTGATTATTGACAAAAATAGAGCAAAGGAAGCCAGGATGATCCCCAGAAACTCTTTAAAGGACAGGAAAGTTATATCTTTTAGAAGACAGAGATTCTTTTCTTTATTTGGATGCTGATCTTCCAAACATCTTATGCAATGGACTGCATCTGCAAAGAAGAAGGTTTCTTTTATTCATCCATAAAAATCTCTTGATGTACTAACCAGAACCAATAAGGTAAAAGTAAAGGTTCCCCTTGCACATATGTGCAAGTTGTTCCCAAATTTAGGAGGTAGTGCTCATCTCCATTTCAAAGCTGAAGAGCCATGTCTGAAGACATCTCCATGGTTATGTGGCCGGCATGACTAAATGGTGAAGGCACATGGAACGCTGTGACCTTCCCACCAAAGGTGGACCCTATTTTTCTACTTGCATTTTTACATGCTTTTGAACTGCTAGGTTGGCTTTTGAACTGCTAGCTGGGACAAGTAATGGGAGCTCACTCCATTATGCAGCACTAGGGATTCGAACTGCTGACTTTTCTTATCAACAAGCTCAGTGTCTTAACCACTGAGTCGCCACATCCCAGAACCATAAAAAGAAATGTGGAGGCCACCTGCCAGTGACTTTGGAGAACCATTGCATTGGCTGAACTGGAAGCCAGAAAAAGGCAATGTTCATATTATTAACATTGTTTTGGAAGAGCATATTGGGGAAGGGAAAGGGAGACTTTGAGACTTGCAAGACTGCTGTTAGCTCTTCGAGCTACTCCAGCCAGTGATGATTACTAGCTCTATTGTAAATTTGTATTAACAAAATCTTTGCATGTCTAAAGGTACTCCTCCCTCCAATCACTTTTACTCTCCTGGGGAGTTGGGAGGGTCCTTCCAGGGATGAAATCCTCACTGTTCGGCCCGGTTTGACTGGACCGGTAGGGACGATTGTCCCTGGTTCTGCGAAACAGTAGTAAAAAAAAAACCTTCTGAAGATTGCTCAGCTCAGCTGCATAATCATTGGAAGCTGCCCCCCCCCCCACACTTTTTAAGACATGACTTTGTGGGCATGGCAGGGGAATGATACTGCAAACTCCCCATTCCTTCTCCACCCCACTCACCTGCTTTCCAGCTCCGTCCTCCTGTTCAGGGCAACAAAAGATCAGCTGGGAGACTGGGAGGCAGCAGGGGTGGGGCCAGCCTATTTTCTGGTTCTCTGAACTACCCAAAATTTCTGCTACCAGTTCTCTGGAACCTGTCAGAACTGGCTGTACCCCCTCTGAGTATATCTATGACAGAAGCCATACCCCTTGCTTTAAAGGAATATAAATTATGACTGCTTTAATGAGTCAGTTTTGACCCAGTAGGATAACTGGGTCAAAACTGACCCTTTGAATGCATAACATTTAAAGGGTCATAGTTGCGTGCAATTGCAGATATGCTGCCTCATAACACAAAGCCCCCTGACCATTTTACCACATCATTTCTTGCTCTTCAGTTTCAAATAAATTGTGAACCTCAAAAATAGTCTGGCAATTATTTGCTATCTTTTGGAAGAGAAGTGCTTCCTTCTTGAGCCACTCACCTTCCTGAGTGGAGATGGTCCCCTTTGCACAAGGAACACAATCATAGCAGCAGACCGGCTGTCCTATCTGAACCACCTTAAGGAATCCAGGACGGCACCTTTCCACACATCTGGAAGATGGCATAGTCTAAGCACAAAGATAAAAAGGAAAGCCTGCTCTTTATTAAGAGTGGTACTTCTGATTTCAGTCATTTAGATAACATTGCCTAGTTGAATGACCATCAATAACTCCAAAGTTCAACGCTGAGCTACATATATTTTTTTTACTGGACATTTATTTAGGACAAATAATGACAAATACTTCACTGCAGTTTTTACTTCCCCACTTCAAAGGTTGCAAATCACATTATCCATAAAATGCTTCACATAGTACAAGCAGCCATTGTGAGAGTAAAGCTGAGAACAGATCAGAAGATCTGGAGAAGCTGAGAAATAATTGTCTACAACAATTATACAATTGGAGAAAAGAAAGAAAGTGATATGAGCCACTTGTTGCCACTGAGTGGGAAACATGTAATAAATCTCAGAAATAGATTTATTTTCTTAAGTCAAATATTGAATACCTCATCCATGCTGGTGAGTGGTAAAAATGTAATGCAATACAATACAATACAATACAATACAATACAATACAATACAATACAATACAATACAATACAATACAATACAATACAATACAATACAATACAATACAATACAATACAACACAATACAATACAATAGCAGAATTGGAAGGGACCTTGGAGGTCTTCTAGACCAACTCCCTGCCTAGGCAGGAAATCCTATACCATTTCAGACAAATGGCCATCCAACATCTTCTTAAAGACTTCCAGTGTTGGGGCATTCACAACTTCTGGAGGCAAGCTGTTCCACTGAATAATTGTTCTAACTGTCAGGAAATTTCTCCTCAGTTCTAAGTTGCTTCTCTCCTTGATTAGTTTCCATCCATTGTTTCTTGTTCTGCCCTCAGGTGCTTTGGAGAATAGCTTGACTCCTACTTCTTTGTCGCAGCCCTTGAGATATTGGAACAGTGCTATCATGTCCCCTCTAGTTTTTTTTATTAAACTAGACATACCCAGTTCCTGCAACTGTTCCTCTTATGTTTTAGCCTCCAGTCCCCTAATCATCTTTGTTGCTCTTCTCTGCACTCTTTGTTGGGTCTCCACATTTTTTTTTTAGATCGTGGCAACCAAAACTGAATGCAGTATTCCAAGTGTGGCCTTACCAAAGCATTATAAAGTAGTATTAACGCTTCACGTGATCTTGATTCTGTCCCTCTGTTTATGCAGCCTAGAACTGGGTTGGCTTTTTTGGCAGCTGCTGCACACTCCTGGCTCATATTTAAATGGTTGTCCACTAGGACTCCAAGATCCCTTTCACAGTTATTGCTACTGAACAAAGTACCACCTATACTGTATCTGTGCATTTTGTTTTTGTTGCCTAAATGTAGAACCTTACTTTTTTCACCATTGAATTTCATTTTGTTAGATACTGCCTAATGTTCGAGTTTGTCAATATCCTTCTGTATCTTAAGCCTATCTTCTGGAGTGTTGGCTATTCCTGCCATACTATATGTAATACAACATATACTTCCAGAAATAGATTTACTGCATTTATTGATTTATTTAAGTCAGATGTTGAAAAATACTTCATCTATGAAACATATTGCATTGTGCAGCACCTGAAAGGGCCATGTGAACAGCAAAAGTGAGAAGACATAAGAAGTTATAGAGAACTTCAGAAACAATCTTATGATATTATATGGTAGGAGAAAAAACGGTAAGATATGTATTTCTATATGGTAGGAAGTGACATAGAGTGGCCTACAGGTGGAGCTCTCGCCTCACAACCAGGAGCCTATGAATTCGATCTTAGGTAGAGGCAGATATTTCTCTCTGGGCAGGTTGAGATTATATCTGCTGTATATAAGTCTACATTGGCGACAGGAAGAGCATTCGGTAAACACTCAGCTCCATTCAGTTGCCCAGACTCCATCCCGGAAGGGATTATGGGGTCATTAAAAGACGATGATGGTGGTAGGAAATGACATGCAATACCTCTCTTCCTCACCTGGTTGAACCATGTGAGCCAAACCATGGCATCTTCATCAATGTTGAATTGGAGCTCCGAGAAACCTTGCCTTGCTATGCTCCCAAATTTCACACTGACAACAGATTTATTAGGAAACTTCACCCAGTTCACAATGTCCAAATCAGCTGCTAGTTCACCATTCCCATCCAAATATATTCCATCCATGAAAGTGTTGTAAAAATGAGAATCTTGCAGGAAAGGGTGAATCTGAAATAGAAAAAATGGGATTGGCATTTAATGAACAGAGAACCAAATTTCCAGTTAGCTCTTTCTTATGCATAGTTCCAAATCTCCCAAAAATGCCTTATATTTTCAGTTTCTTGCCGGGAAATATGTCTAATAGTCTTAGCTAATGAGGAGAGAAAATAGCACAATAGCAATAACACCTAGACTTATATATCGCTTCACAGTGCTTTACAGCCGTCTGTAAGCAGTTTACAGAGTCAGCATATTGCCCCCTAACAATCTGGGTCCTCATTTTACCGACCTCAGAAGGATGGAAGGCTGAGTCAATCTGGAGCCTGGCGGGATTCGAACTGCCAAACTGCTGGAAGCTGGTGATCAGCAGAAGTAGCCTGAAGTACTGCACTCAAACCACTGTGCCACCGTGGCTCTTTACTATTAACTATTCACAGAGGTGGGCTTCAAAAATCTCAGCAATGGGTTCTCTGCCCAGTTGCTGGGTGGGTGTGGCCCTGGTGGGCATGACCTGGTTGGCCTCCTGCATCATGGTGGGTGGGTGGGTGGGGGAACATTTTCACCTTTCCCAGACTCCGGAGGCTTCTCCGGAGCAAGAACCTGCTCTCCCGGGCTCTGGAGGTCCAAGTGCCCCAGTGCCTCTCTAAAAGGATGCAAATGATTGTTTGCAAGTGTTATAAATTCTTCTATTCCCCACCATCCAGTCAGAGCTGAAGAAACCTCTTTGATGAGAAGCAAAACGTCTTCAAAGAAAAAACGAGAAAGTCCAGTTGCACCTTTGGAGTTCTCCTAGCCTGTCCAGTTGCACCTTTGGAGTTCTCCTAGCCTGTCTCAACCCATACTTTCTTCAGGACATGAATGTTGAAGGTCTCTCATCTGACATGAGATGAGGAGGACTGGGGCACAATGGCACTCCTTTTCTGGGCCACTCCACCCTCAAGATACAGGGTGCCTAAAACCTTTAAAGAGATGCTTAAGATGGTCTTAATCCACAGGACATATGAATATGAATGAAATCAGGAGTGGCTTAAGGCAGTGTTGACAAACCTTTTTGGCACTGAGTGTCGAAATGGGAGGGCATGCACACACGCACATCTGCACTGGCCACCTGGTCTTCCAAATCTGGCATTTGTGCATGTACGAAGACCAGGTGGGCGGTGCGCATGCATGTACAGGAAACCAGAAGAGCAGCTGCCCAATGCAGATGTGTACACTGGGAAGATGATCTTCTAGTTTCCGGCATGCGCATGAGCACCAGCCACCTGGTCTTCTGGTTACTTGTGCACATGCAAAAACCAGCATGCACATGCTGGAAACTGGAAGATCATTTTCCTAGTGTCCATACTGGGCAGCTGCTCTTCCAGTTTCCGATGCTCCCGCATAGGTGAAGACAAGCAGGCTGGCGTACTGGAACCCAGAAGAGCAACAGGCAATGGTTCACGTGCCTGGAGAGATGGCTCTGTGTGCCACTTCTGGTACACGTGCCATAGGCTTAAGGTGTTACCTTTTTTTGTTTCATTATGCATTTGTTTATGCATAATTGTCTTGAACATTCTAAATGTTCACACATAGGCCATAGGCACCATGGGCTTAATGTGTTACCTTTTTTAATTTCATTATGCATTTGTTTATGTATAATTGTCTTGAACATTCTAAACTTTCTTCAATGTTATGAAACAGACTGGCTGGGGAATTCTGGGAGTTGAAGTCCACCGGTCTTCAAAGAGCCAACTTTGCAGATGCCTGCATTAGAGCAATCCATTTTTGAGTATATAAAGATTTTGGAATTGCCTAATGTATGCCACGTGCTTCAGTGGGAATTCATCAGAGGTGGTATTCAGCAGGTTCTGACCAGTTCTGGAGAACGGGTAGCAGAAATTTTGAGTAGTTTGGAGAACCGGAAAATACCATCTCTGACTGACCCCACCCCCATCTATCCTCTGCCTCCTGAGTCCCTGCTGATCGGGAGGAAATGGGGATTTTGCAGTAACCTTCCCCTGCAGTGGGAGGAGTTTGATTTTGTTACTACCGAGAATATGGACAGGTTGCGGAGGAACCTTAGAGCCACCACATGTTTATTGGACCTGTGCCCCTCTTGGCTTGTACTAGCATCCTGGGAGGTGACGTGAGGCTGGCTCCAGGGCATTGTGAATTCATCTCTGAGTGAGGGGTCCTTGCCTACCGTCTTGAAAGAGGCGGTGGTGAGGCCCCTCTTCAAGAAGCCATCCCTGGGACTTCCGCTTCCGCCTCCAACAGCAACGGACGGGTCCCTGGCTCGTCCGCCGCTTTGCTCTTCTTTCTGCCCCCCCACGGGGGCGAAACGCCCCAATTTTGGGGGTTTCCCGTAAGTCTGGCTTGTAGGGGCCGTTTCCTTCCCACGGCGGTGGGAGAGCGGCCCCTGCCTCAGCCTAGGTGAGGGAAGGCTGGCTGCGGGGGGGAGACGCCTGTCTCTGCCTTTGCCAATGGAGAACGGAACAGCTGCTTAACTGAGGAGTGAGCCAGACGTCCGGGTCGGAAGGTTCTCCTGAGGCTCGGCTGCAAGGGGAAGAGTGAGTGTATTTTGTTGGCTTTTTTTCTCTGATGGCAGCGCTGGACTCAAAAACTGGAAGGGGGGTGTTTTTTTTCGTTAAACCCCCCCCTCGGATTTAAAGCTGCGCTTTTAAATGGTTCCTCATTGCGAGGAACGGACCTTTTCTTATGTGAATTGCCTGGAGCTTACTGAAAGCGAGTGAAAGTGATTTGCGCTTGCAACAATGTTTCTAAGCTCGATTGGCGTGTTACAAACTTTCTCTTTGTTACTCTCTCCGGCTGGCTTCTGGCTTGGGCGGGGAAGATGGCTACTTTCTGCTCCTGAATGACTATTTTACTTATGGAAAATCACCAGCACCTCTTTGTGATTTGGATTCTCTCCTGCGTTTAATGAAGAATTTCCCTTTTTTTGGGGGGTTAATTGATTCCCTGTCTGGATTGCCTTTTTTTTTTTACTACACTGATATAGAAAAGTATTTCTTCTCTGGCTACTGAACTTTTTACAGCCCTGATTTGAAACTTTCATCTCCTGACTTGTCTCAGCTGCCCCACCCAAAAAACGCCATTTTAGTGACATTGAGTTTAATAGCTAACCATGGCACAAAAATCAGAGCTGGCAGGCCTGGAACAAAGATTATCTTCTCTGGAATTGGTTATACAGACCCTGGTCCAGGAAATTAAATCCCAGAGAGAAGATAATAATAACTTCAAGAAGGAACTTCTGGAAACTCGCAAGCAACTGCAGGAGAATACACAGAAGACTGAAGATCTGGAAGGGGGGCTGACTGAGGCAAAGGGGGAGCTTAAAAATGTCAACAATGAAGTGGGGGAACTAACTGGGCATATGACTAGGATGGATTATGAAAGGATGTCATATTTTTTAAGATTTCAGAACATTTCTGAAGAATCTGGTGAATGTCTTCCTGAACTCATGAGCACAATTTTAGCAGACTATTTAGTGGGCGATGCCCGAAGGGATGCTGGTGTTCTGGGAAGGAGGAAGAGTGAAGATTAAAACAGTTGCTGAGGCTGAAGCCTTTCTCAAAAAACATTCCTCAGTCCTGGGGGAAGATCCAGGGGGGGCGGAGGGGGCCACGGCCCTGCCCACTGGGGGCCAGGCGGGAGGGAAAGAAGATACAATTGCCAAAAGACTTAGATCCAAAAAGTGATTTTTTGCTTGTTTTTCTTTTTTTTATTAACTTTTTTATTTTTTTTTATTTTCTATATACCAGGATGTTTGTACATGTCTACCATCTCAGAATGGGAAATGTGATATGTATTCACTTGTCTTTATCTTGTAGTATTTGTTTTTGACATATTTCTGTATTACTGTTTTATTATGTAGCCCGGGATGGGCCAAGGACTCTGACGCAGAGGCTCTCAAAATGTTTTTGTAAACCCTTACCCTACCCTTAAAAAATTGTTAAAACCCAATAAAACTTTTTCAAAATCAAGAAGCCATCCCTGGACCCAGCATTATTAGAAAACTATCGTCCCGTCTCCAACCTTCACTTTTTAGTGAAGGTTGTTGAGAGTGTGGTGGCCCAACAGTTTCCTCGACACCTGGAGGAAGTTGATTATCTAGACCCGCGCCAGTCCGGCTTCCGACCCGGACACAGCACTGAGACGGCATTGGTCGCGTTGGTTGATGATCTCTGGAGGGCGCGGGATAGAGGCTGTTCCTCTATCCTAGTCCTATTAGACCTCTCAGCGGCTTTTGATACCATCGACCATGGTATCTTATTGCACCGATTGGGGGGGTTGGGGCTGAGAGGTACCGTTTTACGGTGGTTCTTGTCCTACCTCTCTGGTCGGTCGCAATGGGTGTTGGCAGGAGGGCAGAGATCGTCCCCAAGGCCCCTCACATGTGGGGTTCCTCAGGGGTCGGTCCTCTCTCCCCTTCTGTTCAACACCTATATGAAGCCGCTGGGCGAGATCATCCGTGGCTTTGGGGTGGAATACCATCTGTACGCTGACGACACCCAGCTGTACATATCCACCCCAAACCACCCCAACGATGCCGTCGAGGTGCTGTCCCGGTGTTTGGAGGCCGTACGGATCTGGATGGGTAGTAACAAACTCAAGCTCAACCCGTCCAAGACCGAGTGGCTGTGGTTTCCGGCTCCCTGGTTCAGCCAGTTAAGTCCAACACTGGCCATTGGGGGCGAACAACTAGCCCCCGTGGAGAGGGCGCGCAACTTGGGCGTCCTCCTGGATTCCCGGCTGTCCATGGAGGACCATGTGGCGGCCGTGGCCAGGAGGGCGTTTTACCAGGTATGCCTGATACGCCAGTTGCGCCCCTTACTGGACCGAGGGGACCTTCGCACAGTCACTCAAGCGCTTGTGACTTCTTGGCTGGATTACTGTAACGCTCTCTACATGGGGCTCCCCTTGAGGTGCACTCGAAAGCTACAGCTAGTTCAGTATGCGGCTACGTGGGTGTTTATGGGTGCCCCAAGGCAAGCCCACATAACACCTCTCCTGCGTGAGCTGCACTGGCTGCCTGTGGCCTTTTGAGTGCGCTTCAAAGTGTTGACGACCATCTTTAAATCGCTCCATGGCTTGGGGCCTAGCTATATATGAGACCGCCTTCTGCCCCATACATCCCTTCGTCCACTCCACTCCCACAGAGAGGGCCTTCTCAGGGTGCCGTCCGCCGGGCAATGCTGGGTGGCGACACCCAGGGGAAGGGCCTTCTTTGTGGCGGGCCCGGCCCTCTGGAATGACCTACCCCCCGACCTTCGCACTACCTTGGACCTCCGCCTCTTCCGCCAACGCCTTAAGACGTACCTATTCCAACAAGCCGGCCTAGCGTAGCCCCCCGTTTCTGACTATATTTATAAATTTTAATTTTTTAGGATTATAAAGGGTTTTTAGCACAGGTTTTAAGTTAATTTAATATGTTTTTAACAGTATATATTGTTTTGTAATGGTTTTTAATAATGCCTGTGCGCCGCCCTGGGTCCTAACAAGGAGAAGGGCGGGGTATAAATTCAAAAAAAATAAAAATAAAAAAATAAAAAAATAAAAATAAATAAAAAATAAATAAACAGTGGGGAAGGAATGGAGATTTTACAGTATCCTTCCCCTACCACGCCCACAAAGCCATGCACACGAAGCCAAGCCATGCCTATCAAGACACACACACAGAACCGGTAGTTAAATTTTTTGAATTCCCACCACTGTTCTGAACATATTTTGCCTCAGATGGAGGGTGCGGCTAACATAGAGGCATTTAAGAAGACACTTCAGATTGGGGTTTTTTTTAAATTAGTTTTTTTAAAAAATTTATAGATTGTTTTGAACCAGAAAGCAAATTGATGCTAAAGATCATGGGCCTGACTTGAGACCTATTGTTCATTTAGTCTCCCATTTTGATCTCTATACTTCTAAAACTGTTTTGTCTCTCTATGGGTAACCAATTCTGAAGAAACGGTAGTGGAAATCCTGAGTAGTTCAGAGAATCGGTAAAAATCACCTCTCACTGGCCCCACCCCATCTATTCTCTGCCTCCCGAGTCCCAGCTGATCGGGAGGAAATGGGGATTTTGCAGTAACCTTTCCCTGGAGTGGGGAGGGAATGGAGGATTTACAGTACAGTTCCCCTGCCACACCCAGTCCACCAAGTCACAACACACCCACCAGGCCACACCCACAGAACCGGTAGTAAAAAAATTTGAATACCATCACTGGAATCCATGCGATGGAAAACCAATTACCTGCCATGGCTGCAGACTTTGAAATTCTAGTCCCCCTCCAGAATATTTCACTGCACTCTTGGATCTAGAAAAATAAGCTGCATTTAAGGCCCATGCCAGGGCCCAGACAACGTAATAAACACGGGAGGTGTCTAGAGACACAGTTTTTTCAATCTGTTCTTGGGAAAGAATTTGCCATGACTCTTTCTCAGTGCATCTTGTCCAACCTTTCACGGAGGAGGCAGCCTTGGAGTATAAGCAATGAAATGCTGTATGGGCAAACTTATACAGAGAATCAAAAACAGGAAGGGGATCATAATGTTTTATCTTTTTCTGGATAAGGAAAGAAAAAATGCCATCAATGTGTTTAAATGATATTGGAGTATACGTCAGATCGAAAGTGAAGTCCCACAAAGCTGTTGTGACGCAGATCTTCCCTGTTTGTATTGCAGATTCCACAGGGTATGAATTTATTTGCAAAATCAACAGTCTAATATAAGTCTCCATTATGTTCAACCCATCCAAAAAGAAACCCGCTTCTGCAAAGTAAATGAATACATTGACTTCTTTCCACTTTTCCACTGATTTAATATCGATCACCACATAAGCTGTAGACAACCCTGATAACATCTCGGAGAAAACAACACAAATCCCCTTCTTGAACAGCATTGGGACCAAGGTTCTTATAAAATGCTCCCCATTGCTGGAGTCTGGAGCAAAGAGACCGACCGATGTCCATTGGAAATGCTGGAGCAATTTGAGGATTCCCAGATATTGGATGCCTTCTTTGGGGACCGTAGTGTAGAAAAAGGGGAACTGCGTTTTATCACTCAGAACATGGGAAACAGAAGAATAACTCACCTGATAAAGACAAGAAATTGGCAATTGTTTTAGTTTCAGGATGTTTTTTGCTACTACTTTTCTTTCAAATTCCAGTTAGACTGAATTTTATTTTGGATCTTGTAATCTAGCCTAGGCACACAGTGGTTCAGAAAGACCGGCAGTTCGACAGTTCGAATCCCTCGCGCTGCATAACAGAGTGAGCTCCTGTTACGTTTCCCAGCTTCTGCCAACCTAGCAGTTCGAAAGCATGTAAAAATGCAAGTAGAAAAAATAAGAACCACCTTTGGTGGGAAGGTAACAGCATCCTGTGTGCCTTCGACATTTAATCATGAGAGCTACATGACCACAGAGACGCCTTCGGACAGCGCTGGCTCTTCGGTTTTGAAATGGAGATGAGCACCACCCTCTAGAGTTGGGAATGATTGGCACATACGTGCGAGGGGAACCTTTACCGTTACCTAATCTAGCCTACTTAGCATGGATAGTCTTATTTGAATCTACACTTTTATCTCTGTTTTCATTCAGTCCCTAAAATCTGCTGGCTCCGTGATCCTTGGAGAACTTGGGGTACCCTGTTTGTATCAAATTTTGCTGAACTTTCCAATAGAGATCTCATGATCACATCCTTGCAGTCCACCAATTACCAATGCATTTCTTTGCAATCAGATTTGCTTTGGATGGGCCGAATCTTCCTTTCTATTTCTACTATGTAGTGAATTAATTCTTTCAACCAGGACTTGCTGCTAAACTATACACTTCTTTTAGACTGCAAGCAAGGGCTCAGATGATAAGAGATAATGCTTACTAATGAAATTTCAGATTTCAGATCTACTTTTCCACAAGATCAATATACTAATCCCCAAATTGCAAATTCCAGTAAGAAAGTTAGCAATAGTTGTTAGTAAAATAAAGATCTTTTGGAGTGATTCTTTATGCCTTTTCTATATTATATTTCCCAATGTCTTCTTCTGAGAAGCCTCAGATACTTCATATTAGGCAGACTATACCTCATAATATATAGATCCTGAGTGCCCGCCCACCATCCATCTATCCATTCATCTAACTTTCACCTATCTAGTATAAGTGATTCAATCCCCCTTGCTTTGCTCATTCTCTTCTCTTCTGTCCTTCCACCTTTGTCATTCTAATAATGTGCCTGAAGTAGGATAATTTGAGCCTGGTCATTTGTTTCTCTACTGAGAACTCTGGGTTGATTGGAGGGCACAATAGCCTCAATGACTCTCTGAAAGAGCGCTAATGACCAGAGGACTTCAAGGAATATAAACCCTTCCATCCTCTACCATTCAGTCAGAAATGAAGAAGCTTCTTGGATGAAAAGTGAAATGTCTTCAAGGAAAACCCAAGGAATTCCAGTTGCCTCTTGAAAAAAAAGCAACTTTGGGACAACCATAACTTGCATGACTGAGAATCTCTGTAGAGTTTTATTTGTTTGTTTGTTTTCTTAGCTGTTTCTTGTATTCTCAGGAATTTTCTCCAGCACCAAACTTCAAAATGTGTAAGTTTCATAAAGACGTATTAGTTAAAAATTAAGACAGCTCTGATCTAGGGAATCTCTTGAGACATTCAGGTAAGCAAAAAAATCTTGCATTTCCCCAAATAAGCAGTGTGGTAAAACCATAGAATTTAAAATAGGCCATTATTTCTTTTTTGGGGGGGGGGGGAGAAGAATCTTCTTGAGGTAGCTCCATGTGTCTTTGAACCCCTTGTTGTCTAAATAATATGTTAAATCAATCAGAATAGAGCTGGAAGGGACCTTGGAGGTCTTCCAGTCCAACTCCCTGCTCAAGCAGGAGATCCTATATCATTTCAGACAAGTGGCTGTCCAGTCTCTTCTTAAAAACCTCTGATGATGAAGCACCTGAAGGCAAGCTGTCCCACCCATTAATTGTTGTGACTGTTGGGAAGTTTCTCCTTAGTTCCAGGTTGCTTCTCTCCTTGATTATTTTCCATCCATTATTTCTTGTCCTGCCCTCTGATGCTTGGAAAATAAGTTGACCCCCCCCCTTCTTTGTGGCAACTTCTCAAATATTTTCAAATTATGAAAGGAAGTCAAACAAAATTATTTGGACTAAAATGCAAGATTTCAATTGTCCAATAGGCTCCCACACACCCAAGTGAATTCCTTATCTACTGAATAGAATCTTCAAATCCCTTACTAACCTATTAGGCTCTGCTTCTGGTTATTAATGTAGAAGTGACAACCAATATAGCTTTCATTGTTCTTTTAAGTGGAGTTGAATAAAAAAAAACTTTCTCACCTGGGGGATTTTGTACTTGCTCAACATGGTTGAAATCTGGATGGAGATGTCAGATTCTGAGCCTTCAAGAATAGCCAACAGATTATTGCGTCTTCCTCCACATTTATAGTTTGGGACATTTGCCTGTCCATGAGAGAGCAGGTCTACCAAAGCTTCAGAAGTGATCCGTGCGTCAAAATGATTGTCATGAATGTTGTAGCCCAGGGTGAGGTTGGATAAGAGCTGTGGATCTTGGTTGATCTCATGGACAGCCAGCAAGAAGATCAGGATTTTCCAGTACCGTGTGGTTGATTTCCTGCAAAGATGCACACACACACACACACACACACACACACACACACACACACACACACACACACACACACTATTCCATAAAAGATATATCTAAGGAAAACCATGCATCCAGATCTTGTTTCTCTGAATTGTAATTTCTCCAGAAAATATAAATCTTTAATTTCTAGAACATGCTAAATTAACCTAGATATAGAGAAGTTTCATAGTTTATGTGGGATATAGATTTCAAGTTTATCTTAACTGCTGTATTCTATTCTGAGGATATCTATATCACTTTCATTTTATTTTAGAATTCTCAGCCTTAATGTAGAGATTCTATGCTGTTTTATGTATGGTATCACTTTATGATAAATATGTTTTATTGCAATTGAATTCTTAAGAGTTTCACTGTACCTTAGGACCCTTGAAGGCACTTTAAAGCTAACTTTCTTTTATCACCACAAATTTTATGTTTCTTCAAATACCCCAGAAATCAACATCTACGTATATACATTCCACAATTGTTTAATATCTCTCAGAACTACTAAGCATTGCCCTGAATGCAGAATGTGTCTATTGATTTAGCTGCTGTTACAGGAGGAGTTGCCCTGGTACATGTGGGATAATGAAGTGGATTCAGGATAAATTTGTCTGTCTGTGTGGCAAAACTGGGCTTAGGGTCACTTAGACACAAAAAAGCTTTCTGCCTGATGAAACCCCTGAAAGAAGGTATGTCTTTCTTCTTGAGCCACAGTGGCACAATGCTTAGAGTGCAGCACTTCAGGTTACTTCTGCTGACTGCTGGCTGCCTGCAATTTGCCAGTTCAAATCTCATCAGGCTCAAGGTTGACTCAGCCTTCCATCCTTCCAAGGTGGGTAAAATGAGGACCCAGATTGTTGGGGGCAATAGGCTGACTCTGTAAACAGCTTAGAGAGGGCTGTAAAGCTCCGTAAAGCAGTAGATAAGTCTAAGTGCTATTGCTATAAAAGGGAAGGAGCATTAGAGACTGCAAAAGGAGATTGCTAGCTGTTCCTGGAATTCTTTTTATGTGTTATGGACTGTGAAATCAAGGAGCCGGAATATGCAGTTGGAGACACAGCAGATGAAAGCAGGATCTGGGACAGCCATCCCTGAGCCAACTAGCTGGTCTAGTCCTGTCCCAAGAGCAAGAGAGGACAAATCTGAATTTTCTTCATTTCACATATGGAGTCTTCCCTGATTTTGTAGCTTATCCATCGACTCCTCCCTGGATTAGAGGGAGATCCAGAGAAAAGGGATGGACAACATCCAGCCATCTTTCCCTTGACTTAAAAGACAGCTGGAAGATCATTGTTAATGTTAAAAGATTAGCAAAAATATCTTTGTATTATAGAGACTGAGAAACTGCAGGCAGAAATGACAGTGAGAGCATTGGGTGGTGCCCTAATTTTTATTCAGCCCAAACCTCTATCATTGCCAATGATAGAGGCAACAGAGATTGATCAAAAGGGGGAATTTTTTTCCTTCTTAAGGCATAACTACAAGTTTTAGATGTGGTAGCTCAGCGGCTAAGACGGCAGAAATGTCGGCAGTTTGGTGATTTGAATCCCTAGCTCCCATTACTTGTCCCAGCTTCTGTCAACCTAGCAGTTCAAAAGCATGTAAAAATGCAAGTAGAGTTTGTTTGGAGGTTCTAGCAGGGGAGTGTAGCTATCGTATACCCCTGACCGAAGATTGGTCCACTCTTTATATCTGGGATGGTGGTCCTCTTCCACCGAGCATGCAGTTTCAGGAGGGATGCATATGAAGCAGTGAGGGAGGAAGGGACACCCGCCTAGCCAGCCAGATCAGCCTAATCAACACCGGCAATCAATGGGGTGACAGATGCCACAGCCAGATCGCCCTCACATCCTCATATTGATTTTTTAAAAAAATAATGCAAATAGAAAAAATAGGAACCACCTTTGATGGGAGGGTAACAGCATTCCGTGAACCTTCAGCATTTAATCATGTTGGCCACATGACCATGGAGACACCTTCGGACAGCGGTGGCTCTTCGGCTTTGAAATGGAGATGAGCAATGATCCCTCGAGTCAGGAAGGGCTAGCACATATGTGCGAGGGGAACCTCTACCTTTACCTTTTACAAGTTTTGGAATGAGTAATAACCAGAGGGGGAGATGTTCACTTACCAGGAAATTCTGTTAGTTGGAGCCTCATTGAAAGTGTACACTACAAATGTAGCTGTTGTTGCAGAAGCGATCCCACTAATGAGGTAGTCTCCAGGCTTGAAGTAATTCGATGGATCTGTCTTATCTCTTTCTAAAGTTAACTGGCATTTGGTCTTTAGCTTCCCGCAGCCTCTCCGGGGTAACAGGAGTATCAGGAGAAAGAGCAGAGACATTTCTGTCCTTCCTTGTAGAGTCCAGTGGCTCTCAAAGAATTAGAGGAGCAATTCAAGCATCCAATTCAAGGATCTTGTGATATCACAATGGCTTTTGTGGCTTTCCTCCCACAGATGGAGGATGCGACTGAGAAATTTAGCTGAAAAGCCCAAGACTTACAGCTTGGCTTTGGCCCTGTCCTAAATCCTTTGTAACCTTTCAATGATACTGAAGTCACACACACACACACACACACACACACACACACACGAGCTTTGATGTTCTGATGAAAGATGTGACCTTATTGTTCTTCAAAGTGATGGTTATGTCAAGCAACTCAACAGTGAACTTTGGAGAATTATCTGGGGAGATGGGGTGTGTGGAAAACAATCAACAAATCTATATAGTTTTGATAATTATAGCTATAAGAGAGAAACATCTGCTTTCTTATAACCTGCGGGGTTTTTCTCCCCATATGTTTTCATGAAGATGGGGCCAGAGAAGAAAACCACATTTGTGAGAAACCTTTGAGGTAATTACTAACCTGGTTGCAAACTATTGCCTCCAACGTTTCCTCCTGAAACTATTTCATAAGAGTCACAATCCATCCACCCACCCACCCACCCACCCACCTATCCATCCATCCTTCCATCCAATTTATGGCCTGCCTATTCTCTGGGTTTTCAAGTCTGCCTATTCTCTGGGTTTTCAAGTCAATACTGAGAACTTCCAGTTCTGAAAGAAGGCCCAGTTCTCAGATTGCAAGTCCTCCTGGATCCTGTTTGAGACACAAATGGAACCCCTTTGTCCAGCTTCAGATGGCGAATCAGTTGCAGTCCTTGTTAGCAATAGCAATAAGACTTAAATGTATATAACACCTTGCAGTGCTTTACAGCACTCTCTGGGTGGTTAACAATATCAGCATATTATTGCCCCCAACAATCTGGGTCCTCATTTTACTGACCTTGGAAGGATGGAAGGCTGAGTCAATCTTGAACCTCGTCAGGATCAAATTCCAGGCCATGATCAGATTTTGCTGCAGTACTGCACTCTAACCACTGCACCACCAGGGTTCCTTTAAACCAGCGTTTCTCAAATAGTGGGGCGCGCCCCCCAGGGGGGGCGCGAGGCTCCGTAAAGGGGGGCGCATTTGACCTCGGGCTTGTCAGCGAACATACACGCCAGCTCAGCCCATTTCGCCACTCACGGCTATACAAATCGAGGCAAGCCTCGAGACGCAGCGCCTGCTGCTCTTGGTGCCTCTGGATTTCCCCGTTTGTATCGACGGCTGTAGGTAAAGCCCGAAGGCGACTGAGAAAGGCATCAGAGAAGGAGCGGCCGGAAGCCGTGCCTCTTGAGCACCGCTAGGTTGGACGATGCAGAAAGCAGACGCGCCCTCTACTGGCCGGCAGGGATAAGGAAGGGGATACTATTTACAGTCGCGTGGGGGGGGGGGCGCGAAATGTTTTCTTCTTCCTAGGGGGGGCCTGACAGAAAATAATGGAGAAACACTGCTTTAAACCAATATCCCCTAACACCGATGACACATGCCCTTCCCACCTTCTGTCTACACTACTGTAATGAATATTAGATGCTCACCCAGAAACTGCATTTGTCCAAACTATTGCAACTAGCTGCTTTAACTCCAATGCAGGTCTGTTTGCATCACCGCTTACCAGAAGACTTCTGGGTCCAATTCAAAGTGCTACTGTTGACCTATAAAGAGCTGCGGTGGTGCAGTGGTTAGAGTGCAGTACTGCCGGCTACTTCTGCCGACTGCTGGCTGCCTGCAATTTGGCTGTTCGAATCTCATCAGGCTCAAGGTTGACTCAGCCTTCCATCCTTCCGAGGTGGGTAAAATGAGGACCCAGATTGTTGGGAGCAATAGGCTGACACTGTAAACCATGACTGTTCTAAATTCTCTCAATTTGACAGCTCCCCTACTCAGGCCCTGCAACTCACTACAACATGCCAGCCCTAAAATTTTATTCCACAAATAATCTATAGGATTCTTCAATGTAGACAAGAGTTTTAGAGGAAGAATCTCATTGGATTAACATCTGAATCAGATTCTTGAATCTTCTCCTTTAACTCTTGATGCCCATCATGACCATGGGAACTTATCCCCTTATCAAATGGCCATGCAATCATGCCTGGAGGCATCTACCTGTGAGATCTTGTAGGGGTTCAGCAAATTCGAGATATAAATGGACATGTCTGCGTTGGCCCCTTCCAGGACCACCAGTGGGTTTCTTTGCTTTCCGCAGCTATAATTTGGAATGTTTGCCTCTCCCTTTGAAAGCAGGTCCAGCAGAGCCTCCAAAATCACTTTTGTTGTTGAATAGCTGTCATGAATATTGTAGCCCAGGGTGACGTTGGGTAAGATTTGGGGATTCTGTTTAATATTCTCAAGGGCAAATAGGAAGGATAGGGCTTTCCAATACATTCTGGAGCTTTTCCTGCAAATATACACACAGAACCAGAATGTCAATTCCATTTTCTGCAAATATATCCAATTCCCCACCGAGATGCTTACCTGCAGCAGGACATTTTCTCCAGAGGAGAGGAACCAAGTAGATTTACATGGGGGAGTTATTGTTTCATGGAATCTGGTCCTAGGTTCCTTGGGGTCAGGCAAACCAAAAACAAGATTCCTCACCTCCCTTGTCCACCCTTGATTTGGTAAAAACCTAGGAAGAGTTGTTTCAAACCCCCCTGCTATTCAGAAGAGACACTTACATCCACCTCTACTAGCTGTTCACTCTTTTACTATAGCAATAACACTTAAACTTGTATACTGCTTCACAGTGCTTTTACAGCCCTCTCTAAGCAGTTCACAGAGTCAGCATTGAGATGGTCCCCTGGTCTGTAGAAATTCAGTGGCTTTATTTTCTCTGGCTTCAAATTCAAAGTGGGAGGCTCTCGGTGGCAGAAGGCGATCTCGTAGGTACCCAGGATGGGGCAAGAGTAGAAGGAGGATCTTCTGCAGGATCATCCTTGTTGTGTTGGGTAGAGTTCTTAACAAGCATGTCTAAGAATAATGAAGTACTACATTTTCTGTGGCTTCCCTTAATCAAGAGTTCTGTGAAGATTTTACTGTTTGAAGGGGAAGAAAATACTCGCTTTATGGATCCACCTGAGCAATAAGTGACAGAGAAGGCATTAAAACACCCTGACTTTCTGGCACACATTGTCAAATCATGTTGTTGACAGGTCTGGTGTTTTCAGTGAAGGCAATCATTGGGAGAAAAGTCTGAAGGCAACCAGGACATGAGTAATTATACTGAGAAACACCATCTCTGCAATATCAAAAATTGTGGGTGATGTCATGGGCTAAGACAAAACTGGAGAAGTTGCTAGTACAATTCCTACAATCATCAACCTTTTTGGCGAGGGCTGGCAATAGTGTGCCAGAAAGAGAGACAGAACCTACGGCCTTCTCTGGATCAGCTGATCTGTGGGCTGTGGGCCAAGGTTAAGGGGCCTCCTGCATCTCAAAAATAATAAGATACCCCCCCCCCCCCGATAAGGCCAAATGCATATTTTGGAGGTCAAAAGAAAATAAGTCCCTGTCTTATTTTAGGGAAAACACGGTAATAGCTATTTTAGATAAATTGTAAATAAGGGGCAGGAAATAATGTATTCACTTCAGGCACATTGGATATATTGTGACAGCCTGAGCCAATGAGGAAAAGGTGGGAATTATACCTGAACCTGTGAATATAAAGAAAATATATTGGTTGCTTAAGGTGTGTGTCGACTGTACCTGTCAGTATGTGATACACCCTCTTTGTAAAGTAGTAAAATAAAAATCACGATTGTTTTCTTTTATAGGTTTTGCTTTGTAATCATTTCAAAACTAGACAATAAATTCCATAATAGCAAAAGAATGGATAAAGATCATAAATGCAATCAAGTGCCATCAGTCATAATAGGAAATGTATTTATTGGACCACTTTACTATAGCAGTAGAGAAGATAATACTAATCTACAATTTCAAATAGAACCCAGTTAGAGCCAAATTCCTGCTTCTTGATCAGGTTAAATATCATGTGCAGAATGAATCTGACATCATAGCATAGACAGATTCCTATACTGTATGCCACAGATCCAAAGATAATAAGAGAATAATAGTGAATGTCTCACAAAATACCGAGAGTCTGATTTCTCAGGTCTTCATTTTTTTCATCTTCTTTTTTGGCTCCTGAATTTGTATGTGTGGGGAGTAAAAAAGTAAAGTTCTGATTTTACCAAATCTTTAAAAAAAGCAATTTTTAACAAATTGGGTGTTACTTAAAATGGAAGTGTAATGCAGATAGAATGACATTCCCTAAAAATTATCATACTTGATCTAAACATTTATCTTGGGGAACAGAGATAAGCATATCAACCTCCGATGCTTGCTAGGTTAGGCATGTTTAAAGTCATATTTCTGTTTTGCTTTTCAGAATAAGCTGCTCCTTTGTATTCAAATCAGGTCGAAAAAGAATAATATAGCACTTGGGGAAAAAGATGCAGCCCAGTAGCCCAGCACGGGAGGCCAATATAGAGAAGACCTGCACGGCCACCATGTACTTGCCCTTGGTACTCAGGTAGGTGGGCACAAAGGAGATCCAAACACTACAGAAGACCAGCATGCTGAAGGTAATTAGCTTGGCTTCGTTGAAGGCCCCAGGCAACCTCCGGGCCAGGAATGCCACCACCAAGCAAACAGATGCCAGGAGGCCCATATAGCAGAGTACAGTGTAAAACATAGCGACTGATCCTTCATTACACTGCAAGACAATCTCTCCAGCCTGAGAATGCATATCTGAGTCTGGAAATGGAGAAGAGGTGCACAACCAAATAGCACAGATTGTAACTTGGACAAAAGAGCAAGAAAGAACAATAGAGTTACCCAAAGACTTGCCCAGCCACCTTCTCACAGTATTTCCTGGTTTGGTGGCTAGGAAGGCCAGCACTACCATGATGGTTTTGGCCAAGAGAGAAGAGACAGCCACTGAGAAAATGATGCTGAAGGTTGCTTGACGCAGAAGACAGGTGGTTTTCCTTGGCTGGCCAATGAAGAGGAAGGAAAAAAAGAAGGAAAGCAGGAGGGTAATAAGGAGCAGGTAGGACAAGTCCCGGTTGTTGGCTTTGACTACTGGAGTGTCCAGGTGCTTAATGAATATGCTTAAAACAAAGCAGGTGCTCAAAGAGAAAAATAAAGCAACAGAAATAAGGATTATCCCTAGATCTTCTGTGTAGGAGAGGAAGGTTATCACTTTAGGAACACACTGATCTCGGTCCTTGTTAGGTTGCTGGTCCTCAGGGCATTTCAAACAATGTTCAGCATCTGCAAAGAACAAATGCAGCATCCCACATTTTTCAGTAGTGTGGAAATTGCTGAAGGTGAAAAGAAATTTATGTTTTGCTGAATTATGTTCCCAAAATGTGGAATTGGTCTGTTTTTGAGGAGCTTTGGTTACATTGAGCGTGGGGAATTTCTAAGAGGATGAATTTGAGAATTTTGAAAAATATTTTTATTTCAAATGTTAAGGATTGTATTGATGACTTGTGTTATTTAGGAAGAAAATACACTTTCCCCCAATGAGCAAAATATGATGAAATCTATTTGCTGTTAGCTCTGATTTCACTGTAGTTTACATCAGATGAGATTTCTTCTCTGATTTGAAATTTTCATCTGCTGTTTAATACATGATTTCTTAATATTTTCTGTTTTCATTCCTATTCTTTATTATTAAAAATATGCTTCTCTGGGCTGTTAGTTTGAGCTCTGAGTTTGGCAATTTGGTTGCAAATGTTTCATCACCATTTGAGGAGATCTCATCAGTGCACTTTGAATTGTGCTTGTCTGTCAGAGCACTGGTCTTTAAAATACCTTTTTTATGTGATACAATTTGGTGTATGTTGTTTGTTCAGATACTTCTGAGTCATGGTCTGATTTCAGACTGTTTATATGTGTGTGTGTGTGTGTGTGTGTGTGTGTTAGGTTTTTGAGCTCATCAATAAATAAATCAGAGAGACTAGTATAGATCTATTTCAAGCTTTCTCTCTCTCTCTCTCTCTCTCTCTCTCTCTCTCTCTCTCTCTCTCTCTCTCTCTCTCTCTCTCTCTCTCACACACACACACACACACACACACACACACATATAGAGAGAAACATATTCAATATCCATATAGACAGTGTGTTGTCTGGTTACAATTCCTTTGTACAATACTCAACATCATAATAGTGATGATATTCTGTAGCAGTAAACTTATAGTAACAGTGCTTTTGGACTGTTCGATTGGCTGGCTGTTGTTGCTGAGGTTTAATTCTTGGCTTTAAGTACTTTCTATATGATGCAAATTAATGTTAATGTTGTTTGTTCAGACACTTCTGATTCATGGTCTTGTGGGTTGGCTATAATCTTTAAATGTCTGTTACATGTGTTTTCTGTTTTTTAAGAAGAATGTTTTGTATTTGGGCATAATTTTTTTTAAATTCATATTTTTAACACCCTACCAACACTCTTTCAGTGGGGGAGAACATTCCCTTCTTTTGTAATTGTGAAAAAAAAATAACAATGTGGGATAACCCTAGAACCATTAAACTGGTAGAAATCATTGTGCTATTAAAAAGTAAGAAGACGTGGAGAGCTTTTATTCCTGGAGTCACCCACCTTCCTGAGTGGAGATGGTCCCTTCTGCACAAGGAACACAACTGTAACAGCAAACTGGCTTCATGGGTTCCAGCAACCTGACAAATCCAGGCAGGCAACTATCCACACACTGAGAACTTGGCAGGGGCTAAAAATAAATAAAGGAGCATTCAGTGAAATAGGTAGAGCTGATGTCGCTAGGAAAGGAGACCCAAAGAGGGAAAGTCCCAAACAAATTTCTGGATTTAAACATGCAGAACTGAAAGAGCCACAAGAGAAGATGACCCCCCCCCCCATAGTGTGTAACCTATATGACTTTCTTGTGGTCATTTGAAAGAGGGTGCAATAAAGCAGCCACATATCTGTTGAGTCCTCGGGTCTACAACTCAGACAGCAAGTCTGGTAACCTGTGAGTCACCGCATTCCAGAACAGATCAGGCAGCTGCGTTAATTGACTGAGACGAGCTGACTGGAATCTGTCTGGAAAGGAGTTACAATGTTGCAATTGCTTGCTAGGAGTTTTCCTGCCTGGTAACTCTATATAAGAGGTTGCCAGAGAAGAAACCTTGCCAGTTGAATCTTGAGTGTGTTGTAAATAGTGTGAATAAATGTTCCTGTTGTTTTGACCATGCCTGAGTCGGAATCCTTTGTCTGATCTAACAATATCTTTGCAGATTATCAGTCTTCCAGGTCATGGTTTCCCCAAAGGTGTTTTTTTCAAGGAGCAACTGGACTTTCTGGTCCAGGTCAAAGAAAAACCAGAAAATTCAGTTGGCTCTTGAAAAAAGCACCATTGGGGCAAGCGACCACAGAGTGTCATAGATGGCCTTTTGTCCTTCAGTTAGAATTCTTGTCTCATGTTATTCCAATCCTTTTCTTGCTCTCTGTGAAATTCTGAGGGTTGAAGTTCACAAGTTTTAAATTTGCCAAGTTTATACAATATCAGAGTTGGAAGGGACCTTGGAGGTCTTCTAGTCCATCCCCCTGCCTAGGCAGGAAACCCTATACCATTTCAGACAAATGGCTATCCAACATCTTCTTAAAGACTTCCAGTGTTGGGGAATTCACAACTTCTGGAGGCAACTTCTGTTCCACTGATTAATTGTTCTAATAATTTCTCCTCAGTTCTAAGTTGCTTCTCTCCTTGATTAGTTTCTACCCATTGCTTCTTGTTCTACCCTCAGATGCCTTGGAGAATAGCTTGACTCCCTCTTCTTTGTAGCAAACCCCTCAGATATTGGAACACAAGTCTGGAGAGCCCTGCTATAGACCAAAGTGTAGGAAGTTAGGGCGCACCCATCTCCTAGAAAAATGAAATATTTTAGGAAATATTAAAAGGACAGAATACTCCCCCTAAAATGGAGGCAGAAACTCAGCCCCCCACTTTTGTCAATGGGCCATTAAGGCCTGAGACAGTCTATTCTACATAACAAAGATCTACCCCCTTTGACTCCAAGGTGATTGGATTACGACATGGCCCTCAGGACGTGATAGGATTAACCCTCTACCCATCTAGCAACAGAACTCACCACATGGCACCTGGGGAGATTACATCACCTAGCAAGACTCAGCCAGGCCTGGGACACAGTCAACCTACAAAGTTAGCTAAGACCCCCACCCACTGGGAGTCTGACAGCCAATTTTTTGTACAGGAACAGGAAACCCTAAGGTGGGGGCCAAGAGAGGGTATAAAACTCAGGCACTCTCAGCATCTCTTCCTTTCTTCTTCTTCTTCTTCTTCTTCTTCTTCTTCATCCAACATCTTCAAAGCGGGTGTTCCTATCCACCATTAAAAACCATCTTTCCAAACAGATGTTTCCAGTGTCTTTCTCCCCACTTGGAACTGAACCCAGAAGGACATTTCTTCCAACAGTATCTTACTATTTTTTCATCTGTTATGGATGCTACTTTTTTTCTTCACTGTTTCAAATTGGTATTTACCATGAACCACACTATTCCAACAGGGAATTGGCCCTTTATCTGACTACTATTCTATGAGCAGGGTACCTTTGTAGAAAATACGCCTCGATTCATTGAATCTTTCTTTCCTTTTTAAAAAGGAAAATATCAAGGGAAAAGCAGGCCATGTTTCTGTGTCTTTCTGACATTGTTGAGAAGTTTCATTGGAAAATAGCTTCCAATTTTAAGACAAGATATTTAGAAATTTAATAAATAGTAAATAGTAAATGTGAAAATGAAAGAAAAAGATCCTCCCCACCTTGTTGACCTGCATGGCCCTTCTGATGGCATCCTGGTCCATTGTGAGTTTGAACTTGTCTTCTGACCCTCCCTTTCTTTCCAGGTTCCCAATGTTCATTTTTGTAATGGTCCGATTGCGAAACTTCACCCAATACATGATATCAAAGTCAGCTGCCAGCTCCCCTTTTTCATCCAAATATACTCCCTTCATGGAATTATTGTAGTACTGAGAGATGTGCAGGAAAGGGTGAAACTACAACAGCAAAGTGAAATGAATGAACTGAAAACAATAGGAAAGCTGAGGTCTAAGTTCTCTCTATGCCACAGCTGAGTGTCCTCTAATTCAGGACTTTGTAGAGAGACCAAGACCAATACCTGAGGCTGAACCGAATAGCTTTCCATGATCCATCCATCCTTGATTTGAAACAAAACAATGCTGGCCTGCTATCTTCACTTCCAGTGACTTGACTTCCATTCAAGGTCATGGGTGACCTAGGCTAATAGATTTGAGACACCTGTAACCTTGGAAAGTTTAGGAATGAAGGGGGCAAGTCTACTTTGGCACTAACACAGCTGAACCAGGGGTGAAATGTTACTGGTTCTGACTGGTTCACTAGAACCAGTAGCAAATAGTGCTAGTCAGTGATGTTGCTTTAATATTACGTGTGGAACATTCATTATAATTCAAGGTAGTTGGAAGAACATTGAAAGAAACAAGTACAACCTGTTTCAATTGCTCTCCAAATTTCCCAACTATCCATCCAGATAGTTGCCAACAGTGACAAAACTATTATATAAAACCCTAAGCCCATGATGGTGAACCTATGGCATGGGTGCTACAGGTGGCACACAGAGCCATTTGTTATTGCCCTGTCAGCTCCAGCGTGCATGTCCAGCTGACTTTGGCCATCTTTTGAGGCCATTTTTCACCCTCCAGTGGCTCCCCTGAAGGCTCCTGAGGGCTGAAGACGGCTGAAGGCTCCGAAGGGCGAAAAATGACCCTACGAGCAAACCAGAGGGGGAAAGCATGCACATGTGTGGTACACTGATGCATGACCTCCCTGAGCTCCCCTCACTTTTGGCATGCGAGCCAAAAAAGGTTCGCCATCACTGCCCTAAGCTATAATTTCTGAGGTAAGATAAAGAGATTAAAAAAAAAACGCAAATGGAATTTTATTAAAGGGCATGATTACATCTTCTCATTTCATTTAACATTCTGTGAGGGGCCAAAGAAATTCTTATACAAATTTAGTTGCAAATATAAATGCTGCCCCAGTAGAAGGTGACTCAGAGCACCGTACAATTCCCCAAATTCATTTAAAAAAAATTCAGATAAAAACAAAATTAAATATAGCAATTTGTTTACGTGAAATCTCCACGAAAGGCCAAAAATTCCAGGATGGGAGATTGGATTCTCCCTTTCAGCAGAAGTCTTTGTGATGGAAAAGTAAAATACCTGCCAAGGCTGCAATTGTTGAACTCCTGATCTTTTCCCATTCTTCGTGGCCCTTCTCTGGGATCGGAGAGAATAGGCCGCATGTAAAGCATGTGCAACAGTCCAGACTGTGTGGTAAATCTGGTAGCCATCCAGGGAGAGAATCTTTTCCTTCAACTCTTCAGACATGTCCCATTTCTTTGCTTTTTCTCTGCACCTTGACCAGCCTTTCACAGATCGGGCATGTTTTGAATAGGAACACAAAAATAGTATATCTACAATTTTCTTAACAACAGAGCTAAATTGGACGAAACGGTCTGAATTAACTTTTTTATTTACGCGGCTGTATAAAGAAAAAATACAATAGCCATTGTTAGGGGAAATATCAGTTTGTAACAATCCAAAAGTAAGATCCCAGAAAATTGATGTGATCCAGAGCTTCCCCACAATAGATCTTTCCCTGATTTTCAGTATTTCTTCAATAGCTGTCACTCCAAATGCAAAAATTGAAACCTCAGCATAGAAAAGAAAGATATTGACTTGGTCCCATTTGTTGAAATGACCAACATTCTCCTTCTTATTCATAATAGCCATTGCAATTGTTTCTTTGAAAACAACACAAATACCACTCTGGTCAAGAATGGGTGTGAGGTGATTCATAAATTTCTCTCCATTTTCACTGTATGTTCCAAGAAGTCCCACCAATGTCCATTTGAAATACTGGAGGATTTTGATGAACCCTAGATATTCGTTTGATTCTGTGGAAAAAGTTGAATAAAAAAAAGGGAATTGTTTTCTGTCTCTCAAAATCTGGGTAGGAAAAGTGTAACTGACCTGAAAAGAAGGGAGAATATTAACATTTTCTCTCAAACCAAAACTTGTGTGTGTGTGTGTGTGTGCGTGCACATCTAGCTCTAGCTCTCTCTTTATATACCCTGTTTCCCTGAAAATAAGACCTCCCCAGATAATAAACCCAATTGGGCTTTTGAGTGCATGTGCTAAAATAAGCCCTCCCCCAAAATAAGCCCTTCCTGAAAATATTGCAACAGAGCAGCAGCCATGAGGTGACCACACTCACCGTCTCCTGCACCTCAAAAATAATAAGACCTCCCCAAAAATAAAGCCAAGTGCTTATTTGGGGGGGAGGGTTCAAAAGAAAATAAGACCCTGTCTTATTTTCAGGGAAACACAGCATATCAAAAGATATAAAAATACAAAATAAAAATAATATATTTCTAATAACATCTGAAAAATAAAAAAAAGAGATGTTTGTAGAAATGAAAAGTACATACATAAAATCTAAATGTAAAAGTAGCTCAGGCATTTAACATATTATGAAATCTACTGTAGCCCGATTAACCATCTTTTACTCAATTTCTTCAGTTTAGAACAATATGCTTTTACAGTACAATGCTATTTACGCAAAACCTACATTCTTAATACTCTAATATTAAAGGATGCTACAGTATAAAATGTAAATAAGGAGAGGAAAATTAAAAAGGGACATTTTATCAATATTAATCACATTTTCATATGTCAATATTGCAGGCACTATAATCAATTGAATTTTCATTGAAATCAAACATAATGAATATATAATAAAACAAAACACTGAAGGAAGAATATCTATCAAGGTATTTGTTTTACAATAATAGTGTTGGTCTTAAGATTACTTGCTATTAATTACTTGCTCCATTGTATTATTTCAAATATACTGCATATTTTTGTGTGTGAGAGAGACTGTGAGTACAGATGGTGAATATGAAAAAGAATATGGATGTATATAATTTTGTACCTGTTAATAAAAGAAAGACAACCCAAAAAATTAGATATTTTGAAATACTAAACAATAAAATTAAAAAGAAGTAAAGAAAGAAACCCCCCCAAAAACTTCCCTACTTTTATACATAAACACATTTGCAATATTAACAAACATAATTATTGTAGATATACTGTAGATATATTGCTTTGAATATCCTGAACTGTTCTTACTTCAATTTGTTCAAACTTCTATTTTTTCTATATCATATACTGTTGGATTTGCCATTGCTTCATATTTTCTAAGTTTGAGTTCCCAACCAAGCTTGGTTGGAATTGTATATTTCTTTCAACGTCAAACGAAATTGTTCTCGCTGCTATGTTCCTGGACATTTTGAAGGATATGCTGTTGTAAGGAAGTCAGGCAGGAAGTCGCTCCTCTGAGCCTGTCCTGCTGCACTCCTCACACCCCACTCTTAATGTTTGTCTTCCCCAAATAGCCCACAGGATCCTCAAATCTATACAATCTCATCAGACGCACACCTGATTCACATTCTAGCATCTTCTCCTCCAACTCGTGGGGCCCATCAGTTCCAAATGGCCAAGCAATCACACCTGCACAGATCTACCTGTGGGATCTTGTAGAGATTCAGCAAATTTGAGATATAAATGGACATGTCTACATCGGCTCCTTCAAGGACCACCAGTGTGTTTCTCTGCTTTCCGCAGCTATAATTTGGAACATTTGCCTCTCCCTTTGAAAGAATTTCTAGCAAAACCTCCGAAGTCACTTTTGAGGTGGAATAGCTGTCAAGAATATTGTAGCCCAAGGTGATGTTGGGTAAGATTTGGGGATTCTGGTTAATCTCCTGAAGGGCAAAAATGAAGGCCAGGGCTTTCCAGTACATTGTGGACTTTATTCTGGAAATACACAACAGGTGCATCACATTTTCATCCTGCGGCCAGTCCCAATGGCATATTTAAAAAGTTCTCCTTTGACTGCATTGCTAATAGTAAATACTTATCAAATCTCTCGGTCAGTGGTGGGATTCACTTACCTTCACTACCGGTTCGCAAATGTGAGCGTGCTCACCTTCTGCGCATGCACACTGCCTTCTGTGCATGCACAGAAGGTCGCATATTACGTTGGAGCCTCCAACAGCTGCCGCTACCGGTTCGCACGAACCAGTAAGAACCGGCTGAATACCACCTCTGCTCTGGGTCTAATTTCCAAATTACTGGTTGGATTGATTTATTAACAGACATCAGAATATGCTTTTCTTTCCCTGCAAATATATCCAATGCTTCCCAAGTGTTTACATGCAGCAGGATACCTTCTGGAAAGAGGAAGATCTATGTAGACCTACTGTGCATGGGAACAGTCAGTATTTTAGGGAACCTGGTCCTAAGCTCTTTGGGCTTCAGTAAACCAAGAATGAAGAATCTCAGGATCCTTCCCCTCCCTTTTGCAAAGCAGAATAAAAATATAACTGAAAACAGCCAGTCCTCTCCTGTACTTGTGTTTTCTTTACACACTGAGAAGTATTTCATTCGGTGTTGAATTTTACAGTAAAATTAGTTCTGGTTCATTTCGGAGTAGCTGCAACTCAGAGTTGGCAGGAATAACAGATTAGCACACAACAATAATAAAGTACAACCCCATCCTCGGTGCACAATCTAGATGCAATCTGATAAATCTGCAGTTATGTCTAGTTTTCTTCTTACTGGGAGGAAGTAAATCTCTAGATTTAGCTGAAATTTACTTTTTCCAGTCTGGGCTTCTGGAGAGACAAAGGAAAGGGACTATGATAAAGACTGCTCAGTTAAGGGATAGCTGTAGAATCTAAATTTAGGAATAGGACGTTCTTCCCCCCAAATCAAGGAAGCAACACTGTAAATGTATTTATAAAATGTATTCAGTAAGATGCTTTGAATACTTGCATGAAGGGGAAATACACAATGTTGGAAAGTGCAAGGAAGGTTTCCAATTGTCCTTTAAACATGAATTCATTAAGGCAGAGATGCATGGAATATACTGAATCAATTCTTCCCAGGTTCCTTGCCAGCTGGGCTAAGTGGCCACTTAAGAGGAGTTACCAATGGATTCCCCTCATATAACTTGCTTGCTCAAGTCTGACTTTCCTTCTATGACAATCTCACACACAATCTCTCTCCCACAAGATATGGAAAGGCTGTACCTCCATCAGACATAGGGACTTACACAACAAATGTAGCAGCGGGAGCCATGTTAAACTGGTATTTAACAAATATAGTAACTGAGAAAGAAATAATTCCGCTAAGGAGATAGTCTCCTGATTTGTAGAAATTCAGCGTGACTTCAAATTCAAGGGGCATTTCATCTTCAGCACCCCACAAGTTAGGTGGGGCAAGAGCAAAAATAGAATCTGTAGGATTATAGTTGGCATGCTGGTGGAGTCACTTGATCTTGTCAACTATGTCTAAGAATAACAAAGGAGTAAATTTTATGTAGCTTCCCTTATTCAAGAGTTCTGTCAAGATTTTATATTTGAAGGACATGAAAGTAACTTCTCACTACACACATCTTCCTGAGTAATCATTGGCAAAAAGGTATTAAATCACTCAGACTTTCTGGCACAAGTTACTAAATCATGTTATTCATAAGTCTGTTGTTTACACTGAAGGCAATCATTGGGGAAAAGGTCTGGAGAATCAGCAAGAAGACAACCAGGACATATCTAACTATTATGGGAAAAATCATCTCTGCAGTGTTTGGAACTCTTAGTGATCTCATGGGCTAAGACACAACTGGAGAAGTTGCTGATGCAATTCTTGCCACTATCAACTTTTTCAACGATCCATCTTAATAAGAATGGGGATCCAAAGAATTTTCAAGACATATAACCATGGGATGAATTTTCATTCACCAATGGGGTGCAGGAAACCTTCCACAGACACTGAAGGAAGGACTAAATGATGCTGGATTTCATCTTTTACCCACCAATTGTAGACTTCACAATGAACACCAAAGTCCATTACATCCTTTGGATTTTCAAGGAGTTGTGAGGTTCCTCCCTGAGTTATTGTATTTGCATACAGCACCTCACGTTATCATGATTGTCATTAAAATTAAATTAAACCCAAGCACCACTCAAATAACACAATAAAGCACAATAGTTGGATTCCAATGACTTGTGAAATCATACCATAGTTTGCTTCTTTTTTTAGTTGCTCAAGTGTCTTTTGAACTCAGCAATTTGCAACCATGGTTTATGATTTCACCTATTGCGCAGGCACAGACAGTTGTGTTTGTTTCAGAATGTTGTTGTCAGTCCACCCCCCACCCCCCACCCCCTGATAAACCAGACAGGACACAGTAGATGAGTTAATTGGATTTTATTGTAAGGCTACATTAAAAGAACCTTGCAAGTCTGAAAGTTCTAACTATCTGTTGCCATTTTAATGGCTTGATCTATAAGGGTGGATGCTTTGCAAGTTTTTTTCTATGACTGTTAAGCTACCGAGGGCTGCACCTTTCTTGTCTGATAAAGTTTTAGGCAGAACTTCACCTGCCACAAAGTCATCTATGAATTCTATTAAATTGTTTCCTGAAAATTAGACAGAGTCTTATTTTCTTTGGAAACCCCCCCCCCCCAATATGGCCTTGGACTTATTATCAGGGGGACTTATTGTTTTGGGGTTGCCAGGCAGCTGCTATGTTGCGAGCAGGCTCCTGAACAGCCTGGCACAGTCTCAGGGGTGAACGGCTGTGTTATGCTGTTGCAGCAGCACAACACAGCAGCCATGGGGTGTCCACATTCAGTCCCCCCCCTCTCCATCTGGGCAGAGCACCATCACTGATCTAACAATATCCCGAAGGCGCCAAGGCACACAAGTGCCCATGGCTCCCATGCTTGGCACCTTCAGGATATGGCTGGGTCAGTGAATGGCACTCTGCCTGGCAGGAGGGGGAGGGGTTGCCTAAGGGGCTTATTTTGGGGGGAGGGCTTATATTTTTGCCTACCCTAAAAATCTGACATGGCCTGACTTTCAGGACATGTCATATTTTCGGGGAAACATGGTACAATTCCATTATAAACCTAGTTCACCACGATTTTAAAAAGATTTGAAAGAACAAATGAAAGATGAGAAGGAGAATAATTTGGAAGAATTTACAGATCCACATGATGAAAACATAAAACAAGCCTCATCTTATGCAGAAATACAGGAAGATATGAAAGAATTGCAGACTATAACAGAGATGAAAACTAAGTGGAAATACAAATGATAAGTCAAGAAAAATCACCTGGGTATTGACTTACTATTGATTTTACAAAAGGGGACTGCTAAAACCATGAAAAAAACCCCAAGAAAGAAGATTGGGTTATAGATTAAACCTACAACAGCATCTTAATGAACCAAAGATTAAGAATATTAGGATCAAAAGCCAGGAATCTAAAATTGACCTGTTGGGTCAGAGTTAAAACAAGAAATACTTTTATAAAGTTCTAGGAATTTTGCTGATACTGGACAAATGTTAATGATTTTTGAATTTGTGGATGAATATGGGTTCAGATATTGAAAATGTGTTTTATTCAATTTAATATTATTTTTCATACTAGCTGTACCCAGCCACGCGTTGCTGTGGCCCAGTCTGGTTAAATGGCCAACCAATCTGTGTTTAGATCTACACCTGCACACACAACCACCGTATCACCCCCAACCTACCTACCTACCTACTGTATTTCTTCCCCTCTCCCTCTCCCTACCTACCTACTGTTTTTTTCTCTCTCTCTCTATTCCTCAACCTACCTACCTATCTACTGTATTTCTCCCTCTCTATCTATCCCTCTACCTATCTATTGTATTTCTCCCTCTCTCTCTATCCCTCTACCTACCTACCTACCTACCTACTGTATTTTCCCCTTTATCTCTCTATCCACCTACCTACCTACCTACCTACTTACCTACTGTATTTCTCCCTCTCTCTCTCTAACCCTCTACCTACCTACCTACCTACCTACCTACCTACCTACCTACCTACCTACCTACCTATCTACTGTATTTTCCCTATCTCTCTCTATCCCTCTACCTACCTACTGTATTTCTCCCCCCTCTCTCTATCCCTCTACCTACCTAACTACTATATTTCCCCTCTCTGTCTCTTTATCTACCTACCTACCTACCTACTGTATTTTCCCTCTCTCTCTTCATCCCTCTACCTACCTAACTACTATATTTCCCCTCTCTGTCTCTTTATCTATCTACCTACCTACATACCTACCTACTGTATTTTCCTCCTCTCTCTCTATCCCTTTACCTATCTACCTACCTACTGTATTTTCCCTATCTCTCTCTCTCTCTCTACCTACCTACCTACCTACCTACCTACCTACCTACCTACCTACCTACTGTATTTTCCCTCTCTCTCTCTATCACTCTACCTACTTACCTACCATGCAGCCTTCTGGGACCAAAAATGGGCCACATGGGAGTGTGCCACTCCCTGCACCTTGTTTTGGGCCTAGTAGGCCTGCCTGGGCCACATGGGAGTGTGCTACCGCCTGCATCTTGTTTTGGGCCTAGTGTGCACTAGAACTAAAATTGCTTTGCGCATGCGCAAAAGCAAAAAAACAAGATGGTGCCACCGATGTGGCTGCCAGGAGAACCGGTTTGAGGGTGTGGCAGACCTGGGTTGCTGCCGGTTCCAGCAACCCAGACCACCAAGCTAATACCAGTTTGGCCAAACCAGTCCAAACTGGTAGGAATCCACTACTGGTTTCACCATAATACAATAGTTGCCAGGTTACAGAAGAATCTTTATTTCAGGATTCAATTTGGGTCAATCACCAGGACTAGAGGTTTAATTTTCTAAGCTGAGCTGAGATGTTTGCTCATGGAAATGCTGAGTAAATTTGCCAGGCACCATCCCAATGGCAGGTTGCAGGTGGTATGCCACGGTATGAGCATACCGAAGCCTGCCCAGAGCACTGGGTACCATTCCAGTACAGTGCTCTTGAGGAGCCACCTGCCCGTCTGTGCTCCCTGCCTGTCTTTAAACTCTTTGGTACTTCCGCGCACACACACAGTATGTACAGCGCCTGCGTGACACTCTGCCAAGCAGCTGGAGCATCATGGAGGCTCGCAGAGGCATCACTGGATGATATGATGCATTCATGCACTGCGCATGTATGCATGCATGCTGCACATGTTCATGTAGAGGATGCCGGGCCCCGTTGCAACCGTACCAGTTGCAACGGGATCCGGAACCCACCACTGCACCATCCCTAGCTCGACTTTATTTCAGAACTTGAGATGCAATTAGAGAGCAGGTTACATTAAGTCACCTTCTTATATATATATAATATAAGAAGGTGACTTAATATATAATGCTCTAAAGTAGTCCATCCATACAGATGCAAGTAACAGAATGGGAAATGAAAGGGTCCTGTCAATTAGGTGGGAAGTCAGTAGGCAATAGAATAAAACAGGATTTCTGGCTTTTTAATTATCAACTACTGCCAGGAAGCCCTAGTGAATTCTCTTTTCTTGCCTTGTGATAGATGTTCATATATATATATATATGTTGTCTTCAGGAATATAAAGTCCTGAATAGAATGTTCATCTGAGTTCTCATTATGTGCCGTATTTTTGGACTATAAGATGCACCTTTCCCCTCAAAAAAGAGAGTGAAAATTTGGGTGCATCTTATATACTAAATACAGCATTTTTGGCCTCCCGAAACCCCTCCCCCTTTGCACAGATGGCCATGCAGAGCCTTTAGGAGGCTTCCAGAGTGCTTCTTGGTGCTGGGGAGGGCAAAAAATGAGCAAAAAAAGGAACGTCTTTGCTCAGTTTTGCCTCCCACCCCCTAGCCCTGAGGAATATTCTATAAGCCTCCTAAAGGCTATGCATGCCCCTTTTTTGACAAAAAAAATGGGCCCATTTTTTTGCAAAAAATGGGCCATTTGGGGGAGGTCTGCAGAATGCAAAAACATTTTTTTTTAATTTGCCTCTTCAAAATCTTGGTGCGTCTTATACTCCGAAAAATACAGTAATTTGAATTTCCTAAGCATGGCTCAGCGCTCTCTGCAGGCGGCTGTTGCTGCTGCTGACCCCGAGCCCTGCGACAGGCAGCTCCTGCTGTCCGAGCGCATCGGGCAGGACAGCCGGTCACGTTTCCACCAGGTCCCTCTTTGGCCCCTCGGGTGCAGCTCTTCCTCTCTCCACCCCCCCCGGAGGCAGCGGAGGGCCCGGCATGTCGGTTGGGGGGGCTCTGGCTCCCTCCCCCTGGAGCGAGCGAGCGAGCGAGCCAACGGGCGGGGGGAGCACCCAGTCTGCACCGCATTCCCCCCGCCCATTGGCTCGCTCGCTCGCTCCAGGGGAAGGCAGCCAGAGCCCCCCCAGCCAACATGCCGGGCGAGCGAGCGAGCCAACGGGCGGAGGAATGCCCAGGGCTGTGGCTGCGCCGGAGCCGTCTGGGTGCCGTGCGCTTAGGGAGGCAGGCGCGTGGCACCTGGATGGCTCTGGCGCAGCCGCAGACCAGGCACTCTCCCCGGCCATTGGCTCGCTCGCTCCAGGGGGAGGCAGCCAGAGCCCCCCCAACCGACATACCAGGCCCTCCGCTGCCTGGGGGGGGGAGGAGAGAGGAAGAGCCAAAGAGCCACTCGTGGCTCGTGAGCCGCTGTTTGCCGACCACTGGACTAGAAGATCTCCAAGGTTCCTTCCAACTCTGTTATTCTATTATTCTTAGATGTTTGCTCATTGAAATGCTGAGTACATTTGCCAGGCACCATCTGGTTCCACAGTTGGAGTAGGATCTATTTGAAAAAGCAGTTTTGAATACTTTTATAAGTATGATACTTGGAAGATGGTCACTATGAGATCATTGCCTAGATAAAACATTTTTAAAACATTTGTATATAGTAATTTTATTCCATGTAATTAAAGTGTAATCAATCAGGGAAAGATTTGATTTAACACAGTGGGAGAATTCATCAGAAAATTTCTACTAATGGATTTTTCAATAAATACCAATTTAGTTTGTTGATTATTTATAATAAACACAAACTCTTGTAATCCCCCTTGGCAATCCCCCTTTGAAGCTTTAGATTCTGCCACTTGACTGGGCTAAATATTGTGTGCAGAATGAACCCAAGAGATATGATGTGACAGCACTGATAATTTCAAATACTTCACAAATCTACAGAAAGCAGATGACAACAGCCAATGTCTCACAAAACACTGAGAGTTTGATATCAGCAGTAATCTTTTTTCTTTCATTCATTTGTTTCTTAACCTTTGAAGTCTCTTTTATTTTTGGGGTAAAAAAAATAAAGTTTTGATTCTACCATAGCTTCTAAAAGAAGAGATTGTTTTAAAAAAAACATATTGGGCGTTAGAATGAAAATATAAAATAGATAAAATGAACTTCCCTAAGAAATTATCATGATTGATTTAAACATTTGTCTTGGAGAACAATAATAAGCAAATCAGTCCTATTATGCTGGCTAAGCTATGCAGGTTTAAAATCACAAGTCTGTTTTGCTTTTCAGAATAAGCTGCTCTTTGGTATTCAAATCAGGTCGAAAAAGAATAATGTAGCACTTGGGGAAAAAGATGCAACCCAGCAGCCCAGCACTGGAGGCCAAAATGGAGAAGACCTGCACAGCCACCATGTATTTGCCCTTTGTACTCAGGTAGGTGGGCACAAAGGAGATCCAAACACTACAGAATACCAGCATGCTGAAGGTGATCAGCTTGGCTTCATTGAAGGCCCCAGGAAGCCTCCGGGCCAGGAAAGCTACTGTAAAGCAGATGGCTGCAAGGAAGCCCATGTAGCAGAGAGCAGTGTAGAACATGGCAACAGAGCCTTCATTGCACTGCAGGACAATCTCTGTGGCCTGGGAAGTCATATCTGAGTTGGGGAATGGGGGACTGGTACTTAACCAGATAGCGCTGATTATAACTTGGACAACAGAGCAACAAAGGACAATGGAGTTGGCCAAAGGCTTCCCCAGCCATTTTCTCATGCTATTTCCTGGTTTGGTGGCTAGAAAGGCCAGCACCACCATGATGGTTTTGGCCAAGAGAGAAGAGACAGCCACTGAGAAAATGATGCTGAAGACTGCTTGTCGAAGAAGGCAGGCAACTCTACTTGGCTGGCCAATGAAGAAGAAGGAAGACAAGAAGGACAGCAGGAGGGAAATAAGGAGCAGGTAGGACAAGTCCCGGTTGTTGGCTTTGACTACTGGAGTTTCCAGGTGCTTAATGAAGATGCTTAAAACAAAGCCGGTGGTCAAAGAGAAAAGTAAAGCAAAGGAAGTAAGGATGATCCCCAAATCCTCTGAGTAGGATAGGAAGGTTATCACCTTAGGAACACACTGATCTCGGTTCTTGTTGGGTTGTTGGTCCTTGGGACATCTCAAACAATGTTTGGCATCTGCAAAGAACAAATGCAACACTCACATACTTCAGTGGTTTGAGAATCTCTTGATGTTTTCTTGGTAGGATTTTTGTTCACAAGGTTGTCAATAAGCACAGTTTGGAAGTAATTTTACACACGGGAATGAATTAATTCAATATATACAATTGTGTGCAGATACTCCCTATATACATAAAAATACCAGAGAATTTTATTGCATGATTAGGAAAATGGTAAATTTAGAAGACAATCTATTGGATTTTGTTCCCAGTCTCTACCATAGACCAAAAGTCAATCTTAATTACCTTGCCAGAATATGGGTAGTCCTTGACCTATGACCACAACGGATCCCCAAATTTCTGTTGTTAAGTGATACATTTATTGAGTTTTGTTCCATTTTACTACCTTTCTTGCCACAGTTGTTAAGTGAATCACTGCAGCTGTTAAGTGAATCTCAGTTCCCACTGCTTGTCAGAAGGTCACAAAAGATGATCATCTGATTCTGAGACACTGCAACTGTCATAAATATGAGTCAGTTGCCAAGTGTCTGAATTTTGATTACATGATCCTGGAGATGCTGCAAGAGTTTTAAGTATGAAAAATGATCATAAGTAACCATTTTCAGTGCTGTTGTAACTTTGAATGGCCACCAAATGAACTGCTGTAAGTCAAGGACTACCTGTAACACAGCGATGGTTCTGGATCCTGTTCCAACCAGTATAGTTGGAACTGGTCCAGTGTTGCCCACATGGATGCATGCAGTGCACGCATGCATTGTAGCTGCCAGTGACACTTCCGCAAGCCTCCATGATGCTCCAGCTGCTTGGCGGAGTGTCATGCAGGTGCTGTACGCGCCATGTGCATGTGCGGAAGCGCTGGAGGCTTTAAAGGACAGGTAAGGAGCTCGGGCGGGCAGGCAGACCCTCCTGCCTGGTACCTGGTGCTCCGGGCAGGCTCCAGTACGCCGGTACTGGGACGTACTGCCTGCAACCCACCACTGCTGTAACAGTGCTATTCAGAGTAAGACAAATTAGAAAAATATTAGAAAACCTCTTTTGATGTTCGAAGATCACTGATGTGTCATCTAAGTGAAACTTTTCATTGAGGTAAGAAAGATTCCTTTGTTTCCTCATGGCAAGTGCTGTACTTTGCATGCAACCATCTCTTTTGAGTTTCAAAACCCCCTGCAAGATAGCAGGGAAAGAGCGGCTTCTGCAAAGGGCTAGAAAAAGTCCAAAAAGTCAAGATGGTGGTCATAATCATCTTGAGTTTATTGATTTCCCCCGAGTCAATGTTTGGAGTGGAGATTCTGGGATTTGAAGTCCGCACATCTTAAAGCTTCCAAAATTGACAAACACTGCCCTGAGATTAGCCCTGGAAGAAAAAGTGACTGTCCTGTGTAGAATTAGCTTCAATTGCATTAATAAAGGTAAAGGTTCCCCTCACACATACGTGTTAGATGTTCCCGACTCTAGGGGCCAGTGCTCATCTCCGTTTCAAAACTGAAGAGCCAGCACTGTCCAAAGACGTCTCCATGGTCATGTGGCCAGCATGACTAAATTCTGAAGCTGCACGGAACGCTGTAACCTTCCCACCAAACGTGGTTCCTATTTTTTTTTACTTGCATTTTTGCATGCTTTTAAACTAGGTTGGCAGAAGCTGGGACAAGTAACGGGAGCTCACTCCATTATGCAGACTTGGGATTCGAACCACTGAACTGCTGATCTTTCTGATCGACAAGCTGAGCACCATGGTATCCTATTGCATCGGCTGGGGGGGTTGGGGGTGGGAGGCACCGTTTTGCGGTGGTTCTCCTCCTACCTCTCTGGCCGATCGCAATTTGTGCGGGCAGGAGAGCAGAGGTCGACCCCGAGACCCCTCACATGCGGGGTGCCTCAGGGGTCGGTCCTCTCGCCTCTCCTGTTTAATGCATATATGAAGCCGCTGGGTGAGATCATCCATGGTTTTGGGGTAGAGTACCATCTGTACGCTGATGACACCCAGCTGTACATATCTACCCCAAACCACCCCAACGATGCCGTAGCGGTGATGTGCCAGTGCCTGGAAGCCGTGCGGATCTGGATGGGAAGTAACGGACTTAGACTCAACCCGACCAAGACCGAGTGGCTGTGGTTTCCGGCTGCCCGATTCAACCAGCTTTCTCCAACGCTGGCCATAGGGGGCGAACATCTTGCCCCTGTGGATGGGGCGCGCAATTTGGGTGTCCTCCTGGATACCCGGCTGTCTATGGAAGAGCAAGTGACAGCCGTGGCCAGGAGGGCGTTTTACCAGGTTCGCCTGGTTCGCCAATTGCGCCCCCTATTGGATCGGGAAGCCCTTCGCACAGTCACTCATGCCCTCGTGACATCCCGACTGGACTATTGTAACTCTCTCTACATGGGGCTCCCCTTGAGGTGCACCCGGAGGCTTCAGTTAGTTCAGAATGCGCGAGCAATTATGGGCACCTCTAGGTTTGCCCACGTAACACCGCTCCTGCGCGAGCTGCACTGGCTACCTGTCGTCTTCCGGGTGCGCTTCAAGGTGTTAGTTATCATCTTCAAAGCGCTCCATGGCTCGGGACCTAGCTATCTGCGAGATCGGATCCTGCCCCACACATCCTCACGGCCGATTCGCTCCCACAGAGAGGGGCTTCTCCGGGTGCCGTCCACTAGACTTTGTCAGCGGGCGACGCCCAGGGGAAGGGCGCTCTCTGTGGCGGGCCCGGCCCTCTGGAACGACCTTCCCCCTGATATTAGAACGACCACCGACCTCCGCTCCTTCCGTGTAAAATTGAAGACCCATCTCTTTCGACTGGCCGGCCTTGAATAGTTCTCTCTGTCTTTTAACTACAATTATTTTAATGGGTTTTTAATTTATATTTTTAGCACGGGTAATTTTATTTAATTCTATTTTAAGTAATGTTTGTATTATTGTATATTGTTTTTAATTATGCCTGTGCACCGCCCCGGGTCCCTGTGGGGAGAGGGTGCGGTTAATAAATCTCAATTTATTATTATTATTATTATTATTATCTTAGCCACTGAGCCACCATGTCTCTGTAAATTGCATTAATATGCTATCGATTTATCTACCAGTATGTATTCTACAGATCTAGGACAACTTTTGCCACAGCCAAATTGCCACGGGGCAGGTCACCACAGATCAAGAGTTACACTAAACCTCCAGGTGGCCTCAATGACTTGCTAAAAGGATGCAAATGACCAGGTGTCTGCAAGGAGTATAAATCCTTCCATTCACCACCATCCAATCAGAGCTGAAGAAGCTTCTTGGATGAGAAGCCAAATGTCTTCAAAGAAAAACCAGAAAGTCCAGTTGCCTCTTGAAAAAAACAGCACCTTTCAGGCAACTACGACCTGGATGACTGAGAATCTCCATAGACAAGAGTCACACTGATATCAAAGAAATGGTGGGATAGAATAATTAAAGAAAAGAAGCAAAAAGAGGGACAAAATAAAATGTGAATGACAAAAATGAACATTTTTATTTTAAATATTTGAATTGCTGAATTGTCCCATAGTGAGTTGGCCACACCTAGATGGCCACAGTGAATTGGTCGTGGAGAGTTAGCTGCACCAATTTGGCTGCACCAAGTTGTCCCATTCCAATATTCTAAACTTCCAAACCCAGCCAACGGTGGCTATGGGGATTCTCAATCATCTAGGTCATGGCTGTCCCAAACAGTGGGCTTTCTAGAGATCATTCCTTTTGGAGAAGAAAATTGTTTGAAATGTATGCCTCTAGACTAAAGGTGCCAAATGAATCTGGCCCACAGAGTGCTTAAATGTGGCCGATAGGAAATAACAAAGGACCAGCCCACGGTGCCTCTGGCACCCAAAATGGGGTCCGAGTAGGCCTCATGCAGCCCCTGTGCCCTGTTTTGGCTGCCAGGGTGCTGGAGGAGGCATCTATCCTGTCTCCCCCCTCCCCCTGCACCGCAGGCCCATTGAGGAGAATTACAATGCTGATCCGGCCCTTGAAGAAATCCAGTTTGACACCCCTTCTCTAGAGATTTTAATAAGTTATTAATTTTAATTGAAACAGTTTTTACTGGTCTTGGTTTTGTATTTTTTAACTGAATAAGGCCATGGACGTGTGATTGTGAAATGAAATAAAAATGCAGGCTAGAGATACAACTAACTGACATGGTAGAATTAATTGTGGCTATTCAAAAGTAATAAGACACAGACAGCTTTTCTCTCTGGAGTCACCCACCTTCCTGAGTGGAGATGGTCCCTTCTGCACAAGGAATACAACTATAGCAGCAAACTGGTTTATTTTCATCAATCATCTTGACAAACCCAAGCAGGCAGCTATCCACACACCGAGACCTTGGCAGGGGCTAAAAGATAAAGAAAAGGAGCATCCAATGAAATAGCTGGAGCTGCTGTTCCTGTGAAATTAGTCCTACTGTAGGAAGCCTCAATGAAACTGCTGGCCCAAATTTTAACTTGCTGAATCTAATCAGAAGAACTGAAACAGCTACAAGTGAAGATAGCATTTGGGTAGCCCTGGGTCCTCTGTGGAGAAGGGCGGGATATAAATATAAATAAATTCAAATTCAAATAGCAAAAAGATTGTGTTTAAGTTCAATCATTCTCTTATATCACAGAATGCTTGCTAAATGTTGCTTTTTGATCCTGATTTGACCTCTGATTAAATTGACTGACATCTTTTTTGAAGCCAGCTAAGCTGATAGCCAAGAGTGGCTCAGTGGCTAAGATGCTGAGCTTGTTGATCAGAAAGGTTGGCAGTTTGGTGAGATGAATCCCTAGTGCCGCATAACAGAGTAGGCTCCCGTTACTTGTCCCAGCTGGGTAGGCATGGCTCGGTGGTCAGGTGACCATGTGGGCATGGCCAATTCAACATCACTCAGATCAATGGACTTTGCTATTACAATATAATAAAGGTTAATCAGATAGCTAGTTTCTGTAAGTAGGGCAATAAAGATTAGGCCCAGAAACAACACCAGAATGTTTTCTTCCTGTCTGTCTTACAGGATTAACCCTGTAAAGTTGGAAAAAATAAAATAAGATTTCTTCCAACAACCAGTTCTCTGAACTGCTTAGAAAGTTAACAACTGGTTCTTCCAAATAGGTGAGAACTGGCTGAATCCCACTACTGGATGTGAGTTGTGGAATATTCCTGTTCCAGATTCAGAAAAAAAAACTTTCAGTATAACCTCACTAAACATGCTTCTAAACTTCCCCAAAACATCCCACTTAATGCCTTTGCTTCTCCTCTCCTTTTTATGACCAATTTCTAGCCACTCTTGTTTAACCTTCTGTGCTTCTCCTCTGCTCTGAGTAGCATTGGACAATTGCAGGATATCAGAAGGCAACATGGACATGTCTGTGGAATCATCTGTAGTCAAACAGACTTTTTGGGTCTTCCTGATCTTGGGATCTTGATGCTGATCACAGACCTGAATGAAGTTTGGCCACAATCTTTCAGATCAGCAACTTTTAACTGAGCCCTCTATGTCCTGTCATAAGGCACACAATGAATTCTTTGGGGCATGACTGCATGACAAAGAACCAGGTAGAACATAAGAAAAAGGAGAATTTTTATTCTGTAGCATCCTTCTGACAGACAAGTGAGAAACCTGGTTGACAACATGCCTCAGATATTAGAAAATTCTTACAAAATGTGGGATATGAAATAAATTTTAACTTCCCCACCTTGTTGACCTGCATGGACCTCATGATTGCCTTCTGGTCCATTGTGAGCCTAAATTTGGCATCTGAGCATCCCTCTCGTTCCAAACTCCCAATGTTCACTTTGATAACAGATCGATTGGGAAGCTTCACCCAGTACATAATGTCAAAGTCAGCTGCCAGGTCCCCTTTCTCGTCCAAATAGACTCCCTCCATAGAATTATTGTAATACTGGGCGATGCTCAGGAAAGGGTGAAGCTGGAAAGGACAAGAAAATGAAAGAACCGAAGAATAGAGAAAAGCAAGATGGAGGTCAAAATTTTCCTGACTGCGTAAATCAGGGGTGTTAAACTCGTGTCATCACAGAATTGTCATGAGATGTACCATGAGTCCCCTCCCCTTTGCTAAACCGGGCATATGCGTGGCCAGTGCATGGTGCATCTGGCCCATGGGCTGTGACTTTGACAGTCCTGGCATAGATGTTCTTCCTATAATTCAAAGCTGAGTTGAAGGGCTGAAAACCATTCCTTGGAGTGAGCTCCATCCATCTTCCAATGGGCACGAATCAAAGTGGAGAGTAACATGAAAACAATAGATTGAACATTCCAAATGCTCTCCAAATTTTCAAATGATCAATCCAGATACCTGGCAAGAGGATCAATCATACACTGTGCGGACAGGAGAATGATATGAACTCTGGGCTGTGTCTTCTGAGTGAGGCTAGAGAGCGAAAGAGTTCTTCAAAAGGGAATTTACTAAAGCGACTGTTGCAGTGGTAGGCTGCCAAATTTTTTACTACCATGCACAGAAGTGTACAGATGGGTGGGCAGAACCTCCTGCCACCACTACTACTGGTTCGCCCGATCTGGGCTGAATCAGAAACAACCCATCTCTGGACTGTTCATGTCTCATCATTTTATTTGACCTTTTAGGAGAGATTAAGTAATTGATATTCATTCATGTACATAATGTGGAAAATGTTCAAAGTGGCTCTAAGCAGAATACAGTATAATTCCCCATCTCCCTAAAGTCAAACAAAACAAACATTAAATGTAAGAATTGGTTTAGGTGAAATGTTAAGTCACAAAATTGGGCTGCATGTTCTGAGGTAGGGTACAAAAAGATTTATCCAGATGGGGTTTGTTAAAGAATATGTCTTACATCGGTCCGGAGCCGGTTGCTCCATTCACCGCACCTGGTGGCAACTTTTTCTATTAGAGATTAAGTGTATTGCAGTACTGCATAGCCAGAACAGAGAACTGTGTGCCAAAATTCTACTTTTCTCACCCCTAACTGTCCCTCACTGCCCACCCTACTGTAACCAATGAAGCCCATGCAAGATCTTTTCATAACAATCAGTCCAAGCACAGCTTGGTATGTGGTTCCCTCCTTCTTTCAGCTGGATGACCTTGAGGCAGCATCTCGAGGTGGTACCGTATCTACTTTCAATTCCCCAAACATCCTCCTCCTTATCTTCCCTCCTCACAATTCACAGCAGTTTGTCACCGCATAACAGCAAAGCCCAAGTAAGCATAAGGTGACAGCTGATCATATTCATTTACATTCACTCATAGACTATATAAATCCTTGTATTAATTTGTTTGCAAGCAATAGGAGCCGTGCCAATTGAAGGTGACTCTGAACACCACATAATTCTCTTCTTCATAAAGTCAGAAATAAACAAAATTAAACCTATTTGTTTAATAGCAATAGCACTTAGACTTATATACCGTTTCATAGTGCTTTTACAGCCCTCTCTAAGCTGTTTACAGAGTCAGCATATTGCCCTCAACAATCTGGGTCCTCATTTATCCCACCTTGGAAGGATGGAAGGCTGAGTCAACCTTGAACCAGTGAGACTTGAAAGCAAAATATCCATAAAAAGCCAAAGATTATGGAACGAGAGAGTGGATTCTCCCCTCCAGCAGAAATCTTTGTGATGGAAAAGGAAAGTACCTGCCATGGCTGCAGTCTTTGAACTCCTGATCTGTTTCCATTCTTTGTGGGCCTTCTCTGGGATCGGAGAGAATAGGCAGCATGTAAAGCATGTGCAACAGTCCAGATGGTGTGATAAATGTGGTAGCCATCCAGGGACAGAATCTTTTCCCGTAGCTCAGGAGAGACATTCCGCCATTTTTTTCTTTCTTTGCATCTTACCCAGCCTTTCAGAGATAGGGCATGCTTTGAATAGGAACATGAAAACACTAAACCTGCAAATTTCTCAGTAAAAGAGTTAAGTTTGAGGAAATAATCATATTTTATGTTTTGATTTGTCCGGCTAAAGAAGGAAAGAATACTATGGGTGTACTTGAAAGATAAATCACTATACGACAATGGCAAGGTGAGATCCCAGAAAGCTGTGGTGATCCAAACTTTTCCCACAACAGGTTTCTCCACTTGGCTCAGAATGATTTGGATGTATATTATTCCATGTGAGAAGGTTATGGCCTCGGCAAAATAAAGAAAGACATTGACCTGTCTCCATTCGTGGAAAAGTCCAGGGTGATAGCTATCACCCTTAATATTGACTGAAATGGTTTTGGAGAAAATTACACAAATGCCATTCTGGATTAGTACGGGTGTAAAGAGCCTTGTGAATTTCTCTCCATTTTCAGTATCTGCAGCAAGGAGTCCAATCAACGTCCAGCCAAAATGTTGGAGTAGTTTAACAATCCCTGGGTACTCATGTGCTTCTTTGGGGAAGGTTGAGTAAAAAAAAGGGAATCGTTTTCTGTCAGTCAAAACCTGGGAAGCAAAAGTGTAACTGACCTGAAAAAGAATGGGAAATGTTAACCTTTTCTCTCAGATCAAAACTAAAGTATTGATTGCCCCAAATTCCAACTTTGTCCTTATTATTGACTCAACCATTGATCCTTCCAAGATCGGCCAAATGAGGATCCAGATTGTTGGGGACAATATGTTGATATTGCAAACTATCCAGAGAGTGCTGTAAAGCATTCTGGAGTGGTATATAAATCTAAGTTCTATTGTTATTTGTTCATCTGTGGCCATTTTGGAATCTGTTCCAAAAATGACATGCAGAATAGCCTCTTGCAATTTTTCCTATTGCACAACACTAAAACTAGGGGGCACTCCATGAAACTTTTGATAGCTAGACCTCAAACAAATAAGAGGAAATACTTTTTCACCCAGAGGATCACTGATCTATGGAGCTCCCTACCAGAAGAAGTGGTGACAGCTGTCAGCCTAGACACCTTTAAGAAAGGATTAGATGAGTTCATGGAGAACAAGGGTATCAATGGCTATCATTATGGATGCCTAAGGACACCCTCCGGGATGGAGAGATAGGCAGGATATTTCTCAATGCCATTTGCAGGGAATCATAAGCAGGTGAAGACATCTGCTTGGGAAGACCCTGAAGCAAATGGGGAGCCACTGTGTGAGACAGAATGCTGGACTGGATGGGCTGTGGCCTGTTCTAGCAAGGCTGTTTTTATGTTCTTATGTTCTTAATTCAGATTCTTGAACCTTCTCCCCCAACTCTTGTTGCCTGTTATGGCCTTCAGGAACTTTACCCCCTTTCAAATGACCAAGCGATCATGTGCACACAGATTCTATCTGTGGGATCTTGAACATGTTCAGCATAGTTGATATCTGAATGGACATGTCTGAATCAGCTCCTTCAAGGACCGTCAGTGTGTTTCTCCATTTTCCACAGTTATAATTTGGAATATTTGCCTCTCCCTTTGAAAGCAGGTCCAACAAAATTTCCGAAGTCACCTTTGTGTTAAAATAGTTGTCATGAACATTGTAGCCCAGGGTGACATTGGGTAGGATTATGGGGATCTGGTTGATCTCCTCTAGGGCAAAAAGGAAGGACAGGGCTTTCCAGTACCCTGTAGAGCCTTTTCTGCAAATATAGGTGGATCAGATTTTCATCCTGCATTCAATCAGAATGGCATATTTAATGAGGCATCCTTTGATTCTAATATTAATAAGAACACTTTGTCAGAACCACAGGATCTAATTTCTAACTTCTGCTTGGGTTGCTTTACAAATCAGATGCATTGCAGATACCAGTTTTTTTTTTAATATAGATAGAACTGGAAAGTCTTCATAAAGAAATCAATTCTATGTCTTCTTTTTAGTCTAAAAAGCACATAACTGACAAAAGGATTTTGTGGCTCTCTAAAAGTTACAATTCTCTTCTTGCCTATTTGATTTACAACCCAATGAAAACATTTAGGCATAGTCGTCTTTATCTCCTGGTTTAAACAGAGCAGGGTGGGAGATGGAGGTGAAAATGACTAAACATAAAACAGTCACAATATTTGACATGGAACTGGGTGGGGAAATAGCTGATTTGCAACATCATACATCACATTGAGAAATTAACACATATTACTTGACCTGATGCTACAGGTGAAGTTACTGGATGCTGTAATATTTGGTTCCACAATATAGAGGTAGCTAGCCAACTACATACAATAGCAGAGTTGGAAGGGACCTTGGAGGTCATCTTGAACCCCCTGCCTAGGCAGGAAACCCTATACCATTTCAGACAAATAGCTATCCAACATCTTCTTGAAGACTTGCAGTGTTGGGGCATTCACAACTTCTGGAGGGAAGCTGTTCCACTGGTTAATTGCTCTAACTGTCAGGAAATTTCTCCTCAGTTCTAAGTTGCTTCTCTCCTTGATTAGTTTCCACCCATTGCTTTTTGTTCTGCCCTCACGTGCTTTGGAGAATAGTTTGACTCCCTCTTTTCTGTGGCAACCCCTGAGATATCGGAACACTGCTATCATGTCTCCCCTAATCCTTCTTTTTATTAAACTAGACATACCCAGTTCCTGCAACCGTTCTTCATATGTTTTAGTCTCCAGTCCCCTAATCATCTTTGTTGCTCTTCTCTGCACTCTTTCTAGAGTCTCCACATCTTTTCTACATTGTGGTGACCAAAACTGAATGCAGTATTCCAAGTGTGGCCTTACCAAGGCATTATAAAGTGATATTAACACTTCACGTGATCTTGATTCTATCCCTCTGTTTATGCAGCCTAAAACTGTGTTGGCTTTTTTGGCAACTGCTGCACACTGCTGGCTCATATTTAAATGGTTGCCCAATAGGACTCCAAGATCCCTTTCACAGTTACTGCTATTGAATGATTTTTGCTATTTTTGTGTTTTATGTGTGTGAAAGGGAAGGTTAAAGATTGTGAGACAAAAAGAGAAAAATATTGGAGGGAGATAGTGTCAAGATCTAACTTGAATTTCCATGTCTTCTCTCAAATGCCTCTTTCATCCTTTTGAAAATTTATCTGCTGCCTGGCTGATTTGAAACTTCATCATAGCTTGGCTGTCTTTTTATGAACATAGTCCTATTTTGCTAAATTGTATAAAATCAGAAACACTTTGATTGCATCAAAGTTCTTGCTCTAAACTATATTATTTCTTTCATCTGCTGTTACCCTGTTGAATTCTGATCACTGATTATAATAATGTTTAACACCAATATTATTTCAAAGTTTTGTAAGCTAACCTCCCTGCTCCATCTTCATCCTAGAATTATTATTTTTTGTTTCTATGTGTTTAAGGTGCTTAGTGATTTGAAATTCCAGAGTAAGGAGGTTGATTTCACAGCGCAGATATGTCTGAACATTTACAGTATATCGCATTTTAAGGTCCTGAGAATATTATATATTATTGTGAGGATGTATTTACATGGTCTGTTATGTTGCTTTTCAATAAATACACTTTAGCTTAAACTTATTATAATGATGCAACCTATATGTGGAATAAACGAAAGGAATCAAATGACAAATAAACACTTTTGAAATGAATCAAAGGGAGGCAGGAGCAAGCACAGGCAAATTACAAAATAAGTTTCTTTCATAGCAATTTCTGACCCTCAACTGTTGATTTGACTCTTCATGTAAATTAACAGCAAGGCTGATATTTATTAGTAGACACCCATGAAAACTCTGGAAAGAGTGCAAAGAAGAGCAACCAAGATGATTAGAGGACTGGAGACTAAGACATATGAAGAACGGCTGCAGGAGCTGGGTATGTCTAGTTTGATGAAGAGAAGGACCAGGGGAGACATGATAGCAGTGTTCCGATATCTCAGAGGGTGCCACAAAGAAGAGGGAGTCAAACTTTTCTCCAAGGCACCTGAGGGCAGGACAAGGAGCAATGGGTGGAAACTAACCAAGGAGAGAAGCAACTTAGAACTAAGGAGAAATTTCCTAACAGTAAGAACAATTAACCTCTGGAACAGCTTGCCTCCAGCAGTTGTGAATGCCCCAACCCTGGAAGTCTTTAAGAAGATGTTAGATAGCCATTTGTCTGAAATGGTATAAGATTCCTGCCCATGCAGGGGGTTGGACTAGAAGACCTACAAGGTCCCTTCCAACTCTGCTATTGTATTGTATTGTATTGTAAAACTGGAAAGAAAGGGGGAGAGGTAAAAACGGAAGTTTATGCTGCACCTGAAATGAATCTTGATCAACTTCTTCAAAAGAAACAGTAGCCTGTGCCCAGAAGATAGTCTCTCTCTGTCTGGAGTCATCTTTGCCTTAAGATGAAATTAACTCAAGGCATCAGATAAAGGCTTCCCAATTGAGGGATTTTTGTGCATCTTAAGGTTAGGAAAAAGGTGTCATCCCCAAGATCAAGGAAGAAAGAATTACATGGGCTTCAGTAAAGGTAAAGATAAAGGTTCCCCTTGCACATATGTGCTAGTCATTCCTGCTTCAGTAAAATATGCTTAATACTAGCATTAGGACTAAATATGTCAGGGCACATGGAATATTTTGAATGGTTTCTTCCCAGGTTTCTTCCCACTTAGGCTGAATTTCCATTTATGAGATCAGCTACCAATGGAGTCCCCTCCTAAATTTTGGTTGTTCATGTCAACCAGACTTGTATCTTTCTCCCACTCAGGATCACTTACTTATAAAGTTCAGCAGAAGGAGCCCTGTGGAACTTGTACAACAGAAACTTTGCAGTTGTAGCGGAAGTGATCCCGCTGATGAGATGGTCTCCTGGTCTGTAGAAATTCAGTGGCTGTACTTCATCGGGTTCCAAGTGCAGAGGGCACTTAGCCTTCAGCACCCCACAAGTTAGATGGGGCAAGAGGAGGAGGAGAATCAGTACGACCATAGTTGATATGTGGAGCAGAGCCACTACTTGCTCTTATCAAACACGTCTCAGAATAACGAAGGACTAAATTGTTATATTGGAAGGAGACTGAAACAAATTCTCACGCCACATAGCCACTTGAGCAATAAGTAGCAAAGAAGGCATCTAAACACCCAAATTTTCTAATACAAGCTGTCACTTCATATGGTTTTTAAGTCTATTGTTTACATGGAAGGCACTCACTGGGGAAAAGGTCTGGAGAATCAGCAAGAAGGCAACCAGGACCTAACTAATTAGAAGGGGGGAGCATCTACCTCTGCAACCTACAGAACTTTGGGTGATCTCATACACAGCTGGAGAGATTGCTGATGCAATTCTTGCAACTCTCAACTTTTTCAGTGACCATCTTAATAAGGGGGGGGAGGGGGAATCAGAGCTACCTTCCTACTGGTTCGGATTGGTTCAGCCGAGTAGGTAGTAACTCAGCCTGCCCCGCCCCCAAACTGGTTCTATTGGTGCCGCCATCTTGTTTTTTTTGCTTGTGCGCATGCACACAAAGTACATCCCTCAGCAAACTGGCAGTAGAAGAAGCCAGAACTGACCCCTCGGGTGGGGGGTGGGGGCTCCAGAGAATCTTCAACAAGATGCAACAATAGGGTGGCCTTTCTTTTACTAGTGGGTTGCAGGAAGCCTAGCAGGGCCACAGCATAAAGGATTAAAAGATGGTGGACTTCATCCCCCACCAAAGATCCCGCCACGAAGACAAAGGATTACAACATCCTTTGTCTTTCACAACAAATGCAAGGTTCTCCCCTTATTTACTACATATGTATGTACAGATAATCCTCGACGTATAACCACAACTGAGCCCAACATTTCTGTTGCTAAGTGAAACATTTATTAAGTGAAATTTGCCCCGTTTTACAACCTTTCTTGCCATATTGGTTAGGTGAATAATTGCAGTTGTTAAGTTAGTAACAACAATTGTTAACTGGATCTAGCTTCCCCATTGACTTTGCTTGTCAGAAGGCCACAAAAGCTGATCACATGACCCCTGGGACAATGCAGTTGTCATCAGTATGAATCAGTTGTCAAACATCCAAATTTAGATCACGTGATCAAGAGGATGCTGCATAAGTGTGGAAAATGGCCATAAGTCACTTTTTTCAGTGCCGTAACGTTGAACAGTCATTAAATGAACTATTGTAAGTCGAGGACTACCTGTATAGAATTTTCCCAGGTATTAATATCATTTGGAACACTGTCTTTTGCTAGATGTAAGGGCAGGACCAGAAGCAATGGATGGAAAGTATTAAAGGAGATAATAATAAATAATAATAATAAATTTTATTTATAACCCGCTCTCTCTCCCCGAAGGGACTCGAGGCGGGGCACAGGGAAATTAAAAACAAATTAAAACAAGCAAAGTACAAGGTTAAAATCAAATTAAACTTACCCTGCGCTAAAAAACTTCTATGAAAATAAAACTATCCCTAAAAAACCCCTTAATAATTTAAAATTTAGATTACCCTAGGCCAGCCAAACGGAAGAAGTGAGTTTTTAATAGCTGTCGGAAGGAGCGAAGGTCCGTGGTTGTTCTGATTTCGGGGGGAAGGTTGTTCCAGAGGGCCGGGCCCGCCACAGAGAAGGCCCTTCCCCTGGGCATCGCCCGCTGGCACAGCCTAGTGGACGGCACCCGGAGAAGTCCCTCTCTGTGGGAGCGAATCGGCCGCAGGGATGTATGGGGCAGAATGCGATCCCGCAGATAGCTAGGTCCCGTGCCATGTAGCAACTGTGAGAGGGATCTTGGAATCCTAGTGGACAACCATTTAAATATGAGCCAGGAGTGTGCAGCAGCTGCCAAAAAAGCCAACCCAGTTCTAGGCTGCATGAACAGAGGGATAGAATCAAGATCAGGTGACGTGTTAATACCACTTTATAATGCCTTGGTAAGGCCACACTTGGAATACTGCATTAATTTTTGGTCACCACGATGTAGAAAAGATGTAGAGACTCTAGAAAGAGGGCAAAGAAGAGCAACAAAGATAATTAGGGGACTGGAGGCTAAAACATATGAAGAACGGTTGCAGGAACTGGGTATGTCTAGTTTAATAAAAAGAAGGACTAGAGGAGACATGATAACAGTGTTCCAATATCTCAGAGGATGCCACAAAGAAGAGGGAGTCAAACTATTCTCCAAGGCACCTGAGGGTAAAACAAGAAGCAATGGGTGGAAACTAATCAAGGAGAGAAGCAACTTAGAACTGAGGAGAAATTTCCTGACAGTTAGGGCAATTAATCAGTGGAACAGCTTGTCTCCAGAAGTTGTGAAGGCCTCAACACTGCAAATCTTTAAGAAGATGTTGGATAGCCATTTGTCTGAAATGGTATAGGGTTTCCTGCCTAGGCAGGGAGTTGGACTAGATGACTTCCAAGGTCCCTTCCAACTCTGCTATTGTATTGTATTGAATAGTGAGATCATTTTGAAGATCCAGTTTGGTGCAGGAGGAGTTAAAGATACCAGCCTAGAAATGGGAAGAACCACCTTCCCAGGGCCAGGTTTGCATTCAAACAAACATATCCAAGATCTAGAGTCTGAGCTGAATGTAAGTATGCCTCAATTAGGTAGCATACAGTCCAGGGGTGGATTCCAGCAGGCATTACTGCCACTTCACTTGTGTGCACACTGTGCACGCACATGCTTGATGCTCAGTGCAATTAAAATTGTTCTGTGCATGCAAAGAACTAAAAAACAAGATGGCGTCGTCTTGGGCACTTCACAACCACTCACATTTGTAGTGTCCTGTGGTCATATGATCAAATTTTGTCATTTTCTGTCAAAAAACCCCAATTGGATAAGCTAGATTCGGACTCACAACCACATGATTAATGGCCATGTGATTAGCTTAATGATCAATTTCGCCCCTTCTCCAATTCAGAATATGGTTCATTAGATAGACCCATAACACCAGAAGAATTCAGGAAAATTTCAGTTGTCTCCCTCATAGTCTGGGAATAGAATGAAGGCATTGTGGGGATACAAAGCAAAAAGATTCTGCTAGGGCAGGGGGGTCAAACTCAAGGCCCAGGGGCCAGATCCAGCCTGTGGGGTGTTTAGATCTGACTCTCAGGGCTGCCCTGGACCAGCCTGCAGTGCCTCTGCCAGTGAAAATGGAGCTCATGAGGGCGGCCCTCCTAAGCTCCATTTTGTTTGGCAGAGAGTTTCAGGTGGCCATCACAGCTGAAAATGGAGCTCTGGAGCCCGTTTTCGCTGGCAGAGTGCTTGGGTCACCACAGGCGCTCCCTGACATGAGTGATGTCATGCTGGCCATGCCCACCTCAGTCATGTCCCCCCCCAAAGATCCAACACAACCCGTATGTGACCCTCAATTAAATCAAGTTTGACACCTCTGTGCTAGGGCCATATTTATGTCACACTTCTCTACTAGAGAAGAAATACTCTTGGTTTGGGGAAGGCCAATTCTTTGTCCCTCAAAATTCTCAATATGACTGCAAGGGCTGATGGGACTATCCAAGAGACCAATATTCTTATTGTTAGCGTTAGTCACACAGTCAGTCAGATGTCAAGACTGAACATGGCATATTATCTACCTATCGAATCCTCCCCAAGGATCTGGGCTAGGCAGATATTGTTGTTTGATGGTGTTATGATATTGTTGCAGGACGTAAGCTGTTCCAAGTAAAGCTGCCTTTTGCAATTGAAAGGTGGTGATTTTGTCAGAGCCCATGATGGCATTCAAATAGCATTCCAGCTATTTTGGGATTGCACCAAGGTCCCTATTATTATTTTCATCAAGAGAGAAAATGGTTATTCGTGTAAAAGAGAAGAACCTGAGCGACTTCATTTTTACAAATTACATAACTTTTTACATTTGTAACACATTCAGCTAAAGGCCATATATAGAGGGAACACCAGAGCTGTGAGGTTGCTTGAGGAAGAACAGGCCAGGTCAACTTCAGACCTAAAGGGAAAGTGCTAGCGTCAGTTTCAAGAGGCTGACCTAAGGGGATTAATTGTGATTATAAATTCCTAATATGGTGGGAAGTAATTGGGGGAGTCTCCATTAAGAGGGTTTTTTTGGCTGGAAAATGGTTGATTAGTTGCCAAAGGCATTCTATAACATGTGTTGTATAATATGACTTTATGTAACACGGACATTTAAGGAAGGGAATTGTTACCCCCAAACTGTATTTATACTCTGTATCCAAAGCTTTCGGACATTCTCTTTCTATCTTTCACGATTGAGAATCCTTTTGCAAAAGCTGGTCTTAAATAAATATGATTTTTTATTGTTTATGGTCTTCTTGCTCTTTGTCCTTTTATGAGATAGAGATTTCTTCTCTCACATTCTTATAACAAATGTTTGGGGATTGATGAACAATGTGAAACTTCATGAAGAGAGTCAATGGGGACTGCAGTTTTTGAATAAACTATGCACATTCCAGATAACTAATTTTTTATTTCCTAGATCTGATCTTTTGCTTTCTGCTATTTTGGGGACATTTTGTGACGATGCATCTAACACTCAGATTCTCATCTTTGCCCTTAGAGCTAAAAAAAAAAAAAGACTTAGGAGGAATGGAGTGACTTAAGACTTTACACTGCCTATCCAGCTAGACCTACAGTAGATACCTTTTGAAAAAAAGCACCTTTGGGACAACCATGGCCTGGATGACTAAGAATCTCCACAGACATCTATCCAGCTAGACTTGCATTAGGCTGATTCACCGAGAATATTCAGACCTCTATAATGTGCAGGCATTGCTAATCAAAACAGGTTGATATTTAGCCTTTATTCCTTCTGGGGTCTAATTAGATATCTCCCTAGCATTTTTCCATTAGCACATGCTAAATTGCTCCCTCATTGACTATTTCCTAATGATAGAATTCTCAGTTGCTTCTTTGAGTTGTGTTTATACATTTAATCCTAGCAGTCCACCCTGCTACAGCTGTAGTCCCCTCTTTATTTCTCACCTACAATTATGAAAACCATCAAGACCTGTTCATCTCTCTCCTTGCCAAAGCCTTGGGGATTTTTCCCAAAGGTCATCTTTGAGATGACAGTGTAGACAGCCAATGCAGGGATGAAATGACAATTTCTTTCTTTGAGTTGGAAGAGACATAATTAAGTACTTGGTTATTGGCCTAGATTTTAAGTGCTATGCTACAGTTAGATCATATTAAGCCCTGAATATACAGATTTTAGGCCTACTTCAAAATGTCAGCCCTTCACTTAGAGACCTTCATTCACTCTACCTAGATAAGGGCTGAGACTACAACCTCAAAATACAACTCAGATGACACCACTGGTTACATAGGCAGAGATCTTGGGAGAGTGAAATTTCTTCCCATTGCTTTGTACTGCTTTGCATCCAGCTGTGTAACTGAAGTCACATCTGTTGCTCCTACTAGTTGGCTGTCTTGTGCAAGTAGCGTTCGGGAATTCTGGGAGTTGAAGTCCGCAGGTCATAAAGGAGCCACTACTCTGCTCTAGTGGGTAGATCAGCGTTTCTCAACTTTAGCAACTTTCAGATGTGTGGATTTCAACTCCCAGAATTACCCAGCCAGCTAAACATTGCATGGCTGCCAAGGTTGAGAAACACTGAGTAAGATGCTCACTTTGCATTATCAAAGGTTTCACTGAAACTAAGATATATGATATCCCTGGGCATCACATCAGGAGAATTGAATCCACCGACTCAATTTAGCATCCAGAGATGGCTTGTTGACCATTTCTCATTCCATTATAAGACATAGATGAAAGCATTCTCCAGAATAGTTTCTTAACTCTGGGAGATGTTCCCCCAGAGTACCGCATGTCTACCTTGAAGATGATGTGCCTTCAAGACATTTCAACTCCTAGTGTCCATATAGCTAGGTTTTTTCCATGATGTCTATCCATGTAATATACTTGGTAAAAGTATACTTGGTATACTGGGAATGCTTACCATAACCTGTACACTATGAACTGATGCATTTGCCCTTGTCTCTAAATTTATCTGCCCCCAGCATCTTCCTATATTGTTGTATGCAGCGGAGTACCCATTGGCTCTGATTTAGGCCCAGTACTCTTCAATATCTTCACTTTAAGATGTTAAGTCTCTAGAAAGTGTGCAGAGAAGAGCAACAAAGATGATTGAGAACTGGAGGCTAAAGCATATAGTGTAAACAATGGTTGTTGGAATTGTGTATATCTAGTTTAATGAAAAGAAGGGTGACGTGATAGCATTGTTCCAATATCTGAGGGGTTGCCACAAAGAAGAGAGTCAAACTAAAATAATTAAAATCAGGCTTGATTTTACTGATTTTACTGATTTATGTACATTTTTTCATAATTTCACATAGTTCTTCTAATTCCCAGTTTTCCATGATGTCCAGTTCCAAAGTTGTAGTTAGTTGTACTATTCATGTTTCAGAGTTCTAATCCACCTTAAATTTATATACTTCAACTGCTATGGAGAAATGCAGTTTCTTAGTCTTCTGTTCTTTCACAATATCCAGTTCCAAGATTGCAGTTCTTTCAAAAATTCTGGTCCACCTTAAATTGAGCTAATCCAAATAATTTGAAACCAGAAGAGAAGCTGACACCATCTTGATCCTTTACAGAAGGGAGGAAAAAAAGAAAAGAAAGGAGAAGAAAAATGAAACCTTCATATTTCCCAGTTCTTGAGTGCGATGTTTTATTATTTCCTTTAATAACTGTTAATAAATCACTTGTAGCAAGTTTGTAATCCACCAAGAGTTTTTGCCTTCTTCTAATTTATGGCAGTTGGTTAATTAAAACTTCCCACACAGTCAAGGTTAAATTATCCATTATCAGTAAGAGAATGTGCTTAGCTGGGAGGAATTCTAACAAAGTAAAAGTAAACACTTCAGGATTTAGAATTTATAATTGTGTGAGTTTGTCACTTCTTTGCTTTCTATCCTTCTGTCTGCTAGTGTTTCAAACAAAGAGCAGCAGGGGGGGCAGTTACAACCCTCTGCCTTCCTTCCTGCCTTTCTTTGGAAAAAAAGAGAGTCCTGATCTGACCATCAGTATTATTTATGTTCTCAAGATTTCTTTGCATTTTCCAGGTTTAATTTATAGTTGTGGGTTAGATAAATTCTCTTACCAGGCCTTTCATCTCTCCAGGTCTCCACCTGCTAAATTTGCTTGACAAAAAGCCAGCATCTTGTCAGCCATGTTAATGACTGTTACCCAGACTCCAATTCATAGGCAAATCTCTAACCCACAAGAGATCTATTGCTTCTCTCAGGGTCTGATGAGACGCTGCCCTTCTTCGACCCCACCTCCAGTAAGGGTTCAGATTCACAAAGAATATTGGAATTGGATTGTCAGACAAGGTTCATGTGAGACTTTTAAGAACCCACACCTCCCACGTCTGTCCAGCTGCAGAACTTCCTGTTGAATCGGCTCTTTTGGAAGCATTGAGCTAAAGAAAATGTCAGGGTTCCAAATACCATCCAAAATTAAATCAGAGTCCAAGGCAAAGCATTGCTGAAAGTTTATTAAGTTTATTAAGAGAGCCATGTTGGCACATCTGGAAAAACGTGAATCTGAAAGCTTCCTGGGTTTCTCCACCCAGTTGAAGTTCAAGATCTTGCTCCACGCCCACCAGCCCATTACATGGTCCAATCTTCCACTGCAGTTCCATCTACACTGTACAATCTCCCCTTTTTTTTCTTCATTTTGTAGTGAGTTTCTCCTATCACTACTGGAGGAGGGGGAGGTTGAATAAACGGTCTTAGATTGGACCCAATTACAGGTTTTAGCAAGTTACAATGAAAGACAGGGTGAATTTTCCCTAGAATTCATGGTAGACTGAGCTGAACCATAACTGTGTTAACTATTTTCACTATTGGGAAGGGACCTAAAAATTTTGTCCTCAATATCTTGCTAGGCATCCTCAACTTTATGTATTTGGTAGACAAGAAAACTTTATCCCCCACACTGAAGGGAGGTTTTGAGGGAGTAGTGTTTATCAGCTTGTTTCTTGTACTCCTCTGCTGCTTCCGCCAGAGCTTTTTTCATATTTTCCCACCCCTTTTTAAGAGGGACCATCCATTCAGTCAGAGACATTGAGGAGGGGGGCTCTCTGGGCAGTTCACTGGTAACTTAAAAAGGACTTAATCCAGTGCTGCTGTGGACAGCGTTGTTATGTACAACTTGGGCGAAAGGCAGCAAATATGACCAGTTGTCCTGTTGGTAATCACATAACAATGGATGTATTGCTCCACCATCGCATTAGCTTTCTCTGCTGCCCCATTCATACTAAGATGAAAAGCTGAGTCCTTGCATGGACCCAATGGATCTCAGGAACTCTCTCAGAACTTGGCGGTGAACTGAACTCTGCAGTCTGAGATGATCCTCCTGGGTACTCTGTGGAGGCGGTAAATGTGTTTAACAAACATGTTCCCTATTTTCTTTGTGGATGGTAATCCTGAGCAAGCAATGAAATGGGCTTGCTTGGAAAATAAGTCAATGACTGTTTAAATTACTTTATTACCGCCACTGTCTGGGAGTTCTACAATGAAGTCCATTGTGATCTCTTCCCATGTTCAGCTAGGGTTGGCCATACGTTGCAGTAGTCCTGGGGGCTTGCCTGGCCATATTTTCATGGTTGCACAAGTGGCACAGTTTTTAACATAGTCTTCAACTTCAGCTTTCATTTTTGGCCACCAAAATTGATGCCTGGCAAGGTGGAGCACTTTTAGGAATCCAAAGTGGCCCCCTAATTTTGTATTGTGGCTTCACTGTAGTACTTCCAGCCTCAAGTTTGCAGGAATGTACAGTTTGGATCCTTTCTAGGCTAAGCCATCTCTTGTCATCAAGATGTCCTTGTTGTCATTGAGCCAGGGGTCTGCCAGCAAATGCCAATTTCATTGCTGTGGTCAGCTTGTCCTGGCTGAGGGTAGGCAGCTGGTTAGTCTGGCCTCTAGTGGTGACTTGAGCCACCTTTTGGTGGTGATGGTGGGGAATGATGGGGTGAACCATTTCTTCCCTTTTATTGTCATATTGTGGTTTTCTTGATGACATCTGCCAGCAAGTTCTTCCCTGCAGAGATGTGCTTCAGTTCAAATTTAAACCTTCGGAAATATTGTGCCCAGTGAACTTGCTTTGGAGACAGTTTTTGGGGCTTTTGAGGGCTTTGAGGTTTTTATGGTCCAGACATCAAATGACACATCCCCCCTCCCGGAAATGTCTCCAAGTGAGTAGGGCCCACCTGACTGCATAGGCTTCTTTCTCCCAAATGGCCCATCTTCTTTCTGCAACATTGAGTTTTTTTGAGACCTAAGTGCATGGCAAGAGGTGTCCTTCCTTGTTCTTTTGCAACAGCACTGCAGCTACAGCCACATCACTGGCATCTGCCTGGATTATGAATTGCTGTTGTGGGTCAGGGTGTTGCAGTTTGGGCTCTTGGGCAAAGAGCTGTTTTAATTTCTCAAATGCTTTTTGACAGTCCATTGTCGCCTTCGGCTTTGTCATGGAAGGCCCTGTTTATAACAGTTCAGTCAATGGCAGGGCAAGTTCTGCAAAAGCTTGGATGAATTACCTATAGAAGTTGGCAAATCCAAGAAAGCCTTGTAGCTGTTTGTGGGTGCGTGGAGGTTGCCAGTCTAATACTGCTTTCATCTTCCCTGGGTTCATCTCTATCCCCTCGCTGGACATATGATAGCCAAGGTAACCTAGCAAGGTTTTGTGAAATTCACACTTTGATAATTTAGCATATACTTTGCTAAAGTTTATGCTTGGAAGTTTTTCCAAGACCTGCTGTACCAACTTCATGTGCTCTTCTAGGATCTCAGAAAAGATGAGGATGTCATCAAGGTAAGCAAGCACCCCTTGTACAGGTGCTTATGCAGCACCTCATTAATGAACTGCATGAAGACTGCAGGGGCCCTTTGTAGCCCATATGGCATGACTTTGAATTGGAAACTACTCAGGGGCAGTTAAAGGTGGTCTTCCATTCACCTCCCTCCCTGATACATTTGCAGTAATACACCTCTCTCAAGTCTAGTTTGTGAACACTTTGACTTTAGCCAAGTGGTTCAACATATCCTTCATGAGGGGTAGGGAATAGGTGTTTTTTACTCATATGCCGTTGATCCCGCAAAGATAAACACATAGCCTAACACCCCCTCCCAGTCTTTCTTCTCTTTGAAGAGCATGGGGCTGCTACTTTTGACTTAGCTGGTTCAATAAAGCCCCACTTCAAATTGAGGTCAATGTACTTCTTTAATTCTACCATCTCTTTAGGAGCCATGGAGTACAGTTTCAGCTTCAGTAGGGTGGCCCCAGTCATGAATTCTATCGCACAATCAGTGGGTCGGTGAGGAGGAAGATAGTTGCAATCTTTCTCAGTGAAAACCCCGGCCAGATCCCAGTATTCTTTTGGCACTTGCTGGATACCTGGGGGCTTTGTGTCTGCTGTTGGGGCTGCAGGCTCTAGACAGTCAGTTGTATTGGGTTCAATAGTCCCCAGGTGGCCCTCTGGCTTCACGGGGGATAGCGGGCCAAAGACTATGGTCAATTTTCAAATGTTGTCTTCCCACTTTATGATAGGTGCCCATTTGTCCAGCCATGCAAGTCCCAAAGTAATTGATTCATGCATTTTCAGAAATATGATGAATCAGAACATTTCATAGTGGCACCCTTTTTGAAACTTCACCAAGTCAGTAATTAGCTTGGCAGTCTCCCCTCCAATTAGTGTCCAGTCCACTTGCTCAAACTGAATGGGATCAGCTAGGGGTCTTGTGCATATGCCTAGCTGCTCCACAATGGACATGCTGATTAAGCATCGGGTGCAGCCTGTGTCCACAATGGCTTCAACCTCCCTTTTTACTCCTGTCTCGGGCACAATGAGCTTGGCTTTGATGGCAAAGGGGCAGATGGATGCACTTACCAGCAAGTCATCATCCCCCCTGCTTCCTTCACCTGAGTTTGGCAAGGGCCCTTCAGGTAGGCCTCCACTGATTCCTGCGAAAAGGTTTTGCATCTCCGCAGCCTATTTAGCAAATTTTCCGGTCTCTCTTCTCCCAGGTGGCTTCAATTGCCTCACTGCTGGCTGAGGTTTCTGGAAGAGCTGTCCCTTCAGCATTTTCCCCTGCCTTGCAATTGGCAGGGAATAATCTCTGGAAGGGGGAGCTCCCCTCTCGATGAGCTTTACAAGCTCTTCCCCTATGCTGCTCTGTGAAGGGAGGAAGAGCCGCCACCACCGTGCCTGACATTGGTCTCATGCTGATGTAGGTGGCTGGCTAGGGGGAGCAAACTCTCCTTCCATCTGCTGCTGTCTGGATTGACTTCCCCTTGCCAGTTGAGGGGCCGTCTGCACCCCAGGGTGGAGGGGCACTGCCATGGGTCTTACTCCAGTGGCTAGGTTTTGACCTGTTGTTGTATGGAAGGAGCATACATCCCCACTCCATTGCATTGTGAAGTCCCAGGAAGGCAAACATTGGTTGGGCCATGGTACACCTGGATAGTTCAGAGCTAAGCCAAGGGTTGATTCCACTCATGTTCAGCTGACTGAATTGGTCTGGGAGGTCAGTCAGAAACTGACTGCGTGAGAGTGGCTGGGATCCCCATTCATGGGTTGGCATCTGCTTTGGTCCACTCCATTCATGGGTGGAGGCTGATCTCGCACCCCCCTGTGGCTCTAACAGCAACTCCTTAGGAGAAGTAAATCCCAAAGCTTCATCTTGCAGAGTTAGTTCCGATTGTGAGGGATACCTAGGGGCCAGCTCTTTGAGCCTGGCTCCTAACTGGCTTTCCCTTTTCTCGGCCTCTGTGGTTTCCACCATGGCTTTGGAAAGCATGTAGATAGTTTTAGACATAGATAGGCAATTTGTCATCTACTGCTTTCCCTGTGGTTTTCTTCTCCTCTTCCATCCTCCCTGAGTCTTTGCACCACTTAAGTTTGGTTCGGTGCTGGGGCTAAGGACCCCAGAAAGCACCCTAAATTTTGGTGGTAGCTGGTGAAGTAGTTTTAAGGGAGATTTGGGTTAATGTCAGGGTTCCAAATACCATCCAAAATTAAATCAGTCCAAGGCAAAGCATTGCTCAAAGTTCCAATTTATTAAGAGAGCTATGTTGGCACATCTGGGAAAACCTGAATCTGAAAGCTTCCCGGGTTTCTCCACCCAGTTGAAAATTCAAACACTTTCTCCATACCCTCCAGCCCATCACATGATCCAATATTCCAATGCCATGCTGGCAGTTCCACCCATCCAGTTCCAGTCAGATGTAGAGGTGTAGAGAAAAAGGATGACCTTGGCTTTCTAGAAAGGAATTTTGTTTTGGCTACATAGCATCTACTCCATACAATCTTCCCTCCCATCTTCCCACAATAGAAAAGACATAGTAGAATATTAGAAAGTGTGGCAGGCCAAGGTTCGAAGAAGAATATGATTGCAAGCCTGACAGAAACATTCAATTGTAAGCTTCACTAAACCAAAGCATTGCGATACTTACAAGTGTCATCATAAATGGACACAGAGGTAAAAGAGACAGAACTTCTGGTTATGTGAATTTGAAAGGAAAATCAAGGCATGTGGCAAAATGCTGTTCTACATGGGGCTTCCCTTAAAGCAGGGGTCCACAATCTGTGCCCCATGAAGCAGTACCAGACCATGGCCTATTAACAACTGGGCTACATGAGTGGTGGGCTGGCGTGCATGCAAACATGCAACCCCACTAACAAAAGTGCAAGGTGCCTGTGGTTGCAGTCCAACTTGTGTGAGTGGCATCCCAAAGGCTTCTCTCTTGCATGAGTGGAGCTGCACATTCACCAACCCACTGCATGCATAGCACAGTTCCCCTCTCCTGCCCTCCAGTTGGGCTGCCAAGCCAAAAGCTCCAAAAGCAGAACAATGAGACCAGAGGCTGAGTGTAATGAGTGTGCCCTGCTCAGCTTCACTGACTCACTGAGGCTTCCTGAGTAGGACAACCAATCCACGTTTGGAGCATTGGGCAGACTCAGTAAGTCTGAAGGAGCATGAGATCATGCACTGCTTCAGGCCTTCTATCACTTTGCAAAAGCTTTTTGTATGGTTAAGCTTGAAGGAGCTCAGACCACACTCCAACTCAAGTCATCATCTAGTGAGATTCCAAGGTCATTGGTGGGATTCAAAACTTTTTACTACCGGTTCTGTGGGTGTGTTTTGGTGGGTGTGGCATGTCTTGGTGGGTGTGGCTTGGTGTGCATGGCAAGGGAAGGATACTGTAAAATCTCCATTCCCACCCCACTCCAGGGAAAGGATATTGCAAAATCCCCATTTCCTCCCAATCAGCGGGGACTCAAGAGGCAGAGAATAGATGGGGGTGAGACCAGACAGAAGTGATATTTACCAGTTCTCTAAACTACTCAAAATTTTAAGTAAGTAAATATAATCTTTATTGTCATTGTACTTAAATACAATGAAATTGGTTAGCTATTAGTTCTCCAGAACTGGTCAAAACCTGATTAATACCACCTCTGTCCAAGATCCTTCACGCAATTACTGTTTTTGAGCCAACTCTTGCCTAATCTGCATCTGCTTATAGCTTCGATTTTTACTGCCTAAATGTAAAACTTTGCTTTTATCTACATTGAAATTCATTTGTTGGATAGGACCCATTGTTCACATTTGTCAAGATCTCCTTGGATCCAGAGCCTGTCTTATGGGGTTTTGGTTATTCCCCCCAGTTAGTGTCATCTGCAAATTTGATGAGTTCCCCTTAGTGGATAGTGACTATTCATTGAGTATGGTTTGTCAGCCAGCTACAAATCCATCTGGTGGTGATATTCAGTATTCTACATTTTTGTAGCTTACCAAGAAGAAGGTTGTGGTCTACTTTGTCAAATGTCTTACTGAAATCTTAATATCCTATGTTCACAGCATTCAACTATTTATAAGTAATTTTGGTTGCACTGAGTGTAGGAACTCCATTTATTGGATCAATTCATCATAGCAGTAGAAAAGACAATGCAAATGTACAGTTTCTTCTAGAGAATAATTAAACCAAACTCTTGATTTTTTTCCAGGGACAGTACAATGCACAATGAATCCAAGAAATCTGATGTCAAAGCACAAAAATATTCATATACATCACAAACCTACATGCTGTCAGATAACAATAGTCATTTTCTCACTAAATATTGTCTTTGATTTCTGCAGAACTCCTATTATTATTTTTCCTTTCTGTCTCCCTTTCAATTTGTGTGTTTATGTGGGATAAAGTTTTCATTCTACCACTCCTTTAAAAAAGATATTATTTTGAACAAATTGAGCGTTAATTGAAATTTAAGTATAAAGCAGACAAAATAAGCTGCTATAAGAAATTATCATTTTTTTATATAGCAAAAGTTTTAGTGGTTTTTACAAATTTTTTAGGGGAGGGTAGGATAAGGTGAAGTACAGAGATATTTTGAGAACTTTCACGTCGAGATCGTTGGCCCCTCCAGGGCTACATAATAAGACATTGGTAATACATTTTTCAATAATACTACAAGGTGAAAATAAATGCATACATCATAAATTCTAAATTCTATGCTGGCAGTCGTGTACAAACATCCAGATAAAAGTTATACTGTATTAATAAAAGAGAAAAGTCATTTTTTAGATCTAAGTCTCTTGGCAATTGTGTCTTCTTGTTATCCTCCCTGGCCCCCAGTGGGCGGGGCCGTGGCCCCCTCTGCCCCTCCTGGATCATCCCCCAGGGTAGAGGAATGTTTTTTAAGAAAGGCTTCCACCTCTGCAACTGTTTTAATCCTTACTCTTCCTCCTTCCCAGAACACCAACATCCCTTCTGGCATCACCCACTTAAACCAAATTCTGTGTTTAAACAATTTTTTAGATAAGAAGGAATACTTCCTCCTCACCTCTCTAATCTTTTTTGGGATCTGCTTCAAGATAGCGATTCCCTTTTGTTGATAAATTAACGGACCCTCTCTCTGCGCCTTCAAGATTCCCTCCCTAGTCGACCTTCTAACAAATTTAATATGTATCTCTCTGGGTACTTCATTTATCCTGGCATATGCTGAATTTATTCTGTAGACTAGGTCAATGTCCCCCCTGATCTCATCTTTAGGTTTGTGTAAATAGTCTGCTAAAATTGTACTCATGAGATCAGGAAGGCATTCACCAGATTCTTCAGAAATATTCTGAAATCTTAAAAAATATGACATCCTATCAAAATCCATCCTAGACATATGACCAGACAAATCTCCAATTTCAGTATTAATATTTTTAAGTTCCCCCTTTGCCCCAGCCAGCCCCACTTCCAACTCCTCAGTCTTCTGTGTATTCTGCATCAATTTTTTCTGTGTCTCCAAAAGTTCAAGTTTAGAGCTGCAATGATCTTTTCTAAGTTCTTTAATTTCCAACACCAAGGAGTGTAACACTGCTTCCATAGCCGTCATTCTTTCTTTCAATCCTGGATTTTCTGGATGTTTTTTTGAAGCCATGGTGAGCTGTTTAAATCAGTGCCACTAAGATGGCGTTTTTTGGGTGCGGCCGCTGGAGCAAGTCCAGAGAACAAAGTTCAGATCACAATTGTAAAAAGTTATAAGATCCAGAGAGAAAAGCAATTTCCACTATCAGTTATAAAAACAAAGAAGGCACTCCAGGGAAGGAATCAATTAATCCAAAAAATCCTCCGTTGGTAGAGAGAGACAGTCCAGGTCACAAAGAGATGTTGGTAATTTCCCATAAAGTATAGTCATTTAGGAACAAAGGGCAGCCATCTTCCACCGCCCAGTCTGGCAGCCAGCAGGAGAAAGTAGCAAAGAAAATTGTTCCAGTAAAGCCGGGCTTAGATACATTGTATAGAAAAAAGCCGCGAAGGACTTTCACTTGTTCCGCAAAAGTCCGGATGAGAAATATTCGCTCCCTCACATTCGAGGAGCCATTTCTGCACGCCGCTGTTATAAATCCGAGGGGGGATTTAACAAACACCTCCCTCCACGTTTCTCTCGCTCAAAGCCGCCAGCAAAAAAGTTAAAGTCACTTACTCTCCACCTCGCCGCAAAAGCCCCGGCAAAGCCATCCGGCCCGAACGCTCCCGTTCTCTCCAAATCAATTATTTGTTGCCGCCCTCCGTTGGCGAAGGGAACCAAGCCCCCCGCAGCATGTCTTCTTCCACCTAGACCGAAGACAAGGACCCTTTCCCGGCCGCCGCCAGGCTGAACAGGTCCAGGCAAGCCGGTCCTACGGAGGGTCCCCCCCAAAAAAGGGACACCCCGCCCCGTTTGGGGCAGAAAAAAGAACAAAATGGCAGACAAGTCCTAGGACTCGTCCGTCGCCGCCAGAAGCCAGAACAGGAAGTCAAGAAATTATCATTTTTGATCTAAGCATTTCTCTTTGGAACAGAGATACACTGATGGATAATTAGACTGCTTGCTAAATTGTACACATTGAAAATCACAATTCTGTTTTGCTTTTCAAAATAAGCTGCTCCTTTTTATTCAGATCAGGTCGAAAAACAATAATGTAGCACTTGGGGGAAAAGATACAGCACAGTAGACCAGCACTGGAGGCCAAGATGGAGAAAACCTGCACGGCTACCATGTACTTGCCCTTGGTGCTGAGGTAGGTGGGCACAAAGGAAATCCAAACGCTACAGAAGACCAGCATGCTGAAGGTGATCAGCTTGGCTTCATTGAAGGCCCCAGGAAGCCGCCGAGCCAGGAATGCCACCACCAAGCAAACATCTGCCAGGAGGCCCATATAGCAAAGTGCAACATAAAACATGGGGACTGAGCCTTCATTGCACTTCAGCACAATCTCTCCAGCCTGGGAATCCATATCCGAATCTGGAAATGGGGGAGCAGTACCCAACCAGATACTGCAGATGAGAACTTGGACAAGAGAGCAAGAAAAGACAATAGAGTTACCCAAAAGCTTCCCCATCCATTTCCTCGTGCTGTTGCCTGGCTTGGTGGCTAGGAAGGCCAGCACTACCATGATGGTTTTGGCCAAGAGAGAAGAGACAGCCACTGAGAAAATGATGCTGAAGGCTGCTTGTTGAAGAAGGCAGGTGGCTCTTCTTGGCTGGCCAATGAAGAGGAAGGAAGACAGGAAGGACAGCAGGAGGGAAATAAGGAGCAGGTAGGACAGGTCCCGGTTGTTGGCTTTGACTACTGGAGTTTCCATGTGCTTAATGAATATGCTTAAAACAAAGCCGGTGTTTAAAGAGAAAAGTAAAGCAAAGGAAGTAAGGATGATCCCCAAATCTTCTGTGTAGGATAGGAAGACTATCACCTTAGGAACACACTGATCTCGGTCCTTGTTGGGGTGCTGGTCATCAGAACATCTCACACACTGTTCAGCATCTGCCAAAAACAAATCAACCCCCACCTTCTTTACCATGGTGGAAAACTTTCAATAATAAAGAAGTAAAATATTATGTTGAATTATATTCCATAAATGTGAGATTCAACTTTTTGTGATGAACTTTAATTACATTGAATGGGGGGAATTGCACAAAGAATTATTTGGAGATATGGGAAATATATTTTTATTTCACATATTAAGGATTGGATTTATGACCAGTGATCCTTAGGGAGAATTAGCACTTTGCCTCACCAAGTAAAAAATGATGAAATCTATTTACTCCAATTTCACAATAGTCTGAAGGTTAGGTAAGGTTGGGTTTGGGTTGCTGACAGTGGTGGGATTCAAAAACTTTTACTATTGATTCTCTGGATGTGGCTTGTTAGGCATGGCAGGGGAAAGATACTGCAAAATCCCCATTTCCTCCTGATCTGCTGGGACTTGGGAAGCCGAGAATTGGTGAATGCGTCAGGCCAATCAGAGGTGGTATTTACTGGTTCTCTGAACTACTCAAAATTTTCACTACCAGTTCTCCAGAACACCCACCATCTTCACTGGTATGGAAACCTACCAGTCAAAATAAATTAATCTTTAATACTGGTGGTACTGATGTCTTTGAGATATTCTATATAAGATATAATACAGTTAATGTAACACAGAAAAAAATGTTTTCCATTTTTCAGTGAAGGCCAAATAAAGCCATATTTGCAAACGAAAGGGGTTGTAGAAATTTGCAAAAAGATGTTAAATGAATTTTTGGTATTGAATTTGATTTGGGGTACCTGAAAAACTGCCATCAAAGGTTATTGTATTCCATGTAAGTGAAGTAAAAAAGAAAATCTCAAGGAAATATGCCTATGATGACAGATGAAATTAAGAGGAAAGAGGCGGATTTACAGAAAGCAACAGCAGATTCCACTATTTTGCACCAAATTAAATTTTGCATCAGGAAATATCCATATTATTTAATGTAACTTTTCAAAATTCCTGGGTGGTTTTTATTCAAATCTCTATAAATGACAAACATTTCCCTGGAAAACATTGATGAATTTCTTTAAAAAAAAAACAACAGAATTAACAAAACTTTCAAAAATTGAGAAACAAGATACCATATTTTTCACATTATAAGACACACTCCCCCCCCAAAAAATTGTTTGGAAATGTCTGTGCATCTTATAGAGTGAATGTTGTGGTGGGAAGGAGATTGGCGCATCATTGGTGTGTTGTCATTATTCATCAATGCTGCCTGTTACCACTGCTGCTGCCTGTCAATGCTGCTGCCTGTCACCGCTGCCACCATTCACGGCCACTGGGGAGCACTGGGGTCTTTTGCGGTTGGATCGGTCTCCCAGAATACCACCAATCGTCTGTTCTAGGTGGTGAGGATCAATGTCGCTGCCAATCGGTGCCACTGTTTTCGGCCACTGCCTATGACCGCAGCCGCCATTTGGCAGCAATAAGTGGCAGTGGTGCAGATCCCAACTGTCTAGAACAGCTGATCGGCAATAAACAGGAAAACCTATATATTTAGTAATAAAATAACTGATTTGGAGCTCTGTGTATGTACTAATGATGAACAAGTGGTTGCTAAGATGCAAAAACTGCTGATGACAATGAACAATAAAGAAGGGAAAGGTCATGCATGGAAGTGTGTATCATTGGCACTTAACACCCGATAAGCTGTCATAGATAGTTAAGTGTTTGTACTATTTTTGAAATAGAAATTATTGTTTGAAAATACTTGATAAATCCAGCTTTTTATAATTCTGTATTTTTTAGTTTTCCTTCCTACATTATGATGTCCTTCTCTTTTATATTTTTAAGTGTTTTTGGTATGTTTTAACAGTTTGGCTAAGATTTTTTGGTACTTATGCGTACTTTTAAAGAATCTAATAAAACAGTTTTCAACACACAGCTCTCTTTCATTGGGAGAAACTTTCCTGTGTTTTATAAGTGTGAAAAAAAAAGTGAGACAAGCTAATAATCAATCACACAGGAAGAAATAATTGGGGATATTAAAAACTAAGAAGAGATGGACAGTTTATCCCAATGAAGTCACCCACCTTCCTGGGTGGAAATGGTGCCCCCTGCACATGGAACACAATTGTAACAGCAGACTGGCTTCATGGGGTCCAGCAGCCTGACAAATCCAGATAGGCAACTATCCACACACCGAGACCTTGGGAGGGGCTGAAGATAAAGAAAAAGAGCATTCAGTGAAATAGGTGGAGCTGATCTCCCTGTGAAATATGGCATAAAATAGAAAGACCCAAAAAACCTCTGGCCCAATGTATAATTTGTGGAATATAATCTTGGATCATTGAAAGAATCATAGGTGAATATAGTAAAGATAAAAAGGGCTTTAAACTCTGTGAGTCCCTTGTGGTCCTATGACAAATGGTACAGGGAAGCAGTCATACAGATGGCTTTTTGACCCTTCCACTTGTTGGGAGTTGATGGGAGTGTTTGCACATTTACAAGTATGGGAAATAATCTATGGGGTTTTTTTTCTTTTCAGTAGAGTTTCCTGTTTCCTATTACAATTAAATAGTTAAGTAGTAAAGCACATTGTGACTTTATTTGATCAGTGGTGCCATATATAAACCAAATTTCTAATACTTCTTCACAGTTAGAAAGAAAACTTTTGGTCTCATCATGTTATCCCCATCCTTCCCTGCCAAAGGGTGGGCTGCTTTCTACTTTACTTGTTTAATTACCTATTTATTCTCTAGGTCTGCAATTATTATTACAAGACACAGAAATATGCAGAATTTAAAGATATTATCTTCCTCACCTCATCAACCTGCACGGCCCTCCTGATTGCATCCTGGTCCAGTCTGAACTTGAATGTGTCTTCTGAGCATCCCTTTTTTTCCAGACTCCCAACTTTCATTTTGAAAACCGACCAATTGGGAAACCTCACCCAGTACGTGATGTCAAAGTCAGAGGTCAGGTCCCCTTTCTCATCCAAATAGACTCCCTCTAAGGAATTATTGTAATATTGAGAGATGTGCAGGAAAGGGTGAAGCTAAAATAGAAAAGAGTAATGAATCAGTTGAAGAAAATAGGAAACAAGATTCTAAATTGTCCTCAATTCAACAGCTGATTTCCCTGAAATTCAGGCATTGGTTGAGGGATTAAGGACAATTTTCCACAGCTCAGCCTAAGACTTTCCCATCTATCCTGGATTTGGAACAAAACAATGCTGGTCTGATATTTCTTTCTCTTCTCAGTTTCTCTTCTCACTTTCCTGTGACTTGATTTCTCTTTACGATTATTAGTGACCAAGCCTAATAGATGTGAGACACCTGGAAGCTGTTATCAGATTGTTTCAGAATGAAGGAAGCAAAATTATTTTATCATCAATATAGCTGAACATGACTAGGTGGTAGAAAGGAAAATTAAAAGAAACAATCATATTTAACTGAAGGTGGATCTGAACACCATATAATTCCACATCTTCACACAATCAGATAAAAGTTGGTTTATGTGAGATCTCAAAAAACATTCAAACATTCCTGAATGGGAGAGTGGATTCTCCTGTTCAGCAAAATCTTTGTGATGGAAAAGGAAATTAATGATACCTGCCAAGGCTGCATACTTTGAACTCCTGAACTCTTTCCATTCTTTATGGCCCTTTGCAGGGATCGAAGAGAATAAGCTGCGTGTAAAGCATGTGCAACTGTCCAGACAGTGTGGTAAATGTGGTAGCCATCCATGGACAGAATCCTTTCGCTCAACTCTTGAGACATTGGCTTCCATTTTTCTTTCTCTGTGCACCTTGTCCAGCCTTTCACAGACAGAGCATGCTTTGAATAGGAACATGAATATCCTCGCTCTACAAGTCTCTCAGTAAAAGACTCAACTTGTTCATCACAATTTATTTTTCTATTTGTGTGACTAAGTAAAGAAAAGATACGATAGCTTCTGTTTTCGAACCTTCGAATTTCTGACATCTGCAAAGTAAGGTCCCAAATGGCTGTTATGATCCAAACTTTCCCCTCAACATCTCCCCACATGCTCATCAGGACATTTAGTACATTTGAAAATCCAGCTCTGAAGGTTTTAACCTCAGTGTGGTAAATGAAGATATTTACTTTATTCCATTTATTGAAAAGGCCAACCTCCTTCTCCTTCATCTGCAAGCTGGCTTCTGTGATGGTTAGTGTGAAAACAACACAAATACCATTCTGGTCAAGGAGAGGTATGAGGAGTCTTATACATTTCTCTCCATCTTCGTCAGCAACAAGGAGTCCAATCAATGTCCACTTGAAATACTGGAGGATTTTGATGATTGCTAGATACTCATTGGTTTCTCTTGGAAAAGTTGAGTAAAAAAAGGGGAATTGTTTTCTGTCCCTCAAAACTGCAGGAGCAAAATTGTAACGGACCTGAAAAGAAGGAAAAACCATTAACATTTTCTCTCAGATCAAAAACAAAGTATTAATCAACAAGATGTTGGGTAAAGCTTCTAGACCATTAAAAGTATATTCAAAAATGTTACTGTAAAGCTAGGTTAATCTTTTGCATATGATTAAATCTAGCTAGATATACCAACTACTCTATTGTTGTAGAATTTGTTCCTTGGATACAATGCTATTTATACAATAAAACTTCATTGTCAATAGTTTTAATTATATTAAAAGCAATTAAGGGAGAAGAAAAAAATGAATATTTTATCAATAGACTAAGTGATAGACCAACTTGATAATGGACTTTTTTCCCTCCTGCCCCCCCTAAGGTCATCTATTGCACTTTATTCACCTGTCACTTTATAGCTGCTCCCCTGGACTCTTTGCAGACTTGCAATTATCCCCCCGGATCTGGGTGACCATCGGGGGTTCCAAATGTACTCTAGGCGTGATCTCCTTTGCCTGCGGGAGTCTCCCCTCTCGCAGGCCTGGCCCCCTTATCTAACACGGGCCCACCTCGAGGATGGACTAATTGCTCCTGAGAGATGGGCAAGGCGCAAACTGAGGGGTTTTTTAAATAAATTTTTAATTCGGATTTTAGGGGGTTCCAGGGAGGAGGGGAGGGTTAGTCCAGCCAGGGTGCGGAACAGAGCTAGGCCGGCCGGCGGAAGAGAAGAAACGGAGGAAGGGGAGGGGGGTCATTTCCACTGAGGTTCGGTCCTGGGGAGGGGCAGGGGTGGTGGGAGATGGATGGGGTTGGAGGACCGTGGCTGCTGGTTACAGGCGGTCACGTGCTCCAACCCCCCGTGCTCCCATCGCAGACTAGGTGGGCAAGGACCACAGAGCCAGGGCCCTAGACTGATGTTATGCAACGCCAGGTCCGTGGTGAACAAAGCCCCCCTCATTCGTGACCTTGTGTCAGAGGGGGACCCGGACCTGATGGGTATAACGGAAACCTGGTTGGGCCTCGAGGGGGGTTTACCCCTCATAGATATGTGCCCACCAGGCTACCGAGCCTTCCATCAGCCTAGGGCCCTGGGGAGGGGTGGGGGGGTGGCGATTATGATTAGGGAAGGTCTTGAGCCGAAGGAGACCATGATCCCTCAGACGACCGGGTGTGAGTCCCTCCTTGTGAAATGGGGCCTAGGGAGGCAGTTGGGCATGTTAGTTGTATACCTGGCTCCTCGCTACACAACAACAGCCCTGCCCGAGCTCCTAGAGGTGATAGCCGAGGTGGCGGATGAGACCCCCAGACTTTTGGTCATGGGGGACTTAAACCTGCCATCAGTAGGCGAGACCTCTGGAGTAGCTCGGGAGTTCATGGCTTCCATGACAGCCATGGACCTGACCCAGGTAGTTTTTGGCCCTACCCACGAGGGTGGACACACCCTGGACTTAATCTTCATCTCGGGACAGTGGATTAGTGATCTGGGAATAGGGAATTTAGTCATCACACTCCTGTCATGGATAGATCACGCTCTCCTTTGGCTGGACTTTCCAATCGCCGCACCCCACCGCGGGGAGGCGGAGCCGAATATTCCCATATGGTTCCACCCCAGGCTCCTGATGGACCCAGTAAGGTTTCAGAGGGAGCTTGGGCCAATTCCTGTGGACTTGCCCTGTGACTCGACTGAGGACCTGGTGGCCGCATGGTTAAGTGCGGCCACGGGGGCCGTGGACCGAGTCGCGCCCTTGCGGCCTCTCTTGCGGCGACGAGTCACCCTGGCTCCTTGGTTCACCGAGGAGCTGAGGGAGATGAAACGCCACAAGAGATGCCTAGAGAGCAGATGGAGATCCTCTCGCTCCGAAGCCGACCGAACACTAGTGAGAACCCACATTAGGGCTTACTTAGTGGCGATAAGGGTGGCCAAACGTGAGTATTGTGCCACCCTTATTGCATCCGCAGATAACCGCCCTGCTGCCCTGCTTTGGGTGATCCGCTCCCTCCTTCACCAGAGGCCGCAGGAAGCCCCTCTACAGGGTCGCGCAGAGGAATTTGGGATTTATCTGCAGGAGAAAATCACTCGGATTCGGAATGAGCTACCCTCCATTGAGAGTGGTCCAGTCGGACTGTCCGAGGTTGGTGTTGAGGCACCATTCTGGGAGGAGTTTGACTTTGTTACTATCGAGGATATGGACAGGTTGTCAAAGAGACTTAAGGCTACCACATGTTTATTGGACCCGTGTCCCTCCTGGCTTGTACTGGCATCCTGGGAGATGACACGAGGCTGGCTCCAGGGTATTGTCAACGCATCTTTGAGTGAGGGGTCCTTGCCTACCGTCTTGAAAGAGGCGGTAGTAAGGCCCCTCCTCAAGAAGCCGTCCCTGGACCCAGCATTATTAGAGAACTTTCGTCCAGTCTCCAACCTTCACTTTTTAGCGAAGGTTGTTGAGAGTGTGGTGGCCCAACAGTTTCCGTGACACCTGGAGGAAATTGATTATCTAGACCCGCGCCAGTCCAGCTTCCGACCCGGTCACAGCACCGAGACAGCATTGGTTGCATTGGTTGATGATCTCTGGAGGGCGCAGGATAGAGGATATTCCTCTATCCTAGTCCTGTTAGACCTCTCAGCGGCTTTTGATACCATCGACCATGGTATCCTATTGCACCGACTGGGGGGGTTGGGGCTGGGAGGCACCGTTTTGTGGTGGTTCTCGTCCTACCTCTCTGGTTGGTCACAATATGTGTTGGCAGGAGGGCAGAGGTCGGCCTCGAGGCCCCTCTTATGTGGGGTTCCTCAGGGGTCGGTCCTCTCGCCCCTCCTATTCAACACATATATGAAGCCGCTGGGTGAGATCATCCATGGTTTTGGGGTGGAATATCATTTGTACGCTGATGATACTCAGCTGTACATATCCACCCCAGACCACCCCAATGATGCCGTTGAGGTGATGTCCCGGTGTTTGGAAGCCGTACGGATCTGGATGGGTAGTAACAAACTCAAGCTCAACCCGTCCAAGACTGAGTGGCTGTGGTTTCCGGCACCCCGGTTCAGCCAGATTACTCCAACTCTGGCCATTGGGGGCAAAACACCGGCCCCCGTGGAGAGGGTGCGCAATTTGGGTGTCCTCCTGGATTCCCGGCTGTCCATGGAAGACCATGTGGCGGCCGTGGCCGGGGGAGCATTTCATCAGGTACGCCTGATGCGCCAATTGCGCCCCTTACTGAACCGGGCTGCCCTTTGCACAGTCACTCAGGCCCTCGTGACATCCCGACTCGACTACTGCAATGCTCTCTACATGGGGCTTCCCTTGAGGTGCACTCAAAAGCTACAGTTAGTGCAGAATGCAGCCGCGCGGGTGATTATGGGAGCCTCTCCATGCTCCCATATAACACCAATCCTGCACGAGCTGCACTGGCTTCCTGTGGTCTTTCGGGTGCGCTTCAAGGTCTTGATGACCATCTTCAAAGCACTCCATGGCTCGGGACCTAGTTACATGCGAGACCGTCTCCTGCCCCATATATCCCTTAGACCGATCCGCTCCCACAGAGAGGGCCTTCTCAGGGTGCCGTTGGCAAGACAATGCCAACTGGCGACACCCAGGGGAAGGGCCTTCTCTGTGGCAGGCCCTGCCCTGTGGAACGACCTACCCCCTGAACTCCGTACCATCACCGACCTCCGCCTCTTCCGCCAGTGTTTAAAAACACACCTGTTTCATCAAGCCGGCCTAACATAGCCTCCGCTGTGACTATTTTTTATTTTTTTATTTTTATTAAATTTATACCCCGCCCTTCTCCTTGTTAGGACCCAGGGCGGTGCACAGGCATTATTAAAACCACAAAAATACAATAAATATCAATTTAAAATATATTAAATTAGATTAACCCGTGCTAAAACCCATGTTAAAAACCTTCCCAAATTATAATTTTTTTTTTTTTTTTTAAAGTCAGGAACAGGGGGCTATCCTAGGCCGGCTTGTTGAAATAAATACGTCTTAAGACGTTGGCGGAAGAGACGGAGGTCCGAGATAGTGCGAAGGTCGGGGGGTAGGTCGTTCCAGAGGGCCGGGCCCGCCACAGAGAAGGCCCTTCCCCTGGGTGTCGCCAACCGGCATTGCCCCGTCGACGGCACCCGGAGAAGGCCCTCTCTGTGGGAGCGGATCGGACGAAGGGATGTATGGGGCAGGAGGCGGTCTCGTATATATTAGATAGTTTTAGATAGTTTTAAAATGGGGATTTTAATTGGTTTTAGCGCAGGTTTGAATATTTAATAGCTTTTTAAATTTTGTATTTTGTATTATTTATATGTTATTTTAAATTCCTGTGTGCCGCCCTGGGTCCTTTTGGAGAAGGGCGGGATATAAATCAAATAAAACTCAAAAAAACTCAAACTCAATATTAATTAATTCAGTTCCAAATGTCATTGTTAAACACAATAATCTTTTGACTTTTCATCAGGTCAGATATAGTGATAATAACATTAAAAAGTAAAGGAGCAGCATGGATCACAATAATAGTTTATAATAATAGTTTCTTTCTTAAGATAAATTAGTTGCTATTATAATCTCCATTGTGTTCTTTATTGAAATATATGCATATGTATTTGTGTGTCTCTGTTCTTGTATGCACAGATATTGTATTTTTTCAATGTTTAGTAAATGTTTTTGCAGCTGTATTTCTAGCTATGTTTACTGCTATGCTCTTTCAAAGAATGCAGGATCGATACAGCCCCCTTGCTCAGGCTCTGCCATCTCCCACCACCAGCCACCATACATTTTTTCTTCCCCAAATAGTCCAGAGGATTTTTCAATAAGGACAAAAGTCCTAGTAGTTTTACATATAATTCAGACCCTTGAATCTTCTCTCCCAACTCTGCATGGCCACATTCAAATGGCCCTGCAGTCATGCCTGGAGAGACCTACCTGTGGGACCTTGTAGGGGTTCAGCAAATTTGAGGTATAGATGGACATGTCTACATCAGATCCTTCAAGGACCATCAGCAAGTCTTTCCTCTTTCCGCAGCTGTAATTTGGAACGTTTGCCTCTCCCTTTGAAAGCAGGTCCAGCAAAGCCTCCAAAATGCCTCTTGTGTTGGAACTGCTGTCAAGGATATTGTAGCCCAAGGTGATGTTGGGTAAGATTTGGGAATTTTGGTTAATCTCTTCCAGGGCAAAGAGGAAGGACAGGACTTTCCAGTAGTGTGTGAAGCCGGACCCGTATAATCTGGAAATATAGGCACATCACATTTTCATTCAGCATTTCCTCAGAACAACATATTTAAAATATTCTCCTTTTACTGTATTTGCAATAATAATAAGTATCTATGAAAAACCTCTTTGTCTAATTTCCAAGGTATTGCTTTGATTGATTTTGAGCCCAAAGGAAAGGAATGACAAATACCGAGTATCATTGAGTCTGCCTGCAAATCTATCCAATTGTTGCCAACATTTGTTACCTTCAACCTGTTACCTTCTCCAGGGGGCAAGAACTACATAGGAGTATGTAGTTCTTGCCACCTGGAAATGACAAATCTGTAGGTTGCAAGCAGGCTCTGGTGCTTAGTTTTGTTCTGACTGAGAGGAAAAAGATCCCTACATTTAGCTAAAATCTGCATTTCTTGTCTGGATTTTACATGGACCAAGGGGCAGATTGCCCATAATAGGACATCTGTAGTATTTTAAAATTAAGAATCTGATCTTCTGCCCCAAGGTCGAGGAAGCAGCAACAGTAAAGGTATTAGGAAAATATTCAGTATTCAGATGTTATTAATCCTTCCATGAAGGTTAAATGCAGAATCTTGGAAAGTACACAAGGGTTTTCCAAATATCCTTTAACCATGAATTAATTATGGAATATTTTGATTACTTTCTTCCCAGGTTTCTTGCCACCTGGGCTAAGTTGTCATTTATTAGATGAGCTATTAATGGACTCTCTACATATATCTTGGTTGTTCATGTCTGACCAGCACAATCTCTCACTCAAAAATTGAAGTTTGTATCTCACAATAACCGCAAAAATAGGAAAAAGAAAAATAAGAAGTTTGGAGAAAGGGGGAGAAGAAGAAAAAGAATTAAAAGTGAAATTTGTAGAGATTGTCTGTGTATTAAGAAAAATAAGTATAAAGATGAAAATAATAGAAGAGAACAGTCTGACTGAATGTGAAAACAAAACTATGGTATAAAATGACTATGTAAAAAAGAGAGTGTAAAAGAAAACACATGGACAACACTTTGTTCCTATAGTATGTATAATTTGTTTTAAAAAATAAAAAAAATCTCGAATAAAGAAAATGGAGACTGAATCTCTGTAAGACACAGGGACTTACTTGTACAAATTAGTAATGGGAGGCGAGGGAAAGCCATATATACCGTCTTCAATAGTTTCGAAAGAAGCGATCCCACTGATGAGATGATCTCCTGGTCTGTAGAAATTCAATGGCTTTATTTTATCTGGCATCAAATTCAAGGGGCATTTCAGTTTCAGAACCCCACAAATTAGTTCTGGCAAAAGCAGAAGAAGAGTTCTCAGGATCATAGCTGATATGTTGGGAAGAGTCACTTGTTTTTATCAGGTATGTCGAAGAATAACCAAAGACTAACTTATCAGTGGTTTCCCTTATTCAAGCGTTCAGCCAAGGTTTTAGACTTGAATGTGAATATCCGTTCTCAACCCACAAATCTTCCTGAGCAATGAATGGCAAAGAAGAAATTAAGTCACTCCATAATTCTGTTGTTTACGCTGAAGGCAATCACTGGGGAAAAGGTCTGGAGAATCAGGCAGACAACTAAGATATGTTGATAAGTGCTCTTGTTGGCTGATGAGAGCTCTTGTTGACAAGGTTGTTGCTGATGAAACATTTCTGAAGTCATCCAGAGTAGAATTGTTATACTTTAAATTTAAAGTGGTTAATACCCTCCTGGGGAAATTTATTCAAAAGTGAACCAGCTTCCTCTGTACTGGGAATGCTAAGAAAGTGGTCAGGATGGACTCACTTTGAAAAACATGCTAGGAGTTGTGGATTGCTCAAATGTTAGCAGAATTCACATGCAGATTCTTCTACATGGCAACCATTTGACTGGACCAGATCTATCAAAGCACTTTCAGAGTGGAGAATATATATCTTTTTCAAGCCCCATTAGCCTCTGTTCACTTGATTGTTGGAAATCTGCAGAGGTCTAAGAAGTGGTGGGTTTCAAAAGCATTTACTACCGGTTCTCTGGGTGTGGCTTATTTTGTGGGTGTGGCTTTTTAATCATATGATTGGGTGGGAGTGTCTTGGAGGCTTGGTGGTCATGTGACTGGGTGGGCATGGCCAATTTAACCATCCATTTTGCCAATTTAGCAGTCCATTAAACAATACACAGCAGCCCCCTTTTCTATTCTTTTAAATACTGCATGAAGGTTTTGTTCTAGGTTTTTTTTGTACTAGGGGGGAGAAGTTGGCAATGCCTGGGAATTTCTCCTCTATAATAATAATAATAATAATAAATTTTTATTTCTAACCCGCTCTCTCTCCCCAGAGGGACTCGAGGCGGGGCACAGGAGAATTAAAAAACAATAAACACAAGTACAAAATTTAAAAAACACAATTAAACATATCCTGCGCTAAAAACATCTATAAAAACTAAAAACTGTCCCTAAAACCCCTTAACACCATAACTAATTAAAATTACCCTAGGCCAGCCAAACGGAAGAAATGAGTTTTTAAAAGCTGTCGGAAGGAGCGAAGGTCAGTGGTCGTTCTGATTTCGGGGGGAAGGTCATTCCAGAGGGTCGGGCCCGCCACAGAGAAGGCCCTTCCCCTGGACGTCGCCTGCTGGCACAGCCTAGTGGACGGCACCCGGAGAAGTCCCTCTCTGTGGGAGCGAATCGGTCGCAGGGATGTATGGGGCAGAATGCGATCCCGCAGATAGCTAGGTCCCGTGCCATGGAGCGCTTTAAAGATGGTAACTAACACCTTGAAGCGCACCCGAAAGACGACAGGCAGCCAGTGCAGCTCACGCAGGAGCGGTGTTACATGGGTAAACCTAGAGGCTCCCATAACTGCCCGCGCGGCTGCATTCTGGACTAGCTGAAGCCTTCGGGTGCACCTCAAGGGGAGCCCCATGTAGAGAGAGTTACAATAGTCCAGCCGGGATGTCACGAGGGCATGAGTGACTGTGCAAAGGGCACCCCGATCCAATAGGGGACGCAACTGGCGGACCAGGAGAACCTGGTAAAACGCCCTCCTGGCCACGGCTGTCACTTGATCTTCCATGGACAGCCAGGCATCAAGGAGGACGCCCAAGTTGTGTGCCCCATCCACAGGGGTAAGGTGATCGTCCCCTATGGCCAGTGATGGAGTCAACTGGTTGTACCGTTATGTTAGAGGCAGCAAAATAACCAAGATGATATAAGGTCTCCTGCTTGAGCAGGGGCTGGAATAGAAGACCTCTGAGGTCCCTTCCAGCCTTGGATTGCTGTGCTGTTTCAAAGCATCCACTGAAGCTGCGCCTAGTGCCAGGTTTGTGGTCCTTCCATCCTCTCCTTTCCCCCCTCCCTTCATCCCTTAGTCTATCCATCCATCCATCCATCCATCCATCCATATCTCATTCACTTTCCCTTCTCTTCCCTCTTTCTCCATTCCCTCCCTCCCTCCCTTTCTCCCTTCCTGTGAAGAACCCTGGAAGGTCTTTGGTAGGAGAAAGAAATGTCAGACGTTTTGAAACTGAGAACATGGCCATTGATCATCTGGCATTCTTTGAGGTCCACTATTAATTACCGTATTTTTCAGAGTATAAGACGCCCCGGAGTATAAGACTCTCCCAGGTTTTGAAGAGGCAATTTTTTTAATGAAGTAGGTAGGTAGATAGAGGGAGAGAGAGGGAGAGAAAGAGAGAGAAATACAGTAGGTAGGTAATGAGAGAAATAGAGTAGGTATGTAGGTAGGTAGAGGGAGAGAGAGAGAGAGAGAGAAATACAGTAAGTAGGTAGGTAGGTAGGTAGATAGGTAGGAAGACAGAGTGCGTAGTTAGGACTAAGAAGAAATTTCCTGACAGTTAGAACAATTAATCAGTGGAACAGCTTGTCTCCAGAAGTTGTGAATGCCCCAACACTGCAAGTCTTCAAGAAGATGTTGGATAGCCATTTGTCTGAAATGGTATAGGGCTTCCTGCCTAGGCAGGGAGTTGGACTAGATGACCTCTAAGGTCCCTTCCAACTCTGCTATTGTATTGTATTGTATTGTATTGTATTGTATTGTATTGTAGGTAGGTAGGTAGGTAGGTAGGTAGGTAGGTAGGTAGGTAGGTAGATAAAGGGATAGGGATAGGGATAGGGATAGTGATAGGGAGGGAGGGAGAGAGAGAGAGAGACAGTAGGTAGGGAGAGAGAGAGTGTAGAAAGGTAGGTAGGTAGAGGGAGAGAGAGAGAAAAATAGAGAGAGAAAGAGAGAGAGAAATACAGTAGATAGGTAGGGAGACAGAGGGAGAGTAGGTAGGTAGGTAGGTAGATGTTTACAGGTGTATTTACCCATGTGCTGGAGAAGGAAATCACTGGCCACCTTTGGAACAAATCTTTCTTTCTGCAGGCACAGTACTTGACCAACGTAATTCTCATCAGTCACTCTAACCAAACAGCTTTCCGAAAGGGGAAAAACCCCAAATGGCCCGTTTTTCGCAAAAATGGGCCCATTTTTTTTCCAAATAAAAAGCATGAACAGACTTGGAGGGGCTTGCAGAGTGCTCCTGGAGGTGGTGGTGGTGGTGGGGGAAACAAGGAAAAATGGCCCGTTTTATTTCGCGAAAACGGGCCATTTTTTCATCAAAAAATAGCATGCATAGGCTTATAGACTGCTGCTGGGGGCTGTGGGGGGGGGGGCAAAAATGCCCTGTTTTTTGCTCATTTCTGCCCTCCCCATCCCCCAGGGGCTCTCTGGAAGCCTCCATAAGGGTAAGCACATCGTCATTTTGGTGAATGGGTGGGGTTTCAGGAGGCAAAAAATGCTGTATTCGATGTATAAGCCGCACCCAGATTTTCAGCCTCTTTTTAGAGGAAAAAAGGTGCGTCTTATACTCTGAAAAATATGGTAGCTTAGTCTGAGCAAGGAGGTCCATGCCAGAGGTCTTCAAATTTGGCAGCTTTAAGACTTCTGGACTTCAGCTCCCAGAATTATCTAGTTGCAAAAGCTGAATTCTGAGAGTTGAACACAAGTCCTAAAGTTGCTAAGTTTGAAGACCTCAGCTCCATTCACAGTGGATCCCCAAATGGTGAGGATTTCTTTCTTTCTTTCTCCCTTGAAGCACTGCAGCCCATTTTTGCTCCCATGTGGCTGCAGGGAGGCTTGCTAGGCTTGCTAAATAGGAACCCAATGGCTTATTTTGGGCCTAGCCAGAATCCCTGAAGCCCCCTGGAAGCCACAATGGGATTCAGGATCCTGGAAGGGGCAGGGCAAGGTAAGGTTGCAAGCCCAGTGGGGATGGTGAATATATCTTTTGACAAGCAAAGTCAATAGAGAATCTGACAAATGAGGATTACAGGATGTTGCATGTAATGACCAGCTGGAATTCATTTCACAACCTCAGTCAAAACTGACATTGTAAGGCAGCACAGTCAAGTGACATCAAGCCTAACAACTATGCCATGTAGTGATGGACTTCTAAATTAAGGTGACCAGATTTTAAAATTGGTAAAGCGGGACACCATTGACTGGAGGGGGGGGCGAAAAACTGGCCGGGAGGAACCTTCTTTTTTTTTCTCCCCTCCCCCGAGCGGGGAACGAGGCTCCAGCATTACCTTTCTCTTCGGCATGGTGTTCCCTGCTGCAGGCAGTTGAAACCCCAAGTGAAGAAGAAGAAGAAGCAGCCCCACAGGTTATGCTCATTGCTGCACTAGCAGACTTGGATCGCTCTTGGCAGCCTTCGGGAAACTGCCCTCCACCCGCGATCACCAGAGCTGGCAGGGCAGCCTTGCCGCTGGCTTGACCCCTCCCTGGGTGACAGCTGAAGGAAGTGCGGCCTCAACCTGGCGATGCCGCTCAGCGCTGTTTGGTGGGGGATATTTTTGTCCCTTGGTTCACCGCCCGGGTGAAGTTGGCTCGTGTCCGCTGTGTTTATTAATAACTTCAATGTTTTATTTTTGAGGCAGACAATTCTTTCTTTCTTTCTTTCTTTCTTTCTTTCTTTCTTTCTTTCTTTCTTTCTTTCTTTCTTTCTTTCTTTCTTTCTTTCTTTCTTTCTTTCTTTGCAAAGAGTAGTTTTGGTTCACTGAGGATTCTTTTCAGTTAATGTAAAATGACTGGTTCAGACAATGTTAGCAGAATTCACATGCAGATTCTTCTATATGGCAACCATTTGACTGGACTAGATCTATCAAAGGGTTTTCAGAGCAGAAAATATATATCTTTTTGAAGCCCCATTAACCTCTGTTCACATGGTTGTTGGATGTCTGCAGAGGTCTAAGTAATAATGGCACCTACCTCATCTCCACTTTCTTTCAGCTTGAGGTTTGAGCATCCCATGGCCACAGAATTTCAATCTGCAACCTTCATAACCATCTTCTGATAAGCAAAGTCAATAGGGAACCTGTCAAATGTGGATTACATGATGTTGTCTTTAATGACCAGGTAGAATTCATTTCACAACCTCAGTCAAAACTGACATTGTAAGTCAGCACAGTCAGGTGACATCAAGCATAACAACTATGCCATGTAGTGATGGACTTCTAAATCCTTATTGAAGTCTGTAAGTGAGAACTATTTGTACTGAGAGGGATAGGGATTGGCAAATCATAAAATGGACTGATTGCTCCTGAGAGGTGGGCAAAGCGCAAGCTAAGGGGGTTTTTATTTAAATTTTTAATCCGGATTTTAAGGGGTCCCAGGGTGGGGGGTGGGTCTGGGCAGTCAGCAGTGAGTCGGAGTACCGGGCTGGCCGGTGGAACTAGGAGGTCTATTAAAGAGGGGGGAGGGAGGTTGTTCCTATGGAGGGTTTTTCCATCGGTACGGTCCTGGGGAGGGGCAGAGGTGATGGGAGACAGGGTGCCCATAAAGAGTTGGGGGATCATGGCCGCTGGTTATAAGCGGTCACTCGCCCTAACCCCCTGTACTCCCCTCGTGGGCTAGGCGGTCAGGGATTACAGAGCCGCGGCCCTAGGCTGATGTTTTGTAATGCCAGGTCCGTGGTGAACAAAGCCCCCCTCATTAACGACCTAGTGTCAGAGGGGGACCCGGACCTGGTGGGAATAACGGAAACCTGGTTGGGCCCCGAGGGGGGTTTACCCCTCGTGGATATGTGCCCACCAGGCTACCATGCATTTCATCAGCCTTGGGCCTCTGGCAGGGGTGGTGGAGTGGCGATTATTGTTAGGGAAGGTCTTAAGCCGAGGGAGACCACGGTACCAGAGACCACCGACTGTGAGTCCCTCTACGTGAGGTGGGGCCTAGGGAGGCAGTTGGGCTTGCTGATTGTATCCCTGGCTCCCCGCTATGTAACAGCAGCCCTGCCCGAGCTCCTTGAGGTGATCGCCGAGATGGCGGTTGAGACCCCCAGACTATTAATCGTGGGGGACTTTAACCTGCCATCGGTGGGCGAGACATCCGAGGTAGCTCGGGAGTTCATGGCTTCCATGACGGCCAAGGACCTGACCCAAGTAGTTCAGGGCCCCACACACAACGGAGGACACACGCTGGATCTGATTTTTGTCTCTGGCCAGTGGAGAAGTGATCTGGGAATCGGGGATTTAGTCATCTCACCCTTGTCATGGACAGATCACTTCCTCCTTCGGCTGGACTTTCCAATCGTCACACCCCACCGGGGGGAGGCAGAATGGGAGACACCTAGATGGTTCCGCCCCAGGCGCCTGATGGATCCTGAAAGGTTCCAGATGGAGCTTGGGCCAGCACCTGTAGCCTTGACCCGCGACATGACTGAGGACCTAGTGGCCGCATGGTATAGTGCTGCCACGGAGCCTTGGACCGTGTCGCGCCTTTGCAGCCTCTCACGCGGCGTCGCCTCACCCAGGCTCCCTGGTTTACTGAGGAGCTGAGGGAAATGAAGTGCCGCAAGAGACGCCTAGAGAGTAGGTGGAGATCCTCTCAGTCCGAATCTGAACGAACACTAGTGAGAGCCCATTTGAGGACTTACTTAGTGGCAATGAGGGTGGCCAGACGCGAGTATTGTGCCACCCGCAGATAACCGCCCGGCAGCCCTGTTTGGGGTGACCCGCTCCCTCCTTCAACAGAGGCCGCGGGAAGCCCCACTGCAGGGCTGTGCCGAGGAATTTGGTGAATATCTGCTGGATAAAATCGCTCAGATCCGGAGCGGGCTGCCCTTCACAGACAGTAGTCTAGAGGAAGTTCCCGAGGCAGGTGTTGAGACAATTTTATGGGAGGACTTTGACTTTGTTGCTGCCAATGATATGGACAGGTTGGCGAGGTGGCTAAAGGTCACCACATGTTTATTGGACCCATGTCCCTCCTGGCTTGTACTGGCATCCTAGGAGGTGACACGAGGCTGGCTCCAGGACATAGTGGATGCTTCTTTGAGTGAGGGGTCTTTGCCTACCACCTTGAAGGAGGCGGTGGTGAGACCTCTCCTCAAGAAGCCTTCCCTGGACCCAGCATTATTGGAGAATTACCATCCGGTCTCCAACCTTCACTTTTTAGCAAAGGTTGTAGAGAGTGTGGTGGCACTGCAGTTTCCTCGCCACCTGGAGGAAATTGATTATCTAGACCTGCGCCAGTACAGCTTTCGACCCGGTCATAGCACCGAAATGGCATTGGTCGCGTTGGTGGATGATCTCTGGAGGGTGCGGGATAGAGGTTGTTCCTCTATCCTCGTTCTGTTAGATCTCTCAGCAGCTTTTGATACCATCGACCATGGTATCCTATTACGGCGACTGGGGGGTTTGGGGGTGGGAGGTACCGTTTTACGGTGGTTCTCCTCCTACCTCTCTGGTCGGTCGCAATTCGTGTTGACAGGAGGGCAGAGGTCGACTTCTAGGCCCCTCACTTGTGGGGTGCCACAGGGGTCAGTCCTCTTGCCACTCCTGTTCAACACGTATATGAAGCCGCTGGGTGAGATCATCCGTGAGTCTGGGGTAGAATACCATCTGTACGCTGATGACACTCAGCTGTACATCTCTACCCCAAACCACCCCAACGATGCCGTTGAGGTGATGTCCTGGTGTTTGGAGGCCCTACGGATCTGGATGGGCAACAACAAACTCAAACTCAACCCATCCAAGACCGAGTGGCTGTGGTTTCCAGCCTCCCGGTTTAGCCAGTTGACACCATCACTGGCCATGGGGGGTGAAATTCTGACCCCTGTGGAGAGGGCGCGCAATTTAGGAGTCCTCCTGGATTCCCGGCTGTCCCTGGAGGATCAGGTGGCGGCCGTGGCCAGGGGGGCGTTTTACCAGGTTCGCCTGGTCCACCAATTGCGCCCCTTACTTGACCGGGAGGCCCTTCGCACAGTCACTCAAACGCTCATGACCTCTCATCTGGACTACTGTAACGCTCTCAACATGGGGCTCCCCTTGAGATGCACTCGGAGGTAGCAGTTGGTCCAGAATGCGGCCGCGCGGGTGATTACAGGTGTCTCAAGGCAATCCCACATAACACCGCTCCTGCGCGAGCTGCACTGGCTGCTTGTGACCTTCTGGGTGCGTTACAAGGTTGTGATGACCATCTTCAAGGTGCTCCATGGCATGGGGCCTAGCTACCTACAAGACCGTCTACTGCCCCATACGTCCCTACGACCGATATGCTCTCACAGAGAGGGTCTACTCCGGGTGCCGTCAACCAGGCAATGCCGGTTGGCGACACCCAGGGGTAGAGCCTTCTCTGTGATGGGCAAAACCCTCTGGAACGCTCTCCCCCCTGAACTCCGTGTCATCTCGGACCTCCGCCTGTTCCACCAGCGGTTAAAAACGCACTTCTTCCAACAAGCTGGCCTGGCATGATTTTACTCGGCACTGCACTGCCTTTAGTTACCAAAGTTTTAATTCAGGGGTTTTAATATGGGTTTTTAGCGCAGGGTGAGTTAATTTAATTGAGTTTTAATGAACGTTTTATTTTTGTATATCTGTGTATTTATATTTTATATTCCCTGTGCGCCGCCCGAGTCCCTTTGTGGTGGGATGGGTGCCGCTTATAAATTTGAATAATAAATAAATAAATAATAATAAAAAAATGATTGTGCCAGTTGTGGGGAATATTGAAAGCTGTCTACAGATTTAATCTGATCATAGAATGGTGGTACCTGTCAGTTCAAGAACTAGGGATCTTTATTTCCATAACAATCCATCTATTATTAAATATATACACATTGGCAAATATGAGGTTCTCACACTAACCATAACTGGACAATGCAAATTCTTTTAGAAGAATAGGACTAAAAAGCATTCAGTCCAGTGCTGGGTTCCTACCGGCTTGCCCCGGATTGCATGAGCCGGGTCATAAAATTTAGTGATCCTGGGCAATCTGGTTGGACGGTGGACCTGGAAGTTACTTCTGGAACACGTGGCTCGCTCCGTCCATTGTGTATTGCTAGCACCCCTGCGCTAAACCGGACCAGCCCGACGCTCACTGATTGGCTTGATTACATTTAAAAGTGTAGCAGCCAATCCATGATCAGGCTGGACCTATTTAAAAGTGTTGCGCCAACGGCAACATTTCTCTTTTGAAAAGAGTTTTTGTCCATAGAGACTTACTCCGTTCAAAAGAGACTGTTCCTGATCGGCCGTCCTTTCTTTGATCTGACCTTCCAGCAAGCTGCTCCCCTTCCCCAGGTAAGCAATGTTGCTTAGGGGGAGGGCGGCAGGAGGCTAGCTTCGAAGCCTCCTTGTGAAAGCCACAAGCAGGTTTTGAACCCGGCTAGCGGTGGCATCCCCGCCTCTCCCGCCGCCACTAGCCACACGCGAAAGGCCCTGGCACCTTCAAAAGTAAAGAGCAGGGGCCGGGCCTTGAAGGTCTTTCATTGTTGGGGTGGCTGGGGGGGTGGCAGAAGGTGTGCTAGTTGCATGAAGGCCTCCCCGCTCTCCCCAGCCACGCCAACAGGGAAAGAGTTTCAAGACCTGGCCCTGGCCCTTTAGTTTTGAAGCTGCCAGGCCCGGGCAGGGCATGGAAGTGTTTTCCCTCTTGGCGCGGCTGGGAGGGGACAAGGGGGGTTCGCGCAGCTTAGCGTGCCCTTCTTCCACCGCCCCTAGCCTGCCAAGGCTTCAAAATGAAAGGGCCTGGGCCGGGCCTTGAAGCGCTTTCCCTGTTGGGGGGGGGGGCGGGGGCAGCAGCGGAAGGCTACCTTTCACGATGAAGGTCTTCAGGCCTTCCCTCGGGAAAGCCGCGAGCTGGCGTATTCCTGAAACTCCCCCCTTTCTCCAGCCTTGTCTAGCTAAGCCTCACTGACCAGGTTGTCCCTTCTCCCTCCGGTCCGGAAAGTTTTACCTGTCCTGTTGCCTGCCTGCTGGATCCATCTCATCGGAGAGCTGCTGATTCTGCCTGCTGGTAAGTGACCTGGGTTTTTTGCTTCTTTTATTTTTTTTAATGATTTTTTAAAGATTATTTTATTCATTGTGCATATAATTTTTTAAAATCGTTTTACTTAACTGTATTGAAAGAGCGTTGGTACTTACCTGATACACCTCTTCTAATAAAGGGGGAGATAGCATCCATATATGGGTTAAACCTATCCACACTCTGATTGGACTGAGTCATAATATTAAATAATTAATTAATTAGGCATGGTATATAACCCCCTATGGAGTAGCCACACCCAGCTTTCGACAAAGAAAAGAATACAGACTCATCGCTACGAATCAACTCCTTTAGCAAGAAAAATCCAACAGTAACACTACCAAGAACACCTGGCCTCGCAGGGTCAACCTGGTAATGTCTAAGTCCCTTGGGGCACCACTTACAGAAGAGGACTGTAGCAACAAGTTGTCTAGGCCGCCTTGGATTTGCACATGTACCTGTCTCAGGAACGCTGCCAATGCCACCATCACCTACCTGAAGACTTGAGGTGCAGATGACAACCAGATGGGTAAGGCTCGGTACTGGAAGTGGTGCCCAAGGTAACAAAACCTGAGAAACTGTCAGTATTCAGGGGCTATAGGTATGTGCAGGTAGGCCTCAGTAAGGTTGATGGATGTGAGAACATCTCCCTGCCTAATACCTTCTAATATTGAGTGCAGTGAACACATCTTAAACCTGCGATAATGCGCATAGCGGTCAAACTATTTAAAATCAAAAATAGTTCTCCAGCCACCCCAAGCCTTTGGGATCCCAGAGAGAATGGAATAATAACCCTGATCCTGTTAAACTGGAGGCACCAGTTGGATAGCCCTAATGTCCAATAGGTGTTGAATGGCTTCCTGCATAAGTCGCCTCCGAGTTGGGTTATCTGAGACCTGATGGTTGATTGTACCCACGCATCGGAGGTAGAGGAGTCCCAACAATCTGCAAAATATGCCAAGCATCCCCCGATGAGGGGAGAGCTGGGCCCAGAATTAATTCTTGCGGAAGAAGAGTGCCGCCTCCTTCGCCCCCATGAAAGGGCTGTTTCTGCTGTCTACCCTCTGCTGCCTATCCAGTTGATATCTCTGGCTGGGGGCATAGCCTCCGTGGTACAGCCTGAAACCTGACTGACTGAAATCAGACCCCTTAAAAGAAGATCTGTAGTCCTGACCCCAGAATAAAGGACCGTAGTCCTGACCACAGAAATCGGAGCAACGGGGCTAGGGCACCGCCCAGAAATTGGCCTTCCTAGGAGCTGTAAGAAGCACCTTCCATTTGCCCTAATTCTCAATTAAGAAAAGGTCAATAGACGCCCCAAAGAAGGACCCTCCAGCAAAGGGGGATAACGCCAGGCGTCATATGTAGCGCGTATCAGCTTGCCACAGCTGCAGCCTATGGATGAAGCAACTGCCCCGAAGGCAAACCTGGCTGCGGCTAAAGTGATGCCCGAAGAAAATTGGATGGCTGCCACCAGTTTGTTGATGTCCTGATGTGACCTGAAATCTGCTATTGGTGTTTGCTTCTGAAGATCCTGCAATCAAAGCAAAGAAGACTGGTTAACAAAGGAGGCAGTGGTAGCTGCTCTCACTGCCCAGGCAGCAGCCTGATGACCCCTTTGTAAGGTGAGGTCAGCCCTTTTTGTCAATTTCATTGTAATTTTAGTAAAAAGACAATAAAGATTTTTACTATTATTATTATCATCATCCTCTGGCTTCAGAGGGACCTCTGGTTCTCTGGCCATGTTTGCAGATGCATGCAGGGCCGTGACAGGTGCATCAATAGTGGGTTGCAACAGCACCTGAACCATGCCCTTGTCCACATTAATGAATGTTTTGCCAGTGGAAGTGGGGATAGAGCCAGATGCTGGAGATGCCCACTGGCGCTTGACCAGGTCAAGGAAGGACTTGGGGGTGGGAACGTGTCAGCCTCAATAGCCTTTTCCTCAAATATAGTCTCGGCAAAAAAGGCCTGCGGTTGCACCAGGGGTTCCGATGGCTTTTTGCCAAATTTGGCCGATGCCTTAGCTTGAAAGAGCAGACACTTAAACAATGAGGCTGAAACAAACTGAGAAGGAAGGCTTAGAAGGGCGTATGCCCTCATCCCCTGAAAGTTTCTCCTCTCTGATTTCGCCCTCTTCAGATTCAGACTCACTATTGTCATGGGAAGAAACAGGGGAGACTCCTGACCATCTATCCCCACAGGAGCTGCAGATGGAGGAGCAACCTGTGGCTGAATCTGAGGCTGTTGGAAAGCAGCAACGCTGCACTGCTGGAAAGCCCTGAACATTAGGTCCTGAAATCGGGGGGGCCCAAGTGGGGTAATTGAGCAACACCAACCCCAGCGGATGTAGAGGGAAGAGGAAGAGGTGAAGCCCCCATGGGGCAGTGCGTGGGGGCAACTGCCAACCTTGGCTAGAACCCCGGAGGCCTGAGGAGTCAATGGGGATCCTCACATGGAGGGAGGGATCCTCCTCTGCAGCTCTCCCAGGCGAAGAGAGTGCAGACTGCCTCACTTTAGTGCTCAGGACAAGAGAAGACTTCTGGCTGCTGGTACTTTTATAAATGCTTTTTAGTGCCTCATGCCTCTGCTTCTCATACTTAAAGGCAGGCTTAGGGGATTTTGAATCCCAATTTGGCCCCTTTTGAGGCTTGTGGTTCCATATGCTCTTTCTTCCCCTTTGCCTTGTGGCCATGGGGGAAATTACCACTGCAGGAGCCTCTGTTCCTTCCGTGGGGCCATTGGTCGTAGTCGCGAGGACCTGACTCCAATCATTGTCCTCTGAAGCTGAGGCGGCAGCCATTTTGGTTCTTGATTCAGGCAGGCTTCAAAATGGCCGTTCATGCCAAAGGCCACTGACAGAGGCTTGAATATAAAGTAAAAGAGCGGCTTTGCTGCATAGAGCTGCCGCACGCCTGTCCCCTTCTCCAAACCAGCCTTCAGAAGCTGACTGGACTTTGTTATTTTCCAAAAGGGGTAATAAGGAGGCACAATTTATTTAGGCCCAGTGGAACAGCCCTCACAGTTGACAGAGGCCTGTCAGTTGTGGGAAAGCCTGCCCGCCACTGTTAGATTAGACAAAGGATTCTGACTCAGGCATCGTCAAACAACAGGAACGTTTATTCACAACTATTTACAATACACTAGAATCATTACTGGGAAGGTTTCCCTGTCTGACAGCTGCTTATATACAGCTTCAGGCGGGAAACCTTTTAGCAAGCAAGCTGCAACATTGTATCTATTTTCTAGACAGAATCCGGCCAGCCGCGTCTTAGCCAATCAGACGCGGCTGCCGGCTCCGTTCCGGAATGCGGTGACTCAGAGTTTACCAGACTTGCTGGCATGGTCGTAGACCTGAGGACTTAACAGCCACCCCTGAGGGTTAATATTTTTCGCCCGAACAAGGCCTAACAGCCGAGGCTGTTGGTGCGGCCCGCCTCCTGAGCACCAGAAATCTTCCCTCCCCCACACCTGGCTTGACAGCAGCAGCTTTGGAAGACAGAAGACGTGGCGCGGGCAATAGAAGGACTCAGGCAGGAGGCTAGAGGGGTGGCTGACAAACCGAAGGCCTGGGCCCGTGGCTGCCACTGACAGGAAACTCTGAGTCCTGCTTGCTGCTGAGGTGTGGGGGGCCCTGTCTACTCACAATGCCACCAATCCTGACAGAAATAAGCACAGAAGGCCGAACACCAAGAGTTGGAACACCGAACAGTCCCAGAGCTGGACTGAGTCGGAAACTGGGTGTGGCTACTCCGTAGGGGGTTATATACCATGCCTAATTAATTAATTATTTAATATTATGACTCAGTCCAATCAAAGTGTGGATAGGTTTAACCCATACATGGATGCTATCTCCACCCTTATTGAGAATAGAGAATTTTTTTAAATGGTTCACTTCAATATATAGTGTTATTCTATGCTTAACATGGTTATATTTTAAATTATTACAAGGAATATCTTTAAATGGTTTCAGTATACATTATTGCTGTTAGAATACCTTGCAATTGTATCATTTTGAGGAATACTTAACAATGGTTTTTAAGGATATTTTTATTTGTAGAATATCTTTTTTTAATTATTTTAGGGAATTTTTATTTTGTAATTGTTTATAAAATATTTTTTTTCAAGAAATGTTATTCCTTTTTGCAAATGTTTTCTTTGAGATGCAATATATTGCTTTTAAGTGTTCAGACCAGGTTTATTTGTCTCAAAGTGGCTGCTTTTCTATGGGCTGCCAAGTTGGTGCAAGGCAGCTTTGCCAGAAAGAGTGTGTTTCACTCTGGTTGTCTAGGTAATTCTTAGGTGATTGCTGGTTCTGTGAGCTTCCTGGCACTGTCCTTTATATAATTTCCCACAATGCCTTGATGGTTTTTATTCCAGTGGCTTTGTCTAGGTTAGGGGAAAAATTGGTTTCATTTTTAGCCTTTTGTAGGGGGGGGGGGATTCTTACTTTTGGGTGTTTTCCTGGCACTGTCATAGTTTGTGTGGGTGTGTTATTAATGTGTACAGTTGTACACATTAATAACAATCAAGTACTACTAATATTTCCTCTTTACATTTTAGTGACCTTTCCTTACATAATTGGTATTGTCTTTCATACTTTTGGATTTCTGTTTTCTGTTTCTGTTACTTAGCAATTGCTAAAACAAATCCCACATGAAAAAATGTTCAAAGCCTTCTTGATTTTAACTGTCACTTTATTTATTGCTGCACATTGTAATATTTATTCATTTTCATATCTCTGGTTTTCCACTGTTGTGCAAACATAATTCCAGCAGCTAACGTGTGAAATTAAATATACAAAATATTTCTGGTTTTAATTCTATATCTTGCTTTACCATTGCTTCTAAGCACTAACTGTTGAATAGATACTTTGACCGACCTAAGTACTGAACCTAATTCATATTTTACTTTTTTTTGGAACTGAGAACTAAACTTTAGCAAAAGGAAATCTGCATTGCTTTGTGAATCTACCTATGAGATTCATTCTTGATCTAACTGCTTGGATGAAAGACTATATCTTTCCTGTATGTTCATATCTTTCCTGTTTGTTGGGGATCATCCTTCCTGAAAAGACTGTACATTGTTGGTTGTAAGTAGAGGTCCCCTCTGTTACCTGTAGTCCTCAGTTTACAACCACAATTGAATCCAATATTGTTTTATTTCTGTTGCAGTTAGTATTATTTAACATCATAATAATAATAATAATAATAATAATAATAATAATAATAATAATAATAATAATAATAATAATAATAATAATAATAATAATAATAATAATAATAATAATAATAATATTTAATTTTGTATACCGCGTCCTCTCCCCAAGGGGACTCGGAGCGGTGCACAGGGAAATTAAAACATATAAAATATATACAAACAATAAATACAATAGATAAAAGCAGATTAAATTGATTGTCCCTGCGCTAAAAACCCCCATTAAAACTAAATTCCCTAAACACCCCAAAGGTAGAGACTAACCAAGGCCGGCCAAGCAGAAAAAGTGTGTTTTCAGTTTTTGACAGAAGGAGCGGAGGTCCGTAGTTGCTCTAATGTCGGGGGGGAGGTCGTTCCAGAGGGCTGGGCCCGCCACAGAGAAGGCCCTTCCCCTGGGCGTCGCCCGCTGACACAGTCTAGTGGACGGCACCCGGAGAAGTCCCTCTGTGGGAGCGGATCGGCCGTGAGGATGTATGGGGCAGGATCCGATCCCGCAGATAGCTAGGTCCCGAGCCATGGAGCGTTTTGAAGATGACAACCAACACCTTGAAGAAGAGATGAACATAATGAAGAAGAGACAACAGAGTATGACTGCTTTCTTCTCCAAAAAACCAAGAGTTGAGGAATCACCTGGTCCACAACAGTCGCCAGCACCAGCACCACAAGCACAACCACTTCCACTACTTGAGGTTGGAGAAAGCAGCAAGTCCATCTCCTCCACTAAAGTTCCACAACTTCCTGACTGCTGGAATTTGCAGCAGTACAGACACTTCAAGGACAAGTATGATGGAATGGCAGTATCCAACAAGAAGTTGGGTTGTGAGTACTGTGCAAAACCCTTGTTCTCATTAGAGAAGGGTATTCATGTTTCCAAAGAGTGGAAGCATTTCCAGGTTGTGGCGGCAGGGAAAAGTAAGGATACACATCAAGCATCGCTCAGAAAAAAATTAAAGGAACATTTTCAATCAAAAGCACACCTTATTTGCATGGAGACCAGTAAGCAATGTGAGCAGGATGCTTTCACCAAATCCATAGATAAGTCAACTGACAGATATTTAGCCAGTACTTGCACAATATTTTCTACTGCTTATGATCTGGCGCAAAGATGTAGACCATTCTCAGACATCGAAGCACAGGTAAATCTGCTGGAAACAGCTGGAAAGGATGTGGGAGTTGGCTTGCATTCACAGAGATCTGCGGTGAAAATAATTGAATTCATTGCAAACGACATCAAAACCACCATATTCTCCGAGATTATTGCAAAGGATTTAAAGGTGTGCCTAATAATCGATGAAGCCTCAACACTTTCAATTAAAGCAGTGCTGATAGTTTTTGTTAGAGTTGAGCATCCAGCATGCCCAACAACCATTTTCGTTGAGCTCCTGGAATTAGAGAAACAAGATGCGGAGACCATATTTTCTGCAGCAATGGAAAGCTTGCATAGAGTTGGGTTTACCACCGAATATCTACAGAAGAATTTAATTGCTTTCTGCTCCGATGGTGCCAACGTTATGCTTGGAAGAAAATCTGGAGTCAGTGCCAGAATAGCTCGAGACTTCCCAAACATTGTAATCTGGCACTGCTTGAACCACCACTTCCAACTTGTGCTGGATGATGCAATAAGAGAAGTAAAGCAAGTCAACCACTTCAAGATCTTCCTTGATAGAATACACACCATTTTCCAGAAATCCATCACCAGGCAGAATCAGCTTTTCCAAATCTCTAAACAATTGGGCAAAGACGTTGTGAAGATTGGCAGAGTTTTGGGACCAAGATGGGCTGCCTGTAGTTTAAGGACAACAATAGCTGTGTGGCGTGATTATCCAGCGCTACATCAGTTTTTTCTGGGTAATGAAAGCTTTCCAGGCATGGCTTCCCGTTTTGAAAATCTTAATTTTTTGAAGGATCTGGCCCTCATGATTGATATCCTAAGTGAGATTTCTCTTCTATCAAATACCCTGCAGGGGAGAGAGACAGATATCATCAAGGCTGAAAAGTTAGTAGTGTGAACAATCAAAGCTTTTGAAGCACTTAGACATAAAAAGGGCAAATATGAAACAAAACTTGTTGAAATGCTAAAAACACAAGTCTTCAAAAACCTAAACTTAGCTCCGAATCAACGATTTGTTGCCCTTCCTCGTGACAAGTTTCTGTCAAGCATCATCACCAATTTGAAGAAAAGGCTGATGAATTGCGACCATCTAAAAACAGGTAGCCTATTGCCAGCTGCAAACAAGTTACACTTTATCACATATTTGGAGCCAGATTACTGGAAAATTGAAGATGTAGTTGTTCCATGGCCTGAGGCAGAGACAGCCTTGCTTGCATTTGAGGACATTTTTAATTACGAAATTATTTTCAGCGACTACAGAGATTTTTTGGAAAATGTCCTACAAAATCCAGACAAGTATAAAATTCCTGACAGCATCAGAAAAGCTAGAGCTATTGTCAGGACAATTGCTGTTAGTTCAGCAGAGGCGGAAAGGGGGTTCTCAACAATGAACCTCATATGTTCAGAGCAAAGAACCCGCCTAACTGTTCCAAACATAAGTAATCTGATGGTGATATGTATTGATGGCATACCTGTTAAGGAATGGGACCCAATGGCTACAGTGAAAGAGTGGCTCAGAGCACACCACCACACAGCTGATGATGCACGAGTAAAGAAAAGAAAAGCTCCAGCTGAAGAATCTGGAAGCCTGAAAACATTGTGGGAATATCAACACTCAAGAAGAAGAAAGCAATAACACAAGTAAGTACTTGAGTGTATCTCTTTCATTGTGTTATTCTTATTTAAGGTGTAAATGCAGGCAATTAAAGCCTTGCTTTCTGTGTCTCTCCTTTGCGCAGGTTATTGAAGCCATGTGATACGGTGGTGTGCAGAAGACCGGCAAGCCAATGATCCTTCCTCTGTAAGTAGCTGTCTTCCCTGCTGGGTGTGCTATGTGCTGGGTTCATCCTTGTTTGATATAGTAAAGTGTAGGCAATTAAAGCCTTGCTTTCTGTGTCTCTCCTTTGCGCAGGTAATTTCCGTCTGAAATTAAAAACATATTTTTTCTGCTTGGCCGGTCTGGGATAGTCTCTCTCTATGGGGTTTTAGTGTATAGTGGGAATTTTAGTTTAGATTGGGTATTTTAGCACAGGTACTATTTAATTTGTTTTTAAGATGTTCTTGATTGTATATTTATGGTTTTTAGTTTCCCTGTGCACCGCTCCGAGTCCCTACGGGGAGAGGAGCGGTCAAGAAATTAAACTATTATTATTATTATTATTATTATTGGAGCAAGGTGGTGAGTTGCTGGTGCAGAAGACGCAAAAAAGGACAGTAATTTTCCTTTTCTATTATTTTGTGTGCTTGTTTCATGCAGTGCAAGCAATTAAAGCCTTGCTTTCTGTGTCTCTCCTTTGTGCAGGTTATTGAAGCAAGATGGTGAGTTGCTGGTGCAGAAGACCAGCAAGGCAGTAATCGTTCCTCTGTGAGTAGCTGTCTTTATTGTTTGGTGTGCTAGTTTTATCCTAATGCAGTGCATGCAATGGAAGATTTTATTTCTGTGTCTCTACTTTGTGCAGGCCATTCATTGGAGTAAGTGATACTGAAGACTGGCAAGAACAGTCATCTTCCTTCTGTAAGTAGCTCTTTTATTTTTTTTTGTACTTATTTTAAACTTATTGTAGTTCATCCATTGGGGCAAAGTATTCAGTGACATCATCTTGGCCACTCCCACTCGGTCACATGGCTGGCAAGCCACTTCCACCCAGTCACATGGCCGGCAAGCCACTCCCACCCGGTCACATGGCCGGCAAGCCACTCCCACCTGGTCACATGGCCGGCAAGCCACTCCCACAAAGAAGCTACACCCACAGAATAGGTTCCAAAAATTTTGAAACCCACCCCTGATTCAGTCATAGGTATCACTACACTGCAGCATTGCAACACAACTTTAGTAATCCAGATGGGAAAAGACGAGGGCATGAGTAACTGGGTGCAGGGCATCCCGATCCCGAAAGGGACGCAACTGGTAGATCCGATGAACCTAATAAAAAGCCCCCCTGGTGACAGCCATCATATGATCTTCCAGGGACAGCCGTGTATCCAGGAGGACACCCAAGTTGCGAACCTTTCCTGTGGGTGCTAAGGTCTCACCCCCCCCATAGCCAGTGATGGAACCAGCTGACTGTAACGGGACGCTGATAACCACAGCCATTCGGTCTTGGAGGGGTTGAGTCTGACCCTGTTCTTCCCCATCCAGATCTGCATAGCCTCCAGGCACTGGGAGATCACGTCAAGGGCAACATTGGGGTGGTCTGGGGACAAAACGTACAGCTGCGTATCATCAGCATACTGATGGAACTTTACCCCCAAACCCTGAATAATCTCATCCAGTGGCTTCACATAGATGGTTTTTTTAAATAAAAGTTTATTATTATTTTTTTTGACATAAACACAAATAATACAAACTTCACAATAAAAAACGCCAATTTTACTAAGTCATTTTTCCTTACCAACTATCAATTTTTAAGAATGTATCATTTTATCACAGGTTTCTATAATGTTCTTCAAAATTTATCACTTATTTTTCATATCAATTATTACAATTCTTATATCCCAATTCCAATCTTACTAGTTGTTTTAACATCCTTTTATATAAGACATAATTGTTTACTGGCATTCTATTTATAAAATCAATCAAAAGAGCGAAAAAAGAAAAAGAAAAACAATATCGACAGATAAATAGGTTTGAATGAGTTTAAGAAGAAAAAGCCCACTCTGGATAATGTCCTACAGAGGACATTCTAGTCGGGTATCCATAAATTCTGTGCCCCTCTGGAATAGTTATTATTCATAAGTAATCTCATTTTATTAATTTTAAATCTAACAATTTTATCATGTAATTTAATATCAATATCCACATTTCTTATCAAGTATTTTAACTTCAATCTATTTCTTCTTTAAATAATATCTTTAGGTCCTGGCTAGCTATTAATATCCCTTATTTAATCCCATCATATCCCTATAGATTCCATATAATTGTCTAGGCTTTTTATAGGTGGCTGTTAATTAATTGATCATTTACCAAGAGTATTCTATAATCATCTAAATAACATAACTTCCCATCTAAAGATAAGCAAATATATATCATTAACTAAAACATTTATTATAATTAGTCTTATTGTAGGCATCTATGGTTATTATGAACAATCAATTAACTGATAATCCTTGATGATAATTTAAACACAGCCTAATTAGTTATTACTCATCAAGGGATAGAAATTCCTTTTTTCAGCCGTTATCTTTCCAACAGTGAATTGAATTTGTCTCTTTTATGGTTCATGTTCACCATCTCTTTTTTTTCCCCTTCCCAGGTTCTTTGCAAACTTCCATTAGCATCTTGTGATCCAATATAGCTATCCAATCATGACGCTGACCAACTCTTTTGCTCATATATTGTTTATTTTTAAATGTGAAGTTTATTTCTGATGTGGTTTCTCCTTTCTTTCCCTTTCTTCTTTCTTCCTTTTGCCAGTCAGGTTGAAATCCAAATTTCTGATAAGGTCTTGATGTTATCCCCTTTCCTGTACTTTCCCCTTCATTTAATAGTTTTGCATCCTCGTTATCCTCCTCAGTTGAATCCAGTTTGTTATCACAATTGCTTTCCTTTTCTTCCTTAATTTCTTTAATTTCTTCACTTGATATAGTAAATAATTTTCTATCAAATATTGTATGGTATTTTTTTATTTCATTCAGAATTTCAGCCAGAAGCTCCTGATTTTCTGCAGTGTATATATCTATATGCATAGACATTTTGGCAAATCCACAAAATAAAGAAACGTAAATCCAATTACCTTGTTAGTGGTTAATTTGTCTCTATTAGTTTGTCTCTATTCAATGTTTCCAGAAATTTATCTGCTCTCAAGTGTCCACCCACGATTTTTCCAAGAGCGCCACAATGTAACAAAGTAGTTTAAATAGCTTAAAAATGTTTCAATTTTTTTTGTTAGAAGACGAACCAAAGCCGAAAGAAATAAAGATATAGTCCTTGATTAAGTTTTAAAATGCGCAATAAAATATCCAAGTAATTGGATTGACTTCCGGCTCTCGACGGTGACAGTAGTGCTTCCAAGCGCTCCTGCCGCTTGCTTTTCTTGCTGGCCCCCTCGGGGGCCCAGGGAGTTTGGGTTAACTCCTGGCCGTACGGACGGCTGCGGGAGCATCCGTATCGATGGCGGTCGGCGGAATCCTTTTTCCTGCTTCGTCCCAGGAGCCAAGAGGGCAGAAAGCGGGGGGGGGGGATCCCCTCGCCAACGCTTGCTGGAAATTTAAAGAATAAAGAAGACGACAGAAATGCCAGATCTGGTGAAGTGCAATGGGAATCTTCCTGACAGAAAAAGAAAGTGGACTGTGAGTTTTTGATTCTTTACAATTTGATCTAAAATGGAAGAAAGATAGAGGGGGGAGTTTCAGTTTGAAGAAGCCCCCCCTTGCAAAAAGCGGCTGCTGAAAATGCTCTTTAAGTAGAGCAGAGATAGTGCCAGCCGGCCCGACAGCCTCCACCTACTGGTTGAGCGCAGAGGGCCTCCAGTCAGCCAGCACGGCCTCTGTAGGGAGCGGATGGACTGATAGCCCCCCAACTGCCCGGGTGCACCTGCCGAAGGCTCCAGGTGGCCGGCACTGCATCTGCAAGGACCCTCCGGCAAGACAGCCCCCAGCCGTCCCCAGGTGAGTGCAGGAGGTTTCAGGCGGCCGGCAAGGCTCCTGCAAGGGTCTGCCAACCCGAGAGTCTCCTTCCTGGCCCCGGGGGGGGGGGGCGCTCGAGGCTCCAGGTGACCGGCGTGGCCTATTCAATGGCCAGTCGGCCCGACAGCCTCGTAGAAGACCAACGGGCAAGCGCGGGGCCTCCGGACAATTTCTTCCAAGAGATTCTTCAGTACAGAGAGTTGGCTACCGAACAGTCCCAGAGCCGGACTGAGTCGGAAACTGGGTATGGGTGCCCCTTAGGGGGTTATATACCTAGCTAATTAATTATTAATTTGACTCAGTCCAATCAGAGTGTGGATAGGTTGAACCCCATACATGGATGCTATCTCCACCCTTATTGAGAAGGAAACTTTCACTACTCTTTTCCCCTTCCTGAGGCGGGACGGCAAAATGGCGTTTTCTTTGTTCCAGTGGAAAAGTTTTTATTGACTTGTTGCATTCCCTCAGCTGAGTGAAATTGAAAAGACTTTACTCTCAAGGTTCTCTCGTGAAACCCCTGGTGTGCCCCAGGTGGAACTCTCCTTATTGATTCCGGATTTACAAGACAATTGACTCTGGGCTTCCTAACAAATTAGAACACTGACTTTGTCTCTTCCTGACGCTGCAAGTTTTCACAGACTGCTTCTCCTTGACGCCATTTATATGGTAAACACATAAAGCCACAGAAAGTCACAGATGCCTCACAAAAAGAAATCTCCGACCGGGAAGTCCCTCCCAGCTCAGATGACAGTGAGAGCTACCCCACCCCTACAACAAGGCAGAATTACAATAATGTTACAAGGGCCAACAGGAGGAAAAAAGGAGACAACACTTGACAACATAATGAAAGAAATACAAGATATGTGGAAAGCTTTGACAAAAGATATAGGAGATCTAAGAACAGACCTACAGGAGACGCAAAAAGCTACAGTGACCAACCAACAGGACATCATTGAATTAAAGGAGAAAGTAGTTGAGATGACAGCAGAAATAAAGGAACTGCAAAAAGACTCAGTGGAATTTTCCACACATATATCTAAATTTGAATTTGAAAGAATGTCTTTCTTCCTTAGGTTTCAGAACATTCCTGAGAAAGAAGGGGAAAATTTGAGAGATTTAATGAGTGAAATCTTAGCAGACTATGTAAAAAAAAGCAAAGAATATCTTTGGGGAGAAATAGATTTGATTTATAGAATTAACTCAGCATATGCTAGAATAAATGAGGTACCCAGAGAAATTCATATTAAATTTTTAAGGAAGTCCACATGGGATGCAATACTGAGGGCGCAGCGAGAGGGACCATTGAAGTTTGAACAAAAAGACATTAATATACTAAAAAAGATACCAAAAAGTGTAAGAGAATTGAGAAGGAAATATTTTTTCCTCTCCAGGAAGCTATATGAAAATGGCACCTGGTTTAAGTGGTTAATGCCTGGGGGATTGTTGGTATTCTGGGAAGGAGGTAGAATTAAAATTAAAACAACAGGGGAGGCTGAGACCTTTCTTTTAAAAAATTCCTCAATCCTGGGTGATAATGAAGAAGGAACGGGAGAAGCCAAGGCCCCATCCGCCGAGGCGAGGGAAAAGGAGGGTGCAATAGCAAAGAGATGCTGTAATTCTTGAAACGGGCATTCCGGCATTGCCTGGTGGATGGCACCCGGAGAAGTCCATCTCTGTGCGAGCGGATGGGGCGGAGGGATGTATGGGGCAGGATACGGTCCCGCAAATACCTAGGCCCCATGCCATGGAGCGCTTTAAAGATGGTAATCAACACCTTGAAGTGCACCCGAAAGGCCACAGATAGCCAATGCAGCTCGCGCAGGAGCGGTGTTACGTAGGAGTATGTCGAGGCTCCCAAGATTCCCCACGCGGCCGCATCCTGGACTAGCTGTAGCCTTCGAGTGCACCTCAAGGGGAGCCCCATGTAGATAGCATTACAGTAGTCCAGACGGGATGTCATGGGTGCTTGATTGATTGTGCGAAGGGCGTCCCGGTCCAATAAGGGGCGCAACTGGCGTACCAGACAAATCTGGTAGAAAGCCACCCTGGCCACGGCCGTCACATGATCTCCCATGGACAGCCGGGAGTCCAGGAGGACGCCTAAGTTGCGCGCCCTATCCACGGGGGCTAGATGTTCGCCCCCAATGGCCAGTGATGCTATCAGCTGGTTGTACTGGGACGTCGGAAACCACAGCCACTTGGTCTTGGATGGGTTGAGTCGTAGCCTGTTCCTCCCCATCCAGACTCGCATGGCCTCCAGACACTCGTAGCCTGTTCCTCCCCATCCAGACTCGCATGGCCTCCAGACACTTGCACGGCCTCTAAACACATAGTGTGCTCCTATGTAGTTCTTGCCCCCTGGAGAAGGTAACAGGTTGAAGGTAACAAATGTGGCAACAATTGGATAGATTTGCAGGCAGACTCAAAGATACTTCGGTATTTACAGTAATCCCTCGTTTTTCGCGGCTAATCAGGACCGGACCCTTCCGCGAAAGCCGAAAAACCGTGAAGTAGGATTCGCCACTAGGAATGCTCCCCCCCCGCGCGCGCCTCAGCCTTGGTGCTCCTGTGGAAAAGTGGTGGACTTGGGGAAGGAGTGAGGAGGGGAGGGGTGGCCGAAATGGCTGCTTCCCTCCTCGGCTGGGGAGCAGCAGTAGGCAAGTCAATGCGGCAGCCTCCTCAGTGAGGGAGCAGCGCCGCGGCGGGTGGAGCGAGCGAGCCACCAACCGACCCCCGCGCGTCCCGTCGCCGACTGCAGCTCGGCGGGCGAAGGGGCGAACTGGGAAGCTGACGCACCCCCCCATCTCTCTCTCTCCCCCCCCCACTCCGTAACCCCGGATGCCCGCTGCCGCTGCGGCGCCTGAAGCATGGGAGCGCTCACCAGCCGGCAGAACGCCGGAGTGGAAGAGGTGGATATCCCATCCAATTCCCTCTACAGATACCTCCCGAAATCTGGTAAGGCGGAGAGAGCAAGGCGGTATGTATGTGTGTGTGTGGCGAATTTGCGAGAGGTTTGCGGGGAGTCCCGCCTGGCAGGGTTTTGCGCGCGCTCCGTACTCCGGGTTGAGGGAATGGCGAGCAGCGGCTGCAACCCCGGAGCTCGGCTAGGCGAGGGCTAGAAAGGCGAGCGGCGGGACGGACCCTTGCTGTCAATACCTCTTCCCCCCCCTCCCAAAATCTCCCCTCTTGCGCTTTTTCGCAGCTGTCCCGTCGTTCTCTCGCCAGTGGGGCTGCTCCCGTGATGGGGTGGTTTTTTCTTCTTCTTCTTTCTTTTCCCCCACTGAGGAGTTTCCCGAGAGTTTTGGAGGGTCAGGAGAACGACCCTCTTTGCAACGCCGCCTATTGCAAGCTCCGGCTGCTTGGGAGGGTGGTTATTTATTTATTTATTTATTTTTCTTCCCGCCTCCTCTTTCTCGCCGGCGTGCAAGGATTGCGGCGCCGGCAGCGGCTGGGATGAAAATAGTGACATTCGTGGTGGCATCGTGTTTGGGGCTAAAAGCTGCTTTTCGTTCGCGGCAGCAACTGCTCTTTGGGAATTCTTGCTTGAAAAGAACAGGACTCCTTCGCACGGTCCTGAATTGAGATCCACCTCCCTCCCCCCCAATCCCTAATTAAGAAGCCCCTGGTAAATTCTTGTCTGTCCTGTGGTCGATTTTTGTTTGCATTTTTTTTAAGAATACTATTTTTGAAAAACCCGCGAAGCACTGAAGCCGCGAAAAATGAGGCCGCGAAAAACGAGGGATTACTGTATCTCCTTTGGGCTCAAAATCAATCAAAGCAATATCTTGAAAATTTGACCAAGAGGTTTTTCATAGCAAATTATCATTACTACTACAGAATGTTTTAATCATGTTGTTCTGAGGGAACTTAGAATGAAAATGTGATGTGCCTATATTTCCAGAATAGGCTCCACACAATACTGGAAAGTCCTATCCTTCCTCTTTGCCCTGGAGGAGATTAACCAGAACACCCAAATCTTACCCAACATCACCTTGGGCTACAATATTCATGACAGCAGTTCCAACATAAGAGGCACTTTGGAGGCTTTGCTGGACCTGCTTTCAAAGGGAGAGGCAAATGTTCCAAATTACAGCTGTGGAAAGAGGAAAAACTTGCTGTTGGTTCTTGAAGGATCTGATGTAGACATGTCCATCTATACTTCAAATTTGCTGTACCCCTACAAGGTCCCACAGGTAGGTCTCTCCAGCCATGACTGCATGGCCATTTGAATGGGGTTAAGTTCCCCATGGCCATGATGGGCACCAAGAGTTGGGAGAGAAGATTCAAGAGTCTGAATTATATGTGAAACTACCAGGACTTTTGTCTGGATTGAAGAATCCTATGGGCTATTTGGGGAAGAAAAAATTTATGGCAGGTGGTGATGGGAGATGGCAGAGCCTACTGTTTTTCTAACAGCATACCAGTAAAAATAGCTAAAAATACAGCAGCAAGAAAATATTTTATTAAAGATTGAAAAAATAGAATATCTGTGCATACAAGCACCATGACACACAAATACATATATTTCAATAAAGAACACAATGGATATTATAATAGCAAGTAATTTCTTCTTAAGATAGGAACTATTATTATAAAACAAACATCTTGATCCATGCTGTTTGTTTACTTTTTAATTTTATTATCATTATATCTGATCTGATAAAAAGTCAAAATATTATTCTGTTTTACATTAACATTTGGAACTGAAGACCTCCAAAGTCCCTTCCAACTCTGGTATTGTATTGTATTGTATTGTATTGTATTGTATTGTATTGTATTGTATTGTATTGTATTGTATTGTATTGTATTGTATTGTATTGTATTGTATTAATTAATATTGATAAAATATCCATTTTTCCTTCTCCCTTAATTACTTTTAATATAATAGACTATAGACAATGTAGTTTTATTGTATAAATAGCATTGTATCCAAAGAACAAATTGTAAAACAGTAGAGAAATTGGTGCATGTGACTAGATTTAATCATATGTAAAACATTAACCTAGCTTTTAATTCACATTTATGAATATACTTTTAGTGGTCTAGTAGCTTTACTCAGCTACTAGTAGCTATACCATCGACCATGGTATCCTTTTGCACAGACTGGAGGGGTTGGGGTTGGGTGGCACCGTTTTACGGTGGTTCTCCTCCTTCCTCTCTGATCGGTCGCAATACGTGTTGACGGGGGGGCAGATGTCGACTTCTAGGCCCCTCGCATACGGGGTACCGCAGGGGTCGGTCCTCTCGCCACTCCTATTCAACACGTATATGAAGCCGCTGGGTAAGATCATCCGTGGTTTTGGGGTAGAATACCATCTGTACGCTGATGATACCCAGTTGTACATCTCTACCCCAAGCCACCCCAACGATGCCGTTGAGGTGATGTCCTGGTGTTTAGAGGCTGTCCGGATCTGGATGGGCAGTAACAAACTCAACCCGTCCAAGACCGAGTGGTTGTGGTTCCCGGCTTCCCGATTTAGCCAGTTGACACCATCGCTGGCCATGGGGAATGAAAATTTGGCCCCCGTGGATAGAGTGCGCAATTTAGGAGTCCTCCTGGATTCCCGGTTGTCCCTTGAGGATCAGGTGGCGGCCATGGCCAGGGGGGCATTTTACCAGGGTCGCCTGGTCCGTCAATTGCGCCCCTTACTGGACCGGGATGCCCTTCGCACAGTCACTCAAGCACTCGTGACTTCTCGTCTGGACTACTGCAATGCTCTCTACATGGGGCTCCCCTTGAGATGCACTCGGAGGTTGCAGTTGGTCCAGAATACGGCAGCGCAGGTGATCATGGGAATCTCAAGACATTCCCACATAACACCACTCCTGCGCGAGCTGCACTGGCTACCTGTGACCTACCGGGTGCGTTACAAGGTTTTGATGACCATATTCAAGGTGCTCCATGGCACGGGGCCTAGCTACCTTCGAGACCGTCTCTTGCCCCATACATCCCTTCGACCGACTCGCTCCCAGGGGAAGGGCCTTCTCTGTGGTGGGCCCTACCCTCTGGAATGGCCTACCTTCCGACCTCCGTTCCATCACAGACCTCCGCTTGTTTCGCCGGCACCTAAAAACTTTTTATTTTCATCTGGCCGGCCTAGCATGATCTACTCCACACCCATTATTTTATAACAAATCAAAACTGTAATTTGGGTTTTAAATTTAACTTTTTTTAAGTTAAGCAGGATATGGATTTAATTTCGTTATTATTTAATAATATTTTGTATTTATGTATAATTGATTTTAAATCTCTGTTCGCCGCCCCGAGTCCCTTTATGGTGAGATGGGTGCGGGCTATAAATGTGAAAAATAAATAAATAAATAAATAAACTGGAATGTTTGAATGTTTTTTGAGATCTCACACAAACCAACTTTTATCTCATTGTGTGAAGATGTGGAATTATATGGTATTCAGATCCATCTTCAACTGGCAGAGATTCCACAGTTTGCAAATATGTAAATATAAGCACTGATTTAGTATCTGAGGAGGTGCAGTCCTATCCTTTAATAACATAATTTGAATAAATCTCCTTTTCTGTCTTAGAAGAGGCAGTCTACCTGCTTCAATTAACAGTTTTGCTTTGAGCCTGTTTCCATATATCAGGGTTATGGAAATGCCAGATAATATTTGGAAAATTGGAGAGAAGTTGACATGTTGAATATGATTGTTTCTTTTAATTTTCCTTTCTACCACCTAGTCCTGTTCAGCTATATTGATGATAAAATAATTTTGCTTCCTTCATTCTGAAACAATCTGATAACAGCTTCCAGGTGTCTCACATCTATTAGGCTTGGTCACTAATAATCCTAAAGGGAAATCAAGTCACAGGAAAGTGAGAAGAGAAACTAAGAGAAAGAAATATCAGACCAACATTGTTTTGTTCCAAATCCAGGATAGATGGGAAACTCTTCAACTGAGCTGTGGAAAATTGTCCTTAATCCCTCAACCAATGTCTGAATTTCAGGGAAATCAGCTGTTGAATTGAGGACAATTTGAGAATCTTGTTTCCTATTTTCTTCAACTGATTCATTACTCTTTTCTATTTTAGCTTCACCCTTTCCTGCACATCTCTCAATATTACAATAATTCCTTAGAGGGAGTCTATTTGGATGAGAAAGGGGATCTGGCAGCTGACTTTGATATCACATACTGGGTGAGGTTTCCCAATTGGTCGGTTTTCAAAATGAAAGTTGGGAGTCTGGAAAAAAAAGGATGCTCAGAAGACACATTCAAGTTCAGACTGGACCAGGATGCAATCAGGAGGGCCGTGCAGGTAGATGAGGTGAGGAAGATAATATCTTTAAATTCTGCATATTACTGTGTCTTGTAATTAAAATGTCACACTAAGAAAATAAATAGGTAAGTAAACAAGTAAAGTAGAAAGCAGCCCACCCTTTCGCAGGGAAGGATGGGGATAACAGGATGAGACCAGAAGTTTTCTTTCTAGCTGTGAAGAAGTATTAGTTAGGAAATATTAGGAAGTATTAGTTAGGAAGTATTAATTTGGTTTATATATGGCACCACTGATCAAGTAAAGAGTACAGTCACAATGTGCTTTACTACTTAATTATTTAATTGCAATAGGAAACGAAACTCTAATTAAAAGAAAAGAACATAGATTATTTCCCATACTTGTAAACGTGTAAACACTGCCATTACCTGGCTGAATACTGTAGTTGCTGCACAAAAATACACCCCAATTGTAAAATCCAACAGGGAGAAAGGTCAAAAAGCCATTGCTATGACTGCTTCCCTGTATCTTCTGTCATAGGCCTACAAGAGAGTCACAGAGGTTAAGCACTTTTCCCCCTTGCTATATTCACCTATGATTCTTTCAATTATCCAAGCTTATATTCCACAAATTATAACTTGGGCCAGAGTTTTTCTTGGGTCTTTCTATTTTATGCCATATTTCACAGGAACGTCAGGTCACTTAATGCTCTTTTTCTTTATCTTCAGCCCCTGCCAAGTTCTCGGTGTGTGGATAGTTGCCTACCTGGATTTGTCAGACTGCTGGACCCCATGAAGCCAGTCTGCTGTTACAGTTGTGTTCCATGTGCTAGAGGGACCATCTCCACTCAGGAAGGTGGGTGACTTCATTGGGATAACCTGTCCATCTCTTCTTAGTTTTACAAAACACAGGAAAGTTTCTGTCCTAATGAAAGAGAGTTGTGTGTTGAAAAACTGTTTTATTAGATTCCTAAAAAGTATACAGAACTACCAAAAAAACCCTGACCAAACTGTTAAATCATACCAAACACTTAAAAATATAAAAAGGACATCATTATTAATAGAGTAGGAAGGAAAAATAAAAAAAAATACAGAATTATAAAAAGCTGGATTTATCATTTCCACATCAGGTATTTTCAAACAATAATTTCTATTTCAAAAATAGTATAAACCCTTAACTACCGTATTTATTCGACTATAACGCGCACCCGTGTATAACGCGCACCCCCTAATTTTCCATTAAAAATCGGTATAAAATTTTTATACCGATTTTTATAAAGCATGACTGACGGGCTCCACAGCTGAGGGGCGATGGAGCGATGCCGTTCCACCCTAACCGCGTCCCTTTCTGTCTCCACTTCTCCCCAGCGTCCCTTTCTGTCTCCGCTTCTTCCCCGCGTCCCTTTCTGCCTTCCGCTTCTCCCCCGCGTCCCTTTCTGCCTTCCGCTTCTCCCCAGCCTCCCTTTCTGCCTTCCGCTTCTCCCCAGCGTCTCTTTCTGCCTTCCGCTTCTCCTCAGCCTCCCTTTCTGCCTTCCGCTTCTCCCCAGCGTCTCTTTCTGCCTTCCGCTTCTTCTCAGCCTCCCTTTCTGCCTTCCGCTTCTCCCCAGCGTCTCTTTCTGCCTTCCGCTTCTCCTCAGCCTCCCTTTCTGCCTTCCGCTTCTCCCCAGCGTCTCTTTCTGCCTTCCGCTTCTCCTCAGCCTCCCTTTCTGCCTTCCGCTTCTCCCCAGCGTCTCTTTCTGCCTTCCGCTTCTCCTCAGCGTCCCTTTCTGCCTCCGCTTCTCCCCCCCCGCAGCCGCCGCCGCCCAGAAACCTGAATTTATTTATTCGAGTATAACGCGCACCCAAACTTTGAGTTCTTTTTTGGGTACAAAATTTTGCGCGTTATACTCGAATAAATACGGTATCTATGACAATTTATCAGTGTCATAGTGTCAAAATCAGTATCATTTATCAATGATACACACTTACATGTATGAGCTTTCCGTTCCGTGCATTTGTTCTTCCAGATGCTGAACATTATGTGAAATGCCCTGAGGACCAGCAACCCAACCCCAACCCTACCTAACCTTCAGACTATTGTGAAATGGGAGTCAATTGTAGATAGATTTCCAAAGTAACACTGGTCATAAATCCAATCGTTAATATATGAAATTAAAATATCTTTCCCAAGTCTCCAAATAATTCTTTTAGATATTCCCCACATTGAATGTAACTAAAGTTCATCAACAAGAGTTGAATCCCACATTTATGGAATATAATTCAACAAAAGGTTAACTTCTTTATTATTGTAAGTTTTCCACCACAGTAAAAATGTGGGGGATACATTTGTTTTTGGCAGATGCTGAACAGTGTGTGAGATGCCCAGAGGACCAGCACCCCAACAAGGACCGAGTTCAGTGTGTTCCTAAGGTGATAGTCTTCCTATCCTACACAGAAGATTTGGGGATCATCCTTACTTCCTTTGCTTTACTTTTCTCCTTGAACACCGACTTTGTTTTAAGCATCTTTGTTAAGCACATGGAAACTCCAGTAGTCAAAGCCAACAACCGGGACCTGTCCTACCTGCTCCTCATTTCCCTCCTGCTGTCCTTCCTGTCTTCTTTCCTCTTCATTGGGCATCCAAAAAGAGCCACCTGCCTTCTTCAACAAGCAGCCTTCAGCATCATTTTCTCAGTGGCTGTCTCTTCTCTCTTGGCCAAAACCATCATGGTGGTGCTGGCCTTCCTAGCCACCAAGCCAGGGAACAGAGTGAGGAAATGGCTGGGGAAGCTTTTCGGTAACTCTATTGTCTTTTCTTGCTCTGTTGTCCAAGTTCTGATCTGCAGTCTCTGGTTGGGTACTGCTCCTCCATTTCCAGATTCAGATATGAATTCTCAGGAAGGAGAAATTGTCTTGAAGTGCAATGAAGGCTCAGTCACCATGTTTTATGTTGCACTTTGCTACATGGGCTTTCTGGCAGGTGTCTGCTTGGTTGTAGCTTTCCTGACCCGGAGGTTGCCTGGGGCCTTTAATGAAGCTAAGCTGATCACCTTCAGCATGCTGGTCTTCTGTAGCGTTTGGATCTCCTTTGTGCCCACCTACCTCAGCACCAAGGGCAAGTACATGGTAGCCGTGCAAGTCTTCTCCATCTTGGCCTCCAGTGCTGGGCTGCTTGGTTGCATCTTTTTTCCCAAGTGCTACATTATTCTTTTTAGACCTGATCTGAATAAAAAGGAGCAACTAAGTTTGAAAAGCAAAACAGAATTGTGATTTTAAATGTGTAGAATTCAGCAAGCAGTCTGAGTACCCATTTGCATATCCCTGTTCCAAAAGAGAAATGTTTAGATCAAAAATGAGAACTTCTTAAAGAAGCTTATTCTGTCAGCTTTATAATTATTAACGCCCAATTTGTTCATAATAATGTCTTCTTTAAAGGACTGGTAGAACGGAAACATTACATTTTATCCCACATAAACATACAAATGGAGAGGGGAGAGAAAGGAAAAATAATTATAGGAATTCTGCAGAAATCAAAGTCGATATTGAATGAGAAATTGGCTGTTATTATCTGACTGCATATAATTTTGTGATATATATAAATGTTTTTGTGGGTTCATTGTGCATTGTACTTTCCCTGATAAAAAACCCCAAGAGTTTGGGTTTAACTAGTTTCTTGGAAAAACTGTAGATTTGCATTGTCTTTTCTACTACTATCGTGAATTGATCCAATAAATGGAGTTCCTATGGTGAATTATGGCATCTTGTTACCCTTGTGATCTTTATCCATTGTTCCATTGTCCAGCTGTTTATGCCGATGTAACAGCCATTCAAGGACATTCAAAATATTGCCACAGTGAATGAACTGTTGTTTTTTTGAAGGTCTTTCTCACTACAGCGAAAGATCAATGATATAGACATTGAACTGAGATCTACTCTAGTCATCAAACACAACAACCTTCTGAAAGGGCTTTGAGAGTCATTCAAAATGTATCTCAGATCTTCCTTCCAGTTGGTGTCCGGAAGCCCATGTGTAGTGAACAGATGCTGCAGCTCACGGATGGTGGCCTCAGTAATAGTGGACGCCATGAGTAGGAGTTCCACCCACTGAGAGTAAGCGTCCACGACTACCAGAATGGTCTGACCATGGAAGGGGCCCATGAAGTCCGCATGGACCCTTCACTAAGGTCTCCTAGGTAGCTCCCAGTCTCTAAGGGGTGCTGCTGGAGGAGCAGGACAGGACTCCTGGGAAGGGGTGCAGTAGCCCACCCAAGTCATAATTTCCTCATCCATCCTGGGTCACCAGACATAGCTTCTGGACAAAGCCTTAATGCGAGCTATGCCAGGGTGGCCCAGATGGAGGTGGTCCAGGGCTTGGGTGCGCATTAAGTGATCATGCTGTCCCCCCAGAGAAAGCACTCAGTATGGAGGGAGAGCTCCAGTTGGTGGGTCTTGAATGGGCAGAATTCTTCAGGTACTTTGCCCCGGGGCCTCACTTTCTGCAACCAAGTTAAAACCTGGGACATGATGGGGTCTGCTAAGGAATGAGCTGCTACATCAGATGACGATAGAGGCAGTCCCAAAGAGGGAATGGAGAGGACCGAAGAAGAGGGAATGGGGTAAGGTCAGTCACAGGAAGTGTGCAGCAGCTGAGGGCATCCATGTGGCCCATATGCTTGCCCGGACGGTACTGCAGTGTATATGAATATGCTGCGAGGAACTGCGTCCAGCGAGATATCCAATTGAATGGGATGGGTGGGGAGAGGAGGGAACGGGAGGACCTATAGTCCTCCTCCATTTTGCAAGGAGCCCCTTCTATGAACAAGGAGACCGTGATCTTCTTTGCATCAGCCGAAGCCTTGATGACTGGGGTGGCAAGGGTTTCTTGTTGTTTTTTTGCTAATGGCATAGCAGCCATTTCTCTGAGGTGGCTGCCGGCATTGCTGGCATGCAGGAACCGGTCGGTATTCAGGTTAAAGCATCGGTGGTAAGGTAGCATGGCAGACATAAGCGAGGTGGCTCTTTTTATTGCAGAAGCAACAGGTAGCAGCTTTAAAGGGGCATGCTTCACGAGCGTGGTTGCTACCGCAACCTACAGTACCAGCTGCCTGGGACCAGGTAGCCTTCTGGGTTGTGCCCTGAGACGGTGAACCTGGTCCTCATCTAGGTCATCCAAGGGAACTAACTCGTCAATGAGGCAGTTCCATTGAGGGGGTGCAATCAGCTGCTGGTACGTTTGAATTTTGGCTGTAGGTCAATCTGACAGCTCCGTGGCTTCATCCACCGCTTCCTGTAACATAATATCAGCTTGGGCCAGCAACCTTTGCTTGAGGCAGACTTTGCAGACACTGCAAACAAATTGTTTGACCAATGAGTCATCCAGGAGGATGAACACACACTGGATGGCCGCCGTATGAAGAGACTGTAAAAATTGGCTCACAGTCTCTGTGTCCCTTTGCACGCATTGACGGAAAGCATATCGGCCTGCTATGCATGAGTGTGTTGGAACATAATGATTCTTCAATTTGGCAATTAAAGTGTCCAAAGTCAAAGCAAGAACAGCCAGTGGTGAGACTAGAGCTTGGCAGTATTAAATTTCACAGGCTCACACGAACTGAGAAAAAAACCTACATTTTCTGTTCTCAGGCAGTTGATGTTAATTATTAGCAATAAGGAAACACTCAAACCATTTGAGGAACCTGGGCCGTGATTCTGTGGCTGAGCCGAATGGTGCAAATTGAGGCAGTGAAGCCATAGTTTCCTTTTGAAAAAGTTTTATTGAGTTTTACAAATTTTTATAAAAATAGGATAAGGGATTGTAAGGAGTTACAAAGACATATTGAGAACCACTATGTCGGAGGTGTTGGCCCCCTCCGAGACTTCATAAAAAGAAATAGAAAATACAGTAAATTTTTCATTTTTCTTCAAAGTGGAAAGAGATACAAATATTTCAATTTTAAAATCTGTGCAATCAATTATTTATAAACATCCAAATGAGATTTATACTATACAGAAAAAAGTCACTTGTGAAATCTAAGTCTTATGGCAATTGTATCATCCTCTCCCTGACCTCCAGTGGACGGAGCCGTGGCCCCCTCCGTTCCCCCATTTTCATCCTCCAGGATAGGGGAGTGTTTTTTCTTAAAAAAGGCATCCGCCTCTGCAATTGTTTTAATTTTTACTCTTCTCCCCTCCCATAACGCCAACCCTCCCTCGGACATCACCCACCTGAAACAGACCCCCTTTTTAAATAATCTTTTAAGTAAGAAGGAATAATTCCCCCCTATCTTTATAATCTTTTTCGGGATCTGATTCAAGGTGGCAACCTCATTCTGTTGATAAATTTAGGGACCGTCTCTCTGTGCTCTCAGGGTCCCCTCCCCTGTTGGCCTTCTCACAAATTTAATGCGTATCTCTCTGGGTGCTTCATTTATCCTGGCATATGCTGAATTGTTGTAAGAATTTTTTAACTCTTCCCTTTTCACAGCCAACCCCCCCTCCAGACCATCAATTCTTTGTTTATTTTCCATTAGGGCTTTCTGTGTCTACAAAAGTTCTGATTTTGAGCTGACATTATCTTTCCGGATTTCCTTAAGTTCTTTCAAAATGTTTTGAAGAATTTCCTCTATTGTTGAAAACTGCGTAGCTTCCATCTCTGTTTCTTTAGGTAACATTAAAGTAATCTTAAGTTGATGTAGCTGTATTTTTTAAAGCACCAATGAAAGTTTTAAGTCTTTGTCGCTAATATGGCATCTGTTGGAGAGGCAGTCCGCGAAGCAAGGGGAGAACAAAAGCCAGTGTCCAGACTTAGAATTCTATTTAATTATAGTCCAGAGAGAAAACAAATTCTTGAAAACAGTCAAATAAAAAAGAACAAAGAAGACACAGCAGGGAAAGGTCCAATTAGTCATTTACATTCTTCCGTTAATAAAGAGAGAAGAACAGTCCCCGAACGTAAGGGAGTGCCAGCAATTTTCCACGAAAATATATCTCCTGGGAACAAAGGAATGCCATCTTCCCCCGCTCCCCTGTAAGCCGCCGAGAGTTGGTGAAAATCAGTTCAATTGTAGCCAGACTTCGATACAAAGTATCCAAAGATCGTACAGGAAAGACTTTCACTAGGTTTAAAAAAAATCGGATGTTGATTCCTCCGCCTCCCCAAGCCTGGGGAGCATTTCTAAACGCTGTTTTTTTCCCTTTTCCGAGGGTTTTTTTTACAAACTCCCCCTTCCATCTTCTTTTAAACTGAAAGTTGAGAGCATTAAAGCAAAATCACTCACGATCCACCTTGCAGCCAAGAGCCTCGGTGTTGCCTCCAGCCCCGGCGTTTCAGTCCTTCTTTAAACGCGATAGCTGTTCCGGCTCTCCATCGGCAAAGGGGACGACGCCCCCCCCCGCGACTTGTTCCTCTGCGCCTAGGTCGAAGCGGGGGCCACCCCCCCAATGGCCATTGGGGTGGGGGGATTCCCCGCAAGCCGCCCGTACAGCAAGAGTCCTTTAAAAGAACTCCCTGCCCCCGGGGGGGCGGCAGAGGCAACCAAGCGGTAGACGAGTACCAAGACTCGACCGTCGCCTCCGGCCAACCGGAAGGAAGTTTTCGCAGTGAAGCCATAATTAGACGCAAAAAACAAATTCTTGTGGAGAAGAGGAATTAAGAGAATTTTCCTTTTTCCCGCAGCTGTCCTAGTTGAAGAACTTCAGCATCCCATCCTGGTCATCAGTATTGTAAACTGAGAGGACAGAAGAGCAGCTGAGGTAAATTAGAACAGCATTTATTCAACAGAACAGAAGATAACAATAAATGTTTACAATCAGCACCTTGGCTTGCTTGACAGCTATTTAGACAGGAACTGTCAAGCAGTGCAGCCAATAGGAACAAAGCAAACCGGCCATGCTCAGCCAGGCATGCCTTAGCCAATAGGAGCGCATCAGATGTTGCCGGCAGTCATTTTGCTATTTAATAGATTTTTAAATTTATATGTTTTGTACTATTTTTGTATGTTGTTTTTAAATTCCTATGTGCCGCCCTGGGTCCTTTTGGAGAAGGGCGGGATATAAACTGAATAAAATTCAAAAAAAATTCAAAATTCATATGTCGAGGACTTGCGGGCGGTCGTAAGTCGAGGACTTAGGACCAGTTGCAAGTCAAGGACATAACAAGAAGGGAAGAAGTGGTGTGTGATCCACCTGGTAACAATCGTTTGAGTCCAGTGACAAACCTGCCCATGGAGAGAAATATGATTGACCTATGAAATGAGACCTTTCTAAAGTATACTGAGAATTGACCAATTAAAAAAGCCCTATTTGCAAATATATCTGCTGCTTACACCAATCAACCAACAGGGAATTTAGAGCTGATTCCCTCCCAAATCTACCAGGAGGCAAAGAAATAACTGTTGAAGTCCAGAAAAGGGCTTAGAGTCATGCCTTGATATCAAATCCACACACCCTGATGTTCTATCTCTTCTATTTGCTGTCCTTTAACGATGATACTTGCCAAAGTGTACATATTTAATAACAGATGGATTATTATGGAAATAACGATCCCTAGTTCTTGAACAAACAGGTATTACCGTTCTATGACCAGAATAAATTTGCAGACAGCTTGCAATTTTCTACACAGCTGGCAAAATCATTTTATGATTTGCCAAATCCTATCCATCTCAGTACAAGTACTCCTCATTTAAATACCTCAAAAGGGATTCACAAGTCCATCACTACATGGCATAGTTGTTGTGCTTGATGTCACCTGATTGTGCTGATTTCCAATGCCAGTTTTGACTGAGGTTGTGAAATGAATTCCACCTGGTCATTAGAGACAACATCATGTAATCCTCATTTGACAGATTCCCTATTGACTTTGCTTGTCAGAAGATGGTTATGAAGGTTGCAAATTGACATTATTTGGCCATGGGATGCTCAAACCTCAAGCTGAAAGAGAATGGAGATGAGGTAGGTGCCAATATTACTTAGACCTCTGGAAATTTCCAACAACCAAGTGAACAGAGGCTAATGGGACTCAAAAAGATATATATTTTTTACTCTGAAAACGCTTTGATGGATCTGGTCCATGCAAATAGCTGCCATGTAGAAGAATCTGCATGTGAATTCTGCTAACATTTGAGGAATCCACAACTCCCAGCATGCTCTTCAAAATGAGTCCATCCTGACCACTTTCTTAGCATTCCCAGTACAGAGGAAGCTGGTTCATTTTTGGATCAATTTCCCAAAGAGGTTATTACCACTTTAAATGCTAAGTGTAACAATTCTACTCCAGATGACTTCAGAAATGTTTCATCAGCAACAACCTTGTCAACAAGAGCTCTCATCAGCCAACAAGAGCTCTTATCAAAATGTCTTAGTTGTCTGCCTGATTCTCCAGACCTTTTCCCCAATGATTGCCTTCAGCGTAAACAACAGAGTTACAAAAATTATGATTTGATAACTTGTGCCAGAAAGTCTGGGTGACTTAATTTCTTCTTTGCCGTTCATTGCTCAGGAAGGTTTGTGGGTTGAGAACTGATATTCACATTCAAGTCTAAAACCTTGGCTGAAAGCTTGAATAAGGAAAACCACTGATAAGTTAGTCTTTGGTTATTCTTCGACATAACTGATAAGAACAAGGGACTCTTCCCAACATATCAGCTATGATCCTGAAGACTCTTCTTCTGTTCCTGCCAGATCTAATTTGTGGGGTGCTGAAACTGAAATGCCCCTTGAATTTGATGCCAGATCAAATAAAGCCACTGAATTTCTACAGAGCAGGAGATCATCTCATCAGTGGGATCGCTTATTTCAAAATTATTGAACATGGTATATTTGACTTTCGCTCACCTCCCATTACTAATTTGTACGAGTAAGTCCCTGTACCTTACAGAGATTCAGTCTGCATTTCTTGTGTGAGAGAGATTGTGCTGTGAGATTGTCATATAAATATGGTCAGACAAGAACAACCAAAATATATGCAGAGAGTCCATTAACTGCTCATCAATAAATGACAACTTAGCCCAGGGGGCAAGAAACCTGGGAAGAAATTGATCAAAATATTCCATAATTAATTCATGGCTAAATGATATTTGGAAATTCATTGTGTATTTTCCAAGATTCTGAGTTTAACCTTCATGGAAGGATTAATAACATCTGAATACTGAATATTTTCCTAATACATTTACTGTTGCTGCTTCCTCGACCTTGGGGCAGAAGATCAAATTCCTAATTTTAAAATGCTACAGATGTCCTATTATTGGGCAATCTGCCCCTTGGTCCATGTAAAATCTGGGCAAGAAATGCAGATTTTAGCTAAATGTAGGGATCTTTTTCCTCGCAGTCAGAACAAAATTAAGCACCTGAGACTGCGTGTCACCTACAGATTTGTCATTTTGCATGTAGCTTCTGCACAGATTGTATTACATGAAAGGTTTGCTCTCCTTGTGCCCCAATCTGCTCTTTTAACCAAATGTCAGTGAGCTGTGACTACCTCAAAATCCACTAGAAGCAACTCTACTGTAAATTTGGAAACTGAATGAAATAATCTTCTGTGTAGAAAGAAAATAGAAATATAAGGCAGGTGAGAAAAAAGTATTTCTTTGTTTCTATTCTGAGGGTCAGGGATGTGTTAAGTGTCTCTTCCTACGTATTTCTTTAGCAAATTAACTGCTGGAGAAGGAGGGGAGGAATAACTCTCCTTGTTCTTCGCTTACCATATGCAAGGAGCTTAGGACTCTATTCTCTGAAACCCCGTCTGCTCCTATGTAAGTGTTCCCCTCTGCAGAAGGTAGCAGGTTCAAGGTAACAAATGTTGCAACAATCAGATAGATTTGCAGGCAGAACAAATGATATTTCGGTATTTGTAATTCCTCTCCTTTGGGCTCAAAATCAATCAAAGCAATACCTTGGAAATTAGACCAAGAGTTTTTTCATAGATACTTACTATTATTACTAATACAGTCAAAGGAGAATATTTTAAATACGTTGTTCTGAGGAAATGCTGAATGACAATGTGATGTGCCTATATTTCCAGAATAGGCTCCACAGACTATTGGAAAGTCCTGTCCTTCCTCTTTGCCCTGGAGGAGATTAACCAGAACACCCAAATCTTACCCAACATCACCTTGGGCTACAATATTCATGACAGCAGTTCCAACACAAGAGGCACTTTAGAGGCTTTGCTGGACCTGCTTTCAAAAGGAGAGGCAAATGTCCCAAATTACAGCTGCGGAAAGAAGAAAAACTTGCTGATGGTCCTTGAAAGAGCTGATGTAGACATGTCCACCTATACCTCAAATTTGCTGAACCCCTACAAGGTCCCACAGGTAGGTCTCTCCAGCCATGACTGCATGGCCATTTGAATGGGGTTAAGTTCCCCATGGCCATGATGGGCACCAAGAATTGTGGTAGAAGACTCAAGAGTCTGAATTATATGAGAAACTACCAGGACTTTTGTCTGGATTGAAGAATCCTATGGGCTATTTGGGGAAGAAAAATTTTATGGCTGCTGGTGGTGGGAGATGGCAAAGCCTGAGCAAAGGGGCTGTATCCATCCTGCATTCTTTGAAAGAGCATACCAGTAAACATGGCTAGAAATACAGCTGCAAGAAAATATTTTACTAAACATTGAAAAAAATACAATATCTGTGCATCCAAGCACAGAGACAACAAATATCTTGATCCATGTTGTTCCTTTACTTTTTAAATTTATTATCATTATATCTGATCTGATGAAAAGTTAAAAGATTATTTTGTTTTACATTTACATTTCAAACTAAATCAATTAATATTGATAAAATATCCATTTTTCCTGCTCCTTTAATAACTTTTAATATAGTAGACTATTGACAATGTATTTTCATTGTATAAATAGCATTGTATCCAAGGAGCCAATTGTACAACAATAGAGAAGTTGGTATATCTGGCTAGATTTAATCATACGTAAAAGATTAATCTAGTTTTAAACTAATATTTATGAATGAACTAGAAGACCTCCAATGTCCCTTCCAAAGGCTGTTGTATTGAATATACTTTTAGTGGTCTAGTAGCTTTACCCAACATCTTGCTGATTAATATTTTGTTTTTGATCTGAGAGAAAATGTTAATAGTTCTTCCTTCTTTTCAGGTCCGTTACAATTTTCCTCCTGCAGTTCTAAGGGACAGAAAACAATTCCCCTTTTTTTACTCAACATTTCCCAAAGAAACAAATGAGTATCCAGCAATCATCAAAATCTTCCAGTATTTCAAGTGGACATTGATTGGACTCCTTTATGCTGATAACGAAGATGGAGAGAAATTTATAAGACTCCTCACACCTATACTTGACCAGAATGGTATTTGTGTCATTTTCACACAACCCATTACAACTAACAGCTGGAACTTTAAAGAGAAGGAGGTTGGCCTTTTCAATAAATGGAACCAAGTCAACATCTACATTTACCACACTGAGGTTAAAACCTTCACAGATGGATTTTCACGTATGCTAAATTTCCTGGTGAGCAAGTGGGGAAATGTTGAGGGGAAAGTTTGGATCATAACAGCCATTTGGGACCTCACCTTGCGGATGTCATTCATTCCAAAGTTCAGAAACAGAAGCTATCGTATCTTTTCTTTCCTTAGTCAGACAAATAGAAAAATAAATTGTGATTATCTTGAAGAATTTGAAGAATTTACTGAGAGATTTGTAAAGCGAGGGTATTCATGTTCCTATTCAAAGCATGCTCTGTCTGTGAAAGGCTGGACAAGGTGCACAGAGAAAGAAAAATGGAAGCCAATGTCTCAAGATTTGAGGGAAAAGATTCTGTCCCAGGATGGCTACCACATTTATCACACAGTCTGGACAGTTGCACATGCTTTACACGCAGTTTATTCTCTTCAATCCCTGCAAAGAGCCATAAAGAACGGAAAAAGGTCAGGAGTTCAAAGTATGCAGCCTTGGCAGGTACTTTCCTTTTCCCTCACAAAGATTTTGCTGAACAGGAGAATCCACTCTCCCATTCAGGAATGTTTGAGATCTCACACAAACCAACTTTTATCTCATTGTGTAAAGATGTGGAATTAGATCCATCTTCAACTGGCAGAGATTCCACAGTTTGCAAATATGTAAATATAAGCACTGATTTAGTATCTGAGGAGGTGCAGTCCTATCCTTTAATAACATAATTTGAATAAATCTCCTTTTCTGTCTTAGAAGAGGCAGTCTACCTGCTTCAATTAACAGTTTTGCTTTGAGCCTGTTTCCATATATCAGGGTTATGGAAATGCCAGATAATATTTGGAAAATTGGAGAGAAGTTGACATGTTGAATATGATTGTTTCTTTTAATTTTCCTTTCTACCACCTAGTCCTGTTCAGCTATATTGATGATAAAATAATTTTGCTTCCTTCATTCTGAAACAATCTGATAACAGCTTCCAGGTGTCTCACATCTATTAGGCTTGGTCACTAATAATCCTAAAGGGAAATCAAGTCACAGGAAAGTGAGAAGAGAAACTAAGAGAAAGAAATATCAGACCAACATTGTTTTGTTCCAAATCCAGGATAGATGGGAAACTCTTCAACTGAGCTGTGGAAAATTGTCCTTAATCCCTCAACCAATGTCTGAATTTCAGGGAAATCAGCTGTTGAATTGAGGACAATTTGAGAATCTTGTTTCCTATTTTCTTCAACTGATTCATTACTCTTTTCTATTTTAGCTTCACCCTTTCCTGCACATCTCTCAATATTACAATAATTCCTTAGAGGGAGTCTATTTGGATGAGAAAGGGGATCTGGCAGCTGACTTTGATATCACATACTGGGTGAGGTTTCCCAATTGGTCGGTTTTCAAAATGAAAGTTGGGAGTCTGGAAAAAAAAGGATGCTCAGAAGACACATTCAAGTTCAGACTGGAGCAGGATGCAATCAGGAGGGCCGTGCAGGTAGATGAGGTGAGGAAGATAATATCTTTAAATTCTGCATATTACTGTGTCTTGTAATTAAAATGTCACACTAAGAAAATAAATAGGTAAGTAAACAAGTAAAGTAGAAAGCAGCCCACCCTTTCGCAGGGAAGGATGGGGATAACAGGATGAGACCAGAAGTTTTCTTTCTAGCTGTGAAGAAGTATTAGTTAGGAAATATTAGGAAGTATTAGTTAGGAAGTATTAATTTGGTTTATATATGGCACCACTGATCAAGTAAAGAGTACAGTCACAATGTGCTTTACTACTTAATTATTTAATTGCAATAGGAAACGAAACTCTAATTAAAAGAAAAGAACATAGATTATTTCCCATACTTGTAAACGTGTAAACACTGCCATTACCTGGCTGAATACTGTAGTTGCTGCACAAAAATACACCCCAATTGTAAAATCCAACAGGGAGAAGGGTCAAAAAGCCATTGCTATGACTGCTTCCCTGTATCTTCTGTCATAGGCCTACAAGAGAGTCACAGAGGTTAAGCACTTTCCCCCCTTGCTATATTCACCTATGATTCTTTCAATTATCCAAGCTTATATTCCACAAATTATAAATTGGGCCAGAGTTTTTCTTGGGTCTTTCTATTTTATGCCATATTTCACAGGAACGTCAGGTCACTTAATGCTCTTTTTCTTTATCTTCAGCCCCTGCCAAGTTCTCGGTGTGTGGATAGTTGCCTACCTGGATTTGTCAGACTGCTGGACCCCATGAAGCCAGTCTGCTGTTACAGTTGTGTTCCATGTGCTAGAGGGACCATCTCCACTCAGGAAGGTGGGTGACTTCATTGGGATAACCTGTCCATCTCTTCTTAGTTTTACAAAACACAGGAAAGTTTCTGTCCTAATGAAAGAGAGTTGTGTGTTGAAAAACTGTTTTATTAGATTCCTAAAAAGTATACAGAACTACCAAAAAAACCCTGACCAAACAGTTAAAACATAACAAACACTTAAAAATATAAAAAGGACATCATTATTAATAGAGTAGGAAGGAAAAACAAAAAAAAATACAGAATTATAAAAAGCTGGATTTATCATTTCCACATCAGGTATTTTCAAACAATAATTTCTATTTCAAAAATAGTATAAACCCTTAACTATCTATGACAATTTATCAGTGTCATAATGTCAAAATCAGTATCATTTATCAATGATACACACTTACATGTATGAGCTTTCCGTTCTTTATTGTGCGTTTTCATCAGCAGTTTGTACATCTGAGCAACCACTTGTTCATCATGAGTAAATACCCAGAGCTCCAAATCAGTTATTTTATTACTAAATATATCAGCTGTTCTAGACTGCAGGGATTGCCAGCACTGCCACATCGCTGCTGCCTAATGGCGACGGAAGGGATAGGCAATGGTGGAAAACGGCAGCAAACGGGGGCAGCGATTGGCAGCAACACTGAACCCGCCACCTAGAAAAGCTGATTGGTGGTATTCCGCGATGTTGATCCAACTGCTTCTCAGCAGCGAAGGCTCCAGTGTTCCGTGGTGGTGGTGAATGGCATCGGTGACAGGAGGCAGCAATGACAGGCAGCATCGGTAACAGGCGGCGGTAGCAGTGACAGGCAGCAGTGATTAATAATGAAGACACACCAAGCCCCCTCCCTCCCACCACAATATTCACTCTATAAGAGGCACAGACATTTCCACCCACTTTTTTGGGGTGGAAAAGTATGTCTTATAATGCGAAAAATATGTTATCTTGTTTCAAAATATTTGAAAGTTTTAATTCTGTTTTTTTTTTAAAAGAAATTTATCAATGCTTTCCAGGGAAACATTATATAGAGATTTGAACAGAAACCACACAGGAATTCTGAAAAGTTACATTAAGTAATATGGATAACTCCCGATGCAAAAATTTATTTGGTGTAAAACAGTGGAATCTGCTGTTGCTTTCTGTAAATCTTCCTCTTTCCTCTTAATTTCATCTGTCATCATAGGCCTATTTTCTTGGGAATTTGCAGGAACCCCAAATCAAATTTGATGCCAGAAATTCATTTAACATCTTTTTGCAAACTTCTACAACCCGTTTTGTTTTCAAATATGGCTTTATTTGGCCTTCATTGAAAAATGGAAAATATTTTTTTCCAGTGTACATTAACTATATTATAATATTTTTAAATAGAATATCTCAAAGACATCAGTACCTCCAGTATTAAAGATTAATTTCTTTTGACTGATAGATAGGTGGGTGTTGCATTTGTTCTTGCAGATGCTGAAGATTATGTGAAATGCCCTGAGGACCAGCAACCCAACCCCAACCCTACCTAACCTTCAGACTATTGTGAAATGGGAGTCAATTGTAAATAGATTTCAAAAGTCAGAGTGGTCATAAATTCAATCCTTAATATATGAAATTAAAATATCTTTCCCAGGTCTCCAAATAATTATTTTAGATATTCCCCACATTGAATGTAACTAAAGTTCACCAACAAGAGTTGAATCCCCCATTTATGGAATATAATTCAACAAAAGGTTAACTTCTTTATTATTGAAAGTTTTCCACCACAGTAAAAATGTGGGGGATGCATTTGTTTTTGGCAGATGCTGAACAGTGTGTGAGATGCCCTGAGGACCAGCACCCCAACAAGGACCGAGTTCAGTGTGTTCCTAAGGTGACAGTCTTCCTATCCTACACAGAAGATTTGGGGATTATCCTTACTTCCTTCGCTTTACTTTTCTCCTTGAACACCGGCTTTGTTTTAAGCATCTTTGTTAAGCACATGGAAACTCCAATAGTCAAAGCCAACAACCGGGACCTGTCCTACCTGCTCCTTATTTCCCTTCTGCTTTCCTTTCTGTCTTCTTTCCTATTCATTGGGCATCCAAAAAGAGCCACCTGCCTTCTTCAACAAGCAGCCTTCAGCATCATTTTCTCAGTGGCTGTCTCTTCTCTCTTGGCCAAAACCATCATGGTGGTGCTGGCCTTCCTAGCCACCAAGCCAGGGAACAGAGTGAGGAAATGGCTGGGGAAGCTTTTCGGTAACTCTATTGTGTTTTCTTGCTCTGTTGTCCAAGTTCTGATCTGCAGTCTCTGGTTGGGTACTGCTCCTCCATTTCCAGATTCAGATATGAATTCTCAGGAAGGAGAAATTGTCCTGAAGTGCAATGAAGGCTCAGTCATGATGTTTTATGTTGCACTTTGCTACATGGGCTTTCTGGCAGGTGTCTGCTTGGTGGTAGCTTTCCTGGCCCGGAGGTTGCCTGGGGCTTTTAATGAAGCTAAGCTGATCACCTTCAGCATGCTGGTCTTCTGTAGCGTTTGGATCTCCTTTGTGCCCACCTACCTCAGCACCAAGGGCAAGTACATGGTAGCCGTGCAAGTCTTCTCCATCTTGGCGTCCAGTGCTGGGCTGCTTGGTTGCATCTTTTTTCCCAAGTGCTACATTATTCTTTTTAGACCTGATCTGAATAAAAAGGAGCAACTTAGTTTGAAAAGCAAAATAGAATTGTGATTTTAAATGTGCATAATTTAGCAAGCAGTCTGAGTACCCGTTTGCATATCCCTGTTCCAAAAGAGAAATGTTTAGATCAAAAATGAGAACATCTTAAAGAAGCTTATTCTGTCTGCTTTATAATTATTAATGCCCAATTTGTTCATAATAATGTCTTCTTTAAAGGACTGGTAGAACGGAAACATTACATTTTAACCCACATGAACATATAAATGGAGGGGGGAGAAAGGAAAAATAATTATAGGAATTCTGCAGAAATCAAAGTCGATATTGAATGAGAAATTGACTGTTATTATCTGACTGCATATAATTTTGTGATGTATATAAATGTTTTTGTGGGTTCATTGTGCATTGTACTTTCCCTGATAAAAAACCCCAAGAGTTTGGGTTTAACTAGTTTCTTGGAAAAACTGTAGATTTGCATTGTCTTTTCTACTGCTATGGTGAATTGATCCAATACATGGAGTTCCTATGGTAAATTATGGCATCTTGTTACCCTTGTGATCTTTATCCATTGTTCCATTGTCCAGCTGTTCATGCCGATATAACAGCCATTCAAGGACATTCAAAATATTGCCACAGTGAATAAACTTTGGTGTTTTTTTGAAGGTCTTTCTCACTAGAGCAAAAGATAATGATAGAGACATTGAACCGAGATCTACTCTAGTCATCAAACACAACAACCTTCTGAAAGGGCTTTGAGAGTTATTCAAAATGTATCTCAGATTTTCCTTCCAGTTGGTGCCCAGCAGCCCATGTGTGGTGAATTGATGCTGCAGCTCCCGGATGGTAGCCTCAGTAATAGTGGATGCCATGAGTAGGAGTTCCACCCACCGAGAGTAAGCGTCCATGACTACCAGAATGGTCTGACCATGGAAGGGGCCCATGAAGTCTGCATGGACCCTTCACTAAGGTCTCCTAGGTAGCTCCCAGTCTCTAAGGGGTGCCGGTGGAGAAGCAGGACAGGACTCCTGGGAAGGGGTGCAGTGGCCCACCCAAGTCATAATTTCCTCATCCATCCTGGGTCACCACATAGCTTCTGGACAAAGCCATCATGCGAGCTATGCCAGGGTGGCCAGATGTAGGTGGTCCAGGACTTGGGTGCGCATTAAGTGATCATACTGTCCCCCCAGAGAAAGCACTCAGTATGGAGGGAGAGCTGCAGATGGCGGGTCTTGAATGGGCAGAATTATTCAGGTACTTTAACCCAAGGCCTCACTTTCTGCACCCAAGTTAAAACCGGATGGGGTCTGCTAAGGAATGGCCCGCTACATCAGATGACGATAGAGGCAGACCCAAAGAGGGAATGGAGAGGACCGAAGAAGAGGGAATGGGGTAAGGTCAGTCACAGGAAGTGTGCAGCAGCTGACGGCATCCATGTGGCCCATATGCTTGCCCGGACGGTACTGCAGTGTATATGAATATGCTGCGAGGAACTGTGTCCAGCGAGATATCCAATTGAATGGGATGGGTGGGGAGAGGAGGGAACGGGAGGACCTATAGTCCTCCTCCATTTTGCAAGGAACCCCTTCGATGAACAAGGAGACCGTGATCTTCTTTGCATCAGCCAAAGCCTTGCTGACTGGGGTGGCAGGGGTTTCTTGTTGTTTTTTGGCTAATGGCATATCAGCCATTTCTCTGAGGTGGCTGCCGGCATTGCTGGAATGCAGGAACCGGTCGGTATTCAGGTTGAAGCATCGGTGGTAAGGTGGCATGGCAGACATAAGCGAGGTGGCCCTTTTTATTGCAGCGGCAACAGGTAGCAGCTTTAAAGGGGCATGCTGCACTAGTGTGGTTGCCGCCGCAACCTACACTACCAGCTGCCTGGGAGCAGGTAGCCTTCTGGGTTGCGCCCTGAGATGGTGAACCTGGTCCTCATCTAGGTCATCCAAGGAAACTTGCTCGTCAATGAGGCAAGTCCATGAGGGGGCGCAATCAGCTGCTGGCACTGTTGAATTTTGCCTGTAGACTGATCTGAAAGCTCCGCAACTCTGGTTTCGTCCACCGCTTGCTGTAACATAATATCAGCTTGGGTCAGCAACCTCTGCTTCAGACAGACTTCGCAGACCCCGCAATCAAATTGTTCGACCAACGAGTCATCCAGGAGGATGAACTTGCACTGGATGGCCGCCGTATTGAGAGACTGTAAAAATTGGCTCACGGTCTCTGTGTCCTTTTGCACGCATTGACGGAAAGCATATCAACGTGCTATGCATGAGTGTGTTGGAGCATAATGATTCTTCAATTTGGCAATCAAAGTGTCCCAAGTCAAAGCAAGGACAGCCAGTGGTGAGACTAGAGCTTGGCAGTATTAAATTTCGCAGGCCTGCCCAAAATGAGAAAAAACCTACATTTTCTGTCCTCAGACAGTTGATGATAATTATTAGCAATAAGGAAACACTCAAACCATTCGAGGGACCCGGGCCACGATTCTATGACTGAGCCGAATGGTGCAAATTGAGGCAGTGAAGCCATAGTTAGATGCAATGCTGAGGAGAAAAAAAAATTCTTGAGGAGAAGAGGAATTAAAAGAATTTTCCTTCTTCCCGCATCTGTCCTAGTTGAAGACCTTCAGCATCCCATCCTGGTCATCAGTATTGTAAACTGAGAGGACAGAAGAGCAGCTGAGGTAAATTAGAACATCATTTATTCAACAGAACAGAAGATAACAATAAATGTTTACAATCAGCACCTTGCCTTGCTTGACAGCTATTTATACAGGAGCTGACAAGCAGGGCAGCCAATAGGAACAAAGAAAACCGGCCATGCTCAGCCAGGCGTGGGAGGGAGCATGTCATATGTTGCCGGCTGTCATTCATATGTCGAGGACTTGTGGGCGGTCGTAAATTGAAGACTTAGGACCAGTTGCAAGTCGAGGACATAACAAGAAGGGAAGAAGTTGGTGTGTGATACACCTGGTAACAATCGTTTGAGTCCAGTGACAATCCTGCCCTTGGACAGAGATACGATTGACCTATGAAATGAGACCTTTCTAAAGTATACTGAGAATTGACCAATTAAAAAAGCCCTATCTGTAAATATACCTGCTGCTCAGACCAACCGAGAAGAGTCAGCCAACCAGTAATTTAGAGCTGATTCCCTCCCAAATCTACCAGGAGGCAAAGAAATAACTGTTGAAGTCCAGAAAAGGGCTTAGAGTTATGCCTTGATTTCAAATCCACACACCCTGATGTTCTATCTCTTCTATTTGGTGTCCTTTAACGATGATACTTGCCAAAGTGTACATATTTAATAACAGATGGATTATTATGGAAATAACGATCCCTAGTTCTTGAACAAACAGGTATTACCGTTCTATGACCAGAATAAATTTGCAGACAGCTTGCAATTTTCTACACAGCTGGCAAAATCATTTTATGATTCGCCAAATCCTATCCATCTCAGTACAAGTACTCCTCATTTAAATACCTCAAAAGGGATTCACAAGTCCATGACTACATGGCATAGTTGTGATTGATGTCACCTGATTGTGCTGATTTCCAATGCCAGTTTTGACTGAGGTTGTGAAATGAATTCCACCTGGTCATTAGAGACAACATCATGTAATCCTCATTTGACAGATTCCCTATTGGCTTTGCTTGTCTGAAGATGGTTATGAAGGTTGCAAATTGAAATTATTTGGCCATGGGATGCTCAAACCTCAAGCTGAAAGAGAGTGAAGATGAGGTAGGTGCCATTATGACTTAGACCTCTGGAAATTTCCAACAACCAAGTGAACAGGGGCTAATGGGACTCAAAAAGATATATATTTTTTACTCTGAAAGTGCTTTGATGGATCTGGTCCATGCAAATAGCTGCCATGTAGAAGAATCTGCATGTGAATTCTGCTAACATTTGAGGAATCCACCACTCCCAGCATGCTCTTCAAAATGAGTCCATCCTGACCACTTTCTTAGCATTCCCAGTACAAAGGAAGCTGGTTCACTTTTGGATCAATTTCCCAAAGAGGTTATTACCACTTTAAATGCTAAGTGTAACAATTCTACTCCAGATGACTTCAGAAATGTTTCATCAGCAACAACCTTGTCAACAAGAGCTCTCATCAGCCAACAAGAGCACGTATCAACATATCTTAGTTGTCTGCCTGATTCTCCAGACCTTTTCCCCAATGATTGCCTTCAGCATAAACAACAGAGTTACAAAAATTATGATTTGATAACTTGTGCCAGAAAGCCGGGGTGACTTAATTTCTTCTTTGCCGTTCATTGCTCGGGAAGGTTTGTGGGTTGAGAACTGATATTTACATTCAAGTCTAAAAACTTGGCTGAAAGCTTGAATAAGGAAAACCACTGATAAGTTAGTCTTTGGTTATTCTTCGACATACCTGATAAGAACAAGGGACTCTTCCCAACATATCAGCTATGATCCTGCGGACTCTTCTTCTGCTCTTGCCACATCTAATTTGTGGGGTGCTGAAACTGAAATGCCCCTTGAATTTGATGCCAGATAAAATAAAGCCACTGAATTTCTACAGAGCAGGAGATCATCTCATCAGTGGGATCGCTTATTTCAAAATTATTAAAGATGGTATATATTACTTTCACTCGCCTCCCATTACTAATTATTACTCGTACGTCCCTGTATCTTACAGAGATTCAGTCTGCATTTCTTGTGTGAAAGAGATTGTGCTGTGAGATTGTCGTATAAATATGATAAAGCATGAATAACCAAGATATATGCAGAGAGTCCATTAACTGCTCATCAATAAATGACAACTTAGCCCAGGTGGCAAGAAACCTGGGAAGAAATTGATCAAAATATTCCATAATTAATTCATGGCTAAATGATATTTGGAAATTCATTGTGTATTTTCCAAGATTCTGAGTTTAACCTTCATGGAAGGATTAATAACATCTGAATACTGAATATTTTCCTAATACATTTAATGTTGCTGCTTCCTCGATCTTGAGGCAGAAGATCAGATTCCTAATTTTAAAATGTTACAGATGTCCTATTATTGGGCAATCTTCCCCTTGGTCCATGTAAAATCTGGGCAAGAAATGCAGATTTTAGCTAAATGTAGGGATCTTTTTCCTCGCAGTCAGAACAAAATTAAGCACCTGAGCCTGCGTGTAACCTACAGATTTGTCATTTTGCATGTAGCTTCTGCACAGATTGTACTACATGAAAGGTTTGCTCTCCTTGTGCCCCAATCTGCTCTTTTAACCAAATGTCAGTGAGCTGTGACTACCTCAAAATCCGCTAGAAGCAACTCTACTGTAAATTTGGAAACTGAATGAAATAATCTTCTGTGTGGAATGAAAGTAGAAATATAAGGCAGGTGAGAAAAAAGTATTTATGCACAGTCACTCAAGCACTTGTCACCTCTCGACTCGACTACTGTAATGCTCTCTACATGGGGCTCCCCTTGAAGTGCACCCGAAAGATGCAGCTAGTCCAGAACGCAGCCGCGCGGGTAATTACGGGAGTGCCTAGACACTCCCACATAACACCTATCCTGCGCGAGCTGCACTGGCTTCCTGTGGTCTTTTGGGTGCGCTTCAAGGTTTTAACGACCATCTTTAAAGCGCTCCATGGCTCGGGGCCTAGTTATATGCGAGACCGCCTCCTGCCCCATACATCCCTCAGACCGATACGCTCCCACAGAGAGGGCCTCCTCAGGGTGCCGTCGGCTGGACAATGCCGACTGGCGACACCCAGGGGAAGAGCCTTCTCTGTGGCGGGGCCAGCCCTCTGGAATGACTTACCCCCTGAACTCCGTACCATCTCCGACCTCCGCCTCTTTCGCAAGTGTCTAAAGACACATGTATTCCATCTAGCCGGCCTAGCGTAACCTCCATTACTGACTATTAGACAGTTTTAAATTTGGGATTTTTAATTCGGTTTTTAGCGCAGGGTTTTATTATTAGAATAAGTTTTTTAAATTTTATATGTTTTTGTATGTATTTTAACATTCCTGTGCGCCGCCCTGGGTCCGTTTGGAGAAGGGCGGGGTATAAATTTAATAAAATAAATAAAAATAATTAAATATTTCTTTGTTTCTATTCTGAGGGTCAGGGATGCTTTAAGTGTCTCTTCCTACATATGTTTTTAGCAAATTAACTGCTGGAGAAGGAGGGGAGGAATAACTCTCCTTGTTCTTCGCTTACCGTATGCCAGGAGTTTAGGACTCTATTCCCTGAAACACCGTCTGCTCCTATGTAAGTGTTCCCCCCTGCAGAAGGTGGCAGGTTGAAGGTAACAAATGTTGCAACAATCGGATAAATTTGCAGGCAGAACCAATGATATTTCGGTATTTGTAATTCCTCTCATTTGGGCTCAAAATCAATCAAAGCAATACCTTGGAAATTAGACCAAGAGGTTTTTCATAGATACTTACTATTATTACTAATACAGTAAAAGGAGAATATTTTAAATATGTTGTTCTGAGGAAATGCTGAATGACAATGTGACGTGCCTATATTTCCAGAATAGGCCCCACAGACTATTGGAAAGTCCTGTCCTTCCTCTTTGCCCTGGAGGAGATTAACCAGAACACCCAAATCTTACCCAACATCACCTTGGGCTACAATATTCATGACAGCAGTTCCAACATAAGAGGCACTTTAGAGGCTTTGCTGGACCTGCTTTCAAAAGGAGAGGCAAATGTTCCAAATTACAGCTGTGGAAAGAGGAAAAACTTGCTGATGGTCCTTGAAAGAGCTGATGTAGACATGTCCACCTATACCTCAAATTTGCTGAACCCCTACAAGGTCCCACAGGTAGGTCTCTCCAGCCATGACTGCATGGCCATTTGAATGGGGTTAAGTTCCCCATGGCCATGATGGGCACCAAGAGTTTTGGGAGAAGACTCAAGAGTCTGAATTATATGTGAAACTACCAGGACTTTTGTCTGGATTGAAGAATCCTATGGGCTATTTGGGGAAGAAATTTTTTATGGCTGGTGGTGGTGGGAGATGGCAGAGCCTGAGCAAAAGGGCTGTATCCAGCCTGCATTCTTTGAAAGAGCATACCAGTAAACATGGCTAGAAATACAGCTGCAAGAAAATATTTTACTAAACATTGAAAAAAATACAATCTCTGTGAATACAAGCACAGAGACAACAAATATCTTCATCCATGCTGTTCCTTTACTTTTTAAATTTATTATCATTGTATCTGATCTGATGAAAAGTTTAAAGATTATTTTGTTTTACATTTACATTTCGAACTAAATTAATTAATATTGATAAAATATGCATTTTTCCTACTCCTTTAATAACTTTTAATATAGTAGAATATTGACAATGTATTTTCATTGTATAAATAGCATTGTATCCAAGGAACAAATTGTACAACGGTAGAGAATTTGGTATGTCTGGTTAGATTTAATCATACGTAAAAGATTAACCTAGTTTTAAACTAACGTTTATGAATGAACTATAAGACCTCCAAGGTCTCTTCCAACTGCTGTTGTATTGAATATACTTTTAGTGGTCTAGTAGCTTTATTCAAAATCTTGCTGATTAATATTTTGTTTTTGATCTGAGAGAAAATGTTAATATTATTCCCTTCCCCCTTCTTTTCAGGTCCATTACAATTTTCCTCCTGCAGTTTTGAGGGACAGAAAACAATTCCCCTTTTTTTACTCAACTTTTCCCAAAGAAACAAATGAGTATCCAGCAATCATCAAAATCCTCCAGTATTTCAAGTGGACATTGATTGGACTCCTTTATGCTGATAACGAAGATGGAGAGAAATTTATAAGATTCCTCACACCTATACTTGACCAGAATGGTATTTGTGTCGTTTTCACACAACCCATTGCAACTAACAGCTGGAACTTTAAAGAGAAGGAGGTTGGCCTTTTCAATAAATGGAACCAAGTCAACATCTACATTTACCACACTGAGGTTAAAACCTTCACAGATGGATTTTCACGTATGCTAAATTTCCTGATGAGCAAGTGGGGAAATGTTGAGGGGAAAGTTTGGATCATAACAACCATTTGGGACCTCACCTTGCGGATGTCATTCATTCCAAGGTTTGAAAACAGAAGCTATTGTATCTTTTCTTTCCTTAGCCACACAAATAGAAAAATAAATTGTGATTATCTTGAAGAATTTGAAGAATTTACTGAGAGATTTGTAAAGCGAGGGTATTCATGTTCCTATTCAAAGCATGCTCTGTCTGTGAAAGGCTGGACAAGGTGCACAGAGAAAGAAAAATGGAAGCCAATGTCTCAAGATTTGAGGGAAAAGATTCTGTCCCAGGATGGCTACCACATTTATCACACAGTCTGGACAGTTGCACATGCTTTACACGCAGTTTATTCTCTTCAATCCCTGCAAAGGGCCATAAAGAATGGAAAGAGTTCAGGAGATCAAAGAGTGCAGCCTTGGCAGGTACTTTCCTTTTCCCTCACAAAGATTTTGCTGAACAGGAGAATCCACTCTCCCATTCAGGAATTTTTTATTTTTATTTATTTTATTTTATTTTATTTATATACCACTCCCTCTCCCCAAAGGGACTCAGGGCCGTGTACAGGAAATTTAAAAGCATATAGACATCCTAATTTATAAATATTAAAAACAAATAAAAAACTTAACCCTGTACTAAAAATTTAAAATATAAAACCTAGAAAATCCCTAAAAATCCCCATTAAAACAATTTAAATGTCAGTGTAGGCTGGTGCGATAAGTTAAGCCAGGAAAGTTTGAATGTTTTTTGAGATCTCACATAAACCATCTTTTATCTGATTGTGTGAAGATCTGGAATTATATGGTGTTCAGATCCATCTTCAACTGGCAGTTTGCAAATATGTAAATATAAGCGCTGATTTAGTATCTGAGGAGGTGCAGTCCTATCCTTTAATAACTTAATTTAACTAAATCTCCTTTTCTGTCTTAGAGGAGGCAGTCTACCTGCTTCAATTAACAGTTTTGCTTTGAGCCTGTTTTCATATATCAGGGTTATGGAAATGCCAGATAATATTTGGAAAATTGGAGAGAAGTTGACATGTTGAATATGATTGTTTCTTTTAATTTTCCTTTCTACCACCTAGTCCTGTTCAGCTATATTGATGATAAAATAATTTTGCTTCCTTCATTCTGAAACAATCTGATAACAGCTTCCAGGTGTCTCACACCTATTAGGCTTGGTCAGTAATAATCCTGAAGGGAAGTCAAGTCACAGGAAAGTGAGAAGAGACACTGAGAAGAGAGACAAATATCAGACCAGCATTGTTTTGTTCCAAATCCAGGATAGATGGGGAACTCTTCAGCTCAGCTGTGGGAAATTGTCCTTAATCCCTCAACCAATGCCTGAATTTCAGGAAAATCAGCTGTTGAATTGAGGAGAATTTAGAATCTTGTTTCCTATTTTCTTCAACTGATTCGTTACTCTTTTCTATTTTAGCTTCACCCTGTCCTGCATATATCTCAATATTACAATAATTCCTTAGAGGGAGTCTATTTGGATGAGAAAGGGGAACTGGCAGCTGACTTTGACATCACGTACTGGGTGAGGTTTCCCAATTGGTCGGTTTTCAAAATGAAAGTTGGGAGTCTGGAAAAAAAGGGATGCTCAGAAGACACATTCAAGTTCAGACTGGACCAGGATGCAATCAGGAGGGCCGTGCAGGTTGATGAGGTGAAGAAGATAATATCTTTAAATTCTGCATATTTCTGTGTCTTGTAATAATAATTGCAGACCTAGAGAATAAATAGGTAAGTAAACAAGTAAAGTAGAAAGCAACCCCCCCCTTTGGCAGGGAAGGATGTGGATAACATGATGAGACCAAAAGTTTTCGTTCTAGCTGTGAGGAAATATTAGAAATTTGGTTTATATACAGCACATTGATCAAGTAAAGAGTACAGTCACAATGTGCTTTACTACTTAACTATTTAATTGTAATAGGAAACAGGAAACTCTAATTAAAAGAAAAGGATATAGATTATTTCCCATACTTGTAAACATGTAAACACTGCCATCACCTGGCTGAATACTGTAGTTGTTACACAAAAATACATTCCAATAGTAAAATCCAACAGGGAGAATAGTCAAAAAGCCAACTGTATGACTGCTTCCTTGTACCGTCTCTCATAGGCCCACAAGAGAGTTATAGAGCTTAAGCACTTTTTCCCCCTTGCTATATTCACCTATGATTCTTTCAATGATCCAAGATTATATTCCACAAATTATAACTTGGGCCTGAGGTTTTCTTGGGTCTTTCTATTTTATGCCATATTTCACAGGGACATCAGCTCCACCTATTTATTTGAATGATCTTTTTCTTTATCTTCAGCCCCTGCCAAGTTCTCGGTGTGTGGATAGTTGCCTATCTGGATTTGTCAGGCTGCTGGACCCCATGAAGCCAGTTTGCTGTTACAGTTGTGTTCCATGTGCTAGAGGGACCATCTCCACTCAGGAAGGTGGGTGATTACCTCTCTCCCTCTCTCTCTCTATTTCTGCCTCTCTAAGTCTGTCGCTCTGTGTGTCTGTCATTCTCTCCCTCCCCCCCCCCCAAGCAGCAGAAGGGAGGTTATCCCGCAACGGGCGAACGAGCGGACGGAGGACCCGAGCTGCTGCTACCTTAAGTGTCGCCGAGGCCATCCGGGCACCACACGCAGCTGGAAGAGAGGTGGGCGTGCGCGCCCGGATGGTGCTTAAGGTAGCCGCAGCTCGGGTCCTCCGCCCGCCCGCCCGCCCGCCCGCCCGGGATGAGGCAGCCATAACCTCCTCACTGACATGCTGGCCCCTCCGGGAAGCCCCGGAAAGTGCACCGCCACCCCGTCGGAAGGAGCTGTTGGAGGCGCTCTCGGCCATCCTCTGCCCAGGGGGCTGCTCCCTCCTCCTCCTCTCCGGCCCTGCGGCCCGGTTCTTATGAAGCTGCGGACCGGCACCGGTCCGCGGACCGGGGGTTGGGGACCCCTGTGCTAGAGGGACCATCTCCACTCAGGAAGGTGGGTGACTTCATTGGGATAAGTTGTCCATGTCTTCTTAGTTTTTAATATCCCCAATTATTTCTACCAGTGTATTTTTTTCTTAGCTTGTCTCACTTTTTTAATTTTTTCACATTTATAAAACACAGGAAAGTTTCTCTCTCAATGAAAGAGAGCTGTATGTTGAAAAACTGTTTTATTAGATTCTTAAAAATTATAAAATAGTACCAAAAAACCCTAGCCAAACTGTTAAAGCATTCTAAAAACACTTAAAAATATAAAAGAGAAGGACATCAATTACAATTACAATTACAATTTATTAAATTTGTATACCCCCCTTCTCCCTTACGGGACTCAGGGTGGTGAACAGGCATAGTAAAACCACAAGACATCATATACAAATACTTAAAAATCGATTAAATTTGGGGCCTGTTCTAAAACCAGGTAAAATTAATTGATAAAATTAATTAAAATCAATTAAAAACTACAATTAAAAATTACAATTAAAAACTACACCAGGCCGGCCGCACGGAATAAGTGCGTTTTCAAGGCCCGATGGAACAGGCACAGGTCAGTCATCGTACGAAGGTTGGGGGGCAGGTCATTTTAGAGGGCCGGAGCTGCCACAGAGAAGGCTCTCCCCCTTGGGGTCGCCAGCTGACATTGTTTGGCCGACGGTACCCTGAGGAGGCCTTCTCTGTGGGAGCGGACTGGTCAGTGGGAGGTATTCGGTAGCAGGATGCGGTCCTGCAAGTAACCGAGTCCTATGCCATGGAGCGCTATAAAGGTGGTTACTAGTACCCTGAAGCGCACCTAGAAAGCCACAGGCACCCAGTGCACCTCACACAGGAGAGGTGGGAGCATCTTGGGACTCCCAGAATCCCCCACACGGCCACATTCTGTACCAACTGGAGCCTCTGGGTGCACCTCATGTAGAGAGTGTTGCAATAGTCCAGGCAGGAGGTGACAAGGGCTTGAGTGACCGTGTGTAGAGCGTCACGATCCAGAAAGGGGTGCAACTGGCGAACCAAGCGAACCTGGTAAAAAGCCCCTCTGGCCACAGCCATGATCATCTAATGACAGCCGAGAATCCAGGAGGACACCCAAGTTGTGCGCCCTCTCTGTGAGGGCTAATAATTCGCCCCCAATGGCCAGAGATGGTACCAATTGGCTGTATCGTGATGCTGGAAGCCACAGCCACTCGGTCTTGGATGGGTTGAGTCAAAGCCTGTTTCTCCCCATCCAGACTCGCATGGCCTCCAGACCCCTGGACATCATTTCAACAGCATCGTTGGGGTGGTCTGGGTAGAAATGTACAGCTGGGTGTCATCAGTGTACTGATGGAATTCTACCACAAAACCACGGATGATCTCACCCAGTGGCTTCATATAGATGTTGAACAGGAGGGGCGAGAGGACCGACCCCTGTGGCACACCACATGTGAGGTACCTCGATGTCTACCTCTGCCTCCCTGCCAACACAAATTGCGACCGGTCGGAGATGTAGGAGGAGAACCACCGTAGAACGGTGCCCCCCAACCCCAGCCCCTCCATCTGGCGCAATAGGATACCATGGTCGATGGTATCGAAAGCCACTGAGAGATCTAACAGGACCAGGATAGAGGAACAACCCCTATCCCGAGCCCTCCAGAGATCATCCACCAACGCGATCATAGCTGTTTCCGTGCTGTACCCAGGCCGGAAGCCGGACTGGCGTGAGTCCAGATAGACAGTTTCCTCCAGGTGCTGGGGGAACTGTTGTGCCACCACACTCTCAACAACCTTCGCCAAAAAGGGAAGGTTGGAGACATGATGGTAGTGGGCCAAAACAGCCGGATCCAGGGAGGGCTTCTTGAGGAGGGGTCTTACCACCGCCTCTTTCAGGGCGATCGGCATAAACCCCTCTCTCAAAGAAGCATTGACAATTCCCTGGAGGCAGCCTCGTGTCACCTCCCGGGAGGCCAGTACCAACCAGGAGGGGCACTAATCCAATAAACATGTGGTGGCATTCAGTCACCCCAGCATTCTGTCCATGTCCTCGGGAGTCACAGGATCGAACTCATCCCTGCCTCCGTCAGCCCGCCTGAACCTGCCCAATCGGAGGCTAACCCGTCCCGAATCTGATCGATTTTATCATGCAGATAGCCTCCAAATTCCTCCGCACGGCCCTGCAAGGGGGCATCCCGCGCCCTCTGATGAAGAAGGGAGCGGGTCACCCAAAACAGGGTGGCAGGTCGGCTATCTGCAGATGTGATAAGAGTGGAGAAATAGTTCCATTTCGCCGCTTATATCGCCACTAGATAGGCCCGCAAATGCGATCTTACTAGAGTCCGGTCAGATTGGGCCTGGGTGGTCCCCCAAATGCTCTCTAGGCAGCTCCTTTGACATTTCATCCCCCTCAGCTCCTCAGAAAAGCAAGGAGCCAAGGTGGATCGGCATCGAGTAAGAGGCTGCAAAGGCACGACCCGATCCAGGGCCCCTGGGGTCGCCGTATTCCAGACGGCCACTAGGTCCCCAGTCGAGTCGCAGGTCAAGGTCTCCGGTATTGGCCCAAGCTGTCTGGAACCTCAGAGGGTCCATCAGGCACCTGGGGCATACCCATCTTATCGCTTCCGGTTCCGCCTCCCCGCGGTGGGGTGTAGCGGTTGGAAAGTCCAGCCGACATCATTATTAATGGAGTAGAAAATAAAAAATACAGAATTATAAAAATCTGGATTTATCAAGTATTTTCAAACAATAATTTCTATTTCAAAAATAGTATAAACCCTTAACTATCTATGACAGCTTATCGGGTAATAAGTGCCAATGATACACACTTCTATCCATGACCTTTCCCTTGTGAAAAATAGTATGTGAAAAATATAGTGTGGAAAATATTTCTCAGTTTTTGAAATTTGTGTTAATTTTTTTTTCTTTTTTTTTTAAAGAAATTGATCAATGTTTTCCAGGGAAATGTTTTGTCTTTTATAGAGATTTGAATAAAAACCACACAGGAATTCTGAAAGGTTACATTAAATAATATGGATATTTCCTGATGTAAAATTCAATTTGATGCAGTATAGTGTAATCTGTTGTTGCTTTCTGTAAATCCTCCTCTTCCCTCTTAATTTCACCTGTCACCATAGGCCTATTTTATTGGGATTTTCTTTTTTACCTCACTTACATGGAATTCAATAATTGTTCATGGCAGCTTTTCCACCACCCCAAATCAAATTCGATACCAAATATTCATTTAACATCTTTTTGCAAATTACTTCAACCCTCTTTGCTTGAAAATATGGCCTTTTTTGGCCTTCACTGAAAATGAAACACATTTATTTTCAGTGTTACATTAACTGTATTATAATATCTTTAAATAGAATATCTCAAAGACATCAGTTCTTCCAGTATTAAAGATTAATTTCTCATGAATGATAGATAGGTGAGTGTTGCATTTGTTCTTCCAGATGCTGAACATTATGTGAAATGCCCTGAGGACCCGCAACCCAACCCCAACCCTACCTAACCTTCAGACTATTGTGAAATGGGAGTCAATTGTAAATAGATTTCCTAAGTAACACTGGTCATAAATCCAATCCTTAATATATGAAATTAAAATATCTTCCCCAGGTCTCCAAATAATTTTTTTTAGCAGTTCCTCACATTGAATGTAACTAAAGTTCATCAACAAGAGTTGAATCCCACATTTATGGAATATAATTCAACAAAAAGTTAATTTCTTTATTATTGAAAGGTATTGGTTACCCTCTTTAAAGCGCTCCATGGCACGGGACCTAGCTATTTGCGGGATCGCATCCTGCCCCATACATCCCTTCGACCGATTCGCTCCCACAGAGAGGGACTTCTCCGGGTGCCAAACACCAGGCAATGCCAGCGGGCGACCCCCAGGGGAAGGGCCTTCTCTGTGGTGGCCCCAACCCTCTGGAATGACCTACCCCCTGAAATTAGAACAACGACGGACCTCCGCTCCTTCCACCAGAAGTTAAAGACTCACTTCTTCCATCAGGCCGGCGTGGCCTAATATCTATATTCCTAGCCACAAAATGAAATTGTAAAAATTTTTAGGGGGTATTGTTAGGGTTTTAAGGGTTTTAATAGTGATTTTAGCACAGGGGTTAATTTAATTTGATTTTAACATTTTGTATTTGTATATTGTTGTATTTTTGGATTTTTAAATTGCCTGTGCACCACCCCGAGTCCCCATGGGGGAGAGGGTGCGGTCTATAAATTAATAATTTATTATAAAATTAAATTATTCCACTGCAGTAAAAATGTGGGGGATGCATTTGTTTTTGGCAGATGCTGAACAGTGTGTGAGATGCCCAGAGGACCAGCACCCCAACAAGGACCGAGATCAGTGTGTTCCTAAGGTCTTCCTTTCCTACACAGAAGATTTGGGGATCATCCTTACTTCCTTGACTTTACTTTTCTCCTTGAACACTGGCTTTGTTTTAAGCATCTTTGTTAAGCACATGGAAACTCCAGTAGTCAAAGCCAACAACCGGGACCTGTCCTACCTGCTCCTTATTTCCCTCCTGCTGTCCTTCCTGTCTTCCTTCCTCTTCATTGGTCAGCCAAAAAGAGCCACCTGCCTTCTTCGACAAGCAGCCTTCAGCATCATTTTCTCAGTGGCTGTCTCTTCTCTCTTGGCCAAAACCATCACGGTGGTGCTGGCCTTCCTAGCCACCAAGCCAGGCAACAGCATGAGGAAATGGCTGGGGAAGCTTTTCGGTAACTCTATTGTGTTTTCTTGCTCTGTTGTCCAAGTTCTGATCTGCAGTCTCTGGTTGGGTACTGCTCCCCCATTTCCAGATTCAGATATGAATTCTCAGGAAGGAGAAATTGTGCTGAAGTGCAATGAAGGCTCAGTCACCATGTTTTATGTTGCACTTTGCTACATGGGCTTCCTGGCAGGTGTCTGCTTGGTGGTAGCTTTCCTGGCCCGGAGGTTGCCTGGGGCCTTTAATGAAGCTAAGCTGATCACCTTCAGCATGCTGGTCTTCTGTAGCGTTTGGATCTCATTTGTACCCACCTACCTCAGCACCAAGGGCAAGTACATGGTAGCCGTGCAAGTCTTCTCCATCTTGGCCTCCAGTGCTGGACTGCTTGGTTGCATCTTTTTTCCCAAGTGCTACATTATTCTTTTTAGACCTGATCTGAATAAAAAGGAGCAACTAAGTTTGAAAAGCAACACAGAATTGTGATTTTAAATGTGTAGAATTCAGCAAGCAGTCTGAGTAACCATTTGCATATCCCTGTTCCAAAAGAGAAATGTTTAGATCAAAAATGAGAACTTCTTAAAGAAGCTTATTCTGTCTGCTTTATAATTATTAACGCCCAATTTGTTCATAATAATGTCTTCTTTAAAGGACTGGTAGAATAGAAACATTACATTTTATCCCACATAAACATACAAATGGAGAGGGGAGAGAAAGGAAAAATAATAATAGGAATTCTGCAGAAATCAAAGTCGATATTGAATGATAAATTGGCTGTTATTATCTGATTGCATATAATTTTGTGATGTATATTAATGTTTTTCATTGTGCACTGTACCTTCCCTGATAAAAATCCAAGAGTTGGGGTTTAACTAGTCTCTAGGAGAAACTGTAGATTTGCATTGTCTTTTCTACTGCTATGGTGAATTGATCCAAGAAATGGAGTTCCTATGGTGAATTATGGCATCTTGGAGTAGTTTGGACTGTAGCAAGACCCTTTGTAGATACTGGTGAAGCTGGTAAAGTGAGTGGCATGATGGGTTGTACTATAGTGAGTTTGGAAACATCATATTGTGGCAATCTGGAAAGCGCATCAGCCATGAAATTTTTGCCCCCTGGAATATATTTAAGGTTGAAATTGAAACGATGGAAATAGTGAGCCCAGCGAAGTTGCCTTGGGGACAATTTCCGAGAGGAGGTAAGAGCTTCCAGGTTTTTATGGTCCGTCCAAACTTCGAAAGGATGGGGAGCGCCCTCAAGAAAATGACGCCAAGTCATGAGAGCCCACCGAACAGCAAAAGCCTCCTTTTCCCAAATCGCCCAACCACGTTCGGACGTAGTGAGTTTCCGAGAGGTGTAGGCACAGGGTTGCAATTGGCCATGTTGGTTGAGTTGTAATAGGACCGCTCCCACAGCGACATCACTGGCATCCGCTTGAATTACAAACGGGGAATTTACATCGGGGTGTTTAAGAACAGGTTCAGCCGCAAACAAACGTTTAAGCTTCTCGAAAGCGGCTTGACATTCCATGGTCCATTTAAGTGGGGATCCTGGACGAGGCTTGCCTTCTCCTTTCGTTTTTAGAAGGTTTGTAATGGGTAAGGCAATGTCAGCGAATGACGGAATAAATTGGCGGTAAAAGTTTGCAAATCCCAAAAAACTCTGTAGTTGTTTACGAGTACGGGGAGGGGCCCACTCCGTCACCGCCCTGACTTTAGCAGGATCCATTTCAATTCCCTCAGAAGAGATACGGTAGCCCAAATAGTCAATTTTTTCCTGGTGAAATTCACACTTAGAGAGCTTGGCATAAAGTTCAGCGGAACGCAGTTTGTTTAATACGGAGCGCACCAGTTTAATGTGCTCGTCATGTGTTTGTGAGTAAACCATTATGTCATCAATATAAACAATAACTCCCTTGTAAAGGTGCTCGTGGAGAACCTCATTTATCAGTTGCATAAATACCGAAGGGGCACCTTGAAGACCGAAAGGGAGGACTTTAAATTGAAAACATCCTAGCGGGCAGTTAAAAGCTGTTTTCCATTCGTCCCCCTCTTTGATTCTGACCCTGTAATAGGCCTCACGTAAGTCCAGTTTAGTAAAAATCTTACCGGTAGCCAGGTGAGCAAGCATGTCCTTCATGAGCGGAAGGGGGTAGATATTGTGTTCACAAATGGTGTTTAGATAGGAGTAGTCTTGTATTAATCTTAGGGTACCATCTTTTTTCTCCCTAAACATAACTGGTGCAGCTACACGCGGCCTAGCTGGTTCAATGAAACCCCTTTGAAGGTTTTTATCGATGAATTTACGTAATTCCTCCATCTCCCGTGGGGTCATGGAGTACATGCGAGGTTTGGGTAATTGAACCCCCGGGAGGAAATCAATTGAACAATCAGTAGCTCTATGAGGAGGGAGGGAATCACAAGATCTTTCACTGAAAGCATCCTTTAGGTCCCAATATTCTTTGGGAATTTTCTCTTCGCCTGGTATGACTTCAGGTGATGGAAAATCCAACAAAGGCGCAGCAGATTCAATTAGGGGAGGTGGGTGATTTGGAGGGGGGTGATCAGTGTCTGATGGTAGAGAGGTATGGTCAGGTAAGGATAAAGGTATGCGTACCCAACCTTCCTTCCAGTTTATCAGAGGATTCCATTTACGAAGCCAATTGACCCCCAAAATTACAGCATTATCGGCAATGGCAGTTACAATAAAGTTGATGGTCTCGGTATGGCCCGTGCCTATAGAAACGTGAATTGGTTCGGTGATAAAAGATGCTGGGGTTCCCCCAGCTACAGAACCATCCATTTGGCAAAAGGCTATGGGAGTTTTCAGGGTCTTAAGGTGAAAACCCATCGAAGACACGATGTCTTGGCTTATGAGACATTTTGAGCAGCCAGAATCAATGAGAGCCTGCACATTGCATGTACGTCCAGTAGATGGCGCTAAAAGCTTTAAATTAATATAAAGGGGCCCGGAGCGATGACTCACCAGATTGTCGTCAGAAGAGTTCGAAGACGCCTCCCAGTCATCAGGGTGAGCGGTGGGCTGGTCAGCAGAGAGGTTGATGGGCTCCACCCCACTCATGGCCGGTTTAGTGCGCGCGGCTGGCGTCTTAGGATGCTTCCGGTCCGAAGAGGAAGGTGGGCGTGGAGGTGGTCTTGATCTGCATTTGTCGGCCCAGTGCCCCTCCTTTCCACAGCGATAACAGCTGCCTGAGCGAGGCTGGGTTGTTCTCCCCTCCCCCCTTTGCAAGCGCACATCCTTCGCAGGGGGGTGAGATTTGGGGCCATCTTCCTGTGGTTTTTTCTCCACACGGACTGGATCCTGCAAGTGGGCTTGATCCAATTCAACATCTGAAGCTAGATCTATCCATTCATTTAAAGTCTCGGGGCGAAATCTGTTTACACATGTTTGATAAATGTCTTTATTTAGCCCTTCAACATAAATGTCCATTAGAGCTTGTTCACTATACCCAACCATAAACACTGATAATTCCTGAAAAATCTGCGTGTAAGCCTGAACAGACATGCCCCCCTGCTGTAAGGTTTTCAGTTTCATCTTTGCTTTCCTTTCAACACGGGGGTCTTCAAAACGCCTTCTAAGAGCATTCATGAAACGATCGAAATCCCTCAGTGCGGGTGAACGGCAATTATGCAATGAAACCAGCCACTTAGAAGCTTGATCTTCTAAGGTCATAGAAACAATTCTGATTTTGATTTCATCGTCCAAATCAGCTGCGTAAAACTGCATGAAATTATCGACGTGAATTAGAAAAAACGCCAGTTTGTCGGCACTTCCGTCGTATTTTACACCCAAGGGAGGCAGTTTTGCAAGTCGGCGGGGGTTATTTCGCAAATCCCTGCTGGCCTGGGGAGGGGGGGATGGTGTTGAAGCACTGCTTTGCCTGGCAGGAGCTGCCTGTGAACCTTTTGGCTGTTTGCGTTCCACCTCCCTCCCCCAGATTTTTTCCAGGGCCTCTCGTTTCTCATCTGCCTGGCGTAGTAAATCCTGAGCCATTTCTTTCAACTCCCTTTCTTCTCTTAAGAGCTCCGGTATGACCCTCTTTGGGGAAAGTCGACGCCTGGAGACGTTTACCCCAGTCATTCCTACCCCTTCGGACCAACGTTTTGGTTTGACTGAATCTTCAGCTGGCAGATTTAGATCTAGGCCAGCCAAGCAGTCCATCACTGACCTGGTCTCTTCAGATTGAACAGGAGGATGCGATGCTTCAGCTCCCATAATTGGTTCAGGCAGGACCTCCACCAACGGAGGCTCCTCTTGTGAAGGGTCCGACATCAGGTCAGGGTTTTTTTTGACTCTCAGCTTAATGTCAGGCCTGCTTCTTCGTTGACTCAGGAAAGACCACACTTAGACATTGTTTTGAAATGAATAAGGCTCCTTTTACTAAGTAACAATAGCGTACAGACCAAGTAAAGCTGAGAGTGAATAGTTTAGGCGCGAACAGAAAGTATTAAGCTTAAGCCCATCCCAATCCCCAAACACCCCCCCTTTGCATTGTCCAATATGCTTCCATCTCCAACATCAGGTGGGCAGGTCTTCACCATCCTGGAATGCATGGCCGTTAACCAAGAGATAACACCAACGATCAACATTGTCCACCAGCAGAGCACACTCATCCCAACGCCCCCCACCCTCCCCGTTTCCATGGCAGCGAAGCAGGAACTAGCGAGACTGACACCTTGTGATCTTTATCCATTGTTCCATTGTCCAGCTGTTCATGCCGATGTAACAGCCATTCAAGGACATTCAAAATATTGCCCCAGTGAATCAACTTTGGTGTTTGTTTGAAGGTCTTTCTTACTACAGCGAAAGATCAATGATATAGACATTGAACTGACATCTACTCTAGTCATCAACAATCTTCTGAAAGGGCTTTTGAGAGTCATTCAAAATGTATCTCAGATCTTCCTTCCAGTTGGTGCCCGACAGCCCATGTGTGGCGAACAGATGCTGCACCTCCCGGATGGTGGCCTCAGTAATAGTGGACACCATGAGTAGGAGCTCCACCCACCGAGAGTAAGTGTCCATGACCACCAGGAAAGTCTGACCATGGAAGGGGCCCATGAAGTCTGCATGGACCATTCACTAAGGTCCCCAAGGTAGCTGCCAGTCTCTAATGGGTGCTGCTGGAGGAGCAGGACAGGACTCCTGGGAAGGGGCGCAATGGCCCACCCAAGTAATAATTTCCTCATCCATCCTGGGCCACCAGACATAGCTGCAGACCAAAGCCTTCATGCGAGCTATGTCAGGTGGCCCAGGTGGAGGTGGTTTCAGGACTTGGGTGTGCATTGAGGGAGGAATGATCACACTGTCCCCTCAGAGCAAAAACTGAGATGACATTTAAAGAAAACATTTACAAAATGATTTATAGATGGTACCTGGCCCCAGCAAGGATTTCCAATATGTTCCCTGCTACATCTGACAAATTTTGGAAGTTTTTTCTCTACCAGGGGCACCTTCTTTCACCAGTGGTGGACTTGCCCGAAGGTTAAAAGGTATTGGACTATTATCAAAAAATGGTTGTTAGAAATCACAGGATTTGATTTTCAATTGGACCCAGTTATATTTCTGTTGGGGATAAAGCCAAGAGAAGTACCTAAAGATGCATGGTACTTATTAATACACATCACAACAGCGGCACGCATGACATACGCGCAATACTGGAAGTCAAAGGAAATCCCAACAAACCAACAGGTCCTGGATAAGATTCTACGATGTGCAGAAGTGGACAGGATGACACATATTCTTAAAGGGAAAAGTGAATCGCTTTTTAATAAAAGTTGGGATCTCTGGTACCTATGGCTGGGAAACAGAGTGTCAGATTTTAATGGGAATAGCGGTTAAGATTTGGTTAATAGAAATAAGTATTACAATGATTGTTTTTGAATCTTTTTCTCTATATAAACTCTGCTCTTATTAGAAGTGTAGGAGAAATATGGAGAATTAAGGATTTAGACTGTAAGATGTGTATAAAATCTATCAGCTTGGGATGAATCAGACTAAAATTGGAGAAGGCATTAAACTCCTCAGTCTTTCTTTAATGCTTATGTGAATTATTGTTCAATAGAAATTTATCTTAAGGGAAAAATATATATTAAGTTTGGATTGCTGAAACGCCACCCCCAGAACCCATCAGAGAAAATAAAAAAGCAAAGGCAACAATGCAAAGGGGAGAGATGAGGAGGGAAAGGAAGAAAGGGTAAAGTAGAGAAAGTAAGAGTAGGGAATTAAGAGTAGGAGGGAGGATAACAAAGAAGAGAAGAGAGAAGGAGAGAGGAAAGAGAGGAGAGAAAGAGAGAAGAGAGAAGAAATGAGAGGAGGAAATAAGAAGGCAGAGAAGAGAACTTGAGAAGATAGGAGTAAGGCTGTTGCAAAATAAGATGGAGACATGGGGTAGCAAGAAAGCGATCCAAACTATATTATACAGTATATATGTAAGATTGTGTATAGAGATTAATGATGAATAGATAAATTTTAAATATCATTTATAAGAATGTATATCTATGAATGATTTTGAAATGGGAAAAAAAATGTGGTATGGAGGGAGAGCTCCTATTGGCGGGTCTTGAATGGGCAGAATTCTTCAGGTACTTTGCCCCAGGGACACACTGTCAGTCTCGCTAGTTCCTGCTTCGCTGCCATGGAAACGGGGAGGGTGGGGGGTTTGGGGTGAATGTGTTCTGCTGGTGGACAATGTTGATGTTTCGTGTTATCTCCTGTTTAACGGACCTGCATTCCAGGATGGTGAAACCTGCCCACCTGATGTTGGAGATGGCTGCATATTGGACAATGCACAGGGGGGGTTTGGGGATTGGGATGGGCTTAAGCTTAATACTTTCTGTTCGCGCCTAAACTATTCATTCTCAGCTTTACTTGGTCTGTACGCTATCGTAACTTAGTAAAAGGAGCCTTAACATTTCAAAATAATGTCTAAGTGTGGTCTTTCCTGAGTCAACGAAGAAACAGGCCTGACATTAAGCTGAGAATCACCAAAACCAAAAACCTGCCCTGATGTCGGACCCTTCACAAGAGGAGCCTCCGTTGGTAGAGGTCCTGCCTGAAACCATTTTGGGAGCTGAAGCATCGCATCCTCCTGCTCAATCTGAAGGGATCAGGTCAGTGATGGAAGGTTTGGCTGGCCTAGATCTAAATCTGCCAGCTGAAGAATCAGTCAAACCTAAACGTTGGTCTGAAGGGGTTGGAATGAGTGGGGTAAACGTCTCCAGGCGTCGAATTTCCCCAAAGAAAGTCATTCCGGAGCTCTTAAGAGAAGAACGGGAACTAAGGGAGATGGCTCAGGACCTACTCCGCCAGGCAGATGAGAAAAGTTTAGCCCTGGAAAAAATCTGGGGGAGGGAGGCGGATCGCCCACAGCCAAGAGGTTCACGGCCAGCTCCCGGCAGACGAAGCAGGGTTTCAACACCATCCCCCCCTCCTCAGGCCGGCAGGGAATTGCGAAGAGAGGCGGCTTCTGCCAGGCAAAGCAGGAGAGCAACTCCCTCCCCTCCCCTCAGGCTGGAATGGAAGCCAACCCCATTAACCCCCGCCGACTTGCAAAACTGCCTCCTTTGGGTGTGAAATACAACGGAAGTGCCGACAAACTGGCGTTTTTTCTAATTCACGTCGATAATTACATGCAGTTTTACGCAGCTGATTTGGACGATGAAATCAAAATCAGAATTGTATCTATGACCCTAGAAGATCAAGCTTCTAATTGGTTGGTTTCATTACATAATTGCCGCTCACCGGCATTGCGCGATTTCGATCGCTTCATGAATGCTCTTAGAAGGCGTTTTGAAGACCCCCGTGTTGAGAGGAAAGCAAAAATGAAACTAAAAAGTTTACAGCAGGGGGACATGTCTATTCAGGCTTACACGCAGATTTTCCAGGAGCTATCAGTGTTTATGGTTGGTTATAGTGAACAAGCCCTAATGGACATTTATATTGAAGGGCTGAATAAAGATATTTATCAAACATGTGTGAACAGATTTCGCCCCGAAACTTTGAATGACTGGATAGATCTAGCTTCGGATGTCGAATTGGATCATGCCCACTTGCAGGATCCAGTCCGCTTGGAGAAAAAAGCACAGGAAGATAGCCCCAAATCTCACCCCCCTGCGAGGGAGAAACGCATGCAAAAGGGGGAGGGGAGAACAACCCAGCCTCGTTCAGGCAGCTGTTATCGCTGTGGGAAGGAGGGGCACTGGGCAGACAAATGCCGATCAAAACCACCTCCACGCCCACTTTCTTCCTTGGACCGGAAACAGCCTAGAACGCCAACTGTGCGCGCCAAACCGGCTATGAGTGGGGTGGAGCCCATCAACCTCTCTGCTGACCAGCCCACCGCTGGCCCTGACGATTGGGAGGCGTCTTCAGACTCTTCTGACGACAATCTGGTGAGTCATCGCTCCGGGCCCCTTTATATTAATTTAAAGCTTTTAGCTCCATCTACTGGCCGTACATGCAATGTGCAGGCTCTCATTGACTCTGGGTGTTCAAAATGTCTCATAAGCCAAGACATCGTGTCTTCGATGGGTTTTCACCTTAAGACCCTTAAAACTCCCATAGCCTTTTGCCAAATGGATGGTTCTGTAGCTGGGGGAACCCCAGCATCTTTTATCACCGAACCAATTCATGTTTCTATAGGCACAGGCCATACTGAGACCATCAACTTTATTGTAACTGCCATTGCAGATAATGCTGTAATTTTGGGGGTCAATTGGCTTCGAAAATGGAATCCTCTGATAAACTGGAAGGAAGGTTGGGTGCGCATTCCTTTATCCCTCCCGGAACATACCTCTCTTCCATCAGAAACTGATCAACCCCCGCACCATCACCCACCCCCCCATATTGAATCTGCTGCGCATTTATTGGATTTCCCATCACCCGAGGTCATACCAGGTGAGGAGAAAATTCCCAAAGAATATTGGGACCTAAAGGATGCTTTCAGTGAAAGATCTTGTGATTCCCTTCCTCCTCATAGGGCTACTGACTGTTCAATTGATTTTCTTCCTGGGGTTCAATTACCCAAACCTCGTATGTATTCAATGACCCCACGGGAGATGGAGGAATTACGTAGATTCATCGATAAAAACCTTCAAAGGGGTTTCATTGAACCAGCTAGGCCCCGTGTAGCTGCACCAGTTATGTTTAGAGAAAAGAAAGATGGCACTCTAAGATTAATACAGGACTATTCATATCTCAACACCATTTGTGAACACAATATTTACCCCCTTCCGCTCATGAAGGACATGCTTGCTCACCTGGCTACCGGTAAGATTTTTACGAAGCTGGACTTACGTGAAGCCTATTACAGGGTCAGGATCAAAGAGGGGGACGAATGGAAGACAGCTTTTAACTGTCCGCTCGGATGTTTCCAATTCAAAGTCCTCCCTTTCGGTCTTCAGGGTGCCCCTTCAGTGTTTATGCAACTAATAAATGAGGTTCTCCACGAGCACCTTTACAAGGGAGTTATTGTTTACATTGATGACATCGTCGTCTACTCGCAAACACACGACGAGCACGTTAAACTAGTGCGCTCCGTATTAAATAAGTTGCGTTCCGCTGAACTTTATGCCAAACTCTCTAAGTGTGAGTTTCACCAGGAAAGAATTGACTATTTGGGTTACCGTATCTCCTCTGAGGGAATTGAAATGGATCCTGCTAAAGTCAAGGCAGTGACGGAGTGGGCCCCTCCCCGTACCCGTAAACAATTGCAAAGTTTTTTAGGATTTGCGAATTTTTACCGCCAATTTATTCCGTCATTCGCTGATATTGCCTTGCCCATTACAAACCTTCTGAAAACAAAAGGAGAAGGCAAGCCTCGTCCAGGAACCCCTCTCAAATGGACGATGGAATGTCAGGCCGCTTTCGAAAAGCTTAAACGGTTGTTTGTGGCTGAGCCTGTTCTTAAACACCCAGATGTGAATTCCCCATTTGTGATTCAGGCGGATGCTAGTGATGTCGCGGTAGGCGCAGTCCTGTTACAACTCAATCAACATGGCCAATTACAACCCTGTGCTTACACATCTCGGAAACTCACTGCGTCCGAACGCGGTTGGGCGATTTGGGAAAAGGAGGCTTTTGCTGTTCGGTGGGCTCTCATGACTTGGCGACATTTTCTTGAGGGTGCCCCACATCCTTTCGAGGTCTGGACGGACCATAAAAAATTTGGAAGCTCTTACCTCCTCTCGGAAATTGTCCCCAAGGCAACTTCGTTGGTCTCATTATTTCCATCGTTTCAATTTCCACCTCAAATACATTCCTGGGGGGAAAATTTTTATGGCTGATGCACTTTCCAGATTGCCTCAATATGATGTGTCTAAGCTCACCATTGTACAACCGATAATGCCACTCACTTTACCTGCTACTCCAGTATCTACTATAGCCCAAACTACTGTCCAAACTACTCCACCTGCTGACCTAATTGCTCGTATTAAGGATGAATTACTTACTGATGATTGGTATTCGACTCATTCAGGTGACTGTACTACCAGAGACGATCTTCCCTGGATTGGTTCTAAAATATATGTTCCTGCTACATTACGTCCTTTTGTCTTGCAACGAGCACACGACTCACGTTTGGCTGGTCATTTCGGTTTCGTTAAAACTATTCATCTTATCAAGAGACAGTTCTGGTGGCCATCAATGAAGAAAGATGTTAAATCGTATATTGCCAGTTGCCCTGTATGTGCGGCTTCAAAACGTGCGCCGGGTAAGCCACAGGGTCTTCTCCAGTCTGTGGCTACCCCGGAAAGGCCTTGGAAGGAAATTTCAATGGACTTTATAGTTGATCTTCCGCCCAGTCAGGGTTATACCGTTATCTGGGTAGTTACCGATCTTTTTTCTAAACAAGTTCATTTTGTCCCCTGTACTAAAATTCCTTCTTCCAAATCTCTGGCCCGTCTGTTCGTTTCCCATATCTATCGTTTTCATGGCGTCCCGCAACGCATCATCTCCGATAGAGGAACCCAATTTACTTCCCATTTTTGGAAGGAGTTTTTGAGACTGATTGGCTCCGCCCAAAGCTTAAGCTCCGCCTACCACCCTCAGACGAATGGATCTTGTGAGAGGGTTAATTCCGTCCTCGAACAGTACTTACGCTGCTTTATTAATTTCCAGCAAGATGATTGGGCTGATCTTCTCATACACGCCGAAGTTGCGTATAATAACTCTGTTCACTCCAGTACGAATATGACCCCCTTTGAAATCATCTACGGACAGGACTTTGTACCCATACCCGAACTGCCTCACGTCTCGCCGACGGTTCCCTCTTTATCTGAATGGTCCTCTCGATTATCTTCTGTTTGGCCGGTTCTCCGGAAAACTTTAAACGATGCCCATGACTCGCACAAATTGTACGCTGATAAGAAACGAGCAGTCCCTCCCTCCTACAAAGTTGGTGATCAGGTTTATGTATCTACCAAAAATTTGGATAGCCCCCAAAAATGCAAGAAGCTGGGTCCCAAATTTATTGGACCTTTCACGATCACCAAAATTATCAGCTCTGTGTCGGTCCGTTTGGATCTCCCCAAGACCTATCGGCGGCTATACCCTGTATTCCATGTTCACTTACTGAAACCTGCTCGTACCTCTCATCTCCGCAAAAGATTGCCTGATGCTCCTACACCTACCTTGGTGGATGGTCATCATCATTACGAGGTGCGGGACATTTTGGACTCCAGGATCCGCAGAAATAAAACTCAGTTCCTAGTCATGTGGAAAGATTTCCCCCCTTCTCACAACGAATGGGTGGATAAAGAGCATCTCAAAGCTCCTAAACTGGTACGCCAGTTTTATGCCAAGTATCCACACAAACCTTGACTCTTTTTCTTTCTCCTCTCCGTTGTTTTGTCTCTCCCTTCTTCTCTTTCAGGTGTAGCCTCTCGTATGCCTATTGCTGCCCTGGATTTCCCGCTGTTCCTGGAGGAGGTCCGGGTGTCAGTCTCGCTAGTTCCTGCTTCGCTGCCATGGAAACGGGGAGGGTGGGGGGTTTGGGGTGAATGTGTTCTGCTGGTGGACAATGTTGATGTTTCGTGTTATCTCCTGTTTAACGGACCTGCATTCCAGGATGGTGAAACCTGCCCACCTGATGTTGGAGATGGCTGCATATTGGACAATGCACAGGGGGGGTTTGGGGATTGGGATGGGCTTAAGCTTAATACTTTCTGTTCGCGCCTAAACTATTCATTCTCAGCTTTACTTGGTCTGTACGCTATCGTAACTTAGTAAAAGGAGCCTTAACATTTCAAAATAATGTCTAAGTGTGGTCTTTCCTGAGTCAACGAAGAAACAGGCCTGACACACACCCTCTGCACCCAAGTTAAAACCTGGGACAGGATGGGGTCTGCTAACGAATGGGCCGCTACATCAGATGACGACAGAGGCAGGCCCAAAGAGGCAATGGAAAGGACTGAAGAAGAGCGACGGGGTGTCAGTCGCAGGAAGAGGGTAGCAGCTGAGGGCATCTGCGTGGCCCATATGCTTGCCCGGACGGTACTACAGCGTATACGAATAGGCTGCGAGGAACTGCATCCAGCGAGATATCCAATGGAATAGGATGGGTGGGGAGAGGAGGGAACGAGAGGACCTAGAGTCCATCTCCATTGTGCAAGGAGCCCCTTCGATGAACAAGGAGACCGTGATCTTCTTTGAATCAGCTGAAGCCTTGCTGACTGGGGCGGCAGGGGTTTCTTGTTGTTTTTTTGGTAATGGCGTAGCAGTCATCTCTCTGCGGTGGCTGCTGGCATTGCTGGAATGTAGGAACTGGTTGGTAGTCAGGTTGAGGCATCGGTGGTAAGGTAGCATAGCAGACATAAGCAAGGTGGCCCTTTTTATTGCAGTGGCGACAGGTAGCAGCTTTAAAGGGGCATGCTGCACAAATGTGGTTGCCGCCACAACCTACACAACCAGTCACCTGGGAACAGGGGGCAGCAGGAGCAGGTAGCCTTCTGGGTTGTGCCGTGAGACGGTGAACCTTGTCCTCATCTAGTTCATCCAAGGGAACTAACTTGTCAATGAGGCAGGTCATTGAGGGGGCACAATCAGCTGCTGGCGCCATTGAATTTTGGCTCTAGACTGATCTGACAGCTCCGCGGCTCTGGCTATGTCCACCGCTTGCTGTAATGTAATATCAGCGCGGGCCAGCAATCTCCGCTTGAGGCAGACATCACAGACCCTGCAAATAAATTGTTCAACCAACGAGTCATCCAGGTCGATGAACTTGCACCTGATGGCCTCCATATGGAGAAACTGTAAAAATTGGCTCAGTTTCTGTGTTCTGTTGCACGCATTGAAGGAAAGCATATTGGCGTGCTCTGCGTGAGGGTGTTGGTGCATAATGATTCTTCAATTTGGCAATCAAGGTGTCCCAAGTCACAGCAAAGACAGCCAGTGGCGAGGCTAGAGCTCTGGAAGAATTAAACTTCTCAGGCCCGCACGAACTGAGAAAAACACTACATTTTCTGTCTTCAGGCAGTTGATGATAATTATTAGCAACAAGGAAACACTTGAACCATTCAAGGAACCCAGGCCACGATTCTGTGGCCGAGCTGAACAATGGAAATTGAAGCAGGGAAGCCATAGTTAGACGCAGGGAAGCCATAGTTAGACGCAGCACTGAGGAGAAAAAAAATTCTTGAGGAGAAGAGGAATTAAAAGAATTTTCCTTCTTCCTCAGCTGTCCTAGTTGAAGACCTTCAGCATCCCTTCCTCATCGCCAGTATTGTAAACTGAGAGGACAGAAGAGGCATGGAGCAGCTGACACAAATTAGAACAGCATTTATTCAACTATTCCTGGCTGTAATTCGTATGTCAAACGTTGAGGAATATTTGGTTTTTTTTAAAGGGTTCTTTTATTCATTTTTTTAAGGGGTAGCAGGGAGGGTGTTATTTATACGCACCGGGTGGTTTTGGGGGGTAAGGAGCTGGGCACGAGTGGGGGCTGCAGCATTGGGGGTGCGGGGCTAGAGGTCAGAGATGTTGTGCAATACCAGGTCCATGGTAAAGAAAGCCCCCCTCATTTGTGATCTTGTGCAGGAGTGGGGAGTGGACCTGGCGGGTATTATGGAGACCTGGTTGGGTGAGGAGGGGGCCTCCCCTCTTGGAATTGTGCCCATCAGGCTTCACAAATCCGGGGACACACTCTGGACCTGTTTTTTTGTCTCTGGTCAGTGGCTGAAGGATCTGGGAGGAGGGGATATTTGAACCCTTGTCATGGTCAGATCACTTGCTCCTTCGGGTGGACTTCTGATCTGCTACCCCCCCCCCCACAAGGAGGCACATGATGGACCCTGATAGGTTCCTGACAGAGCTTGGGCCATTCCCTGAGGCTCTGGATCATGACCCCGTGGCCACCGGTGCTTTGGACCACATTGTGCCTTTGCAGCCTCTGATCCGGTGCTGAACCCGGTTGACTCCTTGGTTCTCTGAGGAGCTGAGGGAGATGAAGTACCAGAAAAGATGCCTAGAGAGTGGTTGGAGGGCCAGTTGTTCCAAATCGGATCGGACACTGGTGAGGTCTTATCTCAAGACCTACCTAGTGGGGATAAAAGCAGCAAAATCGAATTATTTTTCCGCTCTTATTGTGTCTGCAGACAATCGCCCAGCCACCGTGTTTAGCATGACCCATTCCCTCTTACATATGGAAGTGTGAGAGGACCCCTTGCAGGTTAAAGCTGCAGATTTTGTACAATACCTGCAAGACAAAATCACTCAGATTTGGGAAGGGCTGGACTATGATTGGGTAGGACTAGATGGGTTTATGGAGGCAGGTCTTGAGACTGTTATCTGGGAGGAGTTTGACCCTGTGACTTCCGAGGACGTAGACAGGATTTTGTGTAAGCTTAGTGCTGCCACATGTTTATTGGACCCATATCCGTCCTGGTTGGTGCTGGCCATCTGGGAGGTTACACGAGGCTGGCTTCAGGGTATTATCAATGCTTCTTTGAGAAAGGGTTTCTTCCCCACTGCATTGAAAGAGGCGGTGGTGAGGCCCCTCCTCAAGAAGCCTTCCAGGACCCGGCGCTTTTGGCAAGCTATCGTCCAGTCTCCAACCGCTTTGTGGCAAAGGTTGTTGAGAGTGTGGTGGCGCGACAGCTTCCCAGGTACCTGGATGAAGCTGTCTATCTTAAGCTGCACCAGTCGGGCTTCAGGCCTGGGTACAGCACGGAAACGGCATTGGTCGCATTGGTCGATGATCTATGGAGGGCTCGGGACAGGGGTTGTTTCTCTGTCCTGGTCCTATTAGATCTCTCAGCGGCTTTTGATACCATCGACCATGGTATCATGTAGCAGTTGGAGGGGTTGGAGTGAGGGGCACTGTAATTCGGTGGTTCTCCTCCTCCCTCTCTGACCATTCGCAGTGTGTGTTGACGGGGGGGCAGACGTCATCCTCAAGGTGCCTCACTTGTGGAGTGCCCCAGGGGTCAGTCCTCTCGTCCCTTCTGTTCAACATTTATGTGAAGCCGCTGGGCGAGATCATCCGGGGTTTTGGGGTAAAGTTCCATCAGTACGCTGATGATACGCAGCTGTACATTTCGTCCCCAGACCACCCCAATGGTGCCCTTGATGTGATGTCCCAGTGCCTGGAGGCCGAGCAGATCTGGATGGGGAGGAACAGGCTCAGGCTCAACCCCTCCAAGACCGAATGGCTGTGGATCCCGGGACCCTGTTACAGTCAACTGGTTCCCTCGCTGGCTATGGGGGGTGAGGCCTTAGACCCCACAGGAAGCATTCGCAACTTGGGTGTCCTCCTGGATGCATGACTGTCCTTAGAAGATCATATGATGGCTGTTGCCAGGGGGGCTTTTTATCAGGTTCGCCTGATTTACCAGTTGCGCCCCTTCCTTGATCGGGATGCCCTACCTACAGTCACTCACACCCTTGTCTCTTCCCGTCTGGACTACTGCAATGCTCTCTACATTGGGCTCCCCTTGAAGAGCACCCGGAGGCTTCAACTGGTCCAGAATGCATGGCAACGCTCCCATGTAACACCCCTCCTGCGCGAGCTGCACTGGCTTCCGGTGGTTTTCCATGTGTGATTCAAGGTGTTGATTAGCATCTTTAAAGCGCTCCATCGCTTAGGCCCTGGGTACCTATGAGATCGCCTTCTGCCACCGAGAGCCTCCCACACCCAGGGGGAGAGCCTTCTCTGTGGGAGCACCTGCCCTCTGGAACGAATTGCCCCTGGAATCAAGAACTATCCCTGACTTACGCACCTTCCACCGTGGTCTCAAAACCTTTCTCTTTCAACAAGCTGGGCTGGCATAAAACATGATTTTTAAATTTTTAAATTTAAATTTCTATTATTTTAATTAGGGTTAGTTTGAGGTTTTTTCCATGTTTCGGCCAAATTTCCAACAACAAAGTGAACAGAGGCTAATGAGGCTTTAAATGCTAAGCATAATAATTCTAATCCAGATGACTTCAGAAATGTTTCATCAGCAACAACCTTGACAACAAGAGCTCTCATCAGATGACAAGAGCTCTTATCAACACATCCTGGTTGACTGCCTGATCCTCCGTACCTTTTCCCCAATGATTGCCTTCAGTGTAAACAACGGATTAACACAAAACATGACTTGATAACTTGTGACAGAAAGTCTGGGAGACTTAGTTTCTTCTTTGCCATTTATTGTGCAGGAAAATTTGTGGGTTGAGAATTGATTTTCACGTTCAAGTATAAAACCTTGGCTGAACACTTGAATAAGGGCAGCCACATTATTTTATTCTTGGTTATTCTTCGACATACTTGATAAGAACAAGTGACTCCTGCCAACATATCAGCTATGATTCTGCAGACTCTTCTTCTGCTCTTGCCAGATCTAATTTGTGGGGTACTTAAACTGAAATGTCCCTTGAATTTGATGCCAGATCAAATAAAGCCACTGAATTTCTACAGACCAGGAGATCATCTCATCAGTGGGATCGCTTATTTCAAAATTATTGAACATGGTATATTTGACTTTCGCTGGCCTCCCTTTACTAATTGTTGCTCGTAAGTTCCTGTCTCCATTTTTTAATTCAATATTTTCTTATTTTTTAATACAAATTATACATACTATAGGAACAAAGCCTTGACCGAGTCTTTTCTTTTACACTCTCTCATTTACATTGTCATTTTGCATCATAGTTTTCTTTTCACTTTCAGTCAAATTATTCTCTTCTATTATATTCATTTTTATGCTTATTTTTCTTAATACATAAACAATGTCCTCAATTACCCCTTCCAAGTTAAACTAAATTTTCATTTCTTATTTTCTCCATTTATACATTTTACTGTAAACAGCATATATCTACTAATTCAATTTAAACCTAGACAGCATTTTCCCCCATTTTTCTACCATTAACAATATTCTATCTTTTCTCAAAAATTTCACTTTTAATTCTTTTTCTACTTCTCCCCCTTTCTCCAAACTTCTTCTCCCCCGTATTTTTGTGGTTATTGTGTGATAGTCTCCAATATTTGTGTCAGAGAGATTGTGCTGTGAGATTGTCACATAAATATGGTCAGACATGAACAACCAAGATATGTGTAGTGAGTCCATTAATAGCTCATCTAATAAATGACAACTTAGCCCACATGGCAAGAAATGAATTAATCAAAATATTCCATAATTAATTCATGGTTAAAGGATATTTTGAAATCTGTTGTGTACTTTCCAAGATTCTGAGTTTAACCTTCATGGAAGGATTAATAACATCTGAATACTGAATATTTTTTATAATGCATTTACTGTTGCTGCTTCCTTGATCTTGGGGCAGAATATCAGATTCCTAATTTTAAAATGCTACAGATGTCCTATTATTGGGCAATCTGCCCCTTGGTCCATGTAAAATCCGGACAAGAAATGCAGATTTAAGCTAACTGTAGGCCTCTTTTCCCCCTCAGTCAGAACAAAACTAAGCACCTGAGCCTGCGTGTAACCTACAGATTTGTCATTTTGCATGTAGCTCCTGCACAGATTGTACTACATGAGAGATTTGCTCTCCTTGTGCCCCAATCTGCTCTTTTAACCAAATGTCAGTGAGCTGTGACTACCTCAAAATCCACTAGAAGCAACTCTAGTGTAAATTTGGAAACTGAATGAAATACTCTTCTGTGTGGAAAGAAAGTAGAAATATAAGGCAGGTGAGAAAAAAGTATTTCTTTATTTCTATTCTGAGGGTCAGGGATGTTTTAAGTGTCTCTCCTTGTTCTTCACTTACCATATGCAAGGAGCTTAGGACTCTATTCCCTGAAACACAATCTGCTCCTATCTAAGTGTTCCTCCCTGCAGAAGGTAGCAGGTTGAAGGTAACAAATGTTGGCAACAATCGGATAGATTTGCAGGCAGAAAAAATGAACTTTTTTGGGTATTTGTAATTCCTCTCCTTTGGGCTCAAAATCAATCAAAGCAATACCTTGGAAATTAGACCAAGAGTTTTTTCATAGATACTTACTATTATTACTAATACAGTAAAAGGAGAATATTTTAAATATGTTGTTCTGAGAAAATGCAGAATGAAAATGTGATGTGCCTATATTTCCAGAAAAGGCTCCACAGACTATTGGAAAGTCCTGTCCTTCGTCTTTGCCCTGGAGGAGATTAACCAGAACATCCAAATCTTACCCAACATCACCTTGGGCTACAATATTCATGACAGCAGTTCCAACACAAGAGGCACTTTAGAGGCTTTGCTGGACCTGCTTTCAAAAGGAGAGGCAAATGTTCCAAATTACAGCTGTGGAAAGAGGAAAAACTTGCTGATGGTCCTTGAAAGAGCTGATTTGGACATGTCCACCTATACCTCAAATTTGCTGAACCCCTACAAGGTCCCACAGGTAGGTCTCTCCAGCCATGACTGCATGGCCATTTGAATGGGGTTAAGTTCCCCATGGCCATGATGGGCACCAAGAGTTGTGGGAGAAGACTCAAGAGTCTGAATTATATGTGAAACTACCAGGACTTTTGTCTGGATTGAAGAATCCTATGGGCTATTTGGGGAAGAAAATTTTTATGGCTGGTGTTGGTGGGAGATGGCACAGCCTGAGCAAAAGGGCTGTATCCATCCTGCATTCTTTGAAAGAGCATACCAGTAAACATGGCTAGAAATACAGCTGCAAGAAAATATTTTACTAAACATTGAAAAAAATACAATCTCTGTGAATACAAGCACAGAGACAACAAATATCTTGATCCATGCTGTTCCTTTACTTTTTAAATTTATTATCATTATATCTGATCTGATGAAAAGTTAAAAGATTATTTTGTTTTACATTTACATTTCGAACTAAATCAATTAATATTGATAAAATATCCATTTTTCCTGCTCCTTTAATAACTTTTAATATAGTAGACTATTGACAATGTATTTTCATTGTATAAATAGCATTGTATCCAAGGAGCCAATTTTACAACAATAGAGAAGTTGGTGTATCTGGCTAGATTTAATCATACGTAAAAGATTAATCTAGTTTTAAACTAACATTTATGAATGAACTAGAAGACCTCCAATGTCCCTTCCAAATGCTGTTGTATTGAATATACTTTTAGTGGTCTAGTAGCTTTACCCAACATCTTGCTGATTAATATTTTGTTTTTGATCTGAGAGAAAATGTTAATAGTTCTTCCTTCTTTTCAGGTCCGTTACAATTTTCCTCCTGCAGTTCTAAGGGACAGGAAACAATTCCCCTTTTTTTACTCAACATTTCCCAAAGAAACAAATGAGTATCCAGCAATCATCAAAATCTTCCAGTATTTCAAGTGGACATTGATTGGACTCCTTTATGCTGTTAACGAAGATGGAGAGAAATTTATAAGACTCCTCACACCTATACTTGACCAGAATGGTATTTGTGTTGTTTTCACACTACCCATTACAGCTAAAAGCTGGAACTTTAAAGAGAAGGAGGTTGGCCTTTTCAATAAATGGAACCAAGTCAACATCTACATTTACCACACTGAGGTTAAAACCTTCACAAATGGATTTTCAAGTGTACTACGTTTCCTGATGAACAAGTGGGGAGATGTTGAGGGGAAAGTTTGGATCATAACAGCCATTTGGGACCTCACCTTGCGGATGTCAGAAATTCCAAAGTTCAGAAACAGAAGCTATCGTATCTTTTCTTTCGTTAGTCAGACAAATAGAAAAATAAATTGTGATTATCTTGAAGAATTTGAAGAATTTACTGAGAGATTTGTAAAGCGAGGGTATTCATGTTCCTATTCAAAGCATGCTCTGTCTGTGAAAGGCTGGACAAGGTGCACAGAGAAAGAAAAATGGAAGCCAATGTCTCAAGATTTGAGGGAAAAGATTCTGTCCCAGGATGGCTACCACATTTATCACACAGTCTGGACAGTTGCACATGCTTTACACGCAGTTTATTCTCTTCAATCCCTGCAAAGGGCCATAAAGAATGGAAAAAGGTCAGGAGTTCAAAGTATGCAGCCTTGGCAGGTACTTTCCTTTTCCCTCACAAACATTTTGCTGAACAGGAGAATCCACTCTCCCATTCAGGAATTTTTTATTTTTATTTATTTTATTTTATTTTATTTATATACCACTCCCTCTCCCCAAAGGGACTCAGGGCCGTGTACAGGAAATTTAAAAGCATATAGGCATCCTAATTTATAAATATTAAAAACAAATAAAAAACTTAACCCTGTACTAAAAATTTAAAATATAAAACCTAGAAAATCTCTAAAAATCCCCATTAAAACAATTTAAATGTCAGTGTAGGCTGGTGCGATAAGTTAAGCCAGGAATGTTTGAATGTTTTTTGAGATCTCACATAAACCATCTTTTATCTGATTGTGTGAAGATCTGGAATTATATGGTGTTCAGATCCATCTTCAACTGGAATGTTTGAACCATATATCCGGGTTATGGAAATGCCAGATAATATTTGAAAAATTGGAGAGAAGTTGACATGTTGAATATGATTGTTTCTTTTAATTTTCCTTTCTACCACCTAGTCCTGTTCAGCTATATTGATGATAAAATAATTTTGCTTCCTTCATTCTGAAACAATCTGATGGCAGCTTCCAGGTGTCTCACATCTATTAGGCTTGGTCACTAATAATCCTCAAGGGAAATCAAGTCACAGGAAAGTGAGAAGAGAAACTCAGAAGAGAAAGAAATATCAGACCAACATTGTTTTGTTCCAAATCCAGGATAGATGGGAAACTGTTCAACTGAGCTGTGGAAAATTGTCCTTAATTCCTCAACCAATGCCTGAATTTCAGGGAAATCAGCTGTTGAATTGAGGACAATTTGAGAATCTTGTTTCCTATTTTCTTCAACTGATTCATTACTCTTTTCTATTTTAGCTTCACCCTTTCCTGCACATCTCTCAATATTACAATAATTCCTTAGAGGGAGTCTATTTGGATGAGAAAGGGGATCTGGCAGCTGACTTTGACATCACGTACTGGGTGAGGTTTCCCAATTGGTCGGTTTTCAAAATGAAAGTTGGGAGTCTGGAAAAAAAAGGATGCTCAGAAGACACATTCAAATTCAGACTGGACCAGGATGCAATCAGGAGGGCCGTGCAGGTTGATGAGGTGAGGAAGATAATATCTGTAAATTCTGCATATTACTGTGTCTTGTAATTAAAATGTCACACTAAGAAAATAAATAGGTAAGTAAACAAGTAAAGAAGAAAACAGCCAACCCTTTCGCGGGGAAGGATGGGGATAACAGGATGAGACCAGAAGTTTTCTTTCTAGCTGTGAGGAAGTATTAGTTAGGAAGTATTAGGAAGTATTAGTTAGGAAGTATTAATTTGGTTTATACATGGCACCACTGATCAAGTAAAGAGTACAGTCACAATGTGCTTTACTACTTAACTATTTAATTGCAATAGGAAACAGGAAACTCTAATTAAAAGAAAAGAACATAGATTATTTCCCATACTTGTAAACGTGTAAACACTGCCATCACCTGGCTGAATACTGTAGTTGCTGCACAAAAATACACCCCAACTGTAAAATCCAACAGGGAGAAGGGTCAAAAAGCCGTTGGTATGACTGCTTCCCTGTATCTTCTGTCATAGGCCCACAAGAGAGTCACAGAGGTTAAGCACTTTTTTCCCCTTGCTATATTCACCTATGATTCTTTCAACTATCCTAGATTATATTCCACAAATTATAATTTGGGCCAGAGTTTTTCTTGGGTCTTTCTATTTTGCGCCATATTTCATAGGAACGTCAGCTCCACCTATTTCACTGAATGCTCTTTTTCTTTATCTTCAGCCCCTGCCAAGTTCTCGGTGTGTGGATAGTTGCCTACCTGGATTTGTCAGGCTGCTGGATCCCATGAAGCCAGTCTGCTGTTACAGTTGTGTTCCATGTGCTAGAGGGACCATCTCCACTCAGGAAGGTGAGTGACTTCATTGGGATAACCTGTCCATCTCTTCTTAGTTTTTAATATCTTCAATTATTTCTAACAGTGTAATGGGTTCTTAGCTTGTCTCACTTTTTTATTTTTTCACACTTACAAAACACAGGAAAGTTTCTGTCCTAATGAAAGAGAGCTGTGTGTTGAAAAACTGTTTTATTAGATTCTTTAAAAGTGTACAAAAGTACAAAATAACCTTAAACAAACTGTTAAAACATACCAAAAACACTTAAAAATATAAAAGAGAAGGACATCATTATTAATAGAGTAGGAAAGAAAAATAAAAAAAAATACAGAATTATAAAAAGCTGGATTTATCATTTCCACATCAGGTATTTTCAAACAATAATTTCTATTTCAAAAATAGTATAAACCCTTAACTATCTATGACAATTTATCAGTGTCATAGTGTCAAAATCAGTATCATTTATCAATGATACACACTTACATGTATGAGCTTTCCGTTCTTTATTGTGCGTTTTCATCAGCAGTTTGTACATCTGAGCAACCACTTGTTCATCATTAGTACATACCCAGAGCTCTAAATCAGTTATTTTATTACTAAATATATCAGCTGTTCTAGACTGCAGGGATTGCCAGCACTGCCACATCGCTGCTGCCTAATGGCGACGGAAGTGATAGGCAATGGTGGAAAACGGCAGCAAACGGGGGCAGCGATTGGCAGCAACACTGAACCCCGCCCCCTAGAAAAGCTGATTGGTGGTATTCCGCGATGTTGATCCAACTGCTTCTCAGCAGCGAAGGCTCCAGTGTTCCGTGGTGGTGGTGAATGGCATCGGTGACAGGAGGCAGCAATGACAGGCAGCATCGGTAACAGGCGGCGGTAGCAGTGACAGGCAGCAGTGATTAATAATGAAGACACACCAAGCCCCCTCCCTCCCACCACAATATTCACTCTATAAGAGGCACAGACATTTCCACCCACTTTTTTGGGGTGGAAAAGTATGTCTTATAATGCAAAAAATATGGTATCTTGTTTCAAAATATTTGAAAGTTTTAATTCTGTTTTGTTTTTTTTAAAGAAATTTATCAATGCTTTCCAGGGAAACATTATATAGAGATTTGAACAGAAGCCACACAGGAATTCTGAAAAGTTACATTAAGTAATATGGATAACTCCCGATGCAAAAATTTATTTGGTGTAAAACAATGGAATCTGCTGTTGCTTTCTGTGAATCCTCCTCTTTCCTCTTAATTTCATCTGTCATCATAGGCCTATTTTCTTGGGAATTTGCAGGAACCCCAAATCAAATTTGATGCAAGAAATTCATTTAACATCATTTTGCAAACTTCTATAACCCGTTTTGTTTTCAAATATGGCTTTATTTGGCCTTCACTGAAAAATGGAAAACATTTTTTTCCAGTGTACATTAACTATATTATAATATTTTTAAATAGAATATCTCAAAGACATCCGTACCTCCAGTATTAAAGATTAATTTCTTTTGACTGATTGATAGGTGGGTGTTGCATTTGTTCTTGCAGATGCTGAAGATTATGTGAAATGCCCTGAGGACCAGCAAACCCAACCCCAACCCTACCTAACCTTCAGACTATTGTGAAATGGATGTCAATTGTAGATAGATTTCCTAAGTAAGACTGGTCATAAATTCAATCCTAAATATATGAAATTAAAATATCTTTCCCAGGTCTCCAAATAATTCTTTTAGATATTCCCCACATTGAATGTAACTAAAGTTTATGGAATATAATTCAAAAAAAGGTTAATTTCTTTATTATTGAAAGTTTTCCACCACAGTAAAAAGCTGGGGGGTGCATTTGTTTTTGGCAGATGCTAAACAGTGTGTGAGATGCCCTGAGGACCAGCACCCCAACAAGGACCGAGTTCAGTGTGTCCCTAAGGTGACAGTCTTCCTATCCTACACAGAAGATTTGGGGATCATCCTTACTTCCATCGCTTTACTTTTCTCCTTGAACACCGGCTTTGTTTTAAGCATCTTTGTTAAGCACATGGAAACTCCAGTAGTCAAAGCCAACAACCGGGACCTGTCCTACGTGCTCCTTATTTCCCTTCTGCTTTCCTTTCTGTCTTCTTTCCTCTTCATTGGGCATCCAAAAAGAGCCACCTGCCTTCTTCAACAAGCAGCCTTCAGCATCATTTTCTCAGTGGCTGTCTCTTCTCTCTTGGCCAAAACCATCATGGTGGTGCTGGCCTTCCTAGCCACCAAGCCAGGGAACAGCATGAGGAAATGGCTGGGGAAGCTTTTGGGTAACTCTATTGTGTTTTCTTGCTCTTTTGTCCAGGTTCTGATCTGCAGTCTCTGGTTGGGTACTGCTCCCCCATTCCCAGATTCAGATATGGATTCTCAGGCAGGAGAAATTGTCCTGAAGTGCAATGAAGGCTCAGTCACAATGTTTTATGTTGCACTTTGCTACATGGGCTTTCTGGCAGGTGTCTGCTTGGTGGTAGCTTTCCTGGCCCGGAGGTTGCCTGGGGCCTTTAATGAAGCTAAGCTGATCACCTTCAGCATGCTGGTCTTCTGTAGCGTTTGGATCTCCTTTGTGCCCACCTACCTCAGCACCAAGGGCAAGTACATGGTAGCCGTGCAAGTCTTCTCCATCTTGGCCTCCAGTGCTGGGCTGCTTGGTTGCATCTTTTTTCCCAAGTGCTACATTATTCTTTTTAGACCTGATCTGAATAAAAAGGAGCAACTAAGTTTGAAAAGCAACACAGAATTGTGATTTTAAATGTGTAGAATTCAGCAAGCAGTCTGAGTACCCATTTGCATATCCCTGTTCCAAAAGAGAAATGTTTAGATCAAAAATGAGAACTTCTTAAAGAAGCTTATTCTGTCAGCTTTATAATTATTAACGCCCAATTTGTTCATAATAATGTCTTCTTTAAAGGACTGGTAGAATGGAAACATTACATTTTAACCCACATGAACATACAAATGGAGGGGGGAGAAAGGAAAAATAATTATGGGAATTCTGCAGAAATCAAAGTCGATATTGAATGATAAATTGACTGTTATTATCTGACTGCATATAATTTTGTGATGTATATAAATGGGTTCATTGTGCATTGTACTTTCCCTGATAAAAAACCCCAAGAGTTTGGGTTTAACTAGTCTCTTGGAAAAACTGTAGATTTGCATTGTCTTTTTTACTGCTATGGTGAATTGATCCAATAAATGGAGTTCCTATGGTAAATTATGGTATCTTGTTACCCTTGTGATCTTTATCTATTGTTCCATTGTCCAGCTGTTCATGCCGATATAACAGCCATTCAAGGACATTCAAAATATTGCCACAGTGAATAAACTTTGGTGTTTTTTTGAAGGTCTTTCTCACTACAGCGAAAGACCACGTAACACCACTACAGGCAAGCCCACGTAACACCTCTCCTGCGCGAGCTGCACTGGCTGCCTGTGGCCTTTCGAGTGCGCTTCAAGGTGTTGACCACCATCTTTAAATCGCTCCATGGCTCGGGGCCTAGCTATATACGAGACCGCCTCCTGCCCCATACATCCCTTCGTCCGGTCCGCTCCCACAGAGCGGGCCTACTCCGGGTGCCGTCGGCTGGGCAATGGCGGCTGGCGACACCCAGGGGAAGAGCCTTCTCTGTGGCGGGCTCGGCCCTCTGGAACGACCTACCCCCCGACCTTCGCACTACCTCGGACCTCCGCCTCTTCCGCCAACGTCTTAAGACGTACTTATTCCAACAAGCCGGCCTAGGATAGCCCCCCACATCTGACTTTTAAATATAAATTATAATTTGGTTACGGTTTTAATAATGGGTTTTAGCACGGGTGAATTAATTTAATATATTTTTAATTGATTGATGTATATTGTATTTATGGTTTTATATAATGCCTGTGCGCCGCCCTGGGTCCTAACAAGGAGAAGGGCGGGGTATAAATTTAATAAAAAAATAAATAAAAAAATAATAAAAAATAATGATATAGACATTGAACCGAGATCTACTCTAGTCATCAAACACAACAATCTTCTGAAAGGGCTTTTGAGAGTCATTCAAAATGTATCTCAGATCTTTCTTCCAGTTGGTGCCCAGCAGCCCATGTGTGGTGAATTGATGCTGCAGCTCCCGGATGGTGGCCTCAGTAATAGTGGATGCCATGAGTAGGAGTTCCACCCACCGAGAGTAAGCGTCCATGACTACCAGAATGATCTGACCATGGAAGGGGCCCATGAAGTCCGCATGGACCCTTCACTAAGGTCTCCTAGGTAGCTCCCAGTCTCTAAGGGGTGCCGGTGGAGGAGCAGGACAGGACTCCAGGGAAGGGGTGCAGTGGCCCACCCAAGTCATAATTTCCTCATTCATCCTGGGTCACCAGACATAGCTTCTGGACAAAGCCTTCATGCGAGCTATGCCAGGGTGGCCCAGATGTAGGTGGTCCAGGACTTGGGTGCGCATTAAGTGATCATGCTGTCCCCCCAGAGAAAGCATTCAGTATAGTAGCTTCTGGACAAAGCCTTTTTTTTTATATTGAAAAAGTTTTATTGGTTTTTACAAATTTTTTCAAGTAGGGTAGGGTAAGGTGAAGTACAGAAATATTTTGAGAACTTTCACGTCGAGATCGTTGGCCCCTCCAAGGCTTCTTAATAAGACATTGGTAATACATTTTCCAATAATACTACAAGGTGAAAATAAATGCATACATCATAAATTCTAAATTCTATGCTGGCAGTCGTGTACAAACATCCAGATAAAAATTATACTGTATTAATAAAGATAAAAGTCATTTTTTAGATCTAAGTCTCTTAGCAATTGTGTCTGCTTGTTCTCCTTCCTAGCCCCCAGTGGGCGGGGCCGTGGCCCCCTCTGCCTCTCCCGGATCTTCCCCCAGGGTAGAGGAATGTTTTTTAAGAAAGGCTTCCGCCTCAGCAACTGTTTTAATCCTTCCTCCTTCCCAGAACACCAACATCCCTTCTGGCATCGCCCACTTAAACCAAATCCCGTGTTTAAACAATTTTTTAGATAAGAAGGAATACTTCCTCCTCACCTCTCTAATCTTTTTTGGGATCTGCTTCAAGATAGCGATTTCCTTTTGTTGATAAATTAACGGACCCTCTCTCTGCGCCTTCAAGATTCCCTCCCTAGTCGACCTTCTAACAAATTTAATATGTATCTCTCTGGGTACTTCATTTATCCTGGCATATGCTGAATTTATTCTGTAGACTAGGTCAATGTCCCCCCTGATCTCATCTTTAGGTTTGTGTAAATAGTCTGCTAAAATTGTACTCATGAGATCAGGAAGGCATTCACCAGATTCCTCAGAAATATTCTGAAATCTTAAAAAATATGACATCCTCTCAAACTCCATCCTAGACATATGACCAGACAAATCTCCAATTTCAGTATTAATATTTTTAAGTTCCCCCTTTGCCCCAGCCAGCCCCACTTCCAACTCCTCGGTCTTCTGTGTATTCTGCATCAATTTTTTCTGTGTCTCCAAAAGTTCAAGCTTAGAGCTGCAATGATCTTTCCTCAATTCTTTAATTTCCAACACCAAGGAGTGTAACACTGCTTCCATAGCTGTCATTCTTTCTTCCAATCCTGGATTTTCTGGTTGTTTTTTTGAAGCCATGGTGAGCTGTTAAAGTCAGTGCCACTAAGATGGCGTTTTTTGGGTGCGGCCGCTGGAGCAAGTCCAGGGAAAAAAGTTCAGAAAAGTTGTGGAAAATTATAGAGTCCAGAGAGAGAAGCAATTTTCACAGTCAATTATTAAGACAAAGAAGGCACTCCAGGGAAGGGATCAATTAATCCAAAAAATCCTCCGTTGGTAGAGAGAGACAGTCCAAGTCACAAAGAGATGGTAATTTTCCATAAAAAATAGTCACTTAGGAACAAAGGGCAGCCATCTTCCACCGCCCAGTCTGGCAGCCAGCAGGAGAAAGTGCCAAAGAAAATTGTTTCAATAAAGCCGGACTTAGATACATTGTATAGAAACAAGCCGCGAAAGACTTTCACTTGCTCCGCAAAAGTCCGGATGCGAAATTTCCGCTCCCTCGCGTTCGAGGAGCCATTTCTGCGCGCTGCTGTTATAAATCCGAGGGATTTTTTTTAGCAAACACCCCCCTCCACGTTTCTCTCAATCAAAGCCACCAGCAAAAAAGTTAAAGTCACTCACTCTCCACCTCACCGTCAAAGCCCCGGCAAAGCCATCCGGCCCAAACGCTCCCGTTCTCACCAAATCAATCATTTGTTGCCGTCCTCTGTTGGCGAAGGGAACCAAGCCCCCCGCAGGATGTCTTCTTCCACCTAGACTGAAGACAAAGACTCTTTCCCGGCCGCCGCCAGGCTGAACAGGTCCAGGCAAGCCAGTCCTACGGAGGGTCCCCCCAAAAAAGGGGCACCCCGCCCCGTTTGGGGCAGAAAAAAGAACAAAACGGGACTCGTCCGTCGCCGCCAGAAGCCGGAACAGGAAGTCTGGACAAAGCCTTCATGCGAGCTATGCCAGGGTGGCCCAGATGTAGGTGGTCCAGGACTTCGGTGCGCATTAAGTGATCATACTGTCTTCCCAGAGAAAGCACTCAGTATGGAGGGAGAGCTCCAGTTGGCGGGTCTTCAATGGGCAGAATTCTTCAGGTACTTTGCCCCAGGGCCTCACTTTCTGCACCCAAGTTAAAACCTGGGACAGGATGGGGTCTGCTAAGGAATGGGTCGCTACATCAGGCAGTTTAATGATAATTATTAGCAATAAGAAACACTCAAACCATTCGAGGAACCCGGGCCACGATTCTGTGGCTGAGCCGAATGGTGCAAATTGAGGCAGTGAAGCCATAGTTATACGCAGTGCTGAGGAGAAAAAAAAATTCTTGAGGAGAAGAGGAATTAAGAGAATTTTCCTTCTTCCTGCATCTGTCCTAGTTGAAGACCTTCAGCATCCCATCCTGGTCATCAGTATTGTAAACTGAGAGGACAGAAGAGCAGCTGAGGTAAATTAGAACAGCATTTATTCAACAGAACAGAAGATAACAATAAATGTTTACAATCAGCACCTTGCCTTGCTTGACAGCTATTTATACAGTAACTGTCAAGCAGGGCAGCCAATAGGAACAAAGCAAACCTGCAATGCTCAGCCAGGCGTGCCTTAGCCAATAGGAGCGTGTCAGATGTTGCCTGCTGTCATTCGTATGTCGAGGACTTGCAGGCAGTCGTAAGTCGAGGACATAACAAGAAGGGAAGAAGTTGGTGTGTGATACACCTGGTAACAATCGTTTGAGTCCAGTGACAATCCTGCCCATGGAGAGAGATATGATTGACCTATGAAATGAGACCTTTCTAAAGTATACTGAGAATTGACCAATTAAAAAAGCCCTATCTGTAAATATACCTGCTGCTCAGACCAACCGAGAAGAGTCAGCCAACCAGTAATTTAGAGCTGATTCCCTCCCAAATCTACCAGGGGGCAAAGAAATAACTGTTGAAGTCCAGAAAAGGGCTCAGAATCATGCCTTGATTTCAAATCCACACACCCTGAAGTTCTATCTCTTCTATTTGGTGTCCTTTAATGATGATACTTGTGTTGTAATGCTGCAGTTTAGTGACACCTATGACTGAATATTTTTTAGTTCTATGCTTTTAAAAGAAATTGTGTTACAGTAAAAACCTCATATTTGCCAGTGTACATATTTAATAACAGATGGATTATTAAGGAAATAACAATCCCTAGTTCTTGAACAGACAGGTATCACCGTTCAGAATAAAGTTGCAGACAGCTTGCAATTTTCTACACAGCTGGCAAACTCATTTTATGATTTGCCAAACCCTATCCATCTCAGTACGAGTACTCATTTAAATACCTCAATAGGGATTCACAAGTCCATCACTACATGGCATAGGTGTTGTGATTGATGTCACCTGATTGTGCTGACTTACAATGTTAGTTTTGACTGAGGTTGTGAAATGAATTCCACCTGGTCATTACAGACAACATCATGTAATCCTCATTTGACAGATTCCCTATTGACTTTGCTTGTCAGAAGATGGTTATGAATGTTGCAGATTGAAATTCTGTGGCCATGGGATGCTCAAACCTCCAACAACCAAGTGAACAGAGGCTAATGAGGCTTCAAAAAGATATGTATTCTCCACTCTGAAAGTGCTTTGATAGATCTGGTCCATGCAAATAGCTGCCATGTAGAAGAATCTGCATGTGAATTCTGTTAACATTTGAGCAATACACAACTCCTAGCATGCTTTTCAAAATGAGTCCATCCTGACCATTTTCTTAGCATTCCTAGTACAGAGGAAACTAATTCACGTTTGGATCAATTTCCCCAGGAGGTTATTACCACTTTAAATGCTAAGTATAATAATTCTACTCCAGATGACTTCAGAAATGTTTCATCAGCAACAACCTTGACAACAAGAGCTCTCATCAGACACCAAGAGCTCTTATCAACACATCCTGGTTGTCTGCCTGATTCTCCAGACCTTTTCCCCAATGATTGCCTTCAGTGTAGACAACGGATTAACACAAAACGTGACTTGATAACTGGTGACAGAAAGTCTGGGTGACTTAGTTTCTTCTTTGCCATTTATTGCGCAGGAAGATTTGTGGGTTGAGAATTGATTTTCACATTCAAGTATAAAACCTTGGCTGAACGCTTGACTAAGGGAAGCCACTGATAAGTTAGTCTTTGGTTATTCTTCCACATACCTGATAAGAACAAGTGACTCCTCCCAACATATCAGCTATGATCCTGCGGACTTTTAATTTTTGTCTGGATGTTTGTACACGACTGCCAGCATAGAATTCAGAATTTATATGTAAGCATTTATTTTCACCTTGTTGTATTATTGAAAAATGTATTACCAATGTCTTGTTAAGAAGCCGACATGAAAGTTCTCAAAATATCTTTTTATTTATTTATTTATTTATTTATTTAAATTTATACCCCGCCCTTCTCCACAGAGGACCCAGGGCGGCGCACAGGAAATTTAAAAAACATACAAAAATACAATAAATATAATTTTAAAAACTATTAAATAACCCCATCCTGCGCTAAAACCAAATTTTAAAACCCAATTTAAAACTATCTTAAGTCCCCAAGGGAGGTTAGACTAGGCCGGCTTGTTGAAACAGATATGTCTTAAGACATTGGCGGAAGAGGCGGAGGTCGGTGATGGTACGTAATTCAGGGGGTAGGTCATTCCAAAGGGCTGGCCCCGCCACAGAGGAGGCTCTTCCCCTGGGCGTCACCAGTCGGCATTGTCCGGCCGACGGTACCCTGAGGAGGCCCTCTCTGTGGGAGCGGATTGGTCTGAGGGATGTATGGGGCAGGAGGCGGTCTCGCATATAACTAGGTCCCGAGCCATGGAGCGCTTTAAAGATGGTAGTCAAAACCTTGAAGCGCACTCGAAAGGCCACAAGAAGCCAATGCAGCTCGCGCAGGATCGGTGTTATGTGGGAGCATCTAGTGGCTCCCATAATCACCCGCGCGGCTGCGTTTTGGACTAGCTGTAGCTTTCGAGTGCACCTCAAGGGAAGCCCCATGTAGAGAGTATTACAGTAGTCGAGTCGGGACGTCACGAGTGCTTGAGTGACTGTGCGTAGGGCAGCCCGGTCCAGTAAGGGGCGCAGTTGGCGCATCAGGCGAACCTGATGGAACGCCTCCCTGGCCACGGCTGCCACATGGTCCTCCATGGACAGCCGGGAATCCAGGAGGACACCCAAATTGCGCGCCCTCTCCACGGGGGCCAGTGTTTCGCCCCCAATGGCCAGAGTTGGAGTGATCTGGCTGAACCGGGGTGCCGGAAACCACAGCCACTCAGTCTTGGCAGGGTTGAGTTTGAGTTTGTTACCACCCATCCAGATCCGTACGGCTTCCAGACACCGGGACAGCACTTCGGCGGCATCGTTGGAGTGGTTTGGGGTGGATATGTACAACTGAGTGTCATCAGCGTACAGATGGTATTCCACCCCAAAACCACGGATGATCTCACCCAGCGGCTTCATATATGTGTTGAAAAGGAGGGGCGAGAGGACCGACCCCTGAGGAACCCCACATAGGAGAGGCCTCGAGGTCGACCTCTGCCCTCCCGTCAACACATATTGCGACCGACCAGAGAGGTAGGATGAGAACCACCGCAGAACGCTGCCTCCCAGCCCCAACCCCCCCAGTCGGTGCAATAGGATACCATGGTCGATGGTATCAAAAGCCGCCGAGAGGTCTAATAGGACTAGGATAGAGGAATACCCTCTATCCCGCGCCCTCCAGAGATCATCAACCAACGCGACCAATGCCGTCTCAGTACTGTGACCGGGCCGGAAGCCGGACTGGCGCGGGTCTAGATAATCAACTTCCTCCAGGTGTCGCGGAAACTGTTGGGCCACCACACTCTCGACAACCTTCACTAAAAAGTGAAGGTTGGAGACCGGACGATAGTTCTCTAGTAAAGCTGGGTCCAGGGACGGCTTCTTGAGGAGGGGCCTCACTACCGCCTCTTTCAAGACGGCAGGTAAGGACCCCTCACTCAAAGATGCGTTGACAATGCCCTGGAGCCAGCCTCGTGTCGTCTCCCAGGATGCCAGTACAAGCCAGGAGGGACACGGGTCCAATAAACATGTGGTCGCCCTAAGTTTCCTTGACAACCTGTCCATATCCTCGGTGGTAACAAAGTCAAACTCCTCCCAAGAAGGAGCCTCAAGACTAGCCTCGGACAGTCCCACAGGACCACTGTCGATGGAGGGTAGCTCATTCCGAATCCGAGTGATTTTCTCCTGCAGATAAATCCCAAATTCCTCTGCTCGCCCTTGCAGAGGGGCTTCCCGCGGCCTCTGGTGAAGGAGGGAGCGGGTCACCCCAAACAGGGCGGCAGGGCGGTTATCTGCGGATGCAATAAGAGTGGCACAATACTCCCGTTTGGCCACTCTTATCGCCACTAAATAAGCCCTAATATGGGTTCTCACTAGTGTTCGGTCGGCTTCGGAGCGAGAGGATCTCCATCTACTCTCTAGGCATCTCTTGTGGCGTTTCATCCCCCGGAGCTCCTCAGTGAACCAAGGAGCCCGGGTGATTCGTCGCCGCAAGAGAGGCCGCAATTCACCTTACCCTACCCTTTTTTGTTAAAAAAATTTGTAAAACTCAATAAAACTTTTTCTATAAAAAAAAAAAAAGACTTATCTATTCCAGCAGGCCGGCCTGGCCTAACCTCCCTTCCAGCCTTTTAGTCTAAATATCTAAATTGTTTTAATTGGGTTTTTTAAGGGTTTAGTTTTTATGATTTTAGGTTTTTTAGCGCAGGGATAAATTGTTTGATTTTATATATTTTATGATGTATTTATGTTTGTACGTTTTTAATTCCCCTGTGCACCGCCCCGAGTTTCTTTGGGGAGAGGGAGCGGTCTACAAATTAAATTTATTTTTATTTTTATTTTTATTTTTATTTTTATTTTTATTTTTATTTATTATTATTATTATTATTATTATTATTATTATTATTATTATTATTATTATTATTATTATTATTATTATTATTATTATTATTATTATTATTATTATTATTATTATTATTATTATGCCAAGGGAGGCCACTGTGCCTCAGGTAGTCGGGTGTGAATCCCTGTATGTGAAATGGGGACTTGGGAGGCAGCTGGACCTGCTGGTTGTGTACCTGGCTCCCCACTACATGTCAGCGGCCCTGCCCAAGCTCCTTGAGGTGATAGCTGAGGTTACGGTTGACACCCCCAGGCTTTTAGTCATGGGGGATGTCAACCTGCCATCGGTAGGCGACTCATCTGATATGGCTCGGGAGTTCATGGCCTCCATGACAGCCATGGACCTGACTCAAGTAATTCAAGGCCCCACACATACAGGGGGAAACACACTAGACCTAATTTTTGCCTCTGGCCAGTGGTCGAGTGATCTAGGAGTAGGGGAATTAGTCATGGTCAGATCACTCTCTCCTTCGGCTGGACTTTCCGACCGCTACACCCTACCATGAGGACCAGGTTCATCATCTCAGGGTGCAACCCAGAAGGCTACCTGCTCCTGCTTCCCCCTGTTCCCAGGTGACTGGTTGTATAGGTTGCGGCGGAAACCACATTCGTGCAGCATGCCCCTTTAAAGCTGCTACCTTTCGCCGCTGCAATAGAAAGGGCCACCTCGCTTATGTCTGCCATGCTACCTTACCACCGACACCTCAACCTGAGTATCAACTGGTTGCTGCATGCCAGCAATGCCAGCAGCCGCTGCAGAGAGATGACTGCTACGCCATTACAACAAGAAATCCCTGCCGCCCCAGTCAGCAAGGCTTTGGCTGATACAAAGAAGATCACGGTCTCCTTGTTCATCGAAGGGGCTACTTGCACAATCGAGGTGGACTGTAGGTCCTCCTGTTCCCTCCTCTCCCCACCCATCCCATTCAATTGGATATCTCACTAGAAACAATTCCTCACAGCACATTCGTATATGCTGCAGTACTGTCCGGGCAAGCATATGGGCCACGCGGATGCCCTCAGCTGCTTCCCAATTCCTGTGACTGACCTTACCCCGTCCCCTCTTCTTCGGTCCTCTTCATTGCCTCTTTGGGCCTGCCTCTATCGTGATCTGATGTAGCGGCCCATTCCTTAGCAGACCCCATCCTGTCCCAAATTTTAACTTTGGTGCAGAGGGTGTGGCCCTGGGGCAAAGTACCTGAAGAATTCTGCCCATTCAAGACCCACCAACTGGAGCTCTCCCTCCATACCAAGTGCTTGCTCTAAGTGGACAGTGTGATCATTCCTCCCTTAATGCGCACTCAAGTCCTGGACCACCTCCATCTGGGCCACCCTGGCAGGCTTTGGCCTGCAGCTATATCTGTTGGCCCAGGATGGATGAAGAAAATGTGACTTGGATGGGCCACTGAGCCCCTTCCCAGTTGTCCTGTCCTGCTCCTCCACCAGCACCCGTTAGAGACTGGGAGCTACCTAGGGGACCTTAGTGAAGGGTCCATGCGGACTTCGCGGGCCCCTTCCATGGTCAGACTTTCATAGTGATCATGGACACTTACTCTCAGTGGGTGGAACTCCTACTCATGGTGTCCACTATTACTGAGGCCATCATCCAGGAGCTGCAGCATCTGTTCACTACACATAGGCTGCCGGACACCAACTGGAAGGAAGATCAGAGATACATGACTCTCAAAAGCCCTTTCAGAAGATTGTTGCATTTTATGACTAGAGTAGATGTCAGTTCAATGTCTATATCATTTTTTTTTATTGAAAAAGTTTTATTGGTTTTACATTTTTTAACAGGATAGGGTAATGGTTACAAAGAAATTTTGAGAGCATTCACGTTAGAGTCGTCGGACCTTCCGAGACCTCAAAATACACAATAAAAAAGTTAACATAGAAAACATTTTCCATACCACTACAAGATGAAAGCAAGTACATTTACCTAAATTCTCCATTCCATGCTGTCAGACATTTACAATAAGTCCAGATAGAAATATTATGCAAAATTGTTCAAGAAAAATCAAGGCAAAGTTATTTTTTTGATCTAAGTCTTTTGGCTATTGTATCTTCTTTCTCTCCTCCCTGGCCCCCCGTAGGCGGGGCCGTGGCCCCCTCCGTCCCCCCTGGATCTTCCCCCAGGACAGAGGAATATTTTTTAAGAAAGGCTTCCGCCTCAGCAACTGTTTTAATCCTCACTCTTCCTCCTTCCCAGAACACCAGCATCCCTTCAGGTGTCACCCACTTGAACCAAATCCCGTGATCAAACAAGGTTTTAGACAAGAAGGAAAAATTCCTTCTTGCATCTCTAATTTTTCTAGGGATCTGGTTCAAGATAGTGACCGTTTTTTGTTGGTGAGTTAGAGGTTTCTCTCTCTGCGCTTTCAGGATTTCCTCTCTGGTTGACCTTCTAACAAATTTCACATGTATCTCTCTAGGCACTTCATTTATCCTGGCATATGCAGAATTAATTCTATAGGCTAGGTCAATGTCCCCCCTGATCTCATCCTTAGGTTTATGTAAATAGTCTGCTAAGATTGTACTCATAAGATCAGGCAGGCATTCACCAGATTCCTCAAGAACATTCTGAAATCTCAAAAAATATGTCATTCTTTCCATATCTATCCTAGACACATGCCCATTTATTTCCCCCACCTCATTAGAAACATTTTTAATCTCTCCCTTAGCCCCCTCCAACCCCCCTTCCAGTTCTTCATTCTTCTGTGTGTTCTCCAACACTTGTTTCCGGGTATCCAGTAGCTCCTTCTTGAAGGTAATATTTTCAGCCCTCTGGGCCTTTATTTCTGATATCAAAGTTTGCATAGAGGCTTCAAGAGAAGCCATCCTTTGTTCCAAATTTACAAGTGCTGCTTCTTGTGCCATGGTTAAAAGTTAAAGTCACTGCCACCAAAATGGCGTTTTCCGGGTAGGGCTGGTGGGGCAAATCAGGAGCTCAGTTCAGTTCAGGGCTGTGAAGTTGCAAACAATTCAGAAACCAAAAGAGACACAGTTTCCCAGGTCAGCAAATAGTAATAACGAAGGTATTCCAGAGAAGAAATCACAAATCCATCAAAAGAATTTTTTTTTTCAAAAATCCAGAGAGAGTCCTGCTTTCAAAGAGACGCTGGAAATTTTCCTTAGTTGAAATAGTCAGGCAGGGACAAAGAAAAGCCACTTCCACCGCCCATCTCAGAGCCAGAGGGAGAGAGTAGCAAAATAAGAATTTTTTAAACCAGCCAGACCTAGAAACAATGTTGCAAAGAATCGCATTCCACTTTCCCTTGTTAAAGACCGTCCGGAGTGAAAGTTTCCACTTTCTCTTTGCAGAGAAGCCATTTTAACGTGCCGCTTAAATCCGAGGGTTTTTTTTTTAGAAATAAACACCCCCCTCCCAGTCCGTTCAGCCTGGCTGGCAGCAAGGAAAAAAAAAGGTGTTCTTTTAAACTCACTCTCCCTCGCAGCTGAAGCCTCGGTGATCCGCCCGGTCTCTCCGTTCAGCCCTCTCCATTAAAGCGAATGGCGCCGACAGCCGTTGGCGAAGGAAAAAACCCCCGCAGCATGTTCCTCTCCACCTAGGTCGCAGAGAGGAGCGCTCTCCCCACCGCCGTGACGAGGGACGCTCCCTCTGAGCCGACCCTACGGGAAACCTCCGGTAACCGGAGAGTTTCGCCCCCGTGGGGGGGCAGAAAAGGCAACAAAGCGGCGAGCGAGCCCTAGGCTCGCCCGTCGCCGCTGGAGCCGGATACCGGAAGTATGTCTATATCATTGATCTTTCGCTGTAGTAAGAATGACCATCAAAAAAACACCAAAGTTGATTCACTGTGGCAATATTTTGAATGTCCTTGAATGGCTGTTACATCGGCATGAACAGCTGGACAATGGAACAAAACAATGGATGAAGATCACAAGGGTAACAAGATGCCATAATTCACCATAGGAACTCCATTTATTGGATCAATTCACCATAACAGTAGAAAGGACAATGCAAATCTACAGTTTTCCAAGAGACTAGTTAAACACAAAGTCTTGGGTTTTTTTATCAGGGAAAGTACAATGCACAATGAACCCACAAAAACATTCATATACATCACAAAATTATATGCAGTCAGATAATAACAGCCAATTTCTCATTCAATATCGACTTTGATTTCTGCAGAATTCCCATAATTATTTTTCCTTTCCCCCCCCCTCCATTTGTATGTTCATGTGGGTTAAAATGTAATGTTTCCATTCTACCAGTCCTTTAAAGAAGACATTATTATGAACAAATTGGGCGTTAATAATTATAAAGCAGACAGAATAAGCTTCTATAAGAAGTTCTCATTTTTGATCTAAACATTTCTCTTTTGGAACAGGGATATGCAAATGGTTACTCAGACTGCTTGCTGAATTCTACACATTTAAAATCACAATTCTGTGTTGCTTTTCAAACTTAGTTGCTCCTTTTTATTCAGATCAGGTCTAAAAAGAATAATGTAGCACTTGGGAAAAAAGATGCAACCAAGCAGCCCAGCACTGGAGGCCAAGATGGAGAAGACTTGCACGGCTACCATGTACTTGCCCTTGGTGCTGAGGTAGGTGGGCACAAAGAAGATCCAAACGCTACAGAAGACCAGCATGCTGAAGGTGATCAGCTCAGCTTCATTAAAAGCCCCAGGCAACCTCCGGGCCAGGAAAGCTACCACCAAGCAGACACCTGCCAGGAAGCCCATGTAGCAAAGTGCAACATAAAACATGGTGACTGAGCCTTCATTGCACTTCAGGACAATTTCTCCTTCCTGAGAATCCATATCTGAATCTGGGAATGGGGGAGCAGTACCCAACCAGATAGTGCAGCTCAGAATTTGAACAACAGAGCAAGAAAAGACAATAGAGTTACCCAAAAGCTTCCCCAGCCATTTCCTCACTCTGTTCCCTGGCTTGGTGGCTAGGAAGGCCAGCACCACCATGATGGTTTTGGCCAAGAGAGAAGAGACAGCCACTGAGAAAATGATGCTGAAGGCTGCTTGTCGAAGAAGGCAGGTGGCTTTCCTTGGCTGGCCAATGAAAAGGAAGGAAGACAAGAAGGAAAGCAGGAGGGAAATGAGGAGCAGGTAGGACAGGTTATTGGCTTTGACTACTGGAGTTTCCATGTGCTTTACAAAGATGCTTAAAACAAAGCCGGTGTTCAAGGAGAAAAGTAAAGCAAAGGAAGTAAGGATGATCCCCAAATCTTCTATGTAGGATAGGAAGACTGTCACCTTAGGAACACACTGAACTCGGTCCTTGTTGGGGTGCTGGTCCTCAGGGCATCTCACACACTGTTCAGCATCTGTCAAAAACAAATGCATCCCCCAGCTTTTTACTGTGATGGAAAACTTACAATAATAAAGAAGTTAACCTTTTGTTGAATTATATTCCATAAATGGGGGATTCAACTCTTGTTGATGAACTTTAGTTACATTCAATGTGGGGAATATCTAAAAGAATTATTTGGAGACCTGGGAAAGATATTTTAATTTCATATATTAACAATTGGATTTATGACCAGTGTTACTTAGGAAATCTATCTACAATTGACACCCATTTCACAATAGTCTGAAGGTTAGGTAGGGTTGGGGTTGGGTTGCTGGTCGTCAGGGCATTTCACATAATCTTCAGCATCTGCAAGAACAAATGCAACACCCACCTATCTATCAGTCAAAAGAAATTAATCTTTAATACTGGAGGTACAGATGTCTTTGAGATATTCTATTTAAAAATATTATAATATAGTTAATATACACTGTTTTCCATTTTTCAGTGAAGGCCAAATAAAGCCATATTTGAAAACAAAACGGGTTGTAGAAGTTTGCAAAAAGATGTTAAATGAATTTCTTGCATCAAATTTGATTTGGGGTTCCTGCAAATTCCCAAGAAAATAGGCCTATGATGACAGATGAAATTAAGAGGAAAGATGAGGATTTACAGAAAGCAACAGCAGATTCCACTGTTTTACACCAAATAAATTTTTGTATCAGGAGTTATCCATATTACTTAATGTAACTTTTCAGAATTCCTGTGTGGTTTCTGTTCAAATCTCTATATAATGTTTCCCTGGAAAGCATTGATAAATTTCTTTAAAAAAAACAAAACAGAATTAAAACTTTCAAATATTTTGAAACAAGATACCATATTTTTTGCATTATAAGACATACTTTTCCACCCCAAAAAAGTGGGTGGAAATGTCTGTGCCTCTTATAGAGTGAATATTGTGGTGGGAGGGAGGGGGCTTAATAATAATAATAATAATCGAATTTATTAACCGCTCCCTCTCCCCACAGGGACCCGGGGCGGTGCACAGGGAAAATAAAACAGTAAGAACAATAAATACAAAAGTACATAACTTAAAACACAATTAAACAATTTTATTGGTGTGTCTTCATTATTAATCACTGCTGCCTGTCACTGCTACCGCCGCCTGTTACCGATGCTGCCTGTCATTGCTGCCTCCTGTCACCGATGCCATTCACCACCACCACGGAACACTGGAGCCTTCGCTGCTGAGAAGCAGTTGGATCAACATCGCGGAATACCACCAATCAGCTTTTCTAGGTGGCGGGTTCAGTGTTGCTGCCAATCGCTGCCCCCGTTTGCTGCCGTTTTCCACCATTGCCTATCCGTCGCCATTAGGCAGCAGCGATGTGGCAGTGCTGGCAATCCCTGCAGTCTAGAACAGCTGATATATTTAGTAATAAAATAACTGATTTGGAGCTCTGGGTATGTACTAATGATGAACAAGTGGTTGCTCAGATGTACAAACTGCTGATGAAAACGCACAATAAAGAACGGAAAGCTCATACATGTAAGTGTGTATCGTTGATAAATGATACTGATTTTGACACTATGACACTGATAAATTGTCATAGATAGTTAAGGGTTTATACTATTTTTGAAATAGAAATTATTGTTTGAAAATACCTGATGTGGAAATGATAAATCCAGCTTTTTATAATTCTGTATTTTTTTTTATTTTTCCTTCCTACTCTATTAATAATGATGTCCTTTTTATATTTTTAAGTGTTTGGTATGATTTAACAGTTTGGTCAGGGTTTTTTTGGTAGTTCTGTATACTTTTTAGGAATCTAATAAAACAGTTTTTCAACACACAACTCTCTTTCATTAGGACAGAAACTTTCCTGTGTTTTGTAAAACTAAGAAGAGATGGACAGGTTATCCCAATGAAGTCACCCACCTTCCTGAGTGGAGATGGTCCCTCTAGCACATGGAACACAACTGTAACAGCAGACTGGCTTCATGGGGTCCAGCAGTCTGACAAATCCAGGTAGGCAACTATCCACACACCGAGAACTTGGCGGGGGCTGAAGATAAAGAAAAAGAGCATTAAGTGACCTGACGTTCCTGTGAAATATGGCATAAAATAGAAAGACCCAAGAAAAACTCTGGCCCAAGTTATAATTTGTGGAATATAAGCTTGGATAATTGAAAGAATCATAGGTGAATATAGCAAGGGGGGAAAGTGCTTAACCTCTGTGACTCTCTTGTAGGCCTATGACAGAAGATACAGGGAAGCAGTCATAGCAATGGCTTTTTGACCCTTCTCCCTGTTGGATTTTACAATTGGGGTGTATTTTTGTGCAGCAACTACAGTATTCAGCCAGGTAATGGCAGTGTTTACACATTTACAAGTATGGGAAATAATCTATGTTCTTTTCTTTTAATTAGAGTTTCGTTTCCTATTGCAATTAAATAATTAAGTAGTAAAGCACATTGTGATTGTACTCTTTACTTGATCAGTGGTGCCATATATAAACCAAATTAATACTTCCTAACTAATACTTCCTAATACTTCCTAACTAATACTTCTTCACAGCTAGAAAGAAAACTTCTGGTCTCATCCTGTTATCCCCATCCTTCCCTGCGAAAGGGTGGGCTGCTTTCTACTTTACTTGTTTACTTACCTATTTATTTACTCACCCAGTATGTGATGTCAAAGTCAGCTGCCAGATCCCCTTTCTCATCCAAATAGACTCCCTCTAAGGAGTTACTGTAATATTGAGAGATGTGCAGGAAAGGGTGAAGCTAAAATAGAAAAGAGTAATGAATCAGTTGAAGAAAATAGGAAACAAGATTCTCAAATTGTCCTCAATTCAACAGCTGATTTCCCTGAAATTCAGACATTGGTTGAGGGATTAAGGACAATTTTCCACAGCTCAGTTGAAGAGTTTCCCATCTATCCTGGATTTGGAACAAAACAATGTTGGTCTGATATTTCTTTCTCTTCTGAGTTTCTCTTCTCACTTTCCTGTGACTTGATTTCCCTTGAGGATTATTAATGACCAAGCCTAATAGATGTGAGACACCTGGAAGCTGCCATCAGATTGTTTCAGAATGAAGGAAGCAAAATTATTTTATCATCAATATAGCTGAACAGGACTAGGTGGTAGAAAGGAAAATTAAAAGAAACAATCATATTCAACATGTCAACTTCTCTCCAATTTTCCAAATATTATCTGGCATTTCCATAACCCTGATATATGGAAACAGGCTGAGAGCAAAACTGTTAATTGAAGCAGGTAGACTGCCTCTTCTAAGACAGAAAAGGAGATTTATTCAAATTATGTTATTAAAGGATGGGACTGCACCTCCTCAGATACTAAATCAGTGCTTATATTTACATATTTGCAAACTGTGGAATCTCTGCCAGTTGAAGATGGATCTGAATACCATATAATTCCACATCTTCACACAATGAGATAAAAGTTGGTTTGTGTGAGATCTCAAACATTCCTGAATGGGAGAGTGGATTCTCCTGTTCAGCAAAATCTTTGTGAGGGAAAAGGAAAGTACCTGCCAAGGCTGCATACTTTGAACTCCTGACCTTTTTCCGTTCTTTATGGCTCTTTGCAGGGATTGAAGAGAATAAACTGCGTGTAAAGCATGTGCAACTGTCCAGACTGTGTGATAAATGTGGTAGCCATCCTGGGACAGAATCTTTTCCCTCAAATCTTGAGACATTGGCTTCCATTTTTCTTTCTCTGTGCACCTTGTCCAGCCTTTCACAGACAGAGCATGCTTTGAATAGGAACATGAATACCCTCGCTTTACAAATCTCTCAGTAAATTCTTCAAATTCTTCAAGATAATCACAATTTATTTTTCTATTTGTCTGACTAAGGAAAGAAAAGATACGATAGCTTCTGTTTCTGAACTTTGGAATGAATGACATCCGCAAGGTGAGGTCCCAAATGGCTGTTATGAGCCAAACTTTCCCCTCAACATCTCCCCACTTGCTCACCAGGAAATTTAGCATACGTGAAAATCCATCTGTGAAGGTTTTAACCTCAGTGTGGTAAATGTAGATGTTGACTTGGTTCCATTTATTGAAAAGGCCAACCTCCTTCTCTTTAAATTTCCAGCTGTTAGTTGTAATGGGTTGTGTGAAAATGACACAAATACCATTCTGGTCAAGTATAGGTGTGAGGAGTCTTATAAATTTCTCTCCATCTTCGTTATCAGCATAAAGGAGTCCAATCAATGTCCACTTGAAATACTGGAAGATTTTGATGATTGCTGGATACTCATTTGTTTCTTTGGGAAATGTTGAGTAAAAAAAGGGGGATTGTTTTCTGTCCCTTAGAACGGCAGGAGGAAAATTGTAATGGACCTGAAAAGAAGGAAGAACTATTAACATTTTCTCTCAGATCAAAAACAAAATATTAATCAGCAAGATGTTGGGTAAAGCTACTAGACCACTAAAAGTATATTCAATACAACAGCCTTTGGAAGGGACATTGGAGGTCTTCTAGTTCATTCATAAATGTTAGTTTAAAACTAGATTAATCTTTTACGTATGATTAAATCTAGCCAGATATACCAACTTCTCTGTTGTTGTACAATTGGCTCCTTGGATACAATGCTATTTATACAATGAAAATACATTGTCAATAGTCTACTATATTAAAAGTTATTAAAGGAGCACGAAAAATGGATATTTTATCAATATTAATTGATTTAGTTCGAAATGTAAATGTAAAACAAAATAATCTTTTAACTTTTCATCAGATCAGATATAATGATAATAAATTTAAAAAGTAAAGGAACAACATGGATCAAGATATTTGTTGTCTCTGTGCTTGGATGCACAGAGATTGTATTTTTTTCAATGTTTAGTAAAATATTTTCTTGCAGCTGTATTTCTAGCCATGTTTACTGGTATGCTCTTTCAAAGAATGCAGGATGGATGCAACCCCTTTGCTCAGGCTCTGCCATCTCCCACCACCAGCAGCCATAAAATTTTTCTTCCCCAAATAGCCCATAGGATTCTTCAATCCAGACAAAAGTCCTGGTAGTTTCTCATATAATTCAGACTCTTGAGTCTTCTACCACAACTCTTGGTGCCCATCATGGCCATGGGGAACTTAACCCCATTCAAATGACCATGCAGTCATGGCTGGAGAGACCTACCTGTGGGACCTTGTAGGGGTTCAGCAAATTTGAGGTATAGGTGGACATGTCTACATCAGCTCTTTCAAGGACCATCAGCAAGTTTTTCTTCTTTCCGTAGCTGTAATTTGGGACATTTGCCTCTCCTTTTGAAAGCAGGTCCAGCAAAGCCTCTAAAGTGCCTCTTATGTTGGAACTGCTGTCATGAATATTGTAGCCCAAGGTGATGTTGGGTAAGATTTGGGCGTTCTGGTTAATCTCCTCCAGGGCAAAGAGGAAGGACAGGACTTTCCAATAGTCTGTGGAGCCTATTCTGGAAATATAGGCACGTCACATTGTCATTCAGCATTTCCTCAGAACAACGTATTTAAAATATTCTCCTTTTACTGTATTAGTAATAATAGTAAGTATCTATGAAAAACCTCTTGGTCTAATTTCCAAGGTATTGCTTTGATTGATTTTGAGCCCAAATGAGAGGAATTACAAATACCGAAATATCATTTGTTCTGCCTTCAAATCTATCCGATTGTTGCAACATTTGTTACCTTCAACCTGCCACCTTCTGCAGGGGGGAACACTTACATAGGAGCAGACGGTGTTTCAGGGAATAGAGTCCTAAACTCCTTGCATATGGTAAGCGAAGAACAAGGAGAGTTATTCCTCCCCTCCTTCTCCAGCAGTTAATTTGCTAAAAAAATATGTAGGAAGAGACACTTAAAGCATCCCTGACCCTCAGAATAGAAACAAAGAAATATTTATTTATTTTTATTTATTTTATTAAATTTATACCCCGCCCTTCTCCAAACGGACCCAGGGTGGCGCACAGGAATGTTAAAATACATACAAAAACATATAAAATTTAAAAAACTTATTCTAATAATAAAACCCTGCGCTAAAAACCGAATTAAAAATCCCAAATTTAAAACTGTCTAATAGTCAGTAATGGAGGTTACGCTAGGCCGGCTAGATGGAATACATGTGTCTTTAGACACTTGCGGAAGAGGCGGAGGTCGGAGATGGTACGGAGTTCAGGGCGTAAGTCATTCCAGAGGGCTGGCCCCGCCACAGAGAAGGCTCTTCCCCTGGGTGTCGCCAGTCGGCATTGTCCAGCCGACGGCACCCTGAGGAGGCCCTCTCTGTGGGAGCGTATCGGTCTGAGGGATGTATGGGGCAGGAGGCGGTCTCGCATATAACTAGGCCCCGAGCCATGGAGCGCTTTAAAGATGGTCGTTAAAACCTTGAAGCGCACCCGAAAGACCACAGGAAGCCAGTGCAGCTCGCGCAGGATAGGTGTTATGTGGGAGTGTCTAGGCACTCCCGTAATTACCCGCGCGGCTGCGTTCTGGACTAGCTGCATCTTTCGGGTGCACTTCAAGGGGAGCCCCATGTAGAGAGCATTACAGTAGTCGAGTCGAGAGGTGACAAGTGCTTGAATGACTGTGCGTAAATACTTTTTTCTCACCTGCCTTATATTTCTACTTTCATTCCACACAGAAGATTATTTCATTCAGTTTCCAAATTTACAGTAGAGTTGCTTCTAGCGGATTTTGAGGTAGTCACAGCTCACTGACATTTGGTTAAAAGAGCAGATTGGGGCACAAGGAGAGCAAACCTTTCATGTAGTACAATCTGTGCAGAAGCTACATGCAAAATGACAAATATATAGGTTACACGCAGGCTCAGGTGCTTAATTTTGTTCTGACCGCGAGGAAAAAGATCCCTACATTTAGCTAAAATCTGCATTTCTTGCCCAGATTTTACATGGACCAAGGGGCAGATTGCCCAATAATAGGACATCTGTAGCATTTTAAAATTAGGAATTTGATCTTCTGCCCCAAGGTCGAGGAAGCAGCAACAGTAAATGTATTAGGAAAATATTCAGTATTCAGATGTTATTAATCCTTCCATGAAGGTTAAACTCAGAATCTTGGAAAGTACACAACGAATTTCCAAATATCATTTAGCCATGAATTAATTATGGAATATTTTGATGAATTTCTACCCAGGTTTCTTGCCCCCTGGGCTTTGTCATTTATTAATGAGCAGTTAATGGACTCTATGCATATATCTTGGTTATTCATGTTTTATCATATTTATACGACAATCTCACAGCACAATCTCTCTCACACAAGAAATGCAGACTGAATCTCTGTAAGGTACAGGGACTTACTCGTACAAATTATTAATGGGAGGTGAGTGAAAGTAATATATACCATCTTTAATAATTTTGAAATAAGCGATCCCACTGATGAGATGATCTCCTGCTCTGTAGAAATTCAGTGGCTTTATTTGATCTGGCATCAAATTCAAGGGGCATTTCAGTTTCAGCACCCCACAAATTAGATCTGGCAGGAACAGAAGAAGAGTCCGCAGGATCATAGCTGATATGTTGGGAAGAGTCCCTTGTTCTTATCAGTTATGTCGAAGAATAACCAAAGACTAACTTATCAGTGGTTTTCCTTATTCAAGCTTTCAGCCAAGGTTTTAGACTTGAATGTGAATATCAGTTCTCAACCCACAAACCTTCCTGAGCAATGAACGGCAAAGAGGAAATTAAGTCACCCCGGCTTTCTGGCACAAGTTATCAAATCATAATTTTTGTAACTCTGTTGTTTACGCTGAAGGCAATCATTGGGGAAAAGGTCTGGAGAATCAGGCAGACAACTAAGATATGTTGATAAGTGCTCTTGTTGGCTGATGAGAGCTCTTGTTGACAAGGTTGTTGCTGATGAAACATTTCTGAAGTCATCTGGAGTAGAATTGTTACACTTAGCATTTAAAGTGGTAATAACCTCTTTGGGAAATTGATCCAAAAGTGAACCAGCTTCCTCTGTACTGGGAATGCTAAGAAAGTGGTCAGGATGGACTCATTTTGAAGAGCATGCTGGGAGTGGTGGATTCCTCAAATGTTAGCAGAATTCACATGCAGATTCTTCTACATGGCAGCTATTTGCATGGACCAGATCTATCAAAGCATTTTCAGAGTAAAAAATATATATCTTTTTGAGTCCCATTAGCCTCTGTTCACTTGGTTGTTGGAAATTTCCAGAGGTCTAAGTCATAATGGCACCTACCTCATCTCCACTCTCTTTCAGCTTGAGGTTTGACATCCCATGGCCAAATAATTTCAATTTGCAACCTTCATAACCATCTTCAGACAAGCAAAGTCAATAGGGAATCTGTCAAATGAGGATTATATGATGTTGTCTCTAATGACCAGGTGGAATTCATTTCACAACCTCAGTCAAAACTGGCATTGGAAATCAGCACAATCAGGTGACATCAATCACAACACCTATGCCATGTAGTGATGGACTTGTGAATCCCGTTTGAGGTATTTAAATGAGGAGTACTTGTACTGAGATGGATAGGATTTGGCAAATCATAAAATGATTTTGCCAGCTGTGTAGAAAATTGCAAGCTGTCTGCAAATTTATTCTGGTCATAGAACGGTAATACCTGTTTGTTCAAGAACTAGGGATCGTTATTTCCATAATAATCCATCTGTTATTAAATATGTATACTTTGGCAAATATGAGGTTTTTACTGTAACCACAAATGGAAAATACAATTTCTTTTAAAAGCATAGAACTAAAAAGCATTCAGTCATAGGTGTCACTAAACTGCAGCATTGCAACACAAGTATCATCATTAAAGGACACCAAATAGAAGAGATAGAACATCAGGGTGTGTGGATTTGAAATCAAGGCATGACTCTAAGCCCTTTTCTGGACTTCAACAGTTATTTCTTTGCCTCCTGGTAGATTTGGGAGGGAATCAGCTCTAAATTACTGGTTGGCTGACTCTTCTCGGTTGGTCTGAGCAGCAGGTATATTTACAGATATGGCTTTTTTAATTGGTCAATTCTCAGTATACTTTAGTGTACAAAGATCTCCTTTCATAGGTCAATCGTATCTCTGTCCAAGGGCAGGATTGTCACTGGACTCAAACGATTGTTACAAGATGGATCACACACCAACTTCTTCCCTTTTTGTTATGTCCTCGACTTGCAACTGGTCCTAAGTCTTCAACTTATGACCCCCCCGCAAGTCCTCGACATACATGAAACCGCTGGGTGAGATCATCCGTGGTTTTGGGGTAGAATACCATCTATACGCTGATGACACTCAGTTGTATATATCTACCCCAAACCACCCCAACGATGCCGTAGCGGTGATGTGCCAGTGCCTGGAAGCCGTGCGGATCTGGATGGGAAGTAACGGACTTAGGCTCAACCCGACCAAGACCGAGTGGCTGTGGTTTCCGGCTGCCCGATTCAACCAGCTCACTCCATCGCTGGCCATAGGGGGCGAACATCTTGCCCCTGTGGATGGGGCGCGCAATTTGGGTGTCCTCCTGGACTCCCGGCTGTCCATGGAAGATCAAGTGACAGCCGTGGCCAGGAGGGCGTTTTACCAGGTTCGCCTGGTGCGCCAATTGCGCCCCCTATTGGATCGGGACGCCCTGCGCACAGTCACTCATGCGCTCGTGACATCCCGACTGGACTATTGTAACTCTCTCTACATGGGGCTCCCCTTGAGGTGCACCCGGAGACTTCAGCTAGTCCAGAACGCAGCCGCGCGAGCAATTATGGGAAGCGCTAGGTTTACCCATGTAACACCGCTCTTGCGCGAGCTGCACTGGCTACCTGTCGTCTTCCGGGTGCGCTTCAAGGTGTTAATTATCATCTTTAAAGCGCTCCATGGCTCGGGACCTAGCTATCTGCGGGATCGGATCCTGCCTCATACATCCACACGGCCTATTCGCTCGCACAGAGAGGGACTTCTCCGGGTGCCGTTCTCTAGACTTTGTCAGCGGGCGACACCCAGGGGAAGGGCTATCTCTGTGGCGGGCCCGGCCCTCTGAAACGACCTTCCCCCCGATATCAGGACGACCACGGACCTCCGCTCCTTCCGTCTTAAATTAAAAACTCAGTTTTTCTGTCTGGCCGGCCTAGGATAAGTCTCTCTGTCTTTGGGGTTTTTATTGGGAAATTAGTACTGTTTAGTTTTAATGGGGAAATTTTAGCGCAGGTTATGTTTAATTTGCTTTTAGAATTGTTTGTATGTATTTATTGTTTTTATTCTACCTGTGCACCGCCCCGAGTCCCTGGGGGGAGAGGGTGCGGTTTTATAAATATTAAATATTATTATTATTATTATTATTATTATTATACGAATGATAGCCGGCAACATCTGATGCGCTCCCTCCCACGCCTGGCTGAGCATGGCCGGTTTTCTTGGTTCCTATTGGCTGCCCTGCTTGTCAGCTCCTGTATAAATAGCTGTAAAGCAAGGCGAGATGCTGATTGTAATCATTTATTGTTATCTTCTGTTCTGTTGAATAAATGCTGTTCTAATTTACCTCAGCTGCTCTTCTATCCTCTCAGTTTAATACTGATGACAAGGATGGGATGCTGAAGGTCTTCAACTAGGACAGATGCGGGAAGAAGGAAAATTTTCTTAATTCCTCTTCTCCTCAAGAATTTTTTTTTCTCCTCAGCACTGCGTATAACTATGGCTTCGCTGCCTCAATTTGCACCATTCGGCTCAGCCACAGAATCGTGGCCCGGGTTCCTCGAATGGTTTGAGTGTTTCTTATTGCTAATAATTATCATCAACTGCCTGAGGACAGAAAATGTAGTTTTTTTCTCTGTTCGTGAGGGACTGAGAAATTTAATACTGCCAAGCTCTAGTCTCACCACTGGCTGTCCTTGCTTTGACTTGGGACGCTTTGATTGCCAAATTGAAGAATCGTTATGCTCAAACACACTCGTGAATAGCAGGACAATATGCTTTCCGTCAATGTGTGTAAACGGACACAGAGACTGTGAGCCAATTTTTACAGTCTCTCCATACGGCGGCCATCCAGTGCAAGTTCATCCTCCTGGATGACTCGTTGGTCAAACAATTTGATTGCGGGGTCTGCGAAGTCTGTCTGAAGCAGAGGTTTCTGGCCCAACCTGATATTATGTTACAGCAAGTGGTGGACGAAACCAGAGCTGCGGAGCTTTCAGATCAGTCTACAGGCAAAATTCAACAGTGCCAGCAGCTGATTGCGCCCCCTCATGGACTTGCCTCATTGACGAGCTAGTTTCCTTGGATGACCTAGATGAGGACCAGGTTCATCGTCTCAGGGCACAACCCAGAAGGCTACCTGCTCCCAGGCAGCTGGTAGTGTAGGTTGCGGCGGCAACCACACTCGTGCAGCATGCCCCTTTAAAGCTGCTACCTGTTGCCGCTGCAATAAAAAGGGCCACCTCGCTTATGCCTGCCATGCTACCTTACCACCGATGCCTCAACCTGAATACCGACCGGTTCCTGCATGCCAGCAATGCCAGCAGCCACCTCAGAGAAATGGCTGCTATGCCATTAGCAAAAAAACAAGAAGAAACCCCTGCCGCCCCAGTCAGCAAGGCTTCGGCTGTTGCAAAGAAGATCACGGTCTCCTTGTTCATCGAAGGGGCTCCTTGCACAATGGAGGTGGACTCTAGGCCCTCCTGTTCCCTCCTCTCCCCACCCACCCTATTCCCTTGGATGTTTCGCTGGACGCAGTTCCTCGCAGCATATTCATATACACTGCAGTACCGTCCGGGCAAGCATATGGGCCACATGGATGCCCGCAGCTGCTGCACACTTCCTGTGACTGACCTTACCCCATTCCCTCTTCTTCGGTCCTCTCCATTCCCTCTTTGGGACTGCCTCTATCGTCATCTGGAGGCGACTGGAGGCGCTCCGGGGATGTGCCGGGAGATGCCGAGCCGGCGGCAAGACGCTGAACATGCTGGAGGGCCAGAGCAGGATGGCGTGGGCAGCGCACGGCGGGCAGCGCAGAGTCCCGACCGCTGGGTCCTCATCTGACTCCCAGGAGCCCAGGAGCCCAGGAGCACCAGAAACTGGTAGGAGCGGCATCGGCGCTATGGCGGTTTGGAAGCTGGAATGGTGGGCGTCCCAACGGCGATTTTTAACAACTGAGCCGGGGGCGCCAGAACTTGGAGTGCGGGCCGCTGTGGGGCCGAGAGATTGGGCCAAGCGGCCTGGCGGTCTGAAGAACGGCCAGGCGGCCGGAAGAACAAGTGGCCCACTAGGCCTTGAATCAATCTAGGCCACAGCTGAGTCCCCATAACCAGTGGCCAAAAGAACAATCACACCGAGGCCTTGGAAGGCTGAAACATCTGAGCCGGTGCCTGGGCCCGAGAGATGCAGGTCGGTATGGGAGGCCGTGAGCTTGACGAGATTGGGCTTAGGCCGAAAATCATCGATACCCCTCGTTCTCAAGAACTATTTTAAGAACTATCTCCGGAACTTTTTAAGAACTATTTAAGAACTATTCTTAAGAACTTCCTGAGCCAGATACCATTCTCCACTGGAACTTTTAAACCTCTCATGAATTTATTATATTTATTATATTTATTATACTTGTATTTAACATCTTTTTAATATCTTTTGTATAATATTAGCAGCCAGGATGCCCACATAAGTATTCCGCGACCCATTTTATATCTATTGTATATATTTTATACCTATTTATATCTATCTATGTGTTCCAGAGCAGACCTGATTCGACTGCGATAATCCCCTTACTCGCAGGTATGGCCCTCCGCTCTAACGAGGGCCCACTTTGATGAGGGATTATGTAATCAAGAGAGGTGGGCGAAACGCAGATGTAGGGGTTTTTTAGTTAGGAGTCTAATTCGGGTTTTAGGGGGTCTTAGGGTGGAGGGTGGGGTGAGTCAGGCTGGGGGTGGGAATGTTATTAGGTCAGCAAACAGAGTGGAGAAGGAAGCAGAAAGGTCTTTTAAAAGGGGGGACTCACAAGTCGTTTCCATCGAGGGTTTCTCTATCAAGACGGTCGTAGGGAGGGGCAGGTATTCTCTTCCCGGTTGGGGGCACGAGACCGTTGTTTACAAGCGGTCAGATGCCACAACCCCCGCAGGCTAGGTGGTCAGGGATTACAGAGCCAGGGCTCGAGGCTGATGTTTTGTAATGCCAGGTCTGTGGTCAACAAAGTCCCCCTCATCTACGACCTTGTGTCGGAGGGGGAGCCGGACCTGGTAGGAATAGCGGAGACCTGGTTGGGCCACGAGGGAGGTCTTCCCCTCGTAGAAATGTGCCCACCAGGTTACCGAGCTTTTCATCAGCCATGGGCCCTAGGCAGGGGTGGAGGTGTAGCAGTCATTGTCAGGGAAGGTCTTGAGCTGAGAGAGACCACTCTACCACAGACCACCAGCTATGAGTCCCTCTGCGTGAAGTGGGGCCTAGGGAGACAGTTGGGCGTGCTGATTGTATACCTGGCTCCCCGCTATGTAACAGCAGCCCTGCCCGAGCTCCTCGAGGTGATCGCTACGATGGCAGTTGAGACCCCCAGACTTGTTGTCATGGGGGACTTCAACCTGCCATCGGTTGGCGAATCATCCGAGGTAGCTCGGGAGTTCATGGCCTCCATGGCGGCCATGGACCTGACCCAAGTAATTCAGGGCCCCATGCACGAGGGGGGGCACACGCTGGATTTGATCTTTGTCTCTGGTCAGTGGAAGAGTGATCTGGGTATAGGGGATATAGCCATTACACCCCTGTCATGGTCAGATCACTCACTTCTCCGGCTCGACTTTCCAATCGCTACACCCCACTGCGGGGAGGCAGAACCGGATTCACCTATATGGTTCCGCCCCAAGCGCCTGATGGACTCGGATAGATTCCAGACGGTGCTTGGGCCATTACCTGAGTCCCTGACCCGCGCCCCGACTGAGGACCTGGTGGTCGCGTGGAATACCGCGGCTACCGGGGCCCTGGATTGGGTCGCGCCCTTGCAGCCTCTCTTGCAGCGACGAGTCACCCTGGCTCCTTGGTTTACCGAGGAGCTGAGGGAGATGAAGCGCCTCAAGAGACGACTAGAGAGGCGGTGGAGATCCACACGGTCTGAATCTGACCGAACACAGGTGAGAGCCCATTTACGGACTTGCCTTGTGGCGTTGAGAGTGGCCAAACGTCATCATTGTGCCACCCTCATTGCATCCGCAGATAACCGCCCTGTCGCCCTGTTTAGGGTGACCCGCTCCCTCCTTCAACAGAGGGTGCGGGAAGCCCCGTTGCAGGGTAGAGAAGAGGAATTTGGGGAATATCTGCAGGATAAAATCGCTCAGATTCAGAGCGAGATGGTCCCCACCGAAAGTGGCCCAGTGGGATGCCCCGAGGCAGATCTTGAGACAGTTTTGTGGGAAGAGTTTGACTCTGTTACTTCCGATGATATGGACAAGTTACGTGGGCGACTGCGAGCTACCACATGTTTATTGGACCCGTGTCCCTCCTGGCTTGTACTGGCATCCTGGGAGGTTACACGAGGCTGGCTCCAGGAGGTGGTCAACGCTTCCCTGAGTGAGGGGTTCTTGCCGGCCTCCCTTAAAGAGGTGATGGTGAGACCCCTCCTCAAGAAGCCCTCTCTGGACCCGGCATTATTGGTGAATTACCGTCCGGTCTCCAATCTTCGCTTTGTGGCGAAGGTTGTAGAGAGTGTGGTGGCAAAACAGTTTCCTCGTCATCTGGAGGAAGTTGATTATCTGGACCCGCGCCAGTCCGGCTTCCGGCCCGGGCACAGCACTGAGACGGCATTGGTCGCATTGGTAGATGATCTCTGGAGGGCCAGAGATGGGGGTTGTTCCTCCATCCTGGTCCTATTAGACCTCTCAGCGGCTTTTGATACCATCGACCATGGTATCCTATTGCATCGGCTGGAGGGGTTGGGGGTGAGAGGCACCGTGTTGCGGTGGTTCTCCTCCTACCTCTCCGGTCGATCGCAATTTGTGTTGACAGGAGGGCAGGGGTCGACCTCTAGGCCCCTCACTTGTGGGGTGCCTCAGGGGTCGGTCCTCTCGCCACTCCTGTTCAACACATATATGAAGCCGCTGGGTGAGATCATCCGTGGTTTTGGGGTAGAGTACCATCTCTACGCTGATGATATACAGCTGTATATATCTACCCCAAACCACCCCAACGATGCCATAGCGGTGATGTGCCAGTGCCTGGAAGCCGTGCGGGCCTGGATGGGAAGTAACAGACTCAGACTCAACCCGTCCAAGACCGAGTGGCTGTGGTTTCTGGCATCCCGGTACAACCAGTTGACTCCATCACTGGCCATAGGGGACGATCACCTTACCCCTGTGGATGGGGCACGCAACTTGGACGTCCTCCTCGATGCCCGGCTGTCCATGGAAGATCAAGTGACAGCCGTGGCCAGGAGGGCGTTTTACCAGGTTCGCCTGGTCCGCCAGTTGCGTCCCCTATTGGATCGGGGTGCCCTTTGCACAGTCACTCATGCCCTCGTGACATCCCGACTGGACTACTGCAATGCTCTCTACATGGGGCTCCCCTTGCGGTGCACCCGAAGGCTTCAGCTAGTCCAGAATGCAGCCACTCGGGTAGTTATGGGAGCCTCTAGGTTCTCCCATGTAACACCGCTCCTGCGCGAGCTGCACTGGCTGCCTGTCGTCTTTCGGGTGCGCTTCAAGGTGTTAGTTACCATCTTTAAAGCGCTCCATGGCATGGGACCTAGCTATCTGCGGGATCGCATTCTGCCTCATTCATCTCTGCGGCCGATTCGCTCCCACAGAGAGGGACTTCTCCGGGTGCCATCCACTAGGCTGTGCCAGCGGGCGACGCCCAGGGGAAGGGCCTTCTCTGTGGCGGGCCTGACCCTCTGGAACGACCTTCCCCCCGAAATCAGAACAACCACGGACCTTCGCTGCTTCCGAGAGCTATTAAAAACTCACTTCTTCCGTTTGGCTGGCCTAGGGTAATTTTAATTTAAATCTTAAATTATTAAGGGTTTTTTTAGGGACAGTTTTATTTTTACAGAAGTTTTTAGCGCAGGGTAAGTTTAATTTGATTTTAACTTTGTACTTTGTTTGTTGTAACTTGTTTTTAATTTGCCTGTGCCCCGCCTCGAGTCCCTTCGGGGAGAGAGAGCGGGATATAAATAAAATTTATTATTATTATTATTATCTGATGTAGCGGCCCATTCCTTAGCAGACCCCATCATGTCCCAGGTTTTAACTTGGGTGATGAAAGTGAGGCCCTGGGGTAAAGTACTTGAAGAATTCTGCCCATTCAAGACCCGCCAACTGGAGCTCTCCCTCCATACTGAGTGCTTTCTCTGGGGGGACAGTATGATCACTTAATGCGCACCCAAGTCCTGGACCACCTCCATCTGGGCCACCCTGGCATAGCTCTCATGAAGGCTTTGTCCAGAAGCTATGTCTGGTGACCCAGGATGGATGAGGAAATTATGACTTGGGTTAGCCACTGCACCCCTTCCCAGGAATCCTGTCCTGCTCCTCCACCGGCACCCCTTAGAGACTGGGAGCTACCTAGGAGACCTTAGTGAAGGGTCCATGCGGACTTCATGGGCCACTTCCATGGTCACACCATTCTGGTAGTTGTGGATGCTTACTCTCGGTGGGTGGAATTCCTACTCATGGCATCCACTATTACTGAGGCCACCATCCGGGAGCTGCAGCATCTGTTCACTACACATGGGCTGCTGGGCACCAACTGGAAGGAAGATCTGAGATACATTTTGAATGACTCTCAAAGCCCTTTCAGAAGGTTGTTGTGTTTGATGACTAGAGTAGATCTCAGTTCAATGTCTATATCATTGATCTTTCGTTGTAGTGAGAAAGACCTTCAAAAAAACAACAGTTGATTCATTGTGGCAATATTTTGAATGTCCTTGAATGGCTGTTACATCGGCATGAACAGCTGGACAATGGAACAATGGATAAAGATCACAAGGGTAACAAGATGCCATAATTCACCATAGGAACTCCATTTATTGGATCAATTCACCATAGTAGTAGAAAAGACAATGCAAATCTACAGTTTCTCCTAGAGACTAATTAAACCAAACTCTTGGTTTTTTTAATCAGGAAAAGTACAATGCACAATGAACCCACAAAAACATTTATATACATCACAAAATTATATGCAGTCAGGTAATAACAGTCAATTTCTCATTAAATATCGACTTTGATTTCTGAAGAATTCCTGTAATAATTTTTCCTTTCTCACCATTTGTATGTTTATGTGGGATAAAATGTAATGTTTCCGTTCTACCAGTCCTTTAAAGAAGACATTATTATGAACAAATTGGGCGTTAATAATTATAAAGCAGACAGAATAAGCTTCTTTAAGAAGTTCTCATTTTTGATCTAAACATTCCTTTTTTGGAATAGGGATATGGGTACTCAGACTGCTTGCTAAATTATGCACATTTAAAATCACAATTCTATTTTGCTTTTCAAACGAAACTGCTCCTTTTTATTCAGATCAGGTCTAAAAAGAATAATGTAGCACTTGGGAAAAAAGATGCACCCAAGCAGCCCAGCACTGGAGGCCAAGATGGAGAAGACTTGCACGGCTACCATGTACTTGCCCTTGGTGCTGAGGTAGGTGGGTACAAATGAGATCCAAACGCTACAGAAGACCAGCATGCTGAAGGTGATCAGCTTAGCTTCATTAAAGGTCCCAGGCAACCTCCGGGCCAGGAAAGCTACCACCAAGCAGACACCTGCCAGGAAGCCCATGTAGCAAAGTGCAACATAAAACATGGTGACTGAGCCTTCATTGCACTTCAGGACAATTTCTCCTTCCTGAGAATCCATATCTGAATCTGGAAATGGGGGAGCAGTACCCAACCAGAGACTGCAGATCAGAACTTGGATAAAAGAGCAAGAAAAGACAATAGAGTTAGCCAAAAGCTTCCCCAGCCATTTCCTCATGCTGTTGCCTGGCTTGGTGGCTAGGAAAGCTAGCACCACCATGATGGTTTTGGCCAAGAGAGAAGAGACAGCCACTGAGAAAATGATGCTGAAGGCTGCTTGTTGAAGAAGGCAGGTGGCTCTTTTTGGATGCCCAATGAAGAGGAAGGAAGACAGGAAGGACAGCAGGAGGGAAACAAGGAGCAGGTAGGACAGGTCCCGGTTGTTGGCTTTGACTACTGGAGTTTCCATGTGCTTAACAAAGATGCTTAAAACAAAGCCAGTGTTCAAGGAGAAAAGCAAAGCAAAGGAAGTAAGGATAATCCCCAAATCTTCTGGGTAGGATAGGAAGTCTGTCACCTTAGGAACACACTGAACTCGGTCCTTGTTGGGGTGCTGGTCCTCAGGGCATCTCACACACTGTTCAGAATCTGCCAAAAACAAATGCACCCCCCAGATTTTTACTCTGGTGGAAAACTTACAATAATAAAGAAGTTAACCTTTTGTTGAATTATATTCCATAAATGGGGGATTCAACTCTTGCTGATGAACTTTAGTTACATTCAATGTGGGGAATATCTAAAATAATTTTTTGGAGACCTTGGAAAGATATTTTAATTTCATATATTTAGGATTGAATTTATGACCAGTCTTACTTAGGAAATCTATCTACAATTGACTCCCATTTCACAATAGTCTGAAGGTTAGGTAGGGTTGGGGTTAGGTTGCTGGTCCTCAGGGCATTTCACATAATCTTCAGCATCTGCAAGAACCAATGCAACACCCACCTATCTATCAGTCAAAAGAAATTAATCTTTAATACTGGAGGTACTGATGTCTTTGAGATATTACAATACAATACAATAGCAGAGTTGGAAGGGACCTTGTAGGTCTTCTAGTCCAACCCCCTGCGTGGGCAGGAACCTTATACCATTTCAGACAAATGGCTATCTAACATCTTTTTAAAGACTTCCAGGGTTGGGGCATTCACAACTTCTGGAGGCAAGCTGTTCCAGAGGTTAATTGTTCTAACTGTCAGGAAATTTCTCCTTAGTTCTAAATTGCTTCTCTCCTTGATTAGTTTCCACCCATTGCTTCTTGTCCTGTCCCCAGGTGCCTTGGAGAATAGTTTGACTCCCTCTTCTTTGTGGCACCCTCTGAGATATCGGAACACTGCTATCATGTCTCCCCTGGTCCTTCTCTTCATTAAACTAGACATACCCAGCTCCTGCAGCCGTTCTTCATATGTTTTAGTCTCCAGTTAAATATTCTATTTAAAAATATTATAATATAGTTAATGTACACTGGAAAAAAATATTTTCCATTTTTCAGTGAAGGCCAAATAAAGCCATATTTGAAAACAAAACGGGTTGTAGAAGTTTGCAAAAAGATGTTAAATGAATTTCTGGCATCAAATTTGATTTGGGGTTCCTGCAAATTCCCAAGAAAATAGGCCTATGATGACAGATGAAATTAAGAGGAAAGAGGAGGATTTACAGAAAGCAACAGCAGATTCCACTGTTTTACACCAAATAAATTTTTGCATCGGGAGTTATCCATATTACTTAATGTAACTTTTCAGAATTCCTGTGTGGTTTCTGTTCAAATCTCTATATAATGTTTCCCTGGAAAGCATTGATAAATTTCTTTTAAAATAACAAAACAGAATTAAAACTTTCAAATATTTTGAAACAAGATAACATATTTTTCGCATTATAAGACATACTTTTCCACCCCAAAAAAGTGGGTGGAAATGTCTGTGCCTCTTATAGAGTGAATACTGTGGTGGGAGGGAGGGGGCTTGGTGTGTCTTCATTATTAATCGCTGCTGCCTGTCACTGCTACCGCCGCCTGTTGCCGATGCTGCCTGTCATCGCTGCCTCCTTTCACCGATGCCATTCACCACCACCACGGAACACTGGAGCCTTCGCTGCTGAGCAGCAATTGAATCAACATTTCGGAATACCACCAATCAGCTTTTCTAGGTGGCGGGTTCAGTGTTGCTGCCAATCGCTGCCCCCGTTTGCTGCCGCTTTCCACCATTGCCTATCCCTTCCATCGCCATTAGGTGGCAGCGATGTGGCAGTGCTGGCAATCCCTGCAGTCTAGAACAGCTGATATATTTAGTAATAAAATAACTGATTTGGAGCTCTGGGTATGTACTAATGATGAACAAGTGGTTGCTCAGATGTACAAACTGCTGATGAAAACGCACAATAAAGAACGGAAAGCGCATACATGTAAGTGTGTATCATTGATAAATGACACTAATTTTGACACTATGACACTGATAAATTGTCATAGATAGTTAAGGGTTTATACTATTTTTGAAATAGAAATTATTGTTTGAAAATACTTGATGTGGAGATGATAAATCCAGCTTTTATACTTCTGTATTGTTTTATTTTTCCTTCCTACTCTATTAATAATGATGTCCTTTTTATATTTTTAAGTGTTTGGTATGATTTAACAGTTTGGTCAGGTTTTTTTTTTTGGTAGTTCTGTATACTTTTTAAGAATCTAATAAAACAGGTTTTCAACACACAGCTCTCTTTCATTAGGACAGAAACTTTCCTGTGTTTTGTAAAACTAAGAAGAGATGGACAGGTTATCCCAATGAAGTCACCCACCTTCCTGAGTGGAGATGGCCCCTCTAGCACATGGAACACAACTGTAACAGCAGACTGGCTTCATGGGGTCCAGCAGTCTGACAAATCCAGGTAGGCAACTATCCACACACCGAGAACTTGGCAGGGGCTGAAGATAAAGAAAAAGAGCATTCAGTGACCTGACATTCCTGTGAAATATGGCATAAAATAGAAAGACCCAAGAAAAACTCTGGCCCAGGTTATAGTTTGTGGAATATAAGCTTAGATAATTGAAAGAATCATAGGTGAATATAGCAAGGGGAAAAAAGTGCTTAACCTCTGTGACTCTCTTGTGGGCCTTTGACAGATGGTACAGGGAAGCAGTCATACCAATGGCTTTTTTGACCCTTCTCCCTGTTGGATTTTACTGTTGGAATGTATTTTTGTGCACCAACTACAGTATTCAGCCAGGTGGTGGCAGTGTTTACACGTTTACAAGTATGGGAAATAATCTATGTTCTTTTCTTTTAATTAGAGTTTCCTGTTTCCTATTGCAATTAAATAGTTAAGTATTAAAACACATTGTGACTGTACTCTTTACTTGATAGACTACTGCAACGCCCTCTACATGGGGCTCCCCCTGAGGTGCACCCGGCGGCTCCAGCTAGTGCAGAATGCAGCCGCGCGGGGGATTCTGGGAGTCTCTTGTTACTCCCACGTAACACCTCTCCTGCGCGAGCTGCACTGGCTGCCTGTGGTCTTCTGGGTGCGCTTCAAGGTTATAGTTACCATCTTCAAAGCGCTCCATGGCTCGGGTCCTGGTTACCAGAAAGGTTCCAGAGGGAGCTTGGGCCAGTACCTGTATCCCTGCCCCGCGGCTCGACTGAGGACCTAGTGGCCGCATGGTATAGTGCGGCCACGGGGGCCTTGGACCGAGTCGCGCCCTTGCGGCCTCTCATGCGGCGTCGAGTCACCCAGGCTCCTTGGTTTACTGAGGAGCTTCGGGAGATGAAACGCCGCAAGAGACGCCCAGAGAGTAGATGGAGATCTTCTCTATCCGAAGCTGACCGAACACTAGTGAGAGACCATATTAGGACTTACTTAGTGGCGCTAAGAGTGGCCAAACATGAGTATTGTGCCACCCTTATCGCGTCCGCGGAAAACCGCCCTGCCGTCCTGTTTGGGGTGACCCGCTCCCTCCTTCATCTGAGGCCGCGGGAAGCCCCTTTGCAGGGTCGAGCAGAGGAATTTGGAGTTTTCCTGCAGGACAAAATCACTCAGATTCAGAACGAGTTGCCCTCCACTGAAAGTGACCCAGTCGAGGTGTCCGATGCTGGTCTTGAGATTACTCCTTGGGAGGAGTTTGACTTTGTCACTACCGAGGATATGGACAGGTTGCGGAGGAACCTTAGAGCCACCACATGTTTATTGGACCCGTGCCCCTCCTGGCTTGTACTGGCATCCTGGGAGGTGACACGAGGCTGGCTCCAGGGTATTGTGAATTCATCTCTGAGTGAGGGGTTCTTGCCTACCGTCTTGAAAGAGGCGGTGGTGAGGCCCCTCCTCAAGAAGCCATCCCTGGACCCGGCTTTATTAGAGAACTATTGTCCCGTCTCCAACCTTAACTTTTTAGTGAAGGTTGTTGAGAGTGTGGTGGCCCAACAGTTCCCTCGACACCTGGAGGAAGTTGATTATCTAGACCCGCACCAGTCCGGCTTCCGGCCCAGTCACAGTACCGAGACGGCATTGGTCGCGTTGGTGGATGATCTCTGGAGGGCTCGGGATAGAGGTTGCTCCTCTATCCTGGTCCTGTTAGACCTCTCAGCGGCTTTTGATACCATCGACCATGGTATCTTATTGCACCGATTGGGGGGGTTGGGGCTGAGAGGCACCGTTTTACGGTGGTTCTCATCCTACCTCTCTGGTCGGTCGCAATGGGTGTTGGCAGGAGGGCAGAGGTCGGCCCCGAGGTCCCTCACATGTGGGGTTCCTCAGGGGTCGGTCCTCTCACCACTTCTGTTCAACACCTACATGAAGCCACTGGGCGAGATCATCCGTGGTTTTGGGGTGGAGTACCATCTGTACGCTGATGATACTCAGCTGTACATATCCACCCCAAACCACCCCAACGATGCCGTCGAGGTGCTGTCCCGGTGTCTGGAGGCCGTACGGGTCTGGATGGGTAGTAACAAACTCAAACTCAACCCGTCCAAGACCGAGTGGCTGTGGTTTACGGCACCCCGGTTTAGCCAGATAAATCCAACACTGGCCATTGGGGGGGAACATCTTGCCCCCAAGGAGAGGGCGCGCAACTTGGGTGTCCTCCTGGATTCCCGACTGTCCATGGAGGACCATGTGGCGGCCGTGGCCAGGGGGGCGTTCTATCAGGTTCGCCTGATACGCCAGTTGCGCCCCTTACTAGACCGGGGGGCCCTTCGCACAGTCACTCAAGTGCTCGTGACATCTTGGCTGGATTACTGTAACGCTCTCTACATGGGGCTCCACTTGAGGTGCACTCGAAGGCTACAGTTAGTGCAGAATGCGGCCGCGCGGGTGGTTATGGGTGCCTCAAGACAAGCCCATGTAACACCTCTCCTGCGCGAAGCTGCACTGGCTGCCTGTGGCCTTTCGAGTGCGCTTCAAGGTGTTGACTACCATCTTTAAATCGCTCCTTGGCTCAGGGCCTAGCTATATACGAGACCGCCTCCTGCCACATACATCCCTTCGTCCGGTCCGCTCCCACAGAGTGGGCCTACTCCGGGTGCCGTCGGCTGGGCAATGCTGGCTGGCGACACCCGAGGGAAGAGCCTTCTCTGTGGCAGGCCCGGCCCTCTGGAACGACCTACCCCCCGACCTTCGCACTACCTCGGACCTCCGCCTCTTCAGCCAACGTCTTAAGACGTACTTATTCCAACAAGCTGGCCTAGGATAGCCCCCCGCTTCTGACTTTTAAATATAAATTATAATTTGGTTACGGTTTTAATAACGGGTTTTAGCACAGGTGAATTAATTTAATATATTTTTAATTGATGTATATTGTATTTATGGTTTTATATAATGCCTGTGCGCCGCCCTGGGTCCTAACAAGGAGAAGGGTGGGGTATAAATTTAATAAAATAAAATAAATAAAAATAAATAAATAAATACCTGAGAGACCGCCTCCTACCACATTCCTCCCTTCGACCTGTCTGCTCTCACAGAGTTGGCCTTCTCAGGGTGCCGTCAGCCGGTCAATGCTGACTGGCAACCCCCAGGGGGAGAGCCTTCTCTGTGGCAGGTCCGACACTCTGGAACGACCTCCCCCCCGATATCCATACCATCATGGACCTACGTCTCTTCCGTCGGATTTTAAAAGCTCATTTCTTTCGTCTTGCCGGCCTTACATAGATTAGGGACTTTTAATTCGTTATTTTTGTTTTTAACTATTTATTCAATTTTAGCACAGTCTTATTGATTTAATTGTTTTTTACATTTTGTATATTGTGTGGGGTTTTTTATCTTTCTGTGCACCACCCTGAGTCCCTTTTGATGAAAAGGGCGGTATATAAATTGAAAATAAAGTAAAGTAAAGTAAAAGATCAGTGGTGCCATATATAAACCAAATTAATACTTCCTAACTAATACTTCCTAACTAATACTTCCTAACTAATACTTCCTAACTAATACTTCTTCACAGTTAGAAAGAAAACTTCTGGTCTCATCCTGTTATCCCCATCCTTCCCTGCCAAAGGGTGGGTTGCTTTCTACTTTACTTGTTTACTTACCTATTTATTTTCTTAGTGTGACATTTTAATTACAAGACCCAGTAATATGCAGAATTTAAATAAATTATCTTCCTCACCTCATCTACCTGCACTGCCCTCCTGATTGCATCCTGGTCCAGTCCGAACTTGAATGTGTCTTCTGAGCATCCTTTTTTTTCCAGACTCCCAACTTTCATTTTGAAAACCGACCAATTGGGAAACCTCACCCAGTATGTGATATCAAAGTCAGCTGCCAGATCCCCTTTCTCATCCAAATAGACTCCCTCTAAGGAATTATTGTAATATTGAGAGATGTGCAGGAAAGGGTGAAGCTAAAATAGCAAAGAGGAGGGAATCATTTGAAGAAAATAGGAAACAAAATTCTAAATTGTCCTCAATTCAACAGCTGATTTCCCTGAAATTCAGACATTGGTTGAGGGATTAAGGACAATTTTCCACAGCTCAGTTGAAGAGTTTCCCATCTATCCTGGATTTGGAACAAAACAATGCAGGTCTGATATTTCTTTCTCTTCTCAGTTTCTCTTCTCACTTTCCTGTGATTTGATTTCCCTTTAGGATTATTAGTGACCAAGCCTAATAGATGTGAGACACGTGGAAGCTGCCATCAGATTGTTTCAGAATGAAGGAAGCAAAATTATTTTATCATCAATATAGCTGAACAGGACTAGGCGGTAGAAAGGAAAATTAAAAGAAACAATCATATTCAACATGTCAACTTCTGTCCAATTTTCCAAATATTATCTGCCATTTCCAAAACCCGGATATATGGAAACAGGCTCAAAGCAAAGCTGTTAATTGAAGCAGGTAGACTGCCGCTTCTAAGACAGAAAAGATTGATTCAAATTAGGTTATTAAAGGATGGGACTGCACCTCCTCAGATACTAAATCAGCACTTATAATTACTTATTTGCAAACTGCAGAATCTCTGCCAGTTGAAGATGGATCTGAACACCATATAATTCCACATCTTCATACAATCAGATAAAAGTTGGTTTGTGTGAGATCTCAAAAAAAGTTCAAACATTCCTGAATGGGAGAGTGGATTCTCCTGTTCAGCAAAATCTTTGTGAGGGAAAAGGAAAGTACCTGCCAAGGCTGCATACTTTGAACTCCTGACCTTTTTCCATTCTTTGTGGCCCTTTGCAGGGATTGAAGAGAATAAGCTGCGTGTAAAGCATGTGCAACTGTCCAGACTGTGTGATAAATGTGGTAGCCATCCTGGGACAGAATCTTTTCCCTCAAATCTTGAGACATTGGCTTCCATTTTTCTTTCTCTGTGCACCTTGTCCAGCCTTTCACAGACAGAGCATGCTTTGAATAGGAACATGAATACCCTCGCTTTACAAATCTCTCAGTAAATTCTTCAAATTCTTCAAGATAATCACAATTTATTTTTCTATTTGTCTGACTAAGGAAAGAAAAGATACGATAGCTTCTGTTTTCAAACTTTGGAATGAATGACATCCGCAAGGTGAGGTCCCAAATGGCTGTTATGATCCAAACTTTCCCCTCAATATCTCCCCATTTGCTCATCAGGAAACGTAGTATACGTGAAAATCCAGCTGTGAAGGTTTTAATCTCAACGTGGTAAATTAAGACGTTGACTTGGTTCCATTTGTTGAAAAGACCAACATTCTTCTCTTTATAATGATTTGCACGTTCTGAAATGGATTGTGTGAAAACAACACAAATACCATTCTGGTCGAGTATAGGTGTGAGGAGTCTTATAAATTTCTCTCCATCTTCGTTATCAGCCACAAGGAGTCCAATCAATGTCCACTTGAAATACTCAAGGATTTTGATGATTGCTGGATACTCGTTTGTTTCTCTGGGAAAAGTTGAGTAAAAAAAAGGAAATTGTTTTCTGTCCCTCAAAACTGCAGGAGGAAAATTGTAACGGACCTGAAAAGAAGGAAAAGCTATTAACATTTTCTCTCAGTCTTGGTCCGAATCAGACCGAACACACTTAAGAGCCCATTTAAAGACCTATCTAGTGGCGATAAGAGTGGCCAAACGTAGCTATTGTGCCATTGTTATTGCATCCACAGATAACCGCCCTGCTGCCCTATTTGGGGTGACCTGCTCCCTCCTTCATCAGAGGCTGCGGGAAGCCCCTCTACAGGGCAGAGCAGAGGAATTTGGAGTTCATCTGCAGAATAAATCGGCCTCCTCAGAGGGTGGTCTAGAGGGAGTGTCAGAGGCAAGTGTTAAGATAGTTTTATGGGAGGAGTTTGACTTTGTTACTTCCGATGATATGGACAGGTTGTCCAGGAGACTAAAGGCCAACCACGTTTATTGGACCCGTGTCCCTCCTGGCTTGTACTGGCATCCTGGGAGGTTGGCTCCAGGAAATTGTGAATGCTTCGTTGAGTGAGGGGTTCTTGCCAACCACATTGAAAGAGGTGGTGGTGAGACCCCTCTTCAAGAAGTCTTCCCTGGACCCAGCATTGTTAGTAAATTATCGTCTGGTCTCCAACCTTCACTTTTTGGCGAAGGTTGTAAAGAGTGTGGTGGCACAACAGTTTCCCCGTCACCTGGAGGAAATTGACTATCTGGACCCATATAGTCCGGCTTCCGACCCGGGCACAGCACGGAGACGGCATTGGTCGCGTTGGTGGATGATCTCTGGAGGGCCTGAGATGGAGGTTGTTCCTCCATCTTGGTCCTGTTAGATCTCTCAGCGGCTTTCGATACCATCAACCATGGTATCCTATTGCATCGACTGGAGGGGCTGGGGGTGAGGGGCACCATTCTACGGTGGTTCTCCTCCAACCTCTCTGGTCGGTCGCAATTTCTGTTGGCAGGAGGGCAGAGGTTGACGAGGCCCCTGACATATGGGGTACCTCAGGGGTCAGTCCTCTCGCCACTCCTGTTCAACACTTATATGAAGCCACTGAGTGAGATCATCCATGATTTTGGGATAATAATAATAATAATAATAATAATAATAATAATAATAATAATAATAATAATAATAATAATAATAATAATAATAATAATAATAATAATAATAATAATAATAATTTTTATTTATAACCCGCTCTCTCTCCCCGAAGGGAGGCGGGGATAGAATACCACCTGTACGCTGACGACATGCAGTTGTACATATCTACCCCAAACCACCCCAACGATGCCATCAAAGTGATGTCCCGGTGTTTGGAGGCCGTACGGGCCTGGCCGACTCAACCCGTCCAAGACCGAGTGACTGTGCTTTCCGACGTCCCGGTACAACCAGCTGATAGCATCACTGGCCATTGGGGGCGAACATCTAGCCCCCGTGGATAGGGCGTGCAACTTAGGCGTCCTCCTGGACTCCCGGCTGTTCATGGGAGATCATGTGACGGCCGTGGCCAGGGTGGCTTTCTACCAGATTTGCCTGGTACGCCAGTTGCGCCCCTTATTGGACCGGGACGCCCTTCGCACAATCACTCAAGCACTCATGACATCCCGTCTGGACTACTGTAATGCTATCTACATGGGGCTCCCCTTGAGGTGCACTCGAAGGCTACAGCTAGTCCAGGATGCGGCCGCGCGGGGAATCTTGGGAGCCTCGACATACTCCTACGTAACACCACTCCTGCGCGAGCTGCACTGGCTACCTGTGGCCTTTCGGGTGCACTTCAAGGTGTTGATTACCATCTTTAAAGCGCTCCATGGCATGGGGCCTAGGTATTTGCGGGACCGTATCCTGCCCCATACATCCCTCCGCCCCATCCTCTCGCACAGAGATGGACTTCTCTGGGTGCCATACACCAGGCAATGCCGGCTGGCGATGCCTAGGGGAAGGGCTTTCTCTGTGGCGGGCCCGACCCTCTGGAACGACCTACCCCCTGAACTTAGAATGAACACGGACCTCCGCTCCTTCCGCCAACATCTTAAGACCTACTTTTTCCACCTCGCTGGCTTGGCCTAATCCACACACCAACTGAAGACTGAATGCTAAATTGTTTTATTAGATTTTAAGGGTTAATTTTAATGGGTTTTAGCGCAGGGTATTATATGTTTAATAGGTTTTTAGTATTTATTTATTATTGTGCTGTATATTTTATTCTACTTCCCTGTGCACCGCCCAGAGTCCCTTCGGGGAGAGAGGCGTGGCTTTATAAATCTGAATAAATATAAATCTGAACAAATAAATCAGATCAAAAACAAAATATTAATCAGCAAAAATTTTATTTTTATTTTATTTTATTTAATTTATATATCGCCCTCTCTCCCGATTTGGGACTCAGGGCGGTGCACAGGGATAATAAAAAGATAAAATACATATAAATACAATCAATTAAATAGATTTAAGATTAAATTAAGTAAGTTAACCTGTGCTAAAATAATTTAAAACCCTATTAAAACAATGATAAAAACAAACTATGCCAGGCCGGCCACATGAAAAAAGTAGGTCTTTAATGCTCGACGGAAGAGGCGAAGATCCGTGATAGTACGAAGGTCGGGGGGCAGGTCGTTCCAGAGGGCTGGACCCACCACAGAGAAGGCTCTTCCCCTGGGAGTCACCAGCCGGCATTGTCCAGCGGACGGCACCCTGAGGAGGCCCTCCCTGTGGGAGCGGACAGGTCGGATTGAGTTATGTGGCAGGAGGCAATTCTGCAAATAACCAGGAACCATGCCATGGAGCGCTTTGAAGATGGTCACCAAAACCTTGAAGCGCACCCGGAAGGCCACAGGCAGCCCGTGTAGCTCGCGCAGGAGAGGTGTTATATGGGAGTGTCTTGGTGCTCCCAAGATCCCCCGCGCGGCCGCGTTGTGCACTAACTGGAGCCTCCGGGTGCACCTCAAGGAGAGCCTCATGTAGAGTGCATTGCAGTAGTCTAGGCGGGAAATGACAAGAGCTTGCGCGACTGTGCATAGGGCATCACGATCCAGAAAGGGGCGCAACTGGCATATCAGGTAAACCTGATAAAAGGCCCTCCTGGCTATGGCTGTCACATGGTCATCCAAGGACAGCCAAGAGTCCAGGAGGACACCAAAGTTGCGAGCCCTTTCTGCGGGGGCTAATGACTCGCCCTCGATAGCCAGAGATGGAACCAACTGGCTATGTCGTGGCACCAGAAACCACAGCCACTTGGTCTTGGATGGGTTGAGTCGTAGCCTGTTCCTCCCCATCCAGACTCGCATGGCCTCCAGACACCGGGACATCATTTCAATGGCATCGTTGGGGTGGTTAGGGGTAGATATGTATCCAAAGTATAACTGGGTGTCATCCGCGTACAGATGGAACTCTACCCCAAAAACACGGATGATCTCACCCAGCGGCTTCATATAGATGTTGAACAGGAGAGGCGAGAGGACCGATCCCTGAGGCACCCCACAAGTAAGGGGCCTCGATGTCGACCTCTGCCCCCCTGCCAACACAAATTATGACCGGTTGGAGAGGTAGGAGGAGAACCACCGAAGTACGGTTTCCCCCAGCCCCAAGCCCGCCAGTCGGTGGAATAGGATACCATGGCCGATGGTATAGCTACTAGTAGCTGAGTAAAGCTACTAGACCACTAAAAGTATATTCATAAATGTGAATCAAAAGCTAGGTTAATGTTTTACATATGATTAAATCTAGTCACATGCACCAATTTCTCTACTGTTTTACAATTTGTTCTTTGGATACAATGCTATTTATACAATAAAACTACATTGTCTATAGTCTATTATATTAAAAGTAATTAAGGGAGAAGGAAAAATGGATATTTTATCAATATTAATTAATACAATACAATACAATACAATACAATACAATACAATACAATACAATACAATACAATACAATACAATACAATACAATACAATACAATACAATACCAGAGTTGGAAGGGACTTTGGAGGTCTTCAGTTCCAAATGTTAATGTAAAACAGAATAATATTTTGACTTTTTATCAGATCAGATATAATGATAATAAAATTAAAAAGTAAACGAACAGCATGGATCAAGATGTTTGTTTTATAATAATAGTTCCTATCTTAAGAAGAAATTACTTGCTATTATAATATCCATTGTGTTCTTTATTGAAATATACGTATTTGTGTGTCATGGTGCTTGTATGCACAGATATTCTATTTTTTCAATCTTTAATAAAATATTTTCTTGCTGCTGTATTTTTAGCTATTTTTACTGGTATGCTGTTAGAAAAACAATAGGCTCTGCCATCTCCCATCACCACCAGCCATAAATGTTTTCTTCCCCAAATAGCCCATAGGATTCTTCAATCCAGACAAAAGTCCTGGTAGTTTCACATATAATTCAGACTCTTGAATCTTCTCCCAAAACTCTTGGTGCCCATCATGGCCATGGGGAACTTAACCCAATTCAAATGGCCATGCAGTCATGGCTGGAGAGACCTACCTGTGGGACCTTGTAGGGGTACAGCAAATTTGAAGTATAGATGGACATGTCTACATCAGATCCTTCAAGAACCAACAGCAAGTTTTTCCTCTTTCCACAGCTGTAATTTGGAACATTTGCCTCTCCCTTTGAAAGCAGGTCCAGCAAAGCCTCCAAAGTGCCTCTTGTGTTGGAACTGCTGTCATGAATATTGTAGCCCAAGGTGATGTTGGGTAAGATTTGGGTGTTCTGGTTAATCTCCTCCAGGGCAAAGAGGAAGGATAGGACTTTCCAGTATTGTGTGGAGCCTATTCTGGAAATATAGGCACATCACATTTTCATTCTAAGTTCCCTCAGAACAACATGATTAAAATATTCTGTAGTAGTAATGATAATTTGCTATGAAAAACCTCTTGGTCAAATTTTCAAGATATTGCTTTGATTGATTTTGAGCCCAAAGGAGATAAATACCGAAGTATCATTGAGTCTGCCTGCAAATCTATCCAATTGTTGCCACATTTGTTACCTTCAACCTGTTACCTTCTCCAGGGGGCAAGAACTACATAGGAGCACACTATATTTCAGGGAACCGAGTCCTAAGCTCCTTGCATATGGTAAGTGAGAAACAAGGAGAGTTATTCCTCTCAAGCTTCTCCAGCTGTTAATTTAAGGATCACTTAAAACAGCCCTGACCCTCAGAAGAGACCCATACAAACACTTTTATCTTTTCTCTGCTATTTTGTATTTCTATTTTCTTTCCAGACGGAAGAGTATTTCATTCAGTTTCCAAATTTACAGTAGAGTTGCTTCTAATTGATTTTGAAGCAGTCCCAGCTCACTAACATTTGGTTAAAAGAGCAGATTGGGGCACAAGGAGAGCAAACTTTTCATTTAGTATAATGCAGGAGCTACATGCAAAATGACAAATCTGTAGGTTGCACTCAGGCTCAGGGGCTTAGTTTTGTTCTGACTGAGGGGAAAAAGAGGCCTACAGTTAGTTTAAATCTGCATTTCTTGTCTGGATTTTACTTGGACCAAGGGGCAGATTGCCCAATAATAGGACATCTGTAGCAGCAACAGTAAATGTATTACAAAAAATATTCAGTATTCAGATGTTATTAATCCTTCCATGAAGGTTAAACATAGAATCTTGGAAAATACACAACAGATTTCAAAATATTCTTTAACCATGAATTAATTATTGAATATTTTGATTAATTTATTTCTTGCCATGTGGGCTAAGGTGTCATTTATTAGATGAGCTATTAATGGACTCACTACATATATCTTGGTTGTTCATGTCTGACCATATTTATATCACAATCTCACAGCACAATCTCTCTCACACAAATATTGGAGACTGTATCTCACAATAACCACAAAAATGGGGGGAAAAGAAGAAGTTTGGAGAAAGGGGGAGAAGAAGAAAAAGAATTAAAAGTGAAATTTTTGAGAGCCCAAGATAAAATGGTTATAAGATGAAGGGGGAAAGAGTTACATTAGTAGACCAAGAAGGAATAGTAGTAAGATTGTTAATGTTATGCAGTTAATAAATAAATAAATAAATGATAGAATATTGTTAATGGTAGAAAAACTGGAAAAATGCTGTCTAGGTTTAAATTGAATTAAAAGATATATGCTGTTTGCGGTAAAATATATAAATGGAGAAAATAAGATATGAAAATTTGGTTTAACTTTGAAGGGGTAATTGAAGACATTTTTTATGTATTAAGAAAAATAAGCATAAAGATGAATATAATAGAAGAGAATAATTTGACTGAAAGTGAAAACAAAACTATGATGTAAAATGACTATGTAAATGAGAGGTGTAAAAGAAAAGACTCGAACAAGGCTTTTTTCTTATAATATGTATAAGTTGTATTAAAAAATAAGAAAATCTTGAATAAAAAAAATGGAGACTGTGTCTGTAAAACACAGGGACTTACGAGTAATAATTAGTAATGGGAGGCGAGTGAAAGTCATATATACCATCGTTAATAATTTTGAAATAAGCGATCCCACTGATGAGTTGGTCTCCTGGTCTGTACAAATTCAGTGGCTTTATTTCATCTGGCATCAAATTCAAGGGACATTTCAGTTTCAGCACCCCACAAATTAGATCTGGCAGGAACAGAAGAAGAGTCCGCAGGATCATAGCTGATATGTTGGGAGGAGTCACTTGTTCTTATCAGATATGTGGAAGAATAACCAAAGACTAACTTATCAGTGGCTTCCCTTAGTCAAGCGTTCAGCCAAGGTTTTATACTTGAATGTGAAAATCAATTCTCAACCCACAAATCTTCCTGCGCAATAAATGGCAAAGAAGAAACTAAGTCTCCCAGACTTTCTGTCACCAGTTATCAAGTCACATTTTGTGTTAATCCGTTGTCTACACTGAAGGCAATCATTGGGGAAAAGGTCTGGAGAATCAGGCAGACAACCAGGATGTGTGGAGAAGAGCTCTTGGTGTCTGATGAGAGCTCTTGTTGTCAAGGTTGTTGCTGATGAAACATTTCTGAAGTCATCTGGAGTAGAATTATTATACTTAGCATTTAAAGTGGTAATAACCTCCTGGGGAAATTGATCCAAACGTGAATTAGTTTCCTCTGTACTAGGAATGCTAAGAAAGTGGTCAGGATGGACTCATTTTGAAAAGCATGTTAGGAGTTGTGTATTGCTCAAATGTTAGCAGAATTCACATGCAGATTCTTCTACATGGCAGCTATTTGCATGGACCAGATCTATCAAAGCACTTTCAGAATGGAGAATACATATCTTTTTGAAGCCTCATTAGCCTCTGTTCACTTGGTTGTTGGAAATTTCCAGAGGTCTAAGTAATAATGGCACCTACCTCATCTCCACTCTCTTTCAGATTGAGGTTTGAGTGTCCCATGGCCACAGAATTTCAATTTGCAACCTTCATAACCATCTTCTGACAAGCAAAGTCAATAGGGAATCTGTCAAATGAGGATTACATGATGTTGTCTGTAATGACCAGGTGGAATTCATTTCACAACCTCAGTCAAAACTGACATTGTAAATCAGCACAATCAGGTGACATCAATCACAACAACTATGCCATGTAGTGATGGACTTGTGAATCCCTATTGAGGTATTTAAATGAGGAGTACTTGTACTGAGATGGATAGGATTTGGCAAATCATAAAATGATTTTGCCAGCTGTGTAGAAAATTGCAAGCTGTCTGCAAATTTATTCTGGTCATAGAACGGTAATACCTGTTTGTTCAAGAACTAGGGATCGTTATTTCCATAATAATCCATCTGTTATTAAATATGTACACTTTGGCAAATATGAGGTTTTTACTGTAACCACAAATGGAAAATACAATTTCTTTTAAAAGCATAGAACTAAAAAGCATTCAGTCATAGGTGTCACTAAACTGCAGCATTGCAACACAAGTATCATCATTAAAGGACACCAAATAGAAGAGATAGAATATCAGGGTGTGTGGATTTGAAATCAAGGCATGATTCTGAGCCCTTTTCTGGACTTCAACAGTTATTTCTTTGCCCCCTGGTAGATTTGGGAGGGAATCAGCTCTAAATTACTGGTTGGCTGACTCTTCTCGGTTGGTCTGAGCAGCAAGGTATATTTACAGATATGGCTTTTTTAATTGGTCAATTCTCAGTATACTTTAGAAAGGTCTCCTTTCATAGGTCAATAGTATCTCTGTCCAAGGGCAGGATTGTCACTGGACTCAAACGATTGTTACCAGGTGGATCACACACCAACTTCTTCCCTTCTTGTTATGTCCTCGACTTGCAACTGGTCCTAAGTCTTCAACTTACGACCACCCGCAAGTCCTCGACATACGAATGATAGCCAGCAACATCTGACGCGCTCCCTCCCACGCCTGGCTCAGCATGGCCGGTTTTCTTTGTTCCTATTGGCTGCCCTGCTTGACAGTTACTGTATAAATAGCTGTCAAGCAAGGCAAGGTGCTGATTGTAAACATTTATTGTTATCTTCTGTTCTGTTGAATAAATGCTGTTCTAATTTACCTCAGCTGCTCTTCTGTCCTCTCAGTTTACAATACTGATGACCAGGATGGGATGCTGAAGGTCTTCAACTAGGACAGATGCAGGAAGAAGGAAAATTATCTTAATTCCTCTTCTCCTCAAGAATTTTTTTTTCTCCTCAGCACTGCGTATAACTATGGCTTCGCTGCCTCAATTTGCAGCATTCGGCTCAGCCACAGAATCGTGGCCCGGGTTCCTCGAATGGTTTGAGTGTTTCTTATTGCTAATAATTATCATCAACTGCCTGAGGACAGAAAATGTAGTTTTTTTCTCTGTTTGTGCGGGACTGATAAATTTAATACTGCCAAGCTCTAGTCTCACCACTGGCTGTCCTTGCTTTGACTTGGGACACTTTGATTGCCAAATTGAAGAATCATTATGCTCCAACAAACTCATGCATAGCAGGACAATATGCTTTCCCTCAATGCGTGTAAAAGGACACAGAGACTGTGAGCCAATTTTTACAGTCTCTCCATACGGCGGCCATCAAGTGCAAGTTCATCCTCCTGGATGACTCGTTGGTCGAACAATTTAATTGCGGGGTCTGCGAAGTCTGTCTGAAGCAGAGGTTGCTGGCCCAAGCTGATATTATGTTACAGCAAGCAGTGGACGAAACCATAGCTGCGGAGCTTTCAGATCAGTCTACAGACAAAATTCAAAATTCAGTGCCAGCAGCTGATTGCGCCCCCTCATGGACCTGCCTCATTGGCGAGTTAGTTCCCTTGGATGACCTAGATGAGGACCAGGTTCACCGTCTCAGGGCGCAACCCAGAAGGCTACCTGCTCCCAGGCAGCTGGTAGTGTAGGTTGCGGCGGCAACCACACTAGTGCAGCATGCCCCTTTAAAGCTGCTACCTGTTGCCGCTGCAATAAAAAGGGCCACCTCGCTTATGTCTGCCATGCTACCTTACCACTGATGCTTCAATACCATCGTGACTTTTATCCCCCTGTTGTAACCACCTGACATGCCTTTGTCCATCTGGCTATACAACACACTCAAGCACTTTTAAAGACCATAGTGACTGGCTAGTGGCTTACCAACAGTGCCACCGTACCTAATTATGACTATGGGCTGTGGACATCTTCTTAAGGCAGCTCTCCTCTCAGGACCTATGAACTTGCTATTTATTCAGCAGCTGACCTCCTCGCCCTGCGAGAGTCCCCCCCTCTCGCAGGTTTGGCCCTCCACTTTAACAAGGGCCCACCTTGATGACGGATTTCTTAATCTTGAGAGGTGGCGGAAAAGGAAATTGAGGGGTTTTTAGGGTTTTTTTTAATTCGGCTTTTAAGGGGTTCTGGGGTGGGGGGAGGGTTTATTCAGTCAGAGGGGGGTCAAGATATAGGGCAGGCTGGCGAAAGTAGGATAAAGGAGGGGTCCACTAGGGAGGGGGGATCAGGGGTCGTCTCTGTTGAGGGCCGTCCCCTTCGGTTGGTCTTGGGGTGGGGCAGGGGCGGTGGGAGACAGGATGTCCATCGTGGGTCAGGGGTTTGTGGTTGCTGGTTACGAGTGGTCGCTTGCCCCAACCCCCTGTGCTCCACTCGTAGGCTAGGTGGTCAGGGACTACAGAGCCGGGGCCGTAGGCTGATGTTCTGCAACGCCAGGTCCGTGGTGAACAAATCCCCCCTGACCTTGTGTCAGAGGGGGACCCGGACCTGGTGGGAATTACAGAGACCTGGTTGGGCCTCGAGGGGGGTTTACCCCTCGTGGAAATGTGCCCACCAGGCTACCGTGCATTTCATCAGCCTAGGGCCCTAGGCAGGGGGGGGGGGTTTGGCGGTTATTGTTAAGGAAAGTCTGGAGCTGAGGGAGACCATTGTGCCTCAGATGACCGGCTGTGAGTCCCTCTTCGTGAAGTGGGGCCTATGGAGGCAGTTGGGCTTGCTGATTGTATACCTGGCTCCCCGCTATGTAACAGCAGCCCTGCCCAAGCTGCTCGAGGTGATCGGCGAGATGGCGGTGGAGACCCCCAAACTGGTAGTCATGGGGGACTTTAACCTGCCATCGGCAGGCGAAACATCCGAGGCAGCCTGGGAGTTCATGGCTTCCATGACGGCCATGGACCTGACCCAAGTAGTTCAGGGCCCCACTCACGAGGGAGGACACACGTTGGATCTGATTTTTGTCTGTGGACAGTGGAGAAGTGATCTCGGAACAGGGGATTTAGTCATCTTACCCTTGTTATGGACAGATCACTCTCCCCTTTGGATGGACTTTCCATCCGTCACACCCCAGGGGAACCGAGTTGGTTCCGCCCCAGGCACCTGATGGGCCCTGAAAGGTTCCAGAGGGAGCTTGGGCCAATACCTGTGTCCCTGCCCCGTGACTCGACTGAGGATCTAGTGGCCGCATGGTATAGTGCCCTTGCGGCCTCTCTTGCGGCGTAGAGTCACCCAGGCCCCTTGGTTTACCGAGTAGCTGCGGGAGATGAAACGCTGCAAGAGACGCCTAGAGAGTAGGTGGAGATCTTCTCGATCCAAAGCTGACCGAACACTAGTGAGAGACCATATTAGGACTGACTTAGTGGCGTTAAGATTGGCCAAATGTTAGCCGCCCTGGGTCCTCTGTGGAGAAGGGCGGGATATAAATTTAAATAAATAAATAAATAAGTATTGTGCCACTCTTATTGCGTCCGTGGAAACCCGCCCTGCCACCTTGTTTGGGGTGACCCACTCCCTCCTTCACCTGAGGCCGCGGGAAGCCCCTTTGCAGGGTCGAGCAGAGGAATTTGGAGAGTTTCTGCAGGACAAAATCACTCAGATTCGGAACGAGTTGCCCTCCACTGATAGTGATCCAGTCGCCTTGTCCGGTGCTGGTCTTGAGATAACACCTTGGGAGGAGTTTGACTTTGTCACTACTGAGGATATGGACAAGTTGCTGAGGAACCTTAGGGCCACCACATGTTTATTGGACCCATGTCCCTCCAGGCTTGTACTGGCATCCTGGGAGGTGACACGAGGCTGGCTCCAGGATATTGTGAACGCTTCACTGAGTGAGGGGTTCTTGCCGGCCTCCCTTAAAGAGGCAATGGTGAGACCCCTCCTAAAGAAGCCTTCCCTGGACCCAGCATTGTTGGAAAATTACCGTCCGGTCTCCAACCTTCACTTTCTTGCAAAGGTTGTAGAGAGTGTGGTGGCTCAACAGTTTCCTCGTCACCTGGAGGAAGTTGATTATCTAGACCCATGCCAGTCTGGCTTCCGACCCGGTCACAGCACTGAGACGGCATTGGTCGCGTTGGTTGATGATCTCTGGAGGGCACGGGATAGAGGTTGCTCCTCTATCCTACTCCTATTAGACCTCTCAGCGGCTTTTGATACCATCGACCATGGTATCTTATTGCACCGACTGGGGGGGTTGGGGCTGAGAGGTACCGTTCTGCGGTGGTTCTCGTCCTACCTCTCTGGTCGGTTGCAATGGGTGTTGGCAGGAGGGCAGAGGTCGGCCCCTAGGCCCCTCACATGTTGGGTTCCTCAGGGGTCGGTCCTCTCGCCACTTCTGTTCAACACCTACATGAAGCCGCTGGGCGAGATCATCCGTGGTTTTGAGGTGGAATACCATCTGTACGCTGAAAACACCCAGCTCTACATATCCACCCCAAACCACCCCAACGATGCCATCGAGATGCTGTCCCAGTGTTTGGAGGCCGTACGGATCTGGATGGGTAGTAATAAACTCAAACTCAACCCGTCCAAGACCGAGTGGCTGTGGTTTCCGGCACCCCGGTTCAGCCAGATAAGTCCAACATTGGGGGCGAACAACTGGCCCCTGTGGAGAGGGCGCACAACTTGGGTGTCCTCCTGGATTCCCGGCTGTCCATGGAGGACCATGTTGCGGCCGTCGCCAGGAGGGCATTTTATCAGGTACGCCTGATACGCCAGTTGCGCCCCTTACTGGACCGGGGGGCCCTTCACACAGTCACTCACGTGCTTGTGACTTCTCGGCTGGATTACTGTAATGCTCTCTACATGGGGCTCCCCTTGAGGTGCACTTGAAAGCTACAGCTAGTTCAGAATGCGGCTGCGCGGGTGATTATGGTTGCCCCAAGGCAAGCCCACATAACACCTCTCCTGCGCGAGCTGCACTGGCTGCCTGTGGCCTTTCGAGTGCGCTTCAAGGTGTTGACGACCATCTTCAAATCGCTCCATGGCTCTAGCTATATACGAGACCGCCTTCTGCCCCATACATCCCTTCGTCCCACAGAGAGGGTCTTCTCCGGGTACCGTCGGCCGGGCAATGCCGGTTGGCGACACCCAGGGGAAGGGGCTTCTCTGTGACTGGCTCGGCCCTCTGGAACGACCTACCCCCGGACCTTTGCACTACCTCGGACCTCCGCCTCTTCCGCCAATGTCTTAAGACGTACCTATTCCAACAAGCCGGCCTAGCATAGCCCCCCGTTTCTGACTATATTTATAAATTTTAATTTTTAGGGTTTTAAAGGGTTTTTAGCACGGTTTTAATTTTATTTAATATGTTTTTAATAGTGTATATTGTTTTGTTATGGCTTTTAATAATGCCAGTGCACCGCCCTGAGTCCTAACAAGGAGAAGGGCGGGGTATAAATTTGAAAAATAAATAAATAAATTCAACCTGAATACCGACAGGTTCCTGCATGCCAGCAATGCCAGCAGCCACCTCAGAGAAATGGCTGCTATGCCATTAGCAAAAAAACAACAAGAAACCCCTGCCACCCCAGTCAACAAGGTTTTGGCTGATGCAAAGAAGATCACGGTCTCCTTGTTCATCGAAGGGGCTCCTTGCAAAATGGAGGAGGACTATAGGTCCTCCCGTTCCCTCCTCTCCCCACCCATCCCATTCAATTGGATATCTCGCTGGACGCAGTTCCTCGCAGCATATTCATATACACTGCAGTACAGTCCAGGCAAGCATATGGGCCACATGGATGCCCTCAGCTGCTGCACACTTCCTGTGACTGACCTTACCCCATTCCCTCTTCTTCAGTCCTCTCCATTCCCTCTTTGGGACTGCCTCTATCGTCATCTGATGTAGCGGGCCATTCCTTAGCAGACACCATCCTGTCCCAGGTTTTAACTTGGGTGCAAAAAGTGAGGCCCTGGGGCAAAGTACCTGAAGAATTCTGCCCATTCAAGACCCGCCAACTGGAGCTCTCCCTCCATACCGAGTGCTTGCTCTGGGGGGACAGGGTGATCATTCCTCCCTCCATGCACACCCAAGGCCTGCACTACCTCCAACTGGGCCACCCTGGCATAGCTCGCATGAAGGCTTTGGCCCGCAGCTATGTCTGGTTGCCCAAAATAGATAAGGAAATTACAACATGGGTGTGTTGCTGTGCCCCTTCACAGGTGTCCTGTCCTGTTCCTCCACTGGCACCACTTAGAGACTGGGAGCTACCTAGGAGACCTTAGTGAAGGGTCCATGCGGACTTCATGGGCCCCTTCTATGGTCTGACCATTCTGGTAGTCGTGGATGCTTACTCTCAGTGGGTGGAACTCCTACTCATGGCATCCACTGTTACTGAGGCTACCATCCGGGAGCTGCAGCATCAATTCACCACACATGGGCTGCTGGGCACCAACTGGAAGGAAGATCTGAGATACATTTTGAATTACTCTCAAAAGCCCTTTCAGAAGATTGTTGTGTTTGATGACTAGAGTAGATCTCGGTTCAATGTCTATATCATTATCTTTCGCTGTAGTGAGAAAGACCTTCCAAAAAACACCAAAGTTTATTCACTGTGGCAATATTTTGAATGTCCTTGAATGGCTGTTATATCGGCATGAACAGCTGGACAATGGAACAATGGATAAAGATCACAAGGGTAACAAGATGCCATAATTCACCATAGGAACTCCATTTATTGGATCAATTCACCATAGCAGTAGAAAAGACAATGCAAATCTACAGTTTTTCCAAGAGACTAGTTAAACCCAAACTCTTGGGGTTTTTTTATCAGGGAAAGTACAATGCACAATGAACCCACAAAAACATTTATATACATTACAAAATTATATGCAGTCAGATAATAACAGTCAATTTCTCATTCAATATCAACTTTGATTTCTGCAGAATTCCTATAATTATTTTTCCTTTCTCCCCCCTCCATTTGTATGTTCATGTGGGTTAAAATGTAATGTTTCCATTCTACCAGTCCTTTAAAGAAGACATTATTATGAACAAATTGGGTGTTAATAATTATAAAGCAGACAGAACAAGCTTCTTTAAGAAGTTCTCATTTTTGATCTAAACATTTCTCTTTTGGAACAGGGATATGCAAATGGGTACTCAGACTGCTTGCTGAATTCTACACATTTAAAATCACAATTCTGTTTTGCTTTTCAAACTTAGTTGCTCCTTTTTATTCAGATCAGGTCTAAAAAGAATAATGTAGCACTTGGGAAAAAAGATGCAACCAAGCAGTCCAGCACTGGAGGCCAAGATGGAGAAGACTTGCACGGCTACCATGTACTTGCCCTTGGTGCTGAGGTAGGTGGGTACAAATGAGATCCAAACACTACAGAAGACCAGCATGCTGAAGGTGATCAGCTTAGCTTCATTAAAGGCCCCAGGCAACCTCCGGGCCAGGAAAGCTACCACCAAGCAGACACCTGCCAGGAAGCCCATGTAGCAAAGTGCAACATAAAACATGGTGACTGAGCCTTCATTGCACTTCAGGACAATTTCTCCTTCCTGAGAATTCATATCTGAATCTGGAAATGGCGGAGCAGTACCCAACCAGATACTGCAGATCAGAACTTGGACAAAAGAGCAAGAAAAGATAATAGAGTTACCCAAAAGCTTCCCCAGCCATTTCCTCATGCTGTTCCCTGGCTTGGTGGCTAGGAAGGCCAGCACCACCATGATGGTTTTGGCCAAGAGAGAAGAGACAGCCACTGAGAAAATGATGCTGAAGGCTGCTTGTCGAAGAAGGCAGGTGGCTCTTTTTGGATGTCCAATGAAGAGGAAGGAAGACAGGAAGGAAAGCAGGAGGGAAACAAGGAGCAGGTAGGACAGGTCCCGGTTGTTGGCTTTGACTACTGGAGTTTCCATGTGCTTAACAAAGATGCTTAAAACAAAGCTGGTGGTTAAAGAGAAAAGTAAAGCAAAGGAAGTAAGGATGATCCCCAAATCTTCTGTGTAGGATAGGAAGTCTGTCACCTTAGGAACACACTGAACTCGGTCCTTGTTGGGGTGCTGGTCCTCAGGGCATCTCACACACTGTTCAGCATCTGCCAAAAACAAATGCACCCCCAGATTTTTACTCTGGTGGAAAACTTACAATAATAAAGAAGTTAACCTTTTGTTGAATTATATTCCATAAATGGGGGATTCAACTCTTGCTGATGAACTTTAGTTACATTCAATGTGGGGAATATCTAAAATAATTTTTTGGAGACCTTGGAAAGATATTTTAATTTCATATATTTAGGATTGAATTTATGACCAGTCTTACTTAGGAAATCTATCTACAATTGACTCCCATTTCACAATAGTCTGAAGGTTAGGTAGGGTTGGGGTTAGGTTGCTGGTCCTCAGGGCATTTCACATAATCTTCAGCATCTGCAAGAACAAATGCAACACCCACCTATCTATCAGTCAAAAGAAATTAATCTTTAATACTGGAGGTACTGATGTCTTTGAGATATTACAATACAATACAATAGCAGAGTTGGAAGGGACCTTGTAGGTCTTCTAGTCCAACCCCCTGCGTGGGCAGGAACCTTATACCATTTCAGACAAATGGCTATCTAACATCTTTTTAAAGACTTCCAGGGTTGGGGCATTCACAACTTCTGGAGGCAAGCTGTTCCAGAGGTTAATTGTTCTAACTGTCAGGAAATTTCTCCTTAGTTCTAAGTTGCTTCTCTCCTTGATTAGTTTCCACCCATTGCTTCTTGTCCTGCCCCCAGGTGCCTTGGAGAATAGTTTGACTCCCTCTTCTTTGTGGCACCCTCTGAGATATTGGAACACTGCTATCATGTCTCCCCTGGTCCTTCTCTTCATCAAACTAGACATACCCAGCTCCTGCAGCCGTTCTTCATATGTTTTAGTCTCCAGTTAAATATTCTATTTAAAAATATTATAATATAGTTAATGTACACTGGAAAAAAATGTTTTCCATTTTTCAGTGAAGGCCAAATAAAGCCATATTTGAAAACAAAACGGGTTATAGAAGTTTGCAAAATTATGTTAAATGAATTTCTGGCATCAAATTTGATTTGGGGTTCCTGCAAATTCCCAAGAAAATAGGCCTATGAAGACAGATGAAATTAAGAGGAAAGAGGAGGATTTACAGAAAGCAACAGCAGATTCCACTGTTTTACACCAAATAAATTTTTGCATAGGGAATTATCCATATTACTTAATGTAACTTTTCAGAATTCCTGTGTGGTTTCTGTTCAAATCTCTATATAATGTTTCCCTGGAAAGCATCGATAAATTTCTTTAAAAAAAAAAACAGAATTAAAACTTTCAAATATTTTGAAACAAGATACCATATTTTTTGCATTATAAGACATACTTTTCCACCCCAAAAAAGTGGGTGGAAATGTCTGTGCCTCTTATAGAGTGAATATTGTGGTGGGAGGGAGGGGGCTTGGTGTGTCTTCATTATTAATCGCTGCTGCCTGTCACTGCTACCGCCGCCTGTTACCGATGCTGCCTGTCATTGCTGCCTCCTGTCACCGATGCCATTCACCACCACCACGGAACACTGGAGCCTTCGCTGCTGAGCAGCAGTTGGATCAACATCGCGGAATACCACCAATCAGCTTTTCTAGGTGGCGGGGTTCAGTGTTGCTGCCAATCGCTGCCCCCGTTTGCTGCCGTTTTCCACCATTGCCTATCACTCCCGTCGCCATCAGGTGGCAGCGATGTGGCAGTGCTGGCAATCCCTGCAGTCTAGAACAGCTGATATATTTAGTAATAAAATAACTGATTTGGAGCTCTGGGTATGTACTAATGATGAACAAGTGGTTGCTCAGATGTACAAACTGCTGATGAAAACGCACAATAAAGAACGGAAAGCTCATACATGTAAGTGTGTATCATTGATAAATGACACAAATTTTGACACTATGACACTGATAAATTGTCATAGATAGTTAAGGGTTTATACTATTTTTGAAATAGAAATTATTGTTTGAAAATACCTGATGTGGAAATGAGAAATCCAGCTTTTTATAATTCTGTATTTTTTTTTATTTTTCCTTCCTACTCTATTAATAATGATGTCCTTTTTATATTTTTAAGTGTTTGGTATGATTTAACAGTTTGGTCAGGGTTTTTTTTTTTGGTAGTTCTGTATACTTTTTAAGAATCTAATAAAACTGGTTTTCAACACACAGTTCTCTTTCATTAGGACAGAAACTTTCCTGTGTTTTGTAAAACTAAGAAGAGATGGACAGGTTATCCCAATGAAGTCACCCACCTTCCTGAGTGGAGATGGTCCCTCTAGCACATGGAACACAACTGTAACAGCAGACTGGCTTCATGGGGTCCAGCAGTCTGACAAATCCAGGTAGGCAACTATCCACACACCGAGAACTTGGCAGGGGCTGAAGATAAAGAAAAAGAGCATTAAGTGACCTGACGTTCCTGTGAAATATGGCATAAAATAGAAAGACCCAAGAAAAACTTTGGCCCAGGTTATAGTTTGTGGAATATAAGCTTGGATAATTGAAAGAATCATAGGTGAATATAGCAAGGGGGAAAAGTGCTTAACCTCTGTGACTCTCTTGTAGGCCTATGACAGAAGATACAGGGAAGCAGTCATAGCAATGGCTTTTTGACCCTTCTCCCTGTTGGATTTTACAATTGGGGTGTATTTTTGTGCAGCAACTGCAGTATTCAGCCAGGTAATGGCAGTGTTTACACGTTTACAAGTATGGGAAATAATCTATGTTCTTTTCTTTTAATTAGAGTTTCATTTCCTATTGCAATTAAATAATTAAGTAGTAAAGCACATTGTGACTGTACTCTTTACTTGATCAGTGGTGCCATATATAAACCAAATTAATACTTCCTAACTAATACTTCCTAATATTTCCTAACTAATACTTCTTCACAACTAGAAAGAAAACTTCTGGTCTCATCCTGTTATCCCCATCCTTCCCTGCGAAAGGGTGGGCTGCTTTCTACTTTATTTATTTATTTATTTTATTAAATTTATACCCCGCCCTTCTCCTTGTTAGGACCCAGGGCGGCACACAGGCATTATATAAAACCATAAATACAATATACATCAATCAATTTAAAAATATATTAAATTAATTCACCCGTGCTAAAACCCATTATTAAAACCGTAACCAAATTATAATTTATATTTAAAAGTCAGATGCGGGGGGCTATCCTAGGCCGGCTTGTTGGAATAAGTACGTCTTAAGACGTTGGCGGAAGAGGCGGAGGTCCGAGGTAGTGCGAAGGTCGGGGGGTAGGTCGTTCCAGAGGGCCGGGCCCGCCACAGAGAAGGCTCTTCCCCTGGGTGTCACCAGCCGGCATTGCCCAGCCGACGGCACCCGGAGTAGGCCCGCTCTGTGGGAGCGGACCGGACGAAGGGATGTATGGGGCAGGAGGCGGTCTCGTATATAGCTAGGCCCCGAGCCATGGAGCGATTTAAAGATGGTGGTCAACACCTTGAAGCGCACTCGAAAGGCCACAGGCAGCCAGTGCAGCTCGCGCAGGAGAGGTGTTACGTGGGCTTGCCTTGAGGCGCCCATAACCACCCGCGCGGCCGCATTCTGCACTAACTGCAGCCTTCGAGTGCACCTCAAGGGGAGCCCCATGTAGAGAGCGTTACAGTAATCCAGCCGAGATGTCACAAGCGCTTGAGTGACTGTGCGAAGGGCCCCCCGGTCTAGTAAGGGGCGCAACTGGCGTATCAGGCGAACCTGATAGAACGCCCCCCTGGCCACGGCCGCCACATGGTCCTCCATGGCCAGCCGGGAATCCAGAAGGACGCCCAAGTTGCGCGCCCTCTCCACGGGGGCAAGATGTTCGCCCCCAATGGCCAGTGTTAGATTTATCTGGCTAAACCGGGGTGCCGGAAACCACAGCCACTCGGTCTTGGACGGGTTGAGCTTGAGTTTGTTACTACCCATCCAGACCCGTACGGCCTCCAAACACCGGGACAGCACCTACTTTACTTGTTTACTTACCTATTTATTTTCTTAGTGTGACATTTTAATTACAAGACACAGTAATATGCAGAATTTAAAGATATTATCTTCCTCACCTCATCTACCTGCACGGCCCTCCTGATTGCATCCTGCTCCAGTCTGAACTTGAATGTGTCTTCTGAGCATCCTTTTTTTTCCAGACTCCCAACTTTCATTTTGAAAACCGACCAATTGGGAAACCTCACCCAGTATATGATGTCAAAGTCAGCTGCCAGATCCCCTTTCTCATCCAAATAGACTCCCTCTAAGGAATTATTGTAATATTGAGAGATGTGCAGGAAAGGGTGAAGCTAAAATAGAAAAGAGTAATGAATCAGTTGAAGAAAATAGGAAACAAGATTCTCAAATTGTCCTCAATTCAACACCTGATTTTCCTGAAATTCAGGCATTGGTTGAGGGATTAAGGACAATTTCCCACAGCTCAGCTGAAGAGTTCCCCGTCTATCTTGGATTTGGAACAAAACAATGCTGGTCTGATATTTGTCTCTCTTCTCAGTGTCTCTTCTCACTGTCCTGTGACTTGATTTCCCTTTAGGATTATTACTGACCAAGCCTAATAGATGTGAGACACCTGGAAGCTGTTATCAGATTGTTTCAGAATGAAGGAAGCAAAATTATTTTATCATCAATATAGCTGAACAGGACTAGGTGGTAGAAAGGAAAATTAAAAGAAACAATCATATTCAACATGTCAACTTCTCTCCAATTTTCCAAATATTATCTGGCATTTCCATAACCCTGATATATGGAAACAGGCTCAAAGCAAAACTGTTAATTGAAGCAGGTAGACTGCCTCTTCTAAGACAGAAAAGGAGATTTGTTCAAATTATGTTATTAAAGGATAGGACTGCACCTCCTCAGATACTAAATCAGTGCTTATATTTACATATTTGCAAACTGTGGAATCTCTGCCAGTTGAAGATGGATCTGAATACCATATAATTCCACATCTTTACACAATGAGATAAAAGTTGGTTTGTGTGAGATCTCAAACATTCCTGAATGGGAGAGTGGATTCTCCTGTTCAGCAAAATCTTTGTGAGGGAAAAGGAAAGTACCTGCCAAGGCTGCATACTTTGAACTCCTGACCTTTTTCCGTTCTTTATGGCTCTTTGCAGGGATTGAAGAGAATAAACTGCGTGTAAAGCATGTGCAACTGTCCAGACTGTGTGATAAATGTGGTAGCCATCCTGGGACAGAATCTTTTCCCTCAAATCTTGAGACATTGGCTTCCATTTTTCTTTCTCTGTGCACCTTGTCCAGCCTTTCACAGACAGAGCATGCTTTGAATAGGAACATGAATACCCTCGCTTTACAAATCTCTCAGTAAATTCTTCAAATTCTTCAAGATAATCACAATTTATTTTTCTATTTGTCTGACTAAGGAAAGAAAAGATACGATAGCTTCTGTTTCTGAACTTTGGAATGAATGACATCCGCAAGGTGAGGTCCCAAATGGCTGTTATGATCCAAACTTTCCCCTCAACATTTCCCCACTTGCTCACCAGGAAATTTAGCATACGTGAAAATCCATCTGTGAAGGTTTTAACCTCAGTGTGGTAAATATAGATGTTGACTTGGTTCCATTTATTGAAAAGGCCAACCTCCTTCTCTTTAAAGTTCCAGCTGTTAGTTGTAATGGGTTGTGTGAAAATGACACAAATACCATTCTGGTCAAGTATAGGTGTGAGGAGTCTTATAAATTTCTCTCCATCTTCGTTATCAGCATAAAGGAGTCCAATCAATGTCCTCTTGAAATACTGGAAGATTTTGATGATTGCTGGATACTCATTTGTTTCTTTGGGAAATGTTGAGTAAAAAAAGGGGAATTGTTTTCTGTCCCTTAGAACTGCAGGAGGAAAATTGTAATGGACCTGAAAAGAAGGAAGAACTATTAACATTTTCTCTCAGATCAAAAGCAAAATATTGATCAGCAAGATGTTCGGTAAAGCTACTAGACCACTAAAAGTATATTCAATACAACAGCCTTTGGAAGGGACATTGGAGGTCTTCTAGTTCATTCATAAATGTTAGTTTAAAACTAGATTAATCTTTTAGGTTTGATTAAATCTAGCCAGATATACCAACTTCTCTGTTTTGTACAATTGGCTCCTTGGATACAATGCTATTTATACAATGAAAATACATTGTCAATAGTCTACTATATTAAAAGTTATTAAAGGAGCAGGAAAAATGGATATTTTATCAATATTAATTGATTTAGTTCGTAATGTAAATGTAACACAAAATAATCTTTTAACTTTTCATCAGATCAGATATAATGATAATAAATTTAAAAAGTAAAGGAACAACATGGATCAAGATATTTGTTGTCTCTGTGCTTGTATGCACAGATATTGTATTTTTTTCAATGTTTAGTAAAATATTTTCTTGCAGCTGTATTTCTAGCCATGTTTACTGGTATGCTCTTTCAAAGAATGGCGGATGGATACAGCCCCTTTGCTCAGGCTCTGCCATCTCCCACCACCAGCAGCCATAAAATTTTTCTTCCCCAAATAGCCCATAGGATTCTTCAATCCAGACAAAAGTCCTGGTAGTTTCACATATAATTCAGACTCTTGAATCTTCTCCCAAAACTCTTGGTGCCCATCATGGCCATGGGGAACTTAACCCCATTCAAATGGGCATGCAGTCATGGCTGGAGAGACCTACCTGTGGGACCTTGTAGGGGTTCAGCAAATTTGAGGTATAGGTGGACATGTCTACATCAGCTCTTTCAAGGACCATCAGCAAGTTTTTCCTCTTTCCACAGCTGTAATTTGGAACATTTGACTCTCCCTTTGAAAGCAGGTCCAGCAAAGCCTCTAAAGTGCCTCTTGTGTTGGAACTGCTGTCATGAATATTGTAGCCCAAGGTGATGTTGGGTAAGATTTGGGCGTTCTGGTTAATCTCCTCCAGGGCAAAGAGGAAGGACAGGACTTTCCAATAGTCTGTGGAGCCTATTCTGGAAATATAGGCACATCACATTTTCATTCCAAATTCCATCCTTATAACATATTTAATCTATTCTCCTACTACTGTATTAGTAATAATAATAAGTATCTATGAAAAACCTCTTGGTCTAATTTCCAAGGTATTGCTTTGATTGATTTTGAGCCCAAATGAGAGGAATTACAAATACCCCAAAAAATTCATTTTTTCTGCCTGTAAATCTATCCGATTGTTGCCAACATTTGTTACCTTCAACCTGCTACTTTCTGCAGGGAGGAACACTTAGATAGGAGCAGATGGTGTTTCAGGGAATAGAGTCCTAAGCTCCTTGCATATGGTAAGTGAAGAACAAGGAGAGTTATTCCTCCCTTCCTTCTCCAGCAGTTAATTTGCTAAAAAAAAAACCTAGGAAGAGACACTTAAAACATCCCTGACCTTCAGAATAGAAAAAAAGAAATACTTTTTTCTCACCTGCCTTATATTTCTACTTTCTTTCCAGACGGAAGATTATTTCATTCAGTTTCCAAATTTACAGTAGAGTTGCTTCTAGTGGATTTTGAGGTAGTCACAGCTCACTGACATTTGGTTAAAAGAGCAGATTGGGGCACAAGGAGAGCAAACCTCTCATGTAGTACAATCTGTGCAGGAGCTACATGCAAAATGACAAATCTGTAGGTTACACGCAGGCTCAGGTGCTTAGTTTTGTTCTGACTGAGGGGGAAAAGAGGCCTACAGTTAGCTTAAATCTGCATTTCTTGTCCGGATTTTACATGGACCAAGGGGCAGATTGCCCAATAATAGGACATCTGTAGCATTTTAAAATTAGGAATCTGATATTCTGCCCCAAGATCAAGGAAGCAGCAACAGTAAATGTATTGTAAAAAATATTCAGTATTCAGATGTTATTAATCCTTCCATGAAGGTTAAACTCAGAATCTTGGAAAGTACACAACAGATTTCAAAATATCCTTTAACCATGAATTAATTATGGAATATTTTGATTAATTTATTTCTTGCCATGTGGGCTAAGTTGTCATTTATTAGATGAGCTATTAATGGACTCACTACACATATCTTGGTTGTTCATGTCTGACCATATTTATGTGACAATCTCACAGCACAATCTCTCTGACACAAATATTGGAGACTATCACACAATAACCACAAAAATACGGGGGAGAAGAAGTTTGGAGAAAGGGGGAGAAGTAGAAAAAGAATTAAAAGTGAAATTTTTGAGAAAAGATAGAATATTGTTAATGGTAGAAAAATGGGGGGAAATGCTGTCTAGGTTTAAATTGAATTAGTAGATATATGCTGTTTACAGTAAAATGTATAAATGGAGAAAATAAGAAATGAAAATTTAGTTTAACTTGGAAGGGGTAATTGAGGACATTGTTTATGTATTAAGAAAAATAATCATAAAGATGAATATAATAGAAGAGAATAATTTGACTGAAAGTGAAAACTATGATGCAAAATGACAATGTAAATGAGAGAGTGTAAAAGAAAAGACTGTGTCAAGGCTTTGTTCCTATAGTATGTATAATTTGTATTAAAAAATAAGAAAATATTGAATTAAAAAATGGAGACAGGAACTTACGAGCAACAATTAGTAAAGGGAGGCCAGCGAAAGTCAAATATACCATGTTCAATAATTTTGAAATAAGCGATCCCACTGATGAGATGATCTCCTGGTCTGTAGAAATTCAGTGGCTTTATTTGATCTGGCATCAAATTCAAGGGACATTTCAGTTTAAGTACCCCACAAATTAGATCTGGCAAGAGCAGAAGAAGAGTCTGCAGAATCATAGCTGATATGTTGGCAGGAGTCACTTGTTCTTATCAAGTATGTCGAAGAATAACCAAGAATAAAATAATGTGGCTGCCCTTATTCAAGTGTTCAGCCAAGGTTTTATAATTGAACGTGAAAATCAATTCTCAACCCACAAATTTTCCTGCACAATAAATGGCAAAGAAGAAACTAAGTCTCCCAGACTTTCTGTCACAAGTTATCAAGTCATGTTTTGTGTTAATCCGTTATTTACACTGAAGGCAATCATTGGGGGAAAGGTATGGAGGATCAGGCAGACAACCAGGATGTGTTGATAAGAGCTCTTGTCATCTGATGAGAGCTCTTGTTGTCAAGGTTGTTGCTGATGAAACATTTCTGAAGTCATCTGGATTAGAATTATTATACTTAGCATTTAAAGCCTCATTAGCCTCTGTTCACTTTGTTGTTGGAAATTTGGCCGAAACATGGAAAAAAACTCAAACTAACCCTAATTAAAATAATAGAAATTTAAATTTAAAAATCATGTTTTATGCCAGCCCAGCTTGTTGAAAGAGAAAGGTTTTGAGACCGCGGTGGAAGGTGTGTAAGTCAGGGATAGTTCTTGATTCCAGGGGCAATTTGTTCCAGAGGGCAGGTGCTCCCACAGAGAAGGCTCTCCCCCTGGGTGTCGCCAGTCGACATTGTCTAGCCAACGGGACCATGAGGAGCCCCTCTCTATGGGAGCGTATGGGCCGGTGGGAGGCTCTTGGTGGCAGAAGGCGATCTCATAGGTACCCAGGGCCTAAGCCATGGAGCGCTTTAAAGATGCTAACCAACACCTTGAATCACACATGGAAAACCACCGGAAGCCAGTGCAGCTCGCGCAGGAGGGGTGTTACATGGGAGCGTTGCCCCATAATTACCCATGCAGCCGCATTCTGGACCAGTTGAAGCCTCCGGTTGCTCTTCAAGGGGAGCCCAATGTAGAGAGCATTGCAGTAGTCCAGATGGGAAGAGACAAGGGTGTGAGTGACTGTAGGTAGGGCATCCCGATCAAGGAAGGGGCGCAACTGGTAAATCAGGCGAACCTGATAAAAAGTCCCCCTGGCGACAGCCATCATATGATCTTCTAAGGACAGTCATGCATCCAGGAGGACACCCAAGTTGCGAATGCTTCCTGTGGGGTCTAAGGTCTCACCCCCCATAGCCAGCGAGGGAACCAGCTGACTGTAACAGGGTCCCGGGATCCACAGCCATTCGGTCTTGGAGGGGTTGAGCCTGAGCCTGTTCCTCCCCATCCAGATCTGCTCGGCCTCCAGGCACTGGGACATCACGTTGGGGTGGTCTGGGGACGAAATGTACAGCTGCGTATCATCAGCGTAGTGATGGAACTTTACCCCAAAACCCCGGATGATCTCGCCCAGTGGCTTCACATAAATGTTGAACAGAAGGGGCAAGAGGACCAACCCCTGGGGCACTCCACAAGTGAGGCACCTTGAGGATGACGTCTGCCCCCCCGTCAACACACACTGCGAATGGTCAGAGAGGGAGGAGGAGAACCACCGAAGTACAGTGCCCCTCACTCCAACCCCTCCAACTGCTACATGATACCATGGTGGATGGTATCAAAAGCCGCTGAGAGATCTAATAGGACCAGGACAGAGAAACAACCCCTGTCCCGAGCCCTCCATAGATCATCGACCAATGCGACCAATGCCGTTTCCGTGCTGTACCCAGGCCTGAAGCCCGACTGGTGCAGCTTAAGATAGACAGCTTCATCCAGGTACCTGGGAAGCTGTCGCGCCACCACACTCTCAACAACCTTTGCCACAAAGCAAAGGTTGGAGACTGGACAATAGCTTGCCAAAAGCGCCGGGTCCTGGAAGGCTTCTTGAGGAGGGGCCTCACCACCGCCTCTTTCAATGCAGTGGGGAAGAAACCCTTTCTCAAAGGAGCATTGATAATACCCTGAAGCCAGCCTCGTGTAACCTCCCAGGTGACCAGCACCAACCAGGAGGGATATGGGTCCAATAAACATGTGGCAGCACTAAGCTTACACAAAATGCTGTCTACGTCCTCGGGAGTCACAGGGTCAAACTCCTCCCAGATAACAGTCTCAAGACCTGCCTCCATAAACCCATCTAGTCCTACCCAATCATAGTCCAGCCCTTCCCAAATCTGAGTGATTTTGTCTTGCAGGTATTGTACAAAATCTGCAGCTTTAACCTGCAAGGGGTCCTCTCACACTTCCATATGTAAGAGGGAATGGGTCATGCTAAACAGGGTGGCTGAGCGATTGTCTGCAGACACAATAAGAGCGGAAAAATAATTCGATTTTGCTGCTTTTATCCCCACTAGGTAGGTCTTGAGATAAGACCTCACCAGTGTCCGATCCGATTTGGAACAACTGGCCCTCCAACCACTCTCTGGGCATCTTTTCTGGCACTTCAGCTTCATATAGAAGGACTGCGCATGCGCAAGATGGCGGGCTAGCTCCGGAGCTCCGTGTGGGCTGTGGAGGTTCGTTGGCCTTTTTAGTGCTCCCAGCCCTCTTTTTATGGCTTGGAGGGCTGGGAATCTGTGAGGAATCCATCCTGGTATCTCAGGATGAGGTTCGCATTGCTTTCGGAGGAGTCGGGGGTGAACGCGGCTCCGGGGATGCTGAGACGGTGAGAACTTCGGAGCGGGCCGTTGGAGTGGAGGCCGGAGCCGGAGCGGAGGCCGGCATCCCCGGCGTTTGGAATAGGGCGGGGGTGCCGGCCGCGCCTAGGGGCTCCTGATGCTGTGGCTTGCCTGGGGGTAGAGACGGCGGTGGGAGCGCCGTGAGGCCGGCGGCAACGGCGTCAATGGTGATGGAAAGAGGACGATGGCGGTGAGAGCGCCGGGAGGTGTTGAGAGAATGGCGAACGGTGTGGCAGCCGCTGGAGATGGCGAGTGGCGAGGCGGTTGTGGGAGATGGCGGCGGTGAGAGCACCGGAGAGGGGAGAGCGCCGGAGGCCAGTGGCGACGGCGACGGCGATTATGGAGGCGGAATGATGGTGCCGGCGGTGGGAGCGCCGAGAGGTTGGCGTGAGAACGGAGGGAGTGGTGAGGAGGCCGCTGGAAACCAGGCCGACGGCGGTGGGAGCGCCGAGAGGCCGGTGGCCAAGGCGGCGGCACAGGAGAGACAGATGGCGGCGGTGAGAGCGTCGAAATGGACGTGAACAGCCATGCTGACCAACTTTAGCACCTTTCCTCCCCTATGGCCTCCTGAGATCGAGAACTGAGCCATGCAAGACGGTAATTTGCCCTAAGATCTATGGACCGGAACATCTAAACGAATATTCTAACTGACATTGCGAGCTAATACCAACTTTAATCCTCACTGATGCACCTTATTTCATTTTAACATCAATCGATGAAATGTATTTTAAACCTGGCTAACGACATTTTTAAAATCTTTTAAAATCTTTTGTATTTTAAACCCGTGTCCCACTGATGAACTCCATCTTACATTACCTATTTATTGATAATTTTTAGTTGTCTATTTATAGCATAATGTACTCCAGAGCAAACCTTTTGCTGCTGCGAGAGTCCCCCTGTCTTGATGAGGGATTTATCAATCTGGAGAGACGGGTGAAGCGCGGCCTTAGGGGATTTTTAATATGTAAATTATTGTCTGTTTTAGGGGGTACCAGGGAGGGGGGTGGGTATAGACAGATAGAGACAAAAGAACAACATGAAAGAAAGGGCCGGACCAGCAGCCGACGGGAGGAGACAGAAGGATCCGATATGAGGGGGGAACCACGAGTCGTTCCGTTGGAGGGCTTACCAATTCAGAGGGTCGTGGGGAGGGGCAGGGCCGAGGGGAGACAAGTTCCAGCCTCCCGGTTGGTGGCACGTAGCTGTTGGTTACAAACGGTCGGGTGCCACAACCCCCGCAGGCTAGGTGGTCAGGGAATACAGAGCCAGGGCCTGCAGCTGATGTTTTGCAACGCCAGGTCCGTGGTCAACAAAGCCCCCCTCGTCCATGACCTTGTGTCAGAGGGGGAGCCGGACCTGGTAGGAATTGCGGAGACCTGGTTGGGCCACGAGGGAGGACTCCCCCTCGTTGAAATGTGCCCACCAGGTTACCGCGCTTTTCATCAGCCCCGGGCCCTAGGTAGGGGTGGTGGGGTAGCGGTCATTATTAAGGAAGGTCTTGAGCCGAGAGAGACCATTGTGCCACAGACCACTGGTTGTGAGTCCCTCTGCGTGAAGTGGGGCCTAGGGAGGCAGTTGGGCTTGCTGGTTATATACCTGGCTCCCCGCTATGTAGCAGCAGCCCTGCCTGAGCTCCTGGAGGTGATCGCTACGGTGGCAATTGAGACCCACAGACTTTTAGTCATGGGGGACTTTAATCTGCCATCGGTGGGCGAATCATCTGAGGTAGCTCGGGAGTTCATGGCTTCCATGACGGCCATGGACCTGACCCAACTAATTCAAGGCCCCACCCACGAGGCTGGACATACACCGGACCTCATCTTTGTCTCAGGCCAATGGAAGAGTGATCTGGGTATAGGGGATATAGTCATCACACCCTTGTCATGGTCAGACCACTCACTTCTCCGGCTCGACCTTCCAACCGCTGCTCCCCTCCGCGGGGAGGCGGAACCAGAATCTCCTATCTGGTTCCGCCCCAGGCGCCTGATGGACCCTGATGGGTTCCAGACGGCGCTTGGGCCACTTCCTGTACCCCTGACCCGCGCCCCGATGGAGGACCTCGTGGCCGCATGGAATACTGCGACCACGGGAGCCTTGGATCGGATCGCGCCCTTGCGGCCTCTCTTGCGGCGGCGAACCGCCCTGGCTCCTTGGTTTACCGAGGAGCTGAGGGTGATGAAACGCTGCAAGAGATGCCTAGAGAGAAGATGGAGGTCTACTCGTTCCGAATCTGACCGGACAGAGGTAAGAGCCCATTTACGGACTTACATTGTGGCGCTGAGAGTGGCCAAACGTCATCATTGTGCCACTCTCATAGCATCCGCAGAAAACCGCCCTGCCGCCCTGTTTAGGGTGACCCGCTCCCTCCTTCAACAGAGGGTGCGGGAAGCCCGTTACAGGGTAGAGCAGAGGAATTTGTGACTTTTTTTTAATTAAATTTTTTTTATTTTAATAAACACTATTACAAAAATAACATATACAATACAATATTTCACCCAGTGCTATACAATGGAAAGGAAGGTTTGGTTCTTCAAAAATAGGTATCTTCAAATGTCTTTAAGTCCTCCAAAATCCGCGTTCTCTGGGTACAGGTGTCGAAGCATCCAAAGTCCCAAGTGCATAGTCCACAAATGGCTTCCAAGTCTTCCAAAAAACATCCTTTTTATAAACACCCTCTCTAAATTTAATTTCACATGTCATTTTATCATTTAAGGCTAATTTCCACATTTCACAATACCACTCTTCTATTTTAATATTCGTCTCCACTTTCCAGTATCTTGCTATTATAATTCTACCCATTATAATCATAATTCTAATCAATTCTTTCTCATACTGTGTTAATTCTAATTCCTTAATTATCAATAATAATATAGTTTCCAATCTCAATGTTATTCTTTTCTTCATTATTTCAAATATCGTTTCCTCCAATTTCTGCCAAAACCTTTTAACTTTATCACATTTATACCACATATGTTCGTACGTTCCCAATTCCATATTACACCTCCAACATTTATTACTTGTTTTTTTATCCATCAATGATAACCTCAATGGAGTCAAATACCATTTCCAAACCACCTTAAAGTTATGCTCTTTAATCCTTATGGATAGATTCGACTCTTCCAATTCACCTTCCAATCCACGTCTGATATTTTAATCTTAAATTCATCCTCCCAGTTCATCTTCATTGCCATTTGTGGTTTCTCGTTAAAATTTATAATCTTATATATCTTACTAACGAGTCCCTTTAACCCAATTTCATCCTTAATAATTTGAGATACTAAGTTTTCAAATTCAGTTTCGTTTCTACCTATTTTACATTTTCCCCTTACATTCATAGTCCATTTTTCTATCTGTATTTTTTCAAACCAATTTAAACCCAATTTATCCATTATTTCTTTTCTTCTACTTTCATTTCCTAAAGCTTTTAACCAATCTATTATACTTTCTATATTTTCCTCTTCCAATACTTTTTCACGGTTTCTGTTGGTTTTAATCGGCCAATTTCCAATTGTCTTTCCCAAAAAGGTTATATCTGGGATTAATATTTTAACAAATTTATTCCATATTTTACTCAATCCCTTTAACCAATAACTATTGATTACCTTTTTTGATTTTGCTTTATCTAAAAACCATACAGAACCAAATCTCTTAATATCTTTTAACTCTAAATCTCCCCAGTGTCCATCTCCACCTTTAAGTATTTTTACCACAGTTCTAATACTATAGGCCCAATAATAATTAAGTAGATTGGGAATTCCCAATCCACCTTCCTTTTGGTTTTGATACCACATTTTCTTCATTAACCTAGGTCTTTTCCCACCATTACAGAATTTATCTAATTTCTTCTGATATCCTTCCATAACTTTCTCTGTCAAGTTTAATGGTAGCATCTCAAATAAAAAATTGAATTTTGGTAACAACATCATCTTACACATTGCAATTCTGCCAAACCAAGACAACTTTATCTCTTTATATTTGTCTATCTTTTTCTCTACTTCATTCAACATCACATCATAATTAATTTTTTTCAGTTCCTTAACTTTAAGTGAAAGTGTTATTCCCAAATATTTCAATGTATTTTTAATTCTTATCCCGAATTGTTCTTGCATGTTCTCCCACTCTTTATCACTTTTATCCATTAATAGTTCAGATTTTGACCAATTTACTTTCAAACCTGTCATTTCTTCAAATTCTTTCAAGTGTTTATTTATCTTCCTCAGGTCCTTCTCTATATCCTTCAGAATAATCAAAGTATCATCTGCGTACAAATTTATCTTATATCCCTTGTACCCTTTCAATTCTTCGTCTTCTTCTATCATTTTAGTCAATATTTCCATAACCAATAAAAATAATATTGGAGACAAGGGACATCCTTGTCTCGTACCTGCTTCCTGAGTAATCTCTCCCGTCATTATTCCATTTACCTTCACTTTTGCACTACTTTTTTGATACAATTTTGAAATAACATGTATAAATCTATTACCAAAGCCTAATGCCTCAATAATTGCTTTAATAGTTTCCCATTGTACAGAATCAAATGCTTTAAAGATATCTAGTGATACTATTCCTATTTTATCCCCATTATGTTCAGCTACATCTATAATATTTAATACTCTTCTAACTATGTCGCTCATATATCTACCTTTAACAAAACCTACTTGATTATAACTTATATATTTATCTATAAACCTACTTAACCTACTTTTGACTTTTCCATCAAAAACTCGCTTTGAACCTACTGTGAATTATTGAGAAACAAACATATCAACTGATTGTGACACATCAGTTAAAGAAAGAAAGGATTACTCGGATTTTTTTAGGACAAGTAAGAAAAACAAGTTTCAGGCAGAGAAATCCTCAAGATGACGCCTAGATCTGGGTAGTGGAGAATTTTTAAAACCTAGGTTGTATCATAAACAAAGCCTTGATGAAACAATGATCGCAGATTCTTCACGAAGTTTATGTTCTGTAACGGTGGCACCATCATTATCTCTTGGGAATATACAAGGGCAACTGCAAGAATTGAAATGAAGAAGCGGAGAGCACCACCCCTACCAGTTATTCCATCCTTTTCTATTGGGAAAGCTGAGAGAGAAGAAAAAATGCCAAGTGCGATTCCTCAAAGTTCATTGCAACAAGAAACAAAAAAGAAAAAGAGACGTGCTCCTCTTCCACCAACTCCTAAAATGCCAAACAGATTTGAAGAAATGGATAATAAAAGACAAAGTACAATTGATCCTTTTCAACTGTCATTTGTCGGCCATTTTATTTCAACTGTCATTTGTCGGCCTTTTCATTTGCCTGGAGAGAGATTCCTATTGTGGCTGTCACTGCTTTCTGTATTCCACCTGGCGCTCAAACCAATTTCATTGTAATTTTATTATTACAATGACAATAAAGATTATTATTATTATTATTATTATTATTATTATTATTATTAATCTCTTACTTATAATGGCAGTAAATATTTTTGCATCCTGATTAATTAAAGAAATGGGTCGATAGGACTCAATCCGATCTACATCTTTATCTGGTTTAGGAATTATTGATATTACTGTTCTATTCCATGAGGTCGGAACTTCACCACCGTATAAAATTCCATTGAATAATTTTTGTAGTTTTGGTACTATTATTTCTTTAAAATCCTTGTAAAACTCAGCAGGAAGTCCATCTTCACCTGGAGCCTTTCCTAATTTTATCTCTTGTATTATTTCCTTAATCTCTTCCTGTGTTATATCCCCTTCCATCAAATCCTTGTAGGTTTGATCTATTTTCACTACATACTTTTTAAGATGATTTTCCAATTTTTCCAAATCAATTGATTTTTTTAAATATAATTTTTGAAAGAAAGTCTTAACTACTTCACATTTCTCCGCTGTCTTATAACATCTTGTACCATTTTCATCTATCAAAGAGCCAATTTCCCTCTTCTCACTTTTATTTTTCGCCATCCTTGCTAATAACTTAGAATTTTTATTACTAAATTCAAAAAAGTTCCTATTTAAATATCTTATATTTTTTTAACCAATTCCACATCATCTTTAATCAATCGATTTTTTAATAAATTTAATTCCTCCCAGCACTTTTTATCCTTCGTAAGTAAAAATTGACTCTCTAATGCCTTAATCTGTCTTATATTCTGTTCCGTTTTATTTCTATATTCTCTATATTTCCTACTTGATAACTTAATACTTTCCCCTCTAAAAACAGCTTTCATAGCGTCCCAGACAATTTCAAATTTAACCTCTCCAGTATCATTCAATCTCCAGCTTTCTTCCCATTTTTTAAGTATCCATTTTTTATCTCCCTCATTCTTATATAGTTTCTCATCATATCTCCAACTTCTTCCTTTCTTCTCAAGGTTAAAATCTACTTCCATCATTATCTCTGCATGATCAGAATCCTTAAAAATTCCCACATCTATTTTATCTATATTATTTAACAAATCTTTAGAAACAAAAAAATAGTCAATTCTTGAATATGTATTATATATCTTAGAGCAAAAAGTGTATACCCTTTCCGTCCCTTTCAACTCCCTCCAAACATCTACAACATTATTCCAAAGTATCCATTTATTCAGAATCCCCCCTTTGTTTGTTTCCCTATAACGAATAGGGTTTGTGCTATCTAGTTTATCCCTAATTAGGTTAAAATCCCCAGCCACAATAACTTTCCCTACCCTTTCAGTTTCCAAAATTTTTGTTATTTTTCCAAGAAATTCATTTTGTTTATCATTCGGTAAATATAAATTAACCAGTGTCACTTTTTGCTCGTTGATATTTCCCACAATTATTAAATATCTTCCTTCTTCATCCCTTATTACTTGTTTCTTTTCAAAATATACCTTATCTGATATCAATGTTGCAACACCTCTTGCTTTAGAAGTCCCAAAAGATTTTTCATAAATTTGCATACCCTTTATATTCATTCTATTTAAACCTTCAGATTTTTGATGAGTTTCTTGCAAAAATAGTATGTCTGGTCGGTCTCTTTTAATTTTGAGCTCCAACCTCCTCCTCTTGATTTGATTCCCTGTTCCCTTCACGTTCCATGTCATTATTTTTATAAACCGCATTTAAACTGTAATTTTCTTAATCTTAACTACTCTTCTTCCTTTCCGTGCTCCAATCCCTCCACCAAACAAAAAAAAACAAAGACAAACATAAAACACAGCAACAACAAATAACAATTAATCTTCATCCCCCACATCCTCATTCGAGTTGCGCCTCTATATAAAGAGTGTGGGGGGGGACATGCCCATGATCGGGTCATTTCTTTCGGGTTGTTCTTATATTCCACTTTCAAAAAAGGAAGATAACGCTGGCTTATCCCCGCACTCAGCTTCCTGCTTTCTTTTAAGATCCTCCTCCTTGGCTGACGCTCTCTTGGTTTCCTCACGTGTTTTCTTGTGTTCGGACATTGCCGGAGAGATTTCTTTCCGTTTTAAACTTTTAGGATCTTGACCACCAACTGCTCCTTTTTCCTCCAATGTTGGAGATTCCACTTGTATTCCACCCATCTTAAGCATTTGATCTTTAATTTCTGTTAAATCCTCATCTTTCTCAATCAGCCCGAGCTCCCGTATTAATCTTATTGCATCCGTTTCCGAAGTAATAGTTTGCATTCTCCCCTTGTAAAAAAACTTCAACTGCTGTAATGGTCTCCAATTATACTTAATATCATTGTCTCTCAGGACTTTTGTAATTGGTTTTAAAAAGAATCTCCATGCTCTTTCTTCTCTAGATATATCTGGAAAAACTTGAATTTCCTTCCCCTCAAATTTTGGGGGTCCTCCCAGGTCCCTTATTTTTCCCATAACTTCTAGTTTATCTCCAAGGTTTGCAAATCTCACTAAAACATTTCTGTTAACTCCACTTTGTCTCTTATAACCGACTCTGAAAACACTTACTAGGTCTGCTGCCGTATATACAATTGATGCATCAAGTTCATTCAGCCATTTTAACATTCTTTGCTTCAAATTATCCACCCTCTCCTCCAAAATTCCACGAATAACAACATTATATTTTCTTGCATCTTCTTCCAAAAGACTAATTCTCCTATCTTGTTGCTGATTTTTTAAAAAGATCCCTTCGAACTTATGATCAGTCTGTGCCTCATGTACATGAATCTGTTTAATTTCGTCCTTCATAAAATTAATCTCCACGTTCTGCTTTGCAAAATTAATATTCATTTCGCTGATTTCTTCTTTAGTTTTTTGAATTTCCAATGTCATGTTATCCAAATGGTCAGTTACAACAGTTAGTTTTTCCCCAATTGTATTTAATGCCCCGATGATTCGTTCGAGTTCAGAAGGCTGTTGAGTCATCTTGTCGAATCAATAGTCTCTTTTTTTTAAAAAAGATAAACCTCTTTGCCAAGAGGGTCTTTATTGAAGAAAAAGAGCAAAAACCCAAGTAAAATAAAGCTGAGACGGCGTTTAATGCACCAAAGAAGCCAAAACAAAAGTAAAAAGGCTATAATCCACAGTTCATAAGATACAGTGTCTCTATCTTTTTAGGCGTTGCCCAAGAAGCTCACTCGCTACATTCAGCATAAACAATCCACTTAAAAAGTTCAAAAGTTCAAAAGACTTGCAATCCACATGCCTCAGCTAATCTTCCACTGTTTACTTAACTTTCAAGCCTGTGTTTATGCCTCGTAGCAAGTAAAAGAAACATGCAAATCACGGTGCTTGTCGAAACAAAGGGCAAACTGCCTCCTACCTCGGCCGCTTTCGGTCAAACCTCCGCCTTGCCACGAAGAAACGAAGCTTTAAAATTCAAGCAGTCCGATTTGACCTATCGGTCTAAAAATCAATCTGTTCACTCCTTCGCCTTTCCAAACCCATTGTAAACAATTTCGGCTTCTAACGGTGCATTTTAACCACTTTTAATCCACATTTTGTTGAAAAAAAAACCCCTACGAAATGGAGGAACGTCCTCACACTACTTGATCATTCGCCACGCCCCCCAGGAATTTGTTACTTTTCTGCAGGAGAAAATCGCTCAGATACAGAACGAGCTAGCCCCCATTGATGGCCCATTGGGATGCCACGAGGCAGATCTTGTTTGAGAGGAGTTTGACTCCGTTGCTTCCGAGGATATGGACAGGTTACGTGGGCGACTGCGAGCCACCACATGTTTATTGGACCCGTGTCCCTCCTGGCTTGTACTGGCATCCTGGGAGGTGACACGAGGCTGGCTCCAAGAGGTTGTCAATGCATCCTTAAGTGAGGGTTCCTTGCCTGCTTCCCTAAAAGAGGCTATGGTGAGGCCCCTCCTTAAGAAGCCCTCTTTGGATCCAGCTCTATTAACCAACTATCGTCCAGTCTCCAACCTTCCCTTTTTGGCGAAGGTTGTTGAGAGTGTGGTGGCACAACAGTTTCCCCGTCACCTGGAGGAAGTTGATTATCTAGACCCGCGCCAGTCCGGGTTTCGGCCCGGGCATAGCACCGAGACAGCATTGGTCGCGTTGGTTGATGATCTCTGGAGGGCCAGAGATGGGGGTTGTTCCTCCATCCTGGTCCTATTAGACCTCTCGGCGGCTTTTGATACCATCGACCATGGTATCCTATTGCATCGGCTGGGGGGGTTGGGGGTGGGAGGTACCGTTTTATGGTGGTTCTCCTCCTACCTCTCTGGCCGATTGCAATTTGTGTTGGCAGGAGAGCAGAGGTCGACCTCGAGACCCCTCACTTGTGGGGTGCCTCAGGGGTCTGTCCTCTCGCCTCTCCTGTTCAACACATATATGAAGCCGCTGGGTGAGATCATCCGTGGTTTTGGGGTAGAGTACCATCTCTACGCTGATGATACTCAGCTGTATATATCTACCCCAAACCACCCCAACAATGCCGTAGCGGTGATGTGCCAGTGCCTGGAAGCCGTACGGATCTGGATGGGAAGCAACCGATTCAGACTCAACCCGACCAAGACTGAGTGGCTGTGATTTCCGGCTGCCCGATTCAACCAGCTAACTCCATCGCTGGCCATAGGGGGCGAACATCTTGCCCCTGTGGATGGGGTGCGCAATTTGGGTGTCCTCCTGGATGCCCGGCTGTCCATGGAAGATCAAGTGACAGCCGTGGCCAGGAGGGCGTTTTACCAGGTTCGCCTGGTTCGCCAATTGCGCCCCCTATTGGATCGGGACGCCCTTCGCACAGTCACTCATGCACTCGTGACATCCCGATTGGACTATTGTAACTCTCTCTACATGGGGCTCCCCTTGAGGTGCACCCGGAGACTTCAGTTGGTCCAGAATGCGGCCGCGCGAGCAATTATGGGAACCGCTAGGTTTACCCACGTAACACCGCTCTTGCGCGAGCTGCACTGGCTGCCTGTTGTCTTCCGGGTGCGCTTCAAGATGTTAGTTATCATCTTTAAAGCGCTCCATGGCTCGGGACCTAGCTATCTGCGGGATCGGATCCTGCCTCATACATCCTCACGGCCGATTCGCTCCCACAGAGAGGGGCTTCTCCGCGTGCCATCCACTAGACTTTGTCAGCGGGTGACGCCCAGGGGAAGGGCGTTCTCTGTGGCGGGCCCTGCCCTCTGGAACGACCTTCCCCCCGACATTAGGAGAACCACGGACCTCCGCTCCTTCCGTCTGAAACTAAAAACACATCTTTTCTGCTTGGCCGGCCTAGGGTAGTCTCTCTGCTATAGGGTTCTTATTTAATTATTGGGTATTTTAGTGTTTAATGGGATTTTAGCACAGGTATTAGATTTAATTCGTTTTTATGCTATGTTTGTATATTTATTGTTTTATTTTTCCCTGTGCACCGTCCCAAGTCCCTGTGGGGAGAGGGAGCGGTTTTACAAATTAAATATATATATATATATATATAAATATATATATATACTTCATCTCCCTCAGCTCCTCAGAGAACCAAGGAGTCAACCGGATTCAGCACCGGATCAGAGGTTGCAAAGGCACAATGTGGTCCAAAGCACCGGTGGCCACGGGGTCATGATCCAGAGCCTCAGGGAATGGCCCAAGCTCTGTCAGGAACCTATCAGGGTCCATCATGTGCCTCCTTGTGGGGGGGGGGTAGCAGATCAGAAGTCCACCCGAAGGAGCAAGTGATCTGACCATGACAAGGGTTCAAATATCCCCTCCTCCCAGATCCTTCAGCCACTGACCAGAGACAAAAAGAACAGGTCCAGAGTGTGTCCCCGGATTTTTGAAGCCTGATGGGCACAATTCCAAGAGGGGAGGCCCCCTCCTCACCCAACCAGGTCTCCATAATACCCGCCAGGTCCACTCCCCACTCCTGCACAAGATCACAAATGAGGGGGGCTTTCTTTACCATGGACCTGGCATTGCACAACATCTCTGACCTCTAGCCCCGCACCCCCAATGCTGCAGCCCCCACTCGTGCCCAGCTCCTTACCCCCCAAAACCACCCGGTGCGTATAAATAACACCCTCCCTGCTACCCCTTAAAAAATGAATAAAAGAACCCTTTTAAAAAACCCAAATATTCCTCAACGTTTGACATACGAATTACAGCCAGCAATAGTTGAATAAATGCTGTTCTAATTTGTGTCAGCTGCTCCATGCCTCTTCTGTCTTCTCAGTTTACAATACTGGCGATGAGGAAGGGATGCTGAAGGTCTTCAACTAGGACAGCTGAGGAAGAAGGAAAATTCTTTTAATTCCTCTTCTCCTCAAGAATTTTTTTTCTCCTCAGTGCTGCGTCTAACTATGGCTTCCCTGCGTCTAACTATGGCTTCCCTGCTTCAATTTCCATTGTTCAGCTCGGCCACAGAATCGTGGCCTGGGTTCCTTGAACGGTTCAAGTGTTTCCTTGTTGCTAATAATTATCATCAACTGCCTGAAGACAGAAAATGTAGTGTTTTTCTCAGTTCGTGCGGACCTGAGAAGTTTAATTCTTCCAGAGCTCTAGCCTCGCCACTGGCTGTCTTTGCTGTGACTTGGGACACCTTGATTGCCAAATTGAAGAATCATTATGCACCAACACCCTCACGCAGAGCACGCCAATATGCTTTCCTTCAATGCGTGCAACAGAACACAGAAACTGAGCCAATTTTTACAGTTTATCCATATGGAGGACATCAGGTGCAAGTTCATCGACCTGGATGATTCGTTGGTTGAACAATTTATTTGCAGGGTCTGTGATGTCTGCCTCAAGCGGAGATTGCTGGCCCGCGCTGATATTACATTACAGCAAGCGGTGGACGAAGCCAGAGCCGCGGAGCTGTCAGATCAGTCTACAGCCAAAATTCAATGGCGCCAGCAGCTGATTGTGCCCCCTCAGTGACCTGCCTCATTGACAAGTTAGTTCCCTTGGATGACCTAGATGAGGACAAGGTTCACTGTCTCACGGCACAACCCAGAAGGCTACCTGTTCCTGCTGCCCCCTGTTCCCAGGTGACTGGTTGTGTAGGTTGCGGCGGCAACCACATTCGTGCAGCATGCCCCTTTAAAGTTGCTACCTGTCGCCGCTGCAATAAAAAGGGCCACCTTGCTTATGTCTGCCATGCTACCTTACCACCGATGCCTCAACCTGACTACCAACCGGTTCCTGCATTCCAGCAATGCCAGCAGCCACCGCAGAGAGATGACTGCTACGCCATTAGCAAAAAAACAACAAGAAACCCCTGCCGCCTCAGTCAGCAAGGCTTCGGCTGATGCAAAGAAGATCACGGTCTGCTTGTTCATTGAAGGGGCTCCTTGCACAATGGAGGTGGACTCTAGGTCCTCTCGTTCCCTCCTCTCCCCACCCATCCTATTCCATTGGATATCTCGCTGGACGCAGTTCCTCGCAGCCTATTCGTATACGCTGTAGTACCATCCGGGCAAGCATATGGGCCACGCAGATGCCCTCAGCTGCTGCCCTCTTCCTGCGACTGACACCCCGTCGCTCTTCTTTGGTCCTCTCCATTGCCTCTTTGGGCCTGCCTCTGTCTTCATCTGATGTAGCGGCCCATTCGTTAGCAGACCCCATCCTGTCCCAGGTTTTAACTTGGGTGCAGAAAGTGAGGCCCTGGGTTAAAATACCTGAAGAATTCTGCCCATTCAAGACCCGCCAACAGGAGCTCTCCCTCCATACCACATTTTTTTTATTTTCCCATTTCAAAATCATTCATAGATATACATTCTTATTAATGATATTTAACATTTATCTATTCATCATTAATCTCTATACACAATCTTACATATATACTGTATAATATAGTTTGGATTGCTTTCTTGCTACCCCATGTCTCCATCTTATTTTGCAACAGCCTTACTCCTATCTTCTCAAGCTCTCTTCTCTGCCTTATTTCCTCCTCTCATTTCTCCTCTCTTTCTCTCTTCTCTTTCCTCTCTCCTTCTCTCCTCTCTTCTTTGTTATCCTCCCTCCTACTCTTAATTCCCTACCCTCACTTTCTCTACTTTACCCTTTCTTCCTTTCCCTCCTCATCTCTCCTCTTTCCGTTGTTGCCTTTGCTTATTTATTTTCTCTGATGGGTTCTGGGGGTGGCGTTTCAGCAATCCAAACTTAATATATATTTTTCCCTTAAGAAAAATTTCTATTGAACAATAATTCACATAAGCATTAAAGAAATACTGAGGAGTTTAATGCCTCCTCCAATTTTAGTCTGATTCATCCCAAGCTGATAGATCTTACACACATCTTACAGTCATCTTATAAATCCCTAATTATCCATATTTCTCCTACACTTCTAATAAGAGCAGAGTTTATATAGAGAAAAAGATTCAAAAACAATCATTGTAATAATTATTTCTATTAACCAAATCTTAACCGCTACTCCCATTAAAATCTGACACTCTGTTTCCCAGCCATAGGTACCAGAGATCCCAACTTTTATTAAAAAGCGATTCACTTTTCCCTTTAAGAATATGTGTCATCCTGTCCACTTCTGCACATCGTAGAATCTTATCCAGGACCTGTTGATTTGTTGGGATTTCCTTTGACTTCCAGTATTGCGCATATGTCATGCATGCTGCTGTTGTGATGTGTATTAATAAGTACCATGCATCTTTAGGTACTTCTGTTGGCTTTATCCCCAACAGAAATATAACTGGGTCCAATTTATTTTATTCAATTTATTTTATTCAATTTATATCCCGCCCTTCTCCAAAAGGACCCACCCAATTGAAAATCAAATCCTGTGATTTCTAACAACCAATTTTTGATAATAGTCCAATACCTTTTAACCTTCGGGCAAGTCCACTACTGGTGAAAGAAGGTGCCCCTGGTAGAGAAACACGTCCAAAATTTGTCAGATGTAGCAGGGAACATATTGGAAATCCTTGCTGGGGCCAGGTACCATCTATAAATCATTTTGTAAACGTTTTCTTTAAATGTCATCTCAGTTTTTGCTCTGAGGGGACAGTGTGATCATTCCTCCCTCAATGCGCACCCAAGTCCTGAACCACCTCCACCTGGGCCGCCTGACATATCTCGCATGAAGGCTTTGGTCTGCAGCTATGTCTGGTGGCCCAGGATGGATGAGGAAATTATGACTTGGGTGGGCCATTGCGCCCCTTCCCAGGAGTCCTGTCCTGCTCCTCCAGCAGCACCCATTAGAGACTGGCAGCTACCTTGGGGACCTTAGTGAATGGTCCATGCAGACTTCATGGGCCCCTTCCATGGTCAGACTTTCCTGGTGGTCATGGACACTTACTCTCGGTGGGTGGAGCTCCTACTCATGGTGTCCACTATTACTGAGGCCACCATCCGGGAGGTGCAGCATCTGTTCGCCACACATGGGCTGCCGGGCACCAACTGGAAGGAAGATCTGTGATAACTTTTGAATGACTTTCAAAAGCCCTTTCAGAAGATGGTTGTGTTTGATGACTAGAGTAGATCTCAGTTCAATGTCTATATCATTATCTTTCGCTGTAGTGAGAAAGACCTTCAAACAAACACCAAAGTTGATTCACTGTGGCAATATTTTGAATGTCCTTGAATGGCTGTTACATCGGCATGAACAGCTGGACAATGGAACAATGGATAAAGATCACAAGGGTAACAAGATGCCATAATTCACCATAGGAACTCCATTTATTGGATCAATTCACCATAGCAGTAGAAAAGACAATGCAAATCTACAGTTTCTCCAAGAGACTAGTTAAACCCCAACTCTTGGCGTTTTTTTAATCAGGGAAGGTACAGTGCACAATGAAAATACAAAAACATTCATATACATCACAAAATTATATGCAATCAGATAATAACAGCCAATTTATCATTCAATATCGACTTTGATTTCTGCAGAATTCCTATTATTATTTTTCCTTTCTCTCCCCTCTCCATTTGTATGTTTATGTGGGATAAAATGTAATGTTTCTATTCTATCAGTCCTTTAAAGAAGACATTATTATGAACAAATTGGGCATTAATAATTATAAAGCAGACAGAATAAGCTTCTTTAAGAAGTTCTCTTTTGGAACAGGGATATGCAAATGGTTACTCAGACTGCTTGCTGAATTCTACACATTTAAAATCACAATTCTGTGTTGCTTTTCAAACTTAGTTGCTCTTTTTTATTCAGATCAGGTCTAAAAAGAATAATGTAGCACTTGGGAAAAAAGATGCAACTAAGCAGCCCAGCACTGGATGCCAAGATGGAGAAGACTTGCACGGCTACCATGTACTTGCCCTTGGTGCTGAGGTAGGTGGGCACAAAGGAGATCCAAACGCTACAGAAGACCAGCATGCTGAAGGTGATCAGCTTAGCTTCATTAAAGGCCCCAGGCAACCTCCGGGCCAGGAAAGCTACCACCAAGCAGACACCTGCCAGGAAGCCCATGTAGCAAAGTGCAACATAAAACATTGTGACTGAGCCTTCATTGCACTTCAGCACAATTTCTCCTTCCTGAGAATCCATATCTGAATCTGGAAATGGGGGAGCAGTACCCAACCAGAGACTGCAGATCAGAACTTGGATAAAAGAGCAAGAAAAGACAATAGAGTTAGCCAAAAGCTTCCCCAGCCATTTCCTCATGCTGTTGCCTGGCTTGGTGGCTAGGAAGGCCAGCACCACCATGATGGTTTTGGCCAAGAGAGAAGAGACAGCCACTGAGAAAATGATGCTGAAGGCTGCTTGTCGAAGAAGGCAGGTGGCTCTTTTTGGCTGACCAATGAAGAGGAAGGAAGACAGGAAGGACAGCAGGAGGGAAATAAGGAGCAGGTAGGACAGGTCCCGGTTGTTGGCTTTGACTACTGGAGTTTCCATGTGCTTAACAAAGATGCTTAAAACAAAGCCGGTGTTCAAGGAGAAAAGTAAAGTGAAGGAAGTAAGGATGATCCCCAAATCTTCTGTGTAGGAAAGGAAGACTATCACCTTAGGAACACACTGATCTCGGTCCTTGTTGGGGTGCTGGTCCTCAGGGCATCTCACACACTGTTCAGCATCTGCCAAAAACAAATGCATCCCCCACATTTTTACTGCAGTGGAATAATTTAATTTTATAATAATTTATTAATTTATAGACCGCACCCTCTCGCCCATGGGGACTCGGGGTGGTGCACATTTTGTTGTTAAAAAATCTAAAAATACAACAATATATAAATACAAAATGTTAAAATCAAATTAAATTAACCCCTGTGCTAAAATCACTATTAAAACCCTTAAAACCCTAACAATACCCCCTAAAAATTTATACAATTTCATTTTGTGGCTAGGAATATAGACATTAGGCCACGCCGGCCTGATGGAAGAAGTGAGTCTTTAACTTCTGGCGGAAGGAGCGGAGGTCCGTCGTTGTTCTAATTTCAGGGGGTAGGTCATTCCAGAGGGTTGGGCCCACCACAGAGAAGGCCCTTCCCCTGGGCATCGCCCGCTGGCATTGCCTGGTGGATGGCACCCGGAGAAGTCCCTCTCTGTGGGAGCGAATCGGTCGAAGGGATGTATGGGGCAGGATGCGATCCCGCAGATAGCTAGGTCCCGTGCCATGGAGCGCTTTAAAAATGGTAACCAATACCTTTCAATAATAAAGAAATTAACTTTTTGTTGAATTATATTCCATAAATGTGGGATTCAACTCTTGTTGATGAACTTTAGTTACATTCAATGTGAGGAACTGCTAAAAAAAATTATTTGGAGACCTGGGGAAGATATTTTAATTTCATATATTAAGGATTGGATTTATGACCAGTGTTACTTAGGAAATCTATTTACAATTGACTCCCATTTCACAATAGTCTGAAGGTTAGGTAGGGTTGGGGTTGGGTTGCGGGTCCTCAGGGCATTTCACATAATGTTCAGCATCTGGAAGAACAAATGCAACACCCACCTATCTATCATTCATGAGAAATTAATCTTTAATACTGGAAGTACTGATGTCTTTGAGATATTCTATTTAAAGTTATTATAATACAGTTAATGTAACACTGAAAATAAATGTTTTCCATTTTCAGTGAAGGCCAAATAAAGTCATATTTGCAAACAAAGGGGGTTGTAGAAGTTTGCAAAAAGACATTCAATGAATATTTGGTATCGAATTTGATTTGAGGTGCCTGCAAAGCTGCCATAAAAGATTGTTTTACTCCATGTAATTGAGGTAAAAAAGAAAATCCCAAGGAAAAAAATGCCTATTGTGAGATTTAAAACTTCTCAGTTGAATTATCAGGAGACACCGAACAATAAAAAGAGCTATTAAACCTTTGCACACAAAAAAACCCTTCGCCTGTGCTCAATTTTAGCCACAGAGGAGAATAAGGAATATATATGGATGTCGCATTTAAATACAATTCCAAAGAAGAGAGACCTTCTGTCACACTCCTTATTATAATTGGTCAGCTCTCTTTACATAAGTTTTCTACAACAGTTTATATGACAGTTGTCTTCCATCACAGTTGCAACATCTTTATCATAACAATACTACCATTTTAGCATGGCAGCTGCTTCCCTGCCAATCTTAGCCTGACCTCACCTGGAATGTTACTCAATTCACAGTATTATTATTCCACTACAAAAACTCCCTTACACAACTTCTTAGCTTATTGTCTTACAGATAGTGTATTAGGTCAGGGGTCCCCAACCCCCAGGCCGCAGACCGGTGCCAGTCAGTGGCTGGGTAGGAGCCGGGCCGCAGGGCCGGAGAGGAGGAGGAGGGAGGAGGGGGCAGCCCCCTGGGCAAAGCGCACGGGAGAGCGCAGGCGGGGCTTTTCGCGCGGTTGGGGTGCGCCTCTTCCTCCACCTTTGTCGACGGTGGGACTCCTGCGCGCCGCAGCAACAGCCCTTCCTACCGCCCGCGGATTCCCTTTCTCCCTGCCCCCCCCGAGCTTCCCCAACCGGCATGCCATCCACTCGTCTTCTTCCAGGGGCTGCGGAGGTTCCTCCCCCCCACCCCCACCCCACGGAGCCTTCTCAGCTCCTGGAAAGAGCCTGACCGAGTGCACGAGGGACCAAGTGCGGCAGCGGCTGCCCAGGCGGGGCAGCCTAAGGCTAGTGAGCGAGTCGAGCCGGGCTGAGGAGACTCCGCGGTGGGGGGGGACGGGACGACGACAGACCGACAGAGAGAGGCATAGACACAGAGAGAGACAGAGCGGGAGGGAATCAGAGAGAGTGACACACACACACACACACACACAGAGGGAGGGAGGGAGGGAGAGAAAGATAGACAGAGGCACAGAATGAGTGATTTAGTGCCTGAATGTGAGACAGACAGACAGACACACACACACAGAGTGACAGAGATGGGCGGACGGAGGAGAGAGAGACAGAAAGAAAAAGAGAGAAAGAGAAAGAAAGAAAAAGAAAGTGGGAGAGAGAGAGAAAGTAAGAGAGAGAGAAAGACAGACAGACAGAGAAAAAGAGAAAGAAAGAGACAAAGGAAAGAAAGAGAAAAAGAAAGAGAGAAAGAGAGGGAAAGAAAGAAAAAGAGACAGAAAGAGAAAGAAAGAGAGGGAGGGAGAGAGAAAGAGGGAAAGAGAAAGAGAGAAAGAAATAAAGAGAGAGAGAAAGAGGAAAAGTAAGAAAAAATGAGAGAGAGAGAAAGAGAGAGAAAGAGGGAGAGAAAGAGAGAAAGAGAGAAAGAAAGAAAGAGAGAAAGAGAAAGAAATAAAGAGAGAGAAAGAAATAAAGAGAGAGAAAGAGAAAGAAAGAGGGAAGGAAAGAAAGAGACAGAGAAAGAAAGAGAGAGAGAGAAAGAGAGAAAGAAAGAAAGAAAGACAGAAGGAAAGAAAGAAAAAGAAAGAGAGAGAGAGAGAGAGAGAGAGAGAGAGAACTTATGACCACAATTGAGCCCAAAAGTTTGGTTGCTTACCAAGACCATTGTTAAGTGAGTTTCACATTTTCCAAATTGGCCACGCCCACCCAGTCACATGACTGCTGAGCCACTCAGCCGGTCCGCAGAGTTTTCTTTAAAATGAAACCGGTCCCTGGTGCAAAAAAGGTTGGGGACCCCTGTATTAGGTTATACATGGTTTAAACATGGCTGTTCTTTTACTCTCTTTTTACAGGAATAATTCTCATTACTCTCATCTTTGATGACAGGTGAAATTAGGAGGAAAGAGGAGATTCCACTATTTTGCACCAAATTTTGGATTATATTCCATAAATGTGGGATTCAACTGTTTTGAGGAACATTAGTTACATTGAATGTGGGGAATTTCTAAAAAAAATTATTTGGAGATATGGGAGATATATCCTTATTTCATATATTAAGGATTGGATTTATGACCAGTGTTACTTAGGAAGAATGGGGATTTTTCCTCATTAAGCAAAAAATGATGATATCTATTTACAATTGACTCCCATTTCACAATAGTCTGAAGGCTAGGTAGGGTTGGGGTTGGGTTGCTGGTCCTCAGGGCATCTCACATAATGTTCAGCATCTGCAAGAACAAATGCAACAACCACCTATCTATCACTCAAAAGAAATTAATCTTTAATACTGGAAGAACTGATGTCTTTGAGATATTCTATTTAAAGATATTATAATACAGTTAATGTAACACTGAAAATAAATGTGTTTCATTTTCAGTGAAGGCCAAAAAAGGCCATATTTTCAAGCAAAGAGGATTGAAGTAGTTTGCAAAAAGATGTTAAATGAATATTTGGTATCGAATTTGATTTGGGGTGGTGGAAAAGCTGCCATGAACAATTATTGAATTCCATGTAAGTAAGGTAAAAAAAGAAAATCCCAATAAAATAGGCCTATGGTGACAGATGAAATTAAGAGGGAAGAGGAGGATTTACAGAAAGCAACAACAGATTACACTATACTGCATCAAATTGAATTTTACATCAGGAAATATCCATATTATTTAATGTAACCTTTCAGAATTCCTGTGTGGTTTTTATTCAAATCTCTATAAAAGACAAAACATTTCCCTGGAAAACATTGATCAATTTCTTTTTTAAAAAAAGAAAAAAAATTAACACAAATTTCAAAAACTGAGAAATATTTTCCACACTATATTTTTCACATACTCTTTTTCACAAGGGAAAGGTCATGGATAGAAGTGTGTATCATTGGCACTTATTACCCGATAAGCTGTCATAGATAGTTAAGGGTTTATACTATTTTTGAAATAGAAATTATTGTTTGAAAATACTTGATAAATCCAGATTTTTATAATTCTGTATTTTTTATTTTCTACTCCATTAATAATGATGTCGGCTGGACTTTCCAACCGCTACGCCCCACCGCGGGGAGGCAGAACCGGAAGCGATAAGATGGGTCTGCCCCAGGTGCCTGATGGACCCTCTGAGGTTCCAGGCAGAGCTTGGGCCAATTCCGGAGACCTTGACCAGCGACTCGACTGGGGACCTAGTGGCCGTCTGGAATACGGCAACCCCAGGGGCCCTGGATCGGGTCGTGCCTTTGCAGCCTCTTACTCAATGCCGATCCACCCTGGCTCCTTGCTTTTCTGAGGAGCTGAGGGGGATGAAATGTCAAAGGAGATGTCTAGAGAGCATTTGGAGGACCACCCAGGCCCAATCTGACAGGACTCTAGTAAAATCGCATTTGCGGGCCTATCTAGTGGCGATATAAGCGGAGAAATGGAACTATTTCTCCGCTCTTATCGCATCTGCAGATAGCTGACCTGCCACCCTGTTTTGGGTGACCCGCTCCCTTCTTCATCAGAGGGCACGGGATGCCCTCTTGCAGGGCCGTGCGGAGGAATTTGGAGGCTATCTGCACGATAAAATCGATCAGATTCGGGACGGGTTAGCCTCCGATTGGACAGGTTCAGGCGGGCTGACGGAGGCAGGGATGAGTTCGATCCTGTGACTCCCGAGGACATGGACAGAATGCTGGGGTGATTGAATGCCACCACATGTTTATTGGATCCGTGCCCCTCCTGGTTGGTACTGCCACAACCCCCGCAGGCTAGGTGGTCAGGGAGTACAGAGCCAGGGCCTGTGGCTGATGTTTTGCAACGCCAGGTCCGTGGTCAACAAAGCCCCCCTCGTTCATGACCTTGTGTCAGAGGGGGAGCCGGACCTGGCAGGAATAGCAGAGACCTGGTTGGGCCACGAGGGTGGACTCCCCCTCATTGAAATGTGCCCACCAGGATACCGCGCTTTTCATCAGCCCCGGGCCCTAGGCAGGGGTGGTGGGGTAGCGGTTATTGTAAAGGAAGGTCTTGAGCCGAGAGAGACCATTGTGCCACAGACCACCGGTTGTGAGTCCCTCTGTGTGAGGTGGGGCCTAGGGAGGCAGTTGGGCTTGCTGGTTGTATACCTGGCTCCCCGCTATGTAGCAGCAGCCCTGCCTGAGCTCCTGGAGGTGATCGCTACGGTGGCAGTTGAGACCCCCAGACTTTTAGTCATGGGGGACTTTAACCTGCCATCGGTGGGCGAATCATCCGAGGTAGCTCGGGAGTTCATGGCTTCCATGACGGCCATGGACCTGACCCAATTAATTCAGGGCCCCACCCACGAGGGTGGACATACACCGGATCTCATCTTTGTCTCTGGCCAATGGAAGAGTGATCTGGGTATAGGGGATATAGTCATCACGCCCTTGTCATGGTCAGACCACTCACTTCTCCGGCTCGACTTTCCAACCGCCACTCCCCTCCGCGGGGAGGCGGAACCTGAGTCATCAATTTGGTTCCGCCCCAGGCGCCTGATGGACCCTGATGGGTTCCAGGCGGCACTTGGGCCACTTCCTGTACCCCTGACCCGCGCCCTGATGGAGGACCTCGTGGCCGCATGGAATACTGCGACCATGGGAGCCTTGGATCGGGTCGCGCCCTTGCGGCCTCTCTTGCGGCGGCGAGCCATCCTGGCTCCTTGGTTTACCGAGGAGCTGAGGGTGATGAAACGCCACAAGAGATGCCTAGAGAGAAGATGGAGGTCTACCCGGTCTGAATCTGACCGGACACAGGTAAGACCCCATTTACGGAGTTACATTGTGGCGCTGAGAGTGGCCAAACGTCATCATTGTGCCACTCTCATAGCATCCGCAGATAACCGCCCTGCCGCCCTGTTTAGGGTGACCCGCTCCCTCCTTCAACAGAGGGTGCAGGAAGCCCCACTACAGGGTAGAGCAGAGGAATTTGTGACTTATCTGCAGGAGAAAATCGCTCAGATACAGAACGAGGTAGCCCCCATTGATGGCCCAGTGGGATTGCACGAGACAGATCTTGTTTGGGAGGAGTTTGACTCCGTTACTTCCGAGGATATGGACAGGTTATGTGGGTGACTGCGAGCCACCACATGTTTATTTTTTCCGCGGGGAGGCGGAACCGGAAGCGATAAGATGGGTCTGCCCCAGGTGCCTGATGGACCCTCTGAGGTTCCAGACAGAGCTTGGGCCAATTCCGGAGACCTTGACCAGTGACTCGACTGGGGACCTAGTGGCCGTCTGGAATACGGCGACCCCAGGGGCCCTGGATCGGGTCGTGCCTTTGCAGCCTCTTACTTGATGCCGATCCACCCTGGCTCCTTGCTTTTCTGAGGAGCTGAGGGGAATGAAATGTCAAAGGAGATGCCTAGAGAGCATTTGGAGGACCACCCAGGCCCAATCTGACAGGACTCTAGTAAGATCGCATTTGCGGGCCTATCTAGTGGCGATATAAGCGGTGAAATGGAACTATTTCTCTGCTCTTATCGCATCTGCAGATAGCCGACCTGCCACCCTGTTTTGGGTGACCCGCTCCCTTCTTCATCAGAGGGCGCGGGATGCCCTCTTGCAGGGCCGTGCGGAGGAATTTGGAGGCTATCTGCACGATAAAATCGATCAGATTCGGGACGGGTTAGCCTCTGATTGGACAGGTTCAGGCGGGCTGACGGAGGCAGGGATGAGTTCGATCCTGTGACTCCCGAGGACATGGACAGAATGCTGGGGTGACTGAATGCCACCACATGTTTATTGGATCCGTGCCCCTCCTGGTTGGTACTGGCCTCCCGGGAGGTGACACAAGGCTGCCTCCAGGGAATTGTCAATGCTTCTTTGAGAGAGGGGTTTATGCCGACCGCCCTGAAAGAGGCGGTGATAAGATCCCTCCTCAAGAAGCCCTCCCTGGATCCGGCTGTTTTGGCCAACTACCATCATGTCTCCAACCTTCCCTTTTTGGCGAAGGTTGTTGAGAGTGTGGTGGCACAACAGTTCCCCCAGCACCTGGAGGAAACTGTCTATCTGGACTCGCGCCAGTCCGGCTTCCAGCCTGGGTACAGCACGGAAACAGCTATGATCGCATTGGTGGATGATCTCTGGAGGGCTCAGGATAGGGGTTGTTCCTCTATCCTGGTCCTGTTAGATCTCTCAGCGACTTTTGATACCATCGACCATGGTATCCTATTGCGCCGGCTGGAGGGGCTGGGGTTGGGGGGCACCGTTCTGCGGTGGTTCTCCTCCGGTCACAATTTGTGTTGGCAGGAGGGCAGAAGTCGACATCGAGGTACCTAAATTAAAAAAGTAAAACAAGCTAAGAAAAAAATACACTGATAGAAATAATTGGGGATATTAAAAACTAAGAAGACATGGACAACTTAGCCCAATGAAGTCACCCACCTTCCTGAGTGGAGATGGTCCCTCTAGCACATGGAACACAACTGTAACAGCAGACTGGCTTCATGGGGTCCAGCAGCCTGACAAATCCAGGTAGGCAACTATCCACACACCGAGAACTTGGCAGGGGCTGAAGACAAAGAAAAAGATCATTCAAATGAATAGGTGGAGCTGATGTCCCTGTGAAATATGGCATACAATAGAAAGACCCAAGAAAACCTCAGGCCCAAGTTATAATTTGTGGAATATAATCTTGGATCATTGAAAGAATCATAGGTGAATATAGCAAGGGGAAAAAGTGGTTAAGCTCTATAACTCTCTTGTGAGTCTATGAGAGACGGTACAGGGAAGCAGTCATACAGTTGGCTTTTTGACCATTCTCCCTGTTGGATTTTACTGTTGGAATGTATTTTTGTGTAACAACTACAGTATTCAGCCAGGTGATGGCAGTGTTTACATGTTTACAAGTATGGGAAATAATCTATATCCTTTTCTTTTAATTAGAGTTTTCTGTTTCCTATTACAATTAAATAGTTAAGTAGTAAAGCACATTGTGACTGTACTCTTTACGTGATCAATGTGCTGTATATAAACCAAATTTCGAATATTTCCTCACAGCTAGAACGAAAATTTTTGGTCTCATCATGTTATCCCCATCCTTCCCTGCCAAAGGGGGGATTGCTTTCTACTTTACTTGTTTACTTACCTATTTATTCTCTAGGTCTGCAATTATTATTACAAGACACAGAAATATGCAGAATTTAAAGAAATTATCTTCTTCACCTCATCAACCTGCACGGCCCTCCTGATTGCATCCTGGTCCAGTCTGAATTTGAATGTGTCTTCTGAGCATCCTTTTTTTTCCAGACTCCCAACTTTGTTTTTGAAAACCGACCAATTAGGAAACCTCACCCAGTATGTCATGTCAAAGTCAGCTGCCAGATCCCCTTTCTCATCCAAATAGACTCCCTCTAAGGAATTATTGTAATATTGAGAGATGCGCAGGAAAGGGTGAAGCTAAAATAGCAAAGAGTAATGAATCAGTTGAAGAAAATAGGAAACAAGATTCTAAATTGTCCTCAATTCAACAGCTGATTTCCCTGAATTTCAGGCATTGGTTGAGGGATTAAGGACAATTTCCCACAGCTCAGCTGAAGAGTTCCCTGTCTATCTTGGATTTGGAACAAAACAATGCTGGTCTGATATTTGTCTCATTTCTCAGTGTCTCTTCTCACTTTCCTGTGACTTGACTTCCCTTCAGGATTATTACTGACCAAGCCTAATAGGTGTGAGACACCTGGAAGCTGCTATCAGATTGTTTCAGAATGAAGGAAGCAAAGTTATTTTATCATCAATATAGCTGAACATGACTAGTGGTACAAAGGAAAATTAAAAGAAACAATCATATTCAACATGTCAACTTCTCTCCAATTTTCCAAATATTATCTGTCATTTCCATAACCCTGATATATGGAAACAGGCTCAAAGCAAAACTGTTAATTGAAGCAGGTAGACTGCCTCCTCTAAGACAGAAAAGGAGATTTATTCAAATTAAGTTATTAAAGGATAGGACTGCATCTCCTCAGATACTAAATCAGCACTTATATTTACATATTTGCAAACTGCCAGTTGAAGATGGATCTGAACACCATATAATTCCAGATCAGATAAAAGATGGTTTATGTGAGATCTCAAAAAACATTCAAACTTTCCTGGCTTAACTTATCGCACCAGCCTACACTGACATTTAAATTGTTTTAATGGGGATTTTTAGGGATTTTCTAGGTTTTATATTTTAAATTTTTAGTACAGGTTTAAGTTTTTAATTTGTTTTTAATATTTATAAATTAGGATGTCTATATGCTTTTAAATTTCCTGTACACCCCCCTGAGTCCCTTTGGGGAGAGGGAGTGGTATATAAATAAAATAAAATAAATAAAAATAAAAAATTCCTGAATGGGAGAGTGGATTCTCCTGTTCAGCAAAATGTTTGTGATGGAAAAGGAAAGTACCTGCCAAGGCTGCACTCTTTGATCTCCTGACCACTTTCCATTCTTTGTGGCCCTTTGCAGGGATGGAAGAGAATTCGCTGCATGTAAAGCATGTGCAACTGTCCAGACAGTGTGGTAAATGTGGTAGCCATCCATTGACAGAATCCTTTCCCTCAACTCTTGAGACATTGGCTTCCATTTTTCTTTCTCTGTGCATCTTTTCCAGCCTTTCACAGAAAGGGCATGCTTTGAATAGGAACATGAATACCCTCGCTTTACAAATCTCTCAGTAAATTCTTCAAATTCTTCAAGATAATCACAATTTATTTTTCTATTTGTGTGGCTAAGGAAAGAAAAGATACGATAGCTTCTGTTTTCGAACCTTGGAATGAATGACATCTGCAAGGTGAGGTCCCAAATGGCTGTTATGATCCAAACTTTCCCCTCAACATATCCCCACTTGCTCATCAGGAAATTTAGCATACGTGAAAATCCATCTGTGAAGGTTTTAACCTCAGTGTGGTAAATGTAGATGTTGACTTGGTTCCATTTATTGAAAAGGCCAACCTCCTTCTCTTTAAAGTTCCAGCTGTTAGTTGTAATGGGTTGTGTGAAAACGACACAAATACCATTCTGGTCGAGTATAGGTGTGAGGAGTCTTATAAATTTCTCTCCATCTTCATTATTTGCATAAAGGAGTCCAATCAATGTCCACTTGAAATACTGGAGGATTTTGATGATTGCTGGATACTGATTTGTTTCTTTGGGAAAAGTTGAGTAAAAAAAGGGAAATTGTTTTCTGTTCCTCAAAACTGCAGGAGGAAAATTGTAACGGACCTGAAAAGAAGGGGGAAGGGAATAATATTAACATTTTCTCTCAGATCAAAAACAAAATATTAATCAGCAAGATTTTGAATAAAGCTACTAGACCACTAAAAGTATATTCAATACAACAGCAGTTGGAAGAGACCTTGGAGGTCTTCTAGTTCATTCATAAACGTTAGTTTAAAACTAGGTTAATCTTTTACACATGATTAAATCTAACCAGACATACCAAATTCTCTATTGTTGTACAATTTGTTCCTTGGATACAATGCTATTTATACAATAAAAATACATTGTCAATATTCTACTATATTAAAAGTTATTAAAGTAGGAAAAATGCATATTTTATCAATATTAATTTATTTAGTTCGAAATGTAAATGTAAAACAAAATAATCTTTAAACTTTTCATCACATCAGATACAATTATAATAAATTTAAAAAGTAAAGGAACAACATGAATCAAGATAATTGTTATCTCTGTGCTTGTATGCACAGGTATTGTATTCTTTTCAATGTTTAGTAAAATATTTTCTTGCAGCTGTATTTCTAGCCATGTTTACTGGTATGCTCTTTCAAAGAATGGCGGATGGATACAGCCCCTTTGCTCAGGCTCTGCCATCTCCCACCACCAGCAGCCATAAAAATTTTCTTCCCCAAATAGCCCATAGGATTCTTCAATCCAGACAAAAGTCCTGGTAGTTTCACATATCATTCAGACTCTTTTGTTGTTTTTTTTATAGAAAAAGTTTTATTGAGTTTTACAAATTTTTTAACAAAAAAGGGTAGGGTAAGGTGAATTAAAAAGATATTTTGAGAACTTTCACGTCGGAAACATTAGCCCTCCCGGGCTTCTTAACAAGACATTGGTAATACATTTTTCAATAATACAACAAGGTGAAAATAAATGCTTACATATAAATTCTGAATTCTATGCTGGCAGTCGTGTACAAACATCCAGCAAAAATTATACTGTATTAATACAAATAAAAATAAAAGTCATTTTTTAGATCTAAGTTTCTTGGCAATTGTGTCTTCTTGTTCTCCTTCCTGGCCCCCAGCGGGCGGAGCCGTGGCCCCCTCCGTCCCCCCTGAATCTTCCCCCAGGATAGAGGAATGTTTTTTAAGAAAGGCATCCACCTCAGCAACTGTTTTAATCCTTACTCTTCCTCCATCCCAAAACACCAACATCCCTTCTGGCATCGCCCACTTAAACCAAATCCCGTGGTTAAACAATTTTTTAGATAAGAAGGAATATTTCCGTCTCATCTCTCTAATCTTTTTTGGGATCTGCTTCAAGATGGCGACTTCCTTTTGTTGGTAAATTAACGGACCCTCCCTCTGCGCCTTCAATATTCCCTCCCTTGTCGACCTTCTAACAAATTTAATATGTATCTCTCTGGGTACTAACATATAATTCAGACTCTTGAGTCTTCTCCCAAAACTCTTGGTGCCCATCATGGCCATGGGGAACTTAACCCCATTCAAATGGCCATGCAGTCATGGCTGGAGAGACCTACCTGTGGGACCTTGTAGGGGTTCAGCAAATTTGAGGTATAGGTGGACATGTCTACATCAGCTCTTTCAAGGACCATCAGCAAGTTTTTCCTCTTTCCACAGCTGTAATTTGGAACATTTGCCTCTCCTTTTGAAAGCAGGTCCAGCAAAGCCTCTAAAGTGCCTCTTATGTTGGAACTGCTGTCATGAATATTGTAGCCCAAGGTGATGTTGGGTAAGATTTGGGTGTTCTGGTTAATCTCCTCCAGGGCAAAGACGAAGGACAGGACTTTCCAATAGTCTGTGGAGCCTATTCTGAAAATATAGGCACGTCACATTGTCATTCAGCATTTCCTCAGAACAAAGTATTTAAAATATTCTCCTTTTACTGTATTAGTAATAATAGTAAGTATCTATGAAAAAACTCTTGGTCTAATTTCCAAGGTATTGCTTTGATTGATTTTGAGCCCAAAGGAGAGGAATTACAAATACCGAAATATCATTTGTTCTGCCTTCAAATCTATCCGATTGTTGCAACATTTGTTACCTTCAACCTGCCACCTTCTGCAGGGGGGAACACTTACATAGGAGCAGACGGTGTTTCAGGGAATAGAGTCCTAAACTCCTTGCATATGGTAAGCGAAGTACAAGGAGAGTTATTCCTCCCCTCCTTCTCCAGCAGTTAATTTGCTAAAAAAATACGTAGGAAGAGACACTTAAAGCATCCCTGACCCTCAGAATAGAAAAAAAGAAATACTTTTTTCTCACCTGCCTTATATTTCTACTTTCTTTCCACACAGAAGATTATTTCATTCAGTTTCCAAATTTACAGTAGAGTTGCTTCTAGTGGATTTTGAGGTAGTCACAGCTCACTGACATTTGGTTAAAAGAGCAGATTGGGGCACAGGGAGAGCAAACCTTTCATGTAGTACAATCTGTGCAGAAGCTACATGCAAAATGACAAATCTATAGGTTACATGCAGGCTCAGGTGCTTAATTTTGTTCTGACTGCGAGGAAAAAGATCCCTACATTTAGCTAAAATCTGCATTTCTTACATGGACCAACGGACAGATTGCCCAATAATAGGACATCTGTAGCATTTTAAAATTAGGAATCTGATCCTCTGCCTCAAGGTCGAGGAAGCAGCAACAGTAAATGTATTAGGAAAATATTCAGTATTCAGATGTTATTAATCCTTCCATGAAGGTTAAACTCAGAATCTTGGAAAATACACAATGAATTTCCAAATATCATTTACCCATGAATTAATTATGGAATATTTAGATCAATTTCTTCCCAGGTTTCTTACCACCTGGGCTAAGTTGTCATTTATTGATGAGCAGTTAATGGACTCTCTGCATATATTTTGGTTGTTCTTGTCTGACTATATTTATATGACAATCTCACAGCACAATCTCTCTCACACAAGAAATTCAGACTGAATCTCTGTAAGATACAGGGACTTACGAGTAATAATTAGTAATGGGAGGCGAGTGAAAGTCATATATAACATCTTTAATAATTTTGAAATAAGCGATCCCACTGATGAGATGGTCTCCTGCTCTGTAGAAATTCAGTGGCTTTATTTGATCTGGCATCAAATTCAAGGGGCATTTCAGTTTCAGCACCCCACAAATTAGATCTGGCAGGAACAGAAGAAGAGTCCGCAGGATCATAGCTGATATGTTGGGAAGAGTCACTTGTTCTTATCAGTTATGTCGAAGAATAACCAAAGACTAACTTATCAGTGGTTTTCCTTATTCAAGCATTCAGCCAAGTTTTTAGACTTGAATGTGAATATCAGTTCTCAACCCACAAACCTTCCCTAGCAATGAACGGCAAAGAAGAAATTAAGTCACCCCGGCTTTCTGGCACAAGTTATCAAATCATAATTTTTGTAACTCTGTTGTTTACGCTGAAGGCAATCATTGGGGAAAAGGTCTGGAGAATCAGGCAGACAACTAAGATATGTTGATAAGTGCTCTTGTTGGCTGATGAGAGCTCTTGTTGACAAGGTTGTTGCTGATGAAACATTTCTGAAGTCATCTGGAGTAGAATTGTTACACTTAGCATTTAAAGTGGTAATAACCTCTTTGGGAAATTGATCCAAAAGTGAACCAGCTTCCTCTGTACTGGGAATGCTAAGAAAGTGGTCAGGATGGACTCATTTTGAAGAGCATGCTGGGAATTGTGGATTCCTCAAATGTTAGCAGAATTCACATGCAGATTCTTCTACATGGCAGCTATTTGCATGGACCAGATCTATCAAAGCGTTTTCAGAGTAAAAAATATATATCTTTTTGAGTCCCATTAGCCTCTGTTCACTTGGTTGTTGGAAATTTCCAGAGGTCTAAGTCATAATGGCACCTACCTCATCTCCACACTCTTTCAGCTTGAGGTTTGACATCCCATGGCCAAATAATTTCAATTTGCAACCTTCATAACCGTTTTCAGACAAGCAAAGCCAATAGGGAATCTGTCAAATGAGGATTACATGATGTTGTCTCTAATGACCAGGTGGAATTCATTTCACAACCTCAGTCAAAACTGGCATTGGAAATCAGCACAATCAGGTGACATCAAGCACAACGACTATGCCATGTAGTGATTGACTTGTGAATCCCGTTTGAGGTATTTAAATGAGGAGTACTTGTACTGAGATGGATAGGATTTGGCAAATCATAAAATGATTTTGCCAGCTGTGTAGAAAATTGCAAGCTGTCTGCAAATTTATTCTGGTCATAGAACGGTAATACCTGTTTGTTCAAGAACTAGGGATCGATATTTCCATAATAATCCATCTGTTATTAAATATGTACACTTTGGCAAATATGAGGTTTTTACTGTAACCACAAATGGAAAATACAATTTGTTTTAAAAGCATAGAACTAAAAAGCATTCAGTCATAGGTGTCACTAAACTGCAGCATTGCAACACAAGTATCATCATTAAAGGACACCAAATAGAAGAGATAGAACATCAGGGTGTGTGGATTTGAAATCAAGGCATGACTCTGAGCCCTTTTCTGGACTTCAACAGTTATTTATTTTATTTATTTTTATTTTTATTAAATTTATACCCCGCCCTTCTCCAAACGGACCCAGGGCGGCGCACAGGAATACTAAAAATACATACAAAAACATATAATTTTTTAAAAAAAAACTCATTTAAATAAATAACATCCTGCGCTAAAAACCAAATTAAAATTCCCAAGTTTAAAACTATCTAAAAGTAAATGATGGAGGTTACGCTAGGCTGGCTAGATGGAACAAATGTGTCTTAAGACACTTGCGGCAGAAGCGGAGGTCGGAGATGGTGCGAAGTTCAGGAGGGAGGTCGTTCCAAAGGGCTGGGCCCGCCACAGAGAAGGCTCTTCCCCTGGGTGTCGCCAGTTGGCATTGTCCGGCCAACGGCACCCTGAGGAGGCCCTCTCTGTGGGAGCGTATCGGTCTGAGGGATGTATGGGGCAGGAGGCGGTCTCGCATATAACTAGTCCCCGAGCCATGGAGCGCTTTAAAGATGGTCGTCAGAACCTTGAAGCGCACCCGAAAGACCACAGGAAGCCAGTGCAGCTCGCGTAGGATTGGTGTTATGTGGGAATGTCTGGGCGCTCCCGTAATCACCCGCGCGGCCGCATTCTGGACTAACTGCAGCTTTTGAGTGCACCTCAAGGGAAGCCCCATGTAGAGAGCATTACAGTAGTCAAGTCGAGAGGTGACGAGTGCTTGAGTGACTGTGCGTAAGGCATCCCGGTACATCAAGGGGCGCAATTGGTGCATCAGGAACGCCCCCCTGGCCACGGCTGCCACATGGTCCTCCATAGACAGCTGGGAGTCCAGGACGACACCCAAATTGCGCGCCCTCTCCACGGGGGCCGGTGTTTTGCCCCCAATGGCCAGAGTTGGAATAATCTGGCTGAACCGGGGTGCCGGAAGCCACAGCCACTCAGTCTTGGACGGGTTGAGCTTGAGTTTGTTACTACCCATCCAGATCCGTACGGCCTCCAAGCACCGGGACATAACCTTGACGGCATCATTGGGGTGGTCTGGGGTGGATATGTACAGCTGAGTATCATCAGCATACAGATGATATCCCACCCCAAAACCACGGATGATCTCACCCAGCGGCTTCATATATGTGTTGAACAATAGGAGCGAGAGGACCGACCCCTGAGGAACCCCACATATGAGGGGCCTCGCGGCCGACCTCTGCCCCCCTGCCAACACATATTGCGACCGACCAGAGAGGTAGGACGAGAACCACCGCAAAACGGTGCCTCCCACCCCCAACCACCCCAGTCGGTGCAATAGGATACCATGGTCGATGGTATCAAAAGCCACTGAGAGGTCTAATAGGACTAGGATAGAGGAATATCCTCTATCCCGCGCCCTCCAGAGATCATCAACCAACGCGACCAATGCTGTCTCAGTGCTGTGCCCAGGTCGGAAGCCGGACTGGCGCGGGTCTAGATAATCAACTTCCTCCAAGTGTCGCGGAAACTGTTGAGCCACCACACTCTCTACAACCTTCACTAAAAAGTGAAGTTTGGAGACGGGATGATAGTTCTCTAATAATGCTGGATCCAGGGACGGCTTCTTGAGGAGAGGCCTTACTACTGCCTCTTTCAAGGCGGCAGGCAAGGACCCCTCACTCAAAGATGCGTTGACAATGCCCTGGAGCCAGCCTCGTGTCGTCTCCCAGGATGCCAATACAAGCCAGGAGGGACACGGGTCCAATAAATATATGGTAGCCCTAAGTCTCTTTGACAACTTAATAATAATAATAATAATTTTAATTTGTTGACCGCTCCTCTCCCCATAGGGACTCGGAGCGGTGCACAGGGAGAACTAAAACAATAAATATACAAACACATTAAAAACAAATTAAACATATACCTGTGCTAAAATACCCCATTAACATACTAAAATTCCCAGTTAAAACAACTAAAACCCCATAGAGAGAGACTACCCTAGGCCGGCCAAGCAGAAAAGATGTGTTTTTAGTTTTAGACGGAAGGAGCGGAAGTCCGTGGTCGTTCTAATGTCGGGGGGAAGGTCGTTCCAGAGGGCTGGGCCCGCCACAGAGAGAGCCCTTCCCCTGGGCGTCGCCCGCTGACAAAGTCTAGTGGACGGCACCCGGAGAAGTCCCTCTCTGTGGGAGCGAATCGGCCGTGAGGATGTATGAGGCAGGATCCGATCCCGCAGGTAGCTAGGTCCCGAGCCATGGAGCGCTTTAAAAATGATGACTAATACCTTGAAGCACACCCGGAAGACGACAGGCAGCCAGTGCACCTCGCGCAAGAGCGGTGTTATGTGGGTAAACCTGGAGGTTCCCAGAATTGCCCGCGCAGCTGCATTCTGGACCATCTGAAGTCTCCGGGTGCACCTCAAGGGAAGCCCCATGTAGAGAGAGTTGCAACAGTCCAGTCGGGATGTCACGAGAGCATGAATGACTGTGCGAAGGGTGTCCCGATCCAATAGGGGGCGCAACTGGCGAACCAAGCGAACCTGGTAAAACGCCCTCCTGGCCACGGCTGCCACTTGATCTTCCATGGACAGCCGGGCATCCAGGAGGACACCCAAGTTGCGCGCCCCATCCACAGGGGCAAGATGTTCACCCTCTATGGCCAGCGATGGAGTCAGCTGGTTGAATTGGGCAGCCGGAAACCACAGCCACTCGGTCTTGGTCGGGTTGAGCCTGAGTCCGTTACTTCCCATCCAGATCCGCACGGCTTCCAGGCACTGGCACATCACCGCTACGGCATCGTTGGGGTGGTTTGGGGTAGATATATACAGCTGTGTATCATCAGCGTAGAGGTGATACTCTACCCCAAAACCACGGATGATCTCACCCAGCGGCTTCATATATGTGTTGAACAGGAGAGGCGAGAGGACCGACCCCTGAGGCACCCCACATGTGAGGGGTCTCGCGGTCGACCTCTGCTCTCCTGTCAACACAAATTGCGATCGGCCAGAGAGGTAGGAGGAGAACCACCATAAAACGGTGCCTCCCACCCCCAACCCCCCCAGCCGATGCAATAGGATACCATGGTCGATGGTATCGAAAGCCGCCGAGAGGTCTAGTAGGACCAGGATGGAGGAACAACCCCCATCTCTGGCCCTCCAGAGATCATCGACCAACGCGACCAATGCCGTCTCGGTGCTATGCCCGGGCCGAAAGCCGGACTGGCGCGGGTCTAGATAATCAACTTCCTCCAGGTGACGGGGAAACTGTTGTGCCACCACACTCTCAACAACCTTCGCCAAGAAGGGAAGGTTGGAGACTGGATGATAGTTGGTTAATAAAGCTGGATCCAAAGAGGGCTTCTTAAGGAGGGGCCTCACCATAGCCTCTTTTAGGGAAGCAGGCAAGGAACCCTCACTTAAGGATGCGTTGACAACCTCTTGGAGCCAGCCTCGTGTCACCTCCCAGGATGCCAGTACAAGCCAGGAGGGACACGGGTCCAATAAACTTGTCCATATCCTCGGTAGTAACAAAATCAAACTCCTCCCAAGATGGTGTCACAAGAACAGACTCGGCCCGCTCAACTGGACCACTCTCGATGGAGGGTAGCTCGTTCCGAATCCAAGTGATTTTCTCCTGCAGATAAATCCCAAATTCCTCTGCTCGACCCTGTAAAGGGGCTTCCCGCGGCCTCTGTTGAAGGAGGGAGCGGGTCACCCCAAACAGGGTGGCAGGGCAGTTATCTGCGGATGCAATAAGAGTGGCACAATACTCACATTTGGCCACTCTTATCGCCACTAAGTAAGTCCTAATATGGGTTCTCACTAGTGTTCGGTCGGCTTCGGAGCGCGAGGATCTCCATCTGCTCTCTAGGCGTCTCTTGTGGCGCTTCATCTCCCTAAGCTCCTCGGTGAACCAAGGAGCCCAGGAGGTTCGTCGCCGCAAGAGAGGCCGCAAGGGCGCGACTTGGTCCAAGGCCCCCGTGGCCGCACTTAACCATGCGGCCACTAGGTCCTCAGTCGAGTCGCGGGGCAAGTCCACAGGAATTGGCCCAAGCTCCCTTTGGAACCTTACCGGGTCCATCAGGAGCCTGGGGCGGAACCATATGGGAATGTCCGGTTCCGCCTCCCCACGGTGAGGTGCGGCGATCGGAAAGTCGAGCTGAAGGAGGGCGTGATCTGTCCATGACAGGGGTGTGATGACTAAATCCCCTATTCCCAGATCACTACTCCACTGTCCCGAGATGAAGATCAAATCCAGGGTGTGTCCACCCTCATGAGTAGGGCCTAAAACTACTTGGGTCAGGTCCATGGCTGTCATGGAAGCCATGAACTCCCGAGCTGCACCAGAGGTTTCGCCTGCTGATGGCAGGTTAAAGTCCTCCATGACCAAAAGTCTGGGGGTCTCAACCGCCGCCGCAGCTATCACCTCTAGGAGCTCGGGCAGGGCTGTTGTTGCATAGCGAGGAGCCAGGTATACACCTAACACGCCCAACTGCCTCCCTAGGCCCCACTTCACGAGGAGGGACTCGCACCCGGTTGTCTGAGGGATCGTGGTCTCCTTCGGCTCAAGACCTTCCCTAACCATAATCGCCACCCCCCACCCCTTCCTAGGGCCCTAGGCTAATGGAAGGCTCGGTAGCCTGGTGGGCACATTTCCACAAGGGGATGTCCTCCCTCGTGGCCCCACCAGGTTTCCGTAATGCCCACCAGGTCTGGGTCCCCCTCTGACACAAGGTCATGGATGAGGGGGGCTTTTTGTACCACGGACCTGGCGTTGCATAGCATCAGCCTAGGACCCCGGGTCTGTGGTTCCTGCCCACCTAGTCTGCGATGGGAGCATGGGAGGTCGGAGTGCATGACCGCCTGTAACCAGCGGTCACGGTCCTCCAACCGGTGTCCATCCCGTCTCCCACCGCCCCTGCCCCTCCCCAAGACCAAATTGATGGAAAATACCTCAATGGAAATGACCCCCCCTCCCCCCTCCTCCATTGCTCTACTTCCGCCGGCCGGCGTTATAATTTAGCGTCCCCCCACCTGACTATCCCCTCCCTCCTCCCTGGAACCCCCTAAAAGTCGAATTAAAAAGTTAAAAAGGAACCCCCTAAGTTTGCGCTTCGCCCACTTCTCAGGAGCAATCAGTCCATCCTCGAGGTGGGCCCGTGTTAGACTAGGGGGCCAGGCCTGCGAGAGCGGAGACTCCCGCAGGCAAAGGAGATCACGCTTAGAATACATACTAAAAACACAGAGGTCGTCCATACCTAGGGGACAAAGTGCAAGTCTGAAATAGATCTAAAACAGAGTCCAGGGTAAAAAGTGACAAGTGCAAAGTGTATATAATCCATTTAGGGCAGAGGGGAGAAGACAGTCAGACTGATGATCTTATGGATGGGGGGAACACAGTTCAGTCTCGTCCTAACCCCCTCCACTTGTCTTCCTCGGTCACATAAATCTCAATCTACGTTTAGTGCCGCATGACTAGATGGTCCATTGTGCGGCCTGATGTAAAACAGAGGGATGTGTGACACGGCTTACCACCTCCAAGCCCAGCACTCACTTCGAGGTCTTCCTGGGTCCTCTTCGGTCATGATCCACCATATCACGATTTGGCTGCGTGGCTTCTTCATCCATTCATCCATTCCTCCATTTCCGTCTCCATCTCCATCTCCATCTCCTTCTCCTTCTCCAACTCCCTCTCCAATCCATCTCCAACTCCCTCTCCAATCCGTCCAATCCATCTCCTTCTCCGACTCCTACTCCACCTCCTTCTCATTCTCCTTCTTCCATCCTTCTCCATCTTCCATCATCCTCCATTCATCTTTCCACTTCACCTCACTCCACGTCTCTTCTCTCCATACTCTCACTTCCTCTCGCCATCCAGCTTCTCCAATTCCAACTCCGTCCACTCACAGCCTCCAGCCTTCTCCTCACTCCTCTCTCCGACGACATCTTCTCACCTTCTTTCTGCCACTCTCACCATTCCAGCCGCTCAGCCTCCAGCCACAGCTCGGATGGGATCAGCTGTAAAAACACTCGGGTCGGGATCGGGGTAAGGCCGCACGATCTGACATAGACCGTGCGGCCTGATGGCAGTCCTCCCGACCCGGCCCGATCCAGCCGGTAGAAGTCTTCTGCGTCCCGGCTTCGCGGCCTACCTCCCTGCTTACAGCCGCGCCGGGACGCTCCGGGATGCAGAAGGCCGAATTGGACCCTGTCCTGCTCCTCCTCACCCAGCCGTCACTCCCTGGGCTCACCCCTCACATCCGGGCGGCCCGGGGCGGCAGCTGGCATGTCGTCTTGCTGGGCCAGCCCTCAGAGATGATCGGCGAGGGCTGGCAGCATCCTCCGAGGCAAAAACAGCCCCTGGGATCTCCGTAGCATTTTTAGAGCGCGACCTCCATTATCGCGCATGCACAAACTTTTTTCTTATTTCTTTGCCTCCTGGTAGATTTGGGAGGGAATCAGCTCTAAAATACTGATTGGCTGACTCTTTTCGGTTGGTCTGAGCAGCAGGTATATTTACAGATAGGGCTGTTTTAATTGGCCAATTCTCAGTATACTTTAGAAAGGTCTCATTTCACAGGTCAATCATATCTCTCTCCATGGGCAGGATTGTCACTGGACTCAAACGATTGTTACCAGGTGGATCACACACCAACTTCTTCACTTCTTGTTATGTCCTTGACTTGCAACTGGTCCTAAGTCTTCGACTTACGACTGCCTGCAAGTCCTCGAAATATGAATGACAGCCGGCAACATCTGACACGCTCCCACCCATGCCTGGCTGAGCATTGCCGGTTTTCTTTGTTCCTATTGGCTGCCCTGCTTGACAGCTCCTGTGTAAATAGCTGTCAAGCAAGGCGAGGTGCTGATTGTAATCATTTATTGTTGTCTTCTGTTCTGTTGAATAAATGCTGTTCAAATTTACCTCAGCTGCTCTTCTGTCCTCTCAGTTTACAATACTGATGACCAGGATGGGATGCTGAAGGTCTTCAACTAGGACAGATGCGGGAAGAAAGAAAATTCTCTTAATTCCTCTTCTCCTCAAGAATTTTTTATTCTCCTCAGCACTGCGTATAACTATGGCTTCGCTGCCTCAATTTGCACGATTCAGCTCAGCCACAGAATCGTGGCCCGGGTTCCTCGAATGGTTTGAGTGTTTCCTTATTGCTAATAATTATCATCAACTGCCTGAGGACAGAAAATGTAGGTTTTTTTCTCATTTCGGACAGGCCTGCGAAATTTAATACTGCCAAGCTCTAGTCTCACCACTGGCTGTCCTTGCTTTGACATGGGACACTTTTATTGCCAAATTGAAGAATCATTATGCTCCAACACACTCATGCATAGCACGCTGATATGCTTTCCGTCAATGCGTGCAAAAGGACACAGAGACTGTGAGCCAATTTTTACAGTCTCTCCATACGGCGGCCACCAAGTGCAAGTTCATCCTCCTGGATGACTCGTTGGTCAAACAATTTGATTGCAGGGTCTGCGAAGTCTGTCTGAAGCAGAGGTTGCTGGCCCAAGCTGATATTATGTTACAGCAAGTGGTGGACAAAACCAGAGCTGCGGAGCTTTCAGATCAGTCTACAGGCAAAATTCAACAGTGCCAGCAGCTGATTGCGCCCCCTCATGGACCTGCCTCATTGACGAGTTAGTTTCCTTGGATGACCTAGATGAGGACCAGGTTCACCGTCTCAGGGCGCAACCCAGAAGGCTACCTGCTCCCAGGCAGCTGGTAGTGTAGGTTGCGGCAGCAACCACGCTCGTGCAGCATGCCCCTTTAAAGCTGCTACCTGTTGCCGCTGCAATAAAAAGGGCCACCTCGCTTATGTCTGCCATGCCACCTTACCACCAATGCTTCAACCTGAATACCGACAGGTTCCTGCATGCCAGCAATGCCAGCAGCCACCTCAGAGAAATGGCTGCTATGCCATTAGCCAAAAAACAACAAGAAACCCCTGCCGCCCCAGTCAGCAAGGCTTCGGCTGATGCAAAGAAGATCACGGTCTCCTTGTTCATCGAAGGGGCTCCTTGCACAATGGAGGTGGACTCTAGGCTGGCTGGGCCAGCCCTCTGGAACGACCTACCCCCTGAACTCCGCACCATCTCTGACCTCCGCCTCTTCCGCAAGTGTCTGAAGACACACCTATTTCATCTAGCCGGCCTAGCGTAACCTCCATACTGACTATTAGATAGTTTTTAAACTTGGGATTTTAATTCGGTTTTTAGCGCAGGGTTTATTTATTAGAATAAGTATTTTAAATTTCATATATTTTATATATTTTGTATGTATTTTAACATCCCTGTGCGCCGCCCTAGGTCCTAACAAGGAGAAGGGCGGGGTATAAATTTAATAAATAAATAAAATAAATAAATAGGTCCTCTCCCCACCCATCCCATTCAATTGGATATCTCGCTGGACGCAGTTCCTCGCAGCATATTTATATACACTGCAGTACCGTCCGAGGAAGCATATGGGCCACATGGATGCCCTCAGCTGCTGCACGCTTCCTGTGACTGACCTTACCCCATTCCCTCTTCTTCGGTCCTCTCCATTCCCTCTTTGGGACTGCCTCTATCGTCATCTGATACAGCAGCCCATTCTTTAGCAGACCCCATCATGTCCCAGGTTTTAACTTGGGTGCAGAAAGTGAGGCCCTGGGGCAAAGTACCTGAAGAATTCTGCCCATTCAAGACCCACCAACTGGAGCTCTAATTAATAATTATAATTTATTATATTTATAAACCGCCCCCTCTCCCCGAAGGGACTCGGGGCGGTGTACAGGAAAATTAAAAAGCCACTAAAAACATACAATACACACAAATTTAAAAACGAATTAAACTACCCTGTACAAAATTTAAAAATCATTAAAATTACCACCCATTAAAACCCAATAAACAATTTGAGAAAACAGACTGGAGCGAGAAGCGTAGATTAGGCCAAGCCGGCCTGATGAAACAAATAGGTTTTTACTTTTTGGCGTAAGGCGCAGAGGTCCGTGGTCATTCTAATATCCGGGGGTAGGTCGTTCCAGAGAGTCGGGCCCATCACAGAGAAGGCCCTTCCCCTGGGCATCGCCCGCTGGCACTGCCTAGTGGATGGCACCCGGAGAAGTCCCTCTCTGTTTGAGTGAATCGGCCGAAGGGATGTATGGGGCAGGATACGATCCCGCAAATAGCCAGGTCCCGTGCCATGGAGCGCTTTAAAGATGATAATCAACACCTTGAAACACACCCGAAAGACCACAGGTAGCCAGTGCAGCTTGCACAGGAGTGGTGTTACATGGGAGTATCTAGTGACTCCCATAACTGCCCGCGCAGCCGCGTTCTGGACCAGCTGTAGTCTCCGGGTACATCTCAAGGGAAGCCCCATGTAGAGAGCATTACAGTAGTCCAGCTGAGACGTCACAAGCACATGAGTGACCGTGCGAAGGGCGTCCCGGTCCAATAAGGGACGCAACTGGCGTACCAGGCGAACCTGGTAAAATGACCCCCTGGCCACAGCTGTCACATATAGACAGCCGGGAAACCAGGAGGACGCCTAAGTTGCGTGCCCGCTCCACGGGGGCTAGATGTTTGCCCCCTATGGCCAGTGATGGCGTCAACTGGTTGAACTGGGGCGCCGGTAGCCACAGCCACTCAGTCTTGGACGGGTTGAGCCTGAGTCTGTTACTTTCCATCCAGATCCGCAGGGCTTCCAGACACCGGGATATTACTTCGACAGCATCGTTGGGGTGGTTTGGGGTAGAGATGTACAGCTGGGTGTCATCCGCGTACAGATGGTAATCTACCCCAAACCCACGTATGATCTCGCCCAGTGGCTTCATATATGTATTGAACAGATACTGAGTGCTTTCTCTGTGGGGACAGCATAATCACTTAATGTGCACCCAAGTCCTGGACCACCTCCATCTGGGCCACCCTGGCATAGCTCGCATGAAGGCTTTGTCCAGAAGCTATGTCTGGTGACCCAGGATCGATGAGGAAATTATGACTTGGGTGGGCCACTGCACCCCTTCTCAGGAGTCCTCTCCTGCTCCTCCAGCAGCACCCCTTAGAGACTGGGAGCTACCTAGTAGACCTTAGTGAAGGGTCCATGCGGACTTCACAGGCCCCTTCCATGGTCAGACCATTCTGGTAGTCGTGGACATTTACTCTCAGTGGGTGGAACTCCTTCTCATGGCATCCACTATAACTGAGGCTGTCATCCGGGAGCTGCAGCATCTGTTCACCACACATGGGCTGCCGGGCACCAACTGGAAGAAAGATCTGAGATACATTTTGAATGACTCTCAAAAGCCCTTTCAGAAGATTGTTGTGTTTGATGACTAGAGTAGATCTCAGTTCAATGTCTATATCATTATCTTTCGCTGTAGTGAGAAAGACCTTCAAAAAAACACCAAAGGTGATTCACTGTGGCAATATTTTGAATGTCCTTGAATGGCTGTTACATCGGCATGAACAGCTGGACAATGGAACAATGGATAAAGATCACAAGGGTAACAAGATGCCATAATTCACCATAGGAACTCCATTTATTGGATCAATTCACCATAGCAGTAGAAAAGACAATGCAAATCTACAGTTTTCCCAAGAGACTAGTTAAACCCAAACTCTTGGGGGTTTTTATCAGGGAAAGTACAATGCACAATGAACCCACAAAAACATTTATATACATCACAAAATTACATGCAGTCAGATAATAACAGCCAATTTCTCATTCAATATCGACTTTGATTTCTGCAGAATTCCTATTATTATTTTTCCTTTCTGCCCATTTGTATGTTTATGTGGGATAAAATGTAATGTTTCCATTCTACCAGTCCTTTAAAGAAGACATTATTATGAACAAATTGGGCGTTAATAATTATAAAGCAGACAGAATAAGCTTCTTTAAGATGTTCTCATTTTTGATCTAAACATTTCTCTTTTGGAACAGGGATATGCAAATGGGTACTCAGACTGCTTGCTGAATTCTACACATTTAAAATCACAATTCTGTTTTGCTTTTCAAACTTAGTTGCTCCTTTTTATTCAGATCAGGTCTAAAAAGAATAATGTAGCACTTGGGAAAAAAGATGCAACCAAGCAGTCCAGCACTGGAGGCCAAGATGGAGAAGACTTGCACGGCTACCATGTACTTGCCCTTGGTGCTGAGGTAGGTGGGTACAAATGAGATCCAAACACTACAGAAGACCAGCATGCTGAAGGTGATCAGCTTAGCTTCATTAAAGGCCCCAGGCAACCTCCGGGCCAGGAAAGCTACCACCAAGCAGACACCTGCCAGAAAGCCCATGTAGCAAAGTGCAACATAAAACATTGTGACTGAGCCTTCATTGCACTTCAGCACAATTTCTCCTTCCTGAGAATCCATATCTGAATCTGGAAATGGGGGAGCAGTACCCAACCAGAGACTGCAGATCAGAACTTGGACAAAAGAGCAAGAAAAGACAATAGAGTTACCCAAAAGCTTCCCCAGCCATTTCCTCATGCTGTTCCCTGGCTTGGTGGCTAGGAAGGCCAGCACCACCATGATGGTTTTGGCCAAGAGAGAAGAGACAGCCACTGAGAAAATGATGCTGAAGGCTGCTTGTTGAAGAAGGCAGGTGGCTCTTTTTGGATGCCCAATGAAGAGGAAAGAAGACAGAAAGGAAAGCAGAAGGGAAATAAGGAGAACGTAGGACAGGTCCCGGTTGTTGGCTTTGACTACTGGAGTTTCCATGTGCTTAACAAAGATGCTTAAAACAAAGCCGGTGTTCAAGGAGAAAAGCAAAGCAAAGGAAGTAAGGATGATCCCCAAATCTTCTGTGTAGGATAGGAAGTCTGTCACCTTAGGAACACACTGAACTCGGTCCTTGTTGGGGTGCTGGTCCTTTGGGCATCTCACACACTGTTCAGCATCTGCCAAAAACAAATGCATCCCCCACATTTTTACTCTGGTGGAAAACTTTCAGTAATAAAGAAGTTAACCTTTTGTTGAATTATATTCCATAAATGTGGGATTCAACTCTTGTTGAAGAACTTTAATTACATTCAATGTGGGGAATATCTAAAAGAATTATTTGGAGACCTGGGAAAGATATTTTAATTTCATATATTAAGGATTGGATTTATGACCAGTCTTACTTAGGAAATCTATTTACAATTGACTTCCATTTCACAATAGTCTGAAGGTTAGGTAGGGTTGGGGTTGGGTTGCTGGTCCTCAGGGCATCTCACATAATGTTCAGCATCTGCAAGAACAAATGCAACACCCACCTATCTATCAGTCATAAGAAATTAATCTTTAATACTGGAGGTACGGATGTTGTTGAGATATTCTATTTAAAAATATTATAATATAGTTAATGTACACTGGAAAAAATATTTTCCATTTTTCAGTGAAGGCCAAATAAAGCCATATTTGGAAACAAAACGGGTTGTAGAAGTTTGCAAAAAGATGTTAAATGAATTTCTGGCATCAAATTTGATTTGGGGTTCCTGCAAATTCCCAAGAAAATAGGCCTATGATGACAGATGAAATTAAGAGGAAAGAGGAGGATTTACAGAAAGCAACAGCAGATTCCACTGTTTTACACCAAATAAATTTTTGCATCGGGAATTATCCATATTACTTAATGTAACTTTTCAGAATTCCTGTGTGGTTTCTGTTCAAATCTCTATATAATGTTTCCCTGGAAAGCATTGATAAATTTCTTTTAAAAAAAAAGAACAGAATTAAAACTTTCAAATATTTTGAAACAAGATAACATATTTTTCGCATTATAAGACATACTTTTCCACCCCAAAAAAGTGAGTGGAAATGTCTGTGCCTCTTATAGAGTGAATATTGTGGTGGGAGGGAGGGGGCTTGGTATGTCTTCATTATTAATCACTGCTGCCTGTCACTGCTACCGCCGCCTGTTACCGATGCTGCCTGTCATCGCTGCCTCCTGTCACCGATGCCATTCACCACCACCACGGAACACTGGAGCCTTCGTTGCTGAGAAGCAGTTGGATCAACATCGCGGAATACCACCGATCAGCTTTTCTAGGTGGCGGGTTCAGTTTTGCTGCCAATCGCTGCCCCCGTTTGCTGCCGTTTTCCACCATTGCCTATCACTCCCGTCGCCATTAGGTGGCAGCGATGTGGCAGTGCTGGCAATCCCTGCAGTCTAGAACAGCTGATATATTTAGTAATAAAATAACTGATTTGGAGCTCTGGGTATGTACTAATGATGAACAAGTGGTTGCTAAGATGTACAAACTGCTGATGAAAACGCACAATAAAGAACAGAAAGCGCATACATGTAAGTGTGTATCATTGATAAATGACACTAATTTTGACACTATGACACTGATAAATTGTCATAGATAGTTAAGGGTTTATACTATTTTTGAAATAGAAATTATTGTTTGAAAATACTTGATGTGGAAATGATAAATCCAGCTTTTTATAATTCTGTATTTTTTTTTCCCTTCCTACTCTATTAATAATGATGTCCTTTTTATATTTTTAAGTGTTTGTTATGTTTTAACTGTTTGGTCAGGGGTTTTTTGGTAGTTCTGTATACTTTTTAGGAATCTAATAAAACAGTTTTTCAACACACAGCTCTCTTTCATTAGGACAGAAACTTTCCTGTGTTTTGTAAATGTGAAAAAATAAAAAAGTGAGACAAGCTAAGAACCCATTACACTGTTAGAAATAATTGAAGATATTAAAAACTAAGAAGAGATGGACAGGTTATCCCAATGAAGTCACCCACCTTCCTGAATGGAGATGGCCCTCTAGCACATGGAACACAACTGTAACAGCAGACTGGCTTCATGGGGTCCAGCAGCCTGACAAATCCAGGTAGGCAACTATCCACACACCGAGAACTTGGCAGGGGCTGAAGATAAAGAAAAAGAGCATTAAGTGACCTGATGTTCCTGTGAAATATGGCATAAAATAGAAAGACCCAAGAAAAACTCTGGCCCAGGTTATAGTTTGTGGAATATAAGCTTAGATAATTGAAAGAATCATAGGTGAATATAGCAAGGGGAAAAAAGTGCTTAACCTCTGTGACTCTCTTGTAGGCCTATGACAGAAGATACAGGGAAGCAGTCATGCCAATGGCTTTTTGACCCTTCTCCCTGTTGGATTTTACAGTTGGGGTGTATTTTTGTGCAGCAACTACAGTATTCAGCCAGGTGATGGCAGTGTTTACACGTTTACAAGTATGGGAAATAATCTATGTTCTTTTCTTTTAATTAGAGTTTCTTGTTTCCTATTGCAATTAAATAGTTAAGTAGTAAAGCACATTGTGACTGTACTCTTTACTTGATCAGTGGTGCCATGTATAAACCAAATTAATACTTCCTAACTAATACTTCCTAATACTTCCTAACTAATACTTCTTCACAGCTAGAAAGAAAACTTCTGGTCTCATCCTGTTATCCACATCCTTCCCCGCGAAAGGGTGGGCTGCTTTCTACTTTACTTGTTTACTTACCTATTTATTTTCTTAGTGTGACATTTTAATTACAAGATACAGTAATATGCAGAATTTACAGATATTATCTTCCTCACCTCATCTACCTGCACGGCCCTCCTGATTGCATCCTGCTCCAGTCTGAACTTGAATGTGTCTTCTGAGCATCCTTTTTTTTCCAGACTCCCAACTTTCATTTTGAAAACCGACCAATTGGGAAACCTCACCCAGTATGTGATATCAAAGTCAGCTGCCAGATCCCCTTTCTCATCCAAATAGACTCCCTCTAAGGAATTATTGTAATATTGAGAGATGTGCAGGAAAGGGTGAAGCTAAAATAGAAAAGAGTAATGAATCAGTTGAAGAAAATAGGAAACAAGATTCTCAAATTGTCCTCAATTCAACAGCTGATTTCCCTGAAATTCAGACATTGGTTGAGGGATTAAGGACAATTTTCCACAGCTCAGTTGAAGAGTTTCCCATCTATCCTGGATTTGGAACAAAACAATGTTGGTCTGATATTTCTTTCTCTTAGTTTCTCTTCTCACTTTCCTGTGACTTGATTTCCCTTTAGGATTATTAGTCACCAAGCCTAATAGATGTGAGACACCTGGAAGCTGTTATCAGATTGTTTCAGAATGAAGGAAGCAAAATTATTTTATCATCAATATAGCTGAACAGGACTAGGTGGTAGAAAGGAAAATTAAAAGAAACAATCATATTCAACATGTCAACCTCTCTCCAATTTTCCAAATATTATCTGGCATTTCCATAACCCTGATATATGGAAACAGGCTGAGAGCAAAACTGTTAATTGAAGCAGGTAGACTGCCTCTTCTAAGACAGAAAAGGAGATTTATTCAAATTATGTTATTAAAGGATAGGACTGCACCTCCTCAGATACTAAATCAGTGCTTATATTTACATATTTGCAAACTGTGGAATCTCTGCCAGTTGAAGATGGATCTGAATACCATATAATTCCACATCTTTACACAATGAGATAAAAGTTGGTTTGTGTGAGATCTTAAACATTCCTGAATGGGAGAGTGGATTCTCCTGTTCAGCAAAATCTTTGTGAGGGAAAAGGAAAGTACCTGCCAAGGCTGCATACTTTGAACTCCTGACCTTTTTCCGTTCTTTATGGCTCTTTGCAGGGATTGAAGAGAATAAACTGCGTGTAAAGCATGTGCAACTGTCCAGACTGTGTGATAAATGTGGTAGCCATCCTGGGACAGAATCTTTTCCCTCAAATCTTGAGACATTGGCTTCCATTTTTCTTTCTCTGTGCACCTTGTCCAGCCTTTCACAGACAGAGCATGCTTTGAATAGGAACATGAATACCCTCGCTTTACAAATCTCTCAGTAAATTCTTCAAATTCTTCAAGATAATCACAATTTATTTTTCTATTTGTCTGACTAAGGAAAGAAAAGATACGATAGCTTCTGTTTTCAAACCTTGGAATTTCTGACATCCGCAAGGTGAGGTCCCAAATGGCTGTTATGATCCAAACTTTCCCCTCAACATCTCCCCACTTGTTCATCAGGAAACGTAGTACACTTGAAAATCCATTTGTTTTTTTTTTTATTTGTTTTTTTTTATTAAATTTATACCCCGCCCTTCTCCTTGTTAGGACCCAGGGCGGCGCACAGGCATTATTTAAGAACACAAAATACAATAAATATCTATTAAAATGTATTAAATTAATAAACCCGTGCTAAAACCCAATATTAAAACCCTTGCCAATTATAAATTATTTTCTTAAAAAGTCAGAAATGGGGGCTATCCTAGGCTGGCTTTTTGGAATAAATACGTCTTAAGACGTTGGCGGAAGAGGCGGAGGTCCGAGATAGTACGGAGGTCGGAGGGTAGGTCGTTCCAGAGGGCCGGGCCCGCCACAGAGAAGGCCCTTCCCCTGGGTGTCGCCAACCGGCATTGCCCCGTCGACGGCACCCGAAGAAGACCCTCTCTGTGGGAGCGGATCGGACGAAGGGATGTATGGGGCAGGAGGCGGTCTCGTATATAGCTAGGCCCCGAGCCATGGAGCGATTTAAAGATGGTCATCAGCACCTTGAAGCGCACTCGAAAGGCCACAGGCAGCCAGTGCAGCTCGCGCAGGAGAGGTGTTACGTGGGTTTGCCTTGTGGCACCCATAATCACCCGCGCGGCCGCATTCTGTACTAACTGTAGCCTTCGAGTGCACCTCAAGGGGAGCCCCATGTAGAGAGCGTTACAGTAATCCAGCCGGGATGTCACGAGCGCTTGAGTGACTGTGCGAAGGGCTCCCCGGTCCAGTAAGGGGCGCAACTGGCGTATCAGGCGTACCTGATAGAATGCCCCCCTGGCCACGGCCGCCACATGGTCCTCCATGGACAGCCGGGAATCCAGGAGGACGCCCAAGTTGCGCGCCCTCTCCACGGGGGCCAGTTGTTCGCCCCTAATGGCCAGTGTTGGACTTATCTGGCTGAACCGGGGTGCCGGAAACCACAGCCACTCGGTCTTGGCCGGGTTGAGCTTGAGTTTGTTACTACCCATCCAGATCCGTACGGCCTCCAGACACTGGGACAGCACCTCGACGGCATCGTTGGGGTGGTTTGGGGTGGATATGTACAACTGAGTGTCATCAGCGTACAGATGGTATTCCACCCCAAAACCACGGATGATCTCACCCAGCGGCTTCATGTAGGTGTTGAACAGGAGTGGCGAGAGGACCGACCCCTGAGGAACCCCACATGTGAGGGGCCTCGGGGACGACTTCTGCCCTCCTGCCAACACCCATTGCGACCGACCAGAGAGGTAGGATGAGAACCACCGTAAAACGGTGCCTCTCAACCCCAACCCCCCCAATCGGTGCAATAAGATACCATGGTCGATGGTATCAAAAGCCGCTGAGAGATCTAATAGGACAAGGATAGAGGAACAACCTCTATCCCGTGCCCTCCAGAGATCATCCACCAACGCGACCAATGCCGTCTCGGTACTGTGACCGGGCCGGAAGCCGGACTGGCGCGGGTCTAGATAATCAACTTCCTCCAGATGTCGGGGAAACTGTTGAGCCACCACACTCTCAACAACCTTCACTAAAAAGTGAAGGTTGGAGACGGGACGATAGTTCTCTAATAAAGCTGGGTCCAGGGATGGCTTCTTGAGGAGGGGCCTCACCACCGCCTCTTTCAAGACGGTGGGCAAGGACCCCTCACTCAGAGATGAATTCACAATACCCTGGAGCCAGCCTCGTGTCACCTCCCAGGATGCCAGTACAAGCCAGGAGGGGCACGGGTCCAATAAACATGTGGTGGCTCTAAGGTTCCTCCGCAACCTGTCCATATCCTCGGTAGTAACAAAGTCAAACTCCTCCCAAGATGTTATCTCAAGACCAGCACCGGGCACCTCGACCGGATCACTAGTGGAGGGCAGCTCGTTCCGAATCTGAGTGATTTTGTCCTGCAGAAAAACTCCAAATTCCTCTGCTCGACCCTGCAGAGGGGCTTCCCGCGGCCTCAAATGCAAGAGGGAGCGGGTCACCCCAAACAGGGCGGCAGGGCGGTTTTCCGCGGACGCGATAAGGGTGGCACAATACTCACGTTTGGCCACTCTTAGCGCCACTAAATAAGTCCTAATATGGTCTCTCACTAGTGTTCGGTCAGATTCGGATCGAGAAGATCTCCACCTACTCTCTAGGCGTCTCTTACAGCGTTTCATCTCCCGAAGCTCCTCGGTAAACCAAGGAGCCTGGGTGACTCGACGCCGCATGAGAGGCCGCAAGGGCGCGACTCGGTCCAAGGCCCCCGTGGCCGCACTATACCATGCGGCCACTAGATCCTCAGTCGAGCCGTGGGACAGGGACACAGGTACTGGCCCAAGCTCCCTCTGGAACCTTTCCGGGTCCATCAGGCGCCTGGGGCGGAACCAACTCGGTGTCTCCGGTTCCGCCTCCCCGCGGTGGGGTGTGACGGTTGGAAAGTCTATCCGAAGGAGAGAGTGATCTGTCCATGACAAGGGTAAGATGACTAAATCCCCTGTTCCAAGATCACTAATCCAGTGTCCAGAGACAAAAATCAGATCCAGCGTGTGTCCTCCCTCGTGCGTGGGGCCCTGAACTACTTGGGTCAGGTCCATGGCCGTCATGGAAGCCATGAACTCCCGAGCTGCCTCGGATGTCTCGCCCGCCGATGGCAGGTTAAAGTCCCCCATGACCATAAGTCTGGGGGTCTCCACCGCCATCGCGGCGATCACCTCGAGTAGCTCGGGCAGGGCTGCTGTTACATAGCGGGGAGCCAGGTATACAACCAGCAAGCCCAACTGCCTCCCTAGGCCCCACTTCACGAAGAGGGACTCACAGCCGGTCGTCTGAGGCACAGTGGTCTCCTTCGGCTCCAGACTTTCCTTAACGATAACCGCCACCCCCCCACCCCTGCCTAGGGCCCTAGGTTGATGAAATGCACGGTAACCTGGTGGGCACATTTCCACGAGGGGTAGACCCCCCTCGGGGCCCAACCAGGTCTCCGTAATTCCCACCAGGTCCGGGTCCCCCTCTGACACAAGGTCATTTATGAGGGGAGCTTTGTTCACCACGGACCTGGCGTTGCAGAACATCAACCTAGGGCCCCGGCTCTGTAATCCCTGACCGCCTAGCCTACGAGTGGAGCACAGGGGGTTGGGGCAAGCGATCACTCGTAACCAGCGACCACGAACCCCCAACCCATGATGGACATCCTGTCTCCCACCGCCCCTGCCCCTCCCTAAGACCAACCGAATGGGACGGCCCTCAACAGAGACGACCCCTGATCCCCCCTCCCTAATGGACTCCTTCTTTATCCCACTTCCGCCAGCCGGCCCTATAACTTGACCCCCCTCTGACTGCATAAACCCTCCCCCCACCCCAGGACCCCTTAAAAACCGAATTAAAAATTTGCATAAAAACCCCCTTAGTTTGCGCCTCGCCCACCTCTCAGGATCTATCAATCCATCCTCGAGGTGGGCCCGTGTTAGATGAGGGGGCCAGACCTGCGAGAGGGGAAACTCTCGCAAGCCAAGGAGCTCTGTTCTGGAGTACGACAATAGCATAGTAACGGCACTGGTTCTAAGAAAGGGGGGGGGAATCGTCTACGATGTTACAATGCAAGTCGGAATTAATACAGCAAGCTAAAACTTAAAAGCGTAAGGTAAGGTGGATGAAAAAGTGCGGCAGGTAGTCCAGGTGGGGTGGAAAAGTCACTCCAGCGTGGGGGGTGGGGGGGTAGTAGATGGCAGAAATAGTCTTCCCCCAGATAGTTCTCTCATCCCGTCTAGATGATAAAGTGCGGCAGGTAGTCCAGGTGGGGTGGAAAAAGTCTCTCCAGCGGGGGTGGGGGGGTAGTAGATGGCAGAAATAGTCTTCCCCCAGATAGTTCTCTCATCCCGCCTTTCCACTCCTCGGCCCATTTGATCATCAGTCCATCCTTGCCTCGTCCCTAGCTCCCAAACCGGCCCAAATCAAGATGGATTGGGCAGGGACTGCACAGGCCGGGTGGAGGCCGCGCGGCTTGCTGTCGTTACCGCGCGGCCTGATCTTCAACCCACACCCGGCCCGGCCTCCTCCATCTTCGCCCTGGTTGCCCGGCCTACCTCTTCTCTGGGCGTCCCAGGGCTGTATCAAGGCCGCTGGGGCTGCACAGGCCGGTTGAAGGCCGCGCGGCCTGTTGCCATTTCCGCGCGGCCTGATCTTCAGCTCATAGCTGGCCCGGCCTCCACTCGTTCTTCACACAGGTCGCCCGGCCTACCTCCTCTTCGGGCGACCTAGGGCCACAACAAAGGACGCCAGGGACACCAGGGCCGTTCCGACGCTCCGGGACATTCGGAGCTCGCCACCCAGCACTCGCCATGCCGCCAGCGCTCGCCTCGCCGCCAGGCGCCTCTCCGTTCTCCGCCCAGCGCTCTCCGTTCTCCTCTCCACGCCGCGCGGCGTTCGCCTCGCCGCCCGACGCCGCGCGGCGTTCGCCTCGCCGCCCGGCGCTTACCCCACTCGCTCGCCTCGCCCGCCGCGCCGTCCGCGCTCTCCGCGGGCCGAAAATCCCTCGGCAGGTCGGCAGGTGGACCAACTTGCAAGGCCAGCCCTCAAAGCTGGAAAAAGAGGGCTGGCGACGACCCCCCAGGGCCAAAAGACCCCTCAGGCCCAGCCGCGCTCAGCATGGAGCCTCCATTACTCGCGCATGCGCAAACTAGACATTGTGAAGGTTTTAACCTCAGTGTGGTAAATGTAGATGTTGACTTGGTTCCATTTATTGAAAAGGCCAACCTCCTTCTCTTTAAAGTTCCAGCTTTTAGCTGTAATGGGTAGTGTGAAAACAACACAAATACCATTCTGGTCGAGTATAGGTGTGAGGAGTCTTATAAATTTCTCTCCATCTTCGTTAACAGCATAAAGGAGTCCAATCAATGTCCACTTGAAATACTGGAAGATTTTGATGATTGCTGGATACTCATTTGTTTCTTTGGGAAATGTTGAGTAAAAAAAGGGGAATTGTTTTCTGTCCCTTAGAACTGCAGGAGGAAAATTGTAACGGACCTGAAAAGAAGGAAGAACTATTAACATTTTCTCTCAGTTCAAAAACAAAATATTGATCAGCAAGATGTTTTGTAAAGCTACTAGACCACTAAAAGTATATTCAATACAACAGCATTTGGAAGGGACATTGGAGGTCTTCTAGTTCATTCATAAATGTTAGTTTAAAACTAGATTAGTTTTAAACTAAACCAAACCCCCCCCCCACACTCTTTACATAGAGGCGTAACTCGAATGAGGATGTGGGGGGTGAAGATCAATTGTTATTTGTTGTTGTTGTGTTTTAAGTTTGTCTTTGTTGTGTCTTTTGTATGCTTTTTTTGTTTGGTGTTGGGTGTGCACATAAAGGAAGAGGAGGGGTCAGGAATAAAAAAGTTACCGTTTAAATGCGGTTTATAAAAATAATGACATGGAACGTGAAGGGTACAGGCAATCATATAAAAAGAAAAAGATTGGAGCTTAAAATTAAAAGGGACTCACCTGATATATTATTTTTGCAGGAAACTCACCAAAAATCTGAGGATTTTAATAGAATGAATATTAAAGGTATGCAGATTTATGAAAAATCTTTTGGGACTTCTAAAGCTAGAGGAGTTGCGATATTGATATCAAATAGGGTATATTTTGAGAAAAAACAAGTAATTAGAGATGAAGAAGGAAGATATTTAATAATTATAGGGAATATTAATGAGCAAAAAGTGACATTGGTTAATTTATATCTACCGAATGAAAAACAAAAGGGATTTCTTGATAAAATTACTAAGATTTTGGAAATAGAAAGTGTAGGGAAAGTAATTGTGGCGGGGGATTTTAATTTAATTAGAGATAGAATTGATAGTAATAATCCCACCCGCTTTAGACAAACAAATAAAGGGGAAATTTTAAATAAATGGATGTTTCGAAATAGTGTGGTAGATGTTTGGAGGGAGTTGAAAGGTTCCGAAAGGGTGTATACCTTTTGTTCCAAGGTATACAATACTTATTCAAGAATTGATTATATTTTTGTTTCTAAAGATTTGTTGAATAATGTAGATAGAGTAGATGTGGGAATTTTTAAGGATTCTGACCATGCAGAAGTTACGATGGAAATAGATTTTAATTTTGAGAAAAAGGAAAGAGGTTGGAGATATGATGAAAAATTGTATAAAAAGGAGGAGGATAAAATATGGATATTTAAAAAATGGGAGGAAAGTTGGGGATTGAATGATAATGGAGAGGTTAAATTTGAAATTGTTTGGGATACGATGAAAGCAATATTTAGGGGAGAAAGTATTAAATTGTCAAGTAGGAAATATAGAGAATATAAGACTAAAATAGATCAGGATACAAGACAAATTAAGATATTAGAGAACCAATTCTCACTTACAAAAGATAAAAAATGTTTGGAGGAATTGAATTTATTAAAACTAAATTGATAGAAGAAGATATTGAATTGGTTAAAAAAAATTAAGGTATCTAAATAGGGATTTTTTTGAATTTAGTAATAAAAATTCTAGGTTATTGGCAAAGATGGCGAAAAGTAAAACTCAAAAGAGAGAAATTGGTTCTCTGATAGATGAAAAAGGTACAAGGTGTTATAAGAGATTGGAGAAATGTGAAGTAGCTAGGAATTTTTTTCAAAAATTATATTTAAAGAAATCAATTAATTTAGAAAAATTGAAGAATCGTCTTGGAAAATATGCTATGAAAATAGATCAAACATATAAAGATTTGATGGAAGGAGATATAACACAGGAGGAGATTAATGAAATAATACAAGGGTTAAAATTAGGGAACACCCCAGGAGAAGACGGATTACCTGCTGAATTCTATAAAGAATTTAAAGAACTAATAATACCAAGACTGCAAAAACTATTTAATGGAATTTTACATGGAGGAGATGTCCCGATGTCATGGAATAAGACAGTAATATCTATAATTCCTAAACCTGATAAAGATCTTGAGAGGATCGAGTCCTACCGACCCATTTCCTTAATCAACCAAGATGCAAAAATATTTACAGCTATTATAAGTAATAGATTAAATAGTTTTATAGATAAATATATGTTATAATCAAGTAGGTTTTGTTAAAGGTAGATATATGAGTGATATAATTAGAAGAGTATTGAATATTATAGATGTAGCTGAAAATAATGGTGATGAAATAGGTATAATATCGTTAGATATTTTTAAAGCCTTTGATTCTGTACAATGGGATACTATTAAGGTAATCATTGAGGCATTAGGCTTTGGCAATAAATTTATACATGTTATTTCAAAATTGTATCAAAAAAGTAGTGCAAAGGTAAAGGTGAATGGAACAATGACGGGAGAGATTAAATTGGAAGCAGGTACGAGACAAGGATGTCCCTTGTCCCCAACATTATTCTTGTTAGTTATGGAGGTCCTGATTAAATTGATAGAAGTAGATGAAGAATTGGAAGGGTACAAGGGATATAAGATAAATTTGTATGCGGATGATACCTTGATTATTTTGAAAGATATAGAGAAAGATTTAAAGAGGATAAATAAACATTTGATAGAATTTGAAGAAATGACAGGTTTAAAGGTAAATTGGTCAAAATCTGAATTACTAATGAATAAAGATGGTAAGGAGTGGGAGAATATGCAAGAACAATTTGGGATAAAAGTTAAGAATACATTGAAATATTTGGGGATAACACTTTCACTTAAAGTTAGAGAATTGAAAAAAAATTAATTATGAGGTGATGTTGAAGGAAGTAGAGAGAAAGATAGATAAATATAAAGAGATAAAGTTGTCTTGGTTCGGTAGAATTGCAATGTGTAAAATGATGTTGTTACCAAAGTTTAATTTTTTATTTGAGATGCTACCATTAAATTTGATAGAGAAAGATATAGAAGAATATCAGAAGAAATTGGATAAATTCTGTAATGGTGGGAAAAAAACAAGACTAATGAAGAAAATGTGGTATCAAAATCAAAAAGAGGGTGGATTGGGAATTCCCAATCTACTTAATTATTATCGGGCGTATAATATTCGAACCGTGATAAAAATACTTAAAGGTGGAGACGGTCATTGGGGAGATCTGGAGCTAAAAGATATTAAGAGATTTGGGACTATATGGTTTTTAGATAGAGCAAAAACAAAGGTAATTAATAGTTATTGGTTAAAGGGGCTGAGTAAAATTTGAAATAAATTTGTTAAAAAATTGATCCCGGATATAGCCTTCTTGGGGAAGACAACTGAAAGCTGGCCGATTAAAAATAATATAAGTCGGGATAAAGTAATCGAGGATGAAAATATAGGAAATATAGTAAATTGGTTAAGAGCTCTAGGAATTGAGAGTAGAAAAAAAAAGTAATTCAAAATTTGGAGCTGAATTGGTTCGAAAAAATACAGGTAGAAAAATGGACCATGAAAGTAAAGGGAATATGTAAAATAGATAGAAGTAAAACTAAATTTGAAAGTTTAGTATCTCAAATCATTAAGGATGAAATTGGGTTAAAAGGACTCGTTAGTAAGATATATAAGATTATAAACTTTGATGGAAATCCACAAATGGTAATGAAAAGGAATTGGGAGGAAGACTTTAAGATTAAAATATTGGATTTGGATTGGAATGAGAACTGGAAGAGTCGAATCATGAGGACTTTGTCTATAAGGATTAAAGAGCATAATTTTAAGGTTGTTTGGAAATGGTATTGGACCCCATTAAGATTATCATTGATAGATAAAAAAATGAGTGATAAATGTTGGAGATGTAATATAGAAGTGGGAACTTATGAACATATGTGGTATAAATGTGTGAAAATTAAAAAGTTTTGGCAGCAACTAGAAAGAACGATGTGTGAAATGATGAAAAGAATAATAATATTGAGATCAGAAACTATATTGCTATTGATAATTAATGAACCTGAGTTAACAAAACATGAGAAAGAATTGATTAGAATTATGATTATAATGGGTAGAATTGTAATAGCAAGATATTGGAAAATAGAGGTAAATATTAAAATAGAAGAATGGTATTGTGAAATGTGGAAATTAGCCTTAAATGATAAAATGACGTGTGATATTAAATTTAGAGAGGGGGCTTATAAAAAAGATACCTTTTGGAAGACTTGGAAGCCATTTGTGGACTTTGCACTTGGAACTTTGGATGCCTCGACGCCTGTACCTAGAGAACGTGGATTTTGGAGATCTTAAAGACAATAGAAGATACTTGAAACCAACTCTTCCTTTTGTTTTGTACAGCACTGGGTGAAATATTGTAAAATATTATAAAAATTTCAATAAAAATAAATAAAATAAAACTAGATTAATCTTTTACATATGATTAAATCTAGCCAGATACACCAACTTCTCTATTGTTGTAAAATTGGCTCCTTGGATACAATGCTATTTATACAATGAAAATACATTGTCAATAGTCTACTATATTAAAAGTTATTAAAGGAGCAGGAAAAATGGATATTTTATCAATATTAATTGATTTAGTTCGAAATGTAAATGTAAAACAAAATAATCTTTTAACTTTTCATCAGATCAGATATAATGATAATAAATTTAAAAAGTAAAGGAACAGCATGGATCAAGATATTTGTTGTCTCTGTGCTTGTATGCACAGATATTGTATTTTTTTCAATGTTTAGTAAAATATTTTCTTGCAGCTGTATTTCTAGCCATGTTTACTGGTATGCTCTTTCAAAGAATGCAGGATGGATGCAACCCCTTTGCTCAGGCTGTGCCATCTCCCACCAACACCAGCCATAAACATTTTCTTCCCCAAATAGCCCATAGGATTCTTCAATCCAGACAAAAGTCCTGGTAGTTTCACATATAATTCAGACTCTTGAGTCTTCTCCCACAACTCTTGGTGCCCATCATGGCCATGGGGAACTTAACCCCATTCAAATGGCCATGCAGTCATGGCTGGAGAGACCTACCTGTGGGACCTTGTAGGGGTTCAGCAAATTTGAGGTATAGGTGGACATGTCTACATCCCTTCGTCCGATCCACTCCCACAGAGAGGGTCTTCTTCGGGTGCCGTCGACGGGGCAATGCCGGTTGGCGACACCCAGGGGAAGGGCCTTCTCTGTGGCGGGCCCGGCCCTCTGGAACGACCTACCCCCCGACCTCCGTACTATCTCGGACCTCCGCCTCTTCCGCCAACGTCTTAAGACGTATTTATTCCAACAAGCCGGCCTAGGATAGCCCCCATTTCTGACTTTTTAAGAAAATAATTTATAATTGGCAAGGGTTTTAATATTGGGTTTTAGCACGGGTTTATTAATTTAATACATTTTAATAGATATTTATTGTATTTTGTGTTCTTAAATAATGCCTGTGCGCCGCCCTGGGTCCTAACAAGGAGAAGGGCGGGGTATAAATTTAATAAAATAAAATAAAATAAATAAATAAGCTCTTTCAAGGACCATCAGCAAGTTTTTCCTCTTTCCACAGCTGAAATTTGGAACATTTGCCTCTCCTTTTGAAAGCAGGTCCAGCAAAGCCTCTAAAGTGCCTCTTGTGTTGGAACTGCTGTCATGAATATTGTAGCCCAAGGTGATGTTGGGTAAGATTTGGATGTTCTGGTTAATCTCCTCCAGGGCAAAGACGAAGGACAGGACTTTCCAATAGTCTGTGGAGCCTTTTCTGGAAATATAGGCACATCACATTTTCATTCTGCATTTTCTCAGAACAACATATTTAAAATATTCTCCTTTTACTGTATTAGTAATAATAGTAAGTATCTATGAAAAAACTCTTGGTCTAATTTCCAAGGTATTGCTTTGATTGATTTTGAGCCCAAAGGAGAGGAATTACAAATACCCAAAAAAGTTCATTTTTTCTGCCTGCAAATCTATCCAATTGTTGCCAACATTTGTTACCTTCAACCTGCTACCTTCTACAGGGAGGAACACTTAGATAGGAGCAGATGGTGTTTCAGGGAATAGAGTCCTAAGCTCCTTGCATATGGTAAGTGAAGAACAAGGAGAGACACTTAAAACATCCCCGACCCTCAGAATAGAAAAAAAGAAATACTTTTTTCTCACCTGCCTTATATTTCTACTTTCTTTCCACACAGAAGAGTATTTCATTCAGTTTCCAAATTTACACTAAAGTTGCTTCTAGTGGATTTTGAGGTAGTCACAGATATTCTGCCCCAAGATCAAGGAAGCAGCAACAGTAAATGCATTATAAAAAATATTCAGTATTCAGATGTTATTAATCCTTCCATGAAAGTTAAACACAGAATCTTGGAAAGTACACAACAGATTTCCAAATATCCTTTAACCATGAATTAATTATGGAATATTTTGATTAATTTATTTTTTGCCATGTGGGCTAAGTTGTCATTTATTAGATGAGCTATTAATGGACTCACTACACATATCTTGGTTGTTCATGTCTGACCATATTTATGTGACAATCTCACAGCACAATCTCTCTCACACAAATATTGGAGACTATCACACAATAACCACAAAAATACGGGGGAGAAGAAGTTTGGAGAAAGGGGGAGAAGTAGAAAAAGAATTAAAAGTGAAATTTTTGAGAAAATATAGAATATTGTTAATGGTAGAAAAATGTGGAAAAATGCTGTCTAGGTTTAAATTGAATTAGTAGATATATGCTGTTTACAGTAAAATGTATAAACGCAGAAAATAAGAAATGAAAATTTAGTTTAACTTGGAAGGGGTAATTGAGGACATTGTTTATGTATTAAGAAAAATAAGCATAAAGATGAATATAATAGAAGATAATAATTTGACTGAAAGTGAAAAGAAAACTATGATGCAAAATGACAATGTAAATGAGAGAGTGTAAAAGAAAAGACTCGGTCAAGGCTTTGTTCCTATAGTATGTATAATTTGTATTAAAAAATAAGAAAATATTGAATTAAAAAATGGAGACAGGAACTTACGAGCAACAATTAGTAAAGGGAGGCCAGCGAAAGTCAAATATACCATGTTCAATAATTTTGAAATAAGCGATCCCACTGATGAGATGATCTCCTGGTCTGTAGAAATTCAGTGGCTTTATTTGATCTGGCATCAAATTCAAGGGACATTTCAGTTTAAGTACCCCACAAATTAGATCTGGCAAGAGCAGAAGAAGAGTCTGCAGAATCATAGCTGATATGTTGGCAGGAGTCACTTGTTCTTATCAAGTATGTCGAAGAATAACCAAGAATAAAATAATGTGGCTGCCCTTATTCAAGTGTTCAGCCAAGGTTTTATACTTGAACGTGAAAATCAATTCTCAACCCACAAATTTTCCTGCACAATAAATGGCAAAGAAGAAACTAAGTCTCCCAGACTTTCTGTCACAAGTTATCAAGTCATGTTTTGTGTTAATCCGTTATTTACACTGAAGGCAATCATTGGGGAAAAGGTATGGAGGATCAGGCAGACAACCAGGATGTGTTGATAAGAGCTCTTGTCATCTGATGAGAGCTCTTGTTGTCAAGGTTGTTGCTGATGAAACATTTCTGAAGTCATCTGGATTAGAATTATTATGCTTAGCATTTAAAGCCTCATTAGCCTCTGTTCACTTTGTTGTTGGAAATTTGGCCGAAACATGGGGGAAAAAAATCAAACTAACCCTAATTAAAATAATAGAAATTTAAATTTAAAAATTTAAAAATCATGTTTTATGCCAGCCCAGCTTGTTGAAAGAGAAAGGTTTTGAGACTGCGGTGGAAGGTGCGTAAGTCAGGGATAGTTCTTGATTCCAGGGGCAATTCGTTCCAGAGGGCAGGTGCTCCCACAGAGAAGGCTCTCCCCCTGGGTGTCGCCAGTCGATATTGTCTAGCCAACGGGACCATGAGGAGCCCCTCTCTATGGGAGCGTATGGACTGGTGGGAGGCTCTTGGTGGCAGAAGGCGATCTCATAGGTACCCAGGGCCTAAGCCATGGAGCGCTTTAAAGATGCTAACCAACACCTTGAATCGCACACAGAAAACCATCGGAAGCCAGTGCAGCTCGCGCAGGAGGGGTGTTACATGGGAGCGTTGCCCCCATAATTACCCATGCAGCCGCATTCTGGACCAGTTGAAGCCTCCGGGTGCTCTTCAAGGGGAGCCCAATGTAGAGAGCATTGCAGTAGTCCAGATGGGAAGAGACAAGGGTGTGAGTGACTGTAGGTAGGGCATCCCGATCAAGGAAGGGGCGCAACTGGTAAATCAGACGAACCTGATAAAAAGCCCCCCTGGCGACAGCCATCATATGATCTTCTAAGGACAGTCATGCATCCAGGAGGACACCCAAGTTGCGAATGCTTCCATTGGGGTCTAAGGCCTCACCCCCCATAGCCAGCGAGGGAACCAGTTGACTGTAACAGGGTCCCGGGATCCACAGCCATTCGGTCTTGGAGGGGTTGAGCCTGAGCCTGTTCCTCCCCATCCAGATCTGCTCGGCCTCCAGGCACTGGGACATCACATCAAGGGCACCATTGGGGTGGTCTGGGGACGAAATGTACAGCTGCGTATCATCAGCGTACTGATGGAACTTTACCCCAAAATCCCGGATGATCTCGCCCAGTGGCTTCACATAAATGTTGAACAGAAGGGGCAAGAGGACCGACCCCTGGGGCACTCCACAAGTGAGGCACCTTGAGGATGACATCTGCCCCCCTGTCAACACACACTGCGAATGGTCAGAGAGGGAGGAGGAGAACCACCGAATTACAGTGCCCCTCACTCCAACCCCTCCAACTGCTACATGATACCATGGTCGATGGTATCAAAAGCCGCTGAGAGATCTAATAGGACCAGGACAGAGAAACAACCCCTGTCCCGAGCCCTCCATAGATCATCGACCAATGCGACCAATGCCGTTTCCGTGCTGTACCCAGGCCTGAAGCCCGACTGGTGCAGCTTAAGATAGACAGCTTCATCCAGGTACCTGGGAAGCTGTCGCGCCACCACACTCTCAACAACCTTTGCCACAAAGCGAAGGTTGGAGACTGGACGATAGCTTGCCAAAAGCGCCGGGTCCTGGAAGGCTTCTTGAGGAGGGGCCTCACCACCGCCTCTTTCAATGCTGTGGGGAAGAAACCCTTTCTCAAAGAAGCATTGATAATACCCTGGAGCCTGCCTTGTGTCACCTCCCAGGTGGCCAGCACCAACCAGGAGGGATATGGGTCCAATAAACATGTGGCAGCACTAAGCTTACACAAAATCCTGTCTACGTCCTCGGAAGTCACAGGGTCAAACTCCTCCCAGATAACAGTCTCAAGACCTGCCTCCATAAACCCATCTAGTCCTACCCAATCATAGTCCAGCCCTTCCCAAATCTGAGTGATTTTGTCTTGCAGGTATTGTACAAAATCTGCAGCTTTAACCTGCAAGGGGTCCTCTCACACTTCCATATGTAAGAGGGAATGGGTCATGCTAAACACGGTGGCTGGGCGATTGTCTGCAGACACAATAAGAGCGGAAAAATAATTCGATTTTGCTGCTTTTATCCCCACTAGGTAGGTCTTGAGATAAGACCTCACCAGTGTCCGATCCGATTTGGAACAACTGGCCCTCCAACCACTCTCTAGGCATCTTTTCTGGCACTTCATCTCCCTCAGCTCCTCAGAGAACCAAGGAGTCAACCGGGTTCAGCACCGGATCAGAGGCTGCAAAGGCACAATGTGGTCCAAAGCACCGGTGGCCACGGGGTCATGATCCAGAGCCTCAGGGAATGGCCCAAGCTCTGTCAGGAACCTATCAGGGTCCATCATGTGCCTCCTTGTGGGTGGGTGGGTGGTAGCAGATCAGAAGTCCACCCGAAGGAGCAAGTGATCTGACCATGACAAGGGTTCAAATATCCCCTCCTCCCAGATCCTTCAGCCACTGACCAGAGACAAAAAAACAGTTCCAGAGTGTGTCCCCGGATTTGTGAAGCCTGATGGGCACAATTCCAAGAGGGGAGGCCCCCTCCTCACCCAACCAGGTCTCCATAATACCCGCCAGGTCCACTCCCCACTCCTGCACAAGATCACAAATGAGGGGGGCTTTCTTTACCATGGACCTGGCATTGCACAACATCTCTGACCTCTAGCCCCGCACCCCCAATGCTGCAGCCCCCACTCGTGCCCAGCTCCTTACCCCCCAAAACCACCCGGTGCGTATAAATAACACCCTCCCTGCTACCCCTTAAAAAATGAATAAAAGAACCCTTTAAAAAACCCCAAATATTCCTCAACGTTTGACATACGAATTACAGCCAGCAATAGTTGAATAAATGCTGTTCTAATTTGTGTCAGCTGCTCCATGCCTCTTCTGTCCTCTCAGTTTACAATACTGGCGATGAGGATGGGATGCTTAAGGTCTTCAACTAGGACAGCTGAGGAAGAAGGAAAATTCTTTTAATTCCTCTTCTCCTCAAGAATTTTTTTTCTCCTCAGTGCTGCGTTTAACTATGGCTTCCCTGCGTCTAACTATGGCTTCCCTGCTTCAATTTCCATTGTTCAGCTCAGCCACAGAATCGTGGCCTGGGTTCCTTGAACGGTTCGAGTGTTTCCTTGTTGCTAATAATTATCATCAACTGCCTGAAGACAGAAAATGTAGTGTTTTTCTCAGTTCGTGCGGGCCTGAGAAGTTTAATTCTTCCAGAGCTCTAGCCTCGCCACTGGCTGTCTTTGCTGTGACTTGGGACACCTTGATTGCCAAATTGAAGAATCATTATGCACCAACACCCTCACGCAGAGCACGCCAATATGCTTTCCTTCAATGCGTGCAACAGAACACAGAAACTGAGCCAATTTTTACAGTTTCTCCATATGGAGGCCATCAGGTGCAAGTTCATCGACCTGGATGACTCGTTGGTTGAACAATTTATTTGCAGGGTCTGTGATGTCTGCCTCAAGCGGAGATTGCTGGCCCGCGCTGATATTACATTACAGCAAGCGGTGGACGAAGCCAGAGCCGCGGAGCTGTCAGATCAGTCTACAGCCAAAATTCAATGGCGCCAGCAGCTGATTGTGCACCCTCAATGACCTGCCTCATTGACAAGTTAATTCCCTTGGATGACCTAGATGAGGACAAGGTTCACCGTCTCACGGCACAACCCAGAAGGCTACCTGCTCCTGCTGCCCCCTGTTCCCAGGTGACTGGTTGTGTAGGTTGTGGCGGCAACCACATTTGTGCAGCATGCCCCTTTAAAGCTGCTACCTGTCGCCGCTGCAATAAAAAGGGCCACCTTGCTTATGTCTGCTATGCTACCTTACCACCGATGCCTCAACCTGACTACCAACCGGTTCCTGCATTCCAGCAATGCCAGCAGCCACCGCAGAGAGATGACTGCTACGCCATTAGCAAAAAAACAAGAAGAAACCCCTGCCGCCCCAGTCAGCAAGGCTTCAGCTGATTCAAAGAAGATCACGGTCTCCTTGTTCATCGAAGGGGCTCCTTGCACAATGGAGGTGGACTCTAGGTCCTCTCGTTCCCTCCTCTCCCCACCCATCCTATTCCATTGGATATCTCGCTGGATTCAGTTCCTCGCAGCATATTCGTATACGCTGTAGTACCGTCCGGGCAAGCATATGGGCCACGCAGATGCCCTCAGCTGCTGCCCTCTTCCTGTGACTGACACCCCGTCGCTCTTCTTCAGTCCTTTCCATTGCCTCTTTGGGCCTGCCTCTGTCGTCATCTGATGTAGCGGCCCATTCGTTAGCAGACCCCATCCTGTCCCAGGTTTTAACTTGGGTGCAGAGGGTGTGGCCCTGGGGCAAAGTACCTGAAGAATTCTGCCCATTCAAGACCCGCCAACAGGAGCTCCCCCTCCATACCACATTTTTTTTATTTTCCCATTTCAAAATCATTCATAGATATACATTCTTATAAATGATATTTAACATTTATCTATTCATCATTAATCTCTATACACAATCTTACATATATACTGTATAATATAGTTTGGATCGCTTTCTTGCTACCCCATGTCTCCATCTTATTTTGCAACAGCCTTACTCCTATCTTCTCAAGCTCTCTTCTCAGCCTTATTTCCTCCTCTCATTTCTCCTCTCTTCTCTCTTTCTCTCCTCTCTTTCATCTCTCCTTCTCTCCTCTCTTCTTTGTTATCCTCTCTCCTACTCTTAATTCCCTACTCTTACTTTCTCTACCCTTTCTTCCTTTCCCTCCTCATCTCTCCCCTTTGCATTGTTGCCTTTGTTTTTTTATTTTCTCTGATGGGTTCTGGGGGTGGCGTTTCAGCAATCCAAACTTAATATATATTTTTCCCTTAAGATAAATTTCTATTGAACAATAATCCACATAAGCATTAAAGAAAGACTGAGGAGTTTAATGCCTCCTCCAATTTTAGTCTGATTCATCCCAAGCTGATAGATTTTATACACATCTTACAGTCATCTTATAAACCCCTAATTCTCCATATTTCTCCTACACTTCTAATAAGAGCAGAGTTTATATAGAGAAAAAGATTCAAAAACAATCATTGTAATACTTATTTCTATTAACCAAATCTTAACCGCTATTCCCACTAAAATCTGACACTCTGTTTCCCAGCCATAGGTACCAGAGATCCCAACTTTTATTAAAAAGCGATTCACTTTTCCCTTTAAGAATATGTGTCATCCTGTCCACTTCTGCACATCGTAGAATCTTATCCAGGACCTGTTGGTTTGTTGGGATTTCCTTTGACTTCCAGTATTGCGCGTATGTCATGTGTGCCGCTGTTGTGATGTGTATTAATAAGTACCATGCATCTTTAGGTACTTCTCTTGGCTTTATACCCAACAGAAATATAACTGGGTGCAATTGAAAATCAAATCCTGTGATTTCTAACAACCAATTTTTGATAATAGTCCAATACCTTTTAACCTTCGGGCAAGTCCACCACTGGTGAAAGAAGGTGCCCCTGGTAGAGAAAAAACTTCCAAAATTTGTCAGATGTAGCAGGGAACATATTGGAAATCCTTGCTGGGGCCAGGTACCATCTATAAATCATTTTGTAAATGTTTTCTTTAAATGTCATCTCAGTTTTTGCTCTGAGGGGACAGTGTGATCATTCCTCCCTCAATGCACACCCAAGTCCTGAAACCACCTCCACCTGGGCCACCTGACATAGCTCGCATGAAGGCTTTGGTCTGCAGCTATGTCTGGTGGCCCAGGATGGATGAGGAAATTATGACTTGGGTGGGCCATTGCGCCCCTTCCCAGGAGTCCTGTCCTACTCCTCCAGCAGCACCCATTAGAGACTGGCAGCTACCTTGGGGACCTTAGTGAATGGTCCATGCAGACTTCATAGGCCTCTTCCATGGTCAGACTTTCCTGGTGGTCATGGACACTTACTCTCGGTGGGTGGAGCTCCTACTCATGGTGTCCACTATTACTGAGGCCACCATCCGGGAGGTGCAGCATCTGTTCGCCACACATGGGCTGTCGGGCACCAACTGGAAGGAAGATCTGAGATACATTTTGAATGACTCTCAAAAGCCCTTTCAGAAGATTGTTGATGACTAGAGTAGATGTCAGTTCAATGTCTATATCATTGATCTTTCGCTGTAGTAAGAAAGACCTTCAAACAAACACCAAAGTTGATTCACTGGGGCAATATTTTGAATGTCCTTGAATGGCTGTTACATCGGCATGAACAGCTGGACAATGGAACAATGGATAAAGATCACAAGGGTAACAAGATGCCATAATTCACCATAGGAACTCCATTTCTTGGATCAATTCACCATAGCAGTAGAAAAGACAATGCAAATCTACAGTTTCTCCAAGAGACTAGTTAAACCCCAACTCTTGGGTTTTTATCAGGGAAGGTACAGTGCACAATGAAAAACATTAATATACATCATAAAATTATATGCAATCAGATAATAACAGCCAATTTATCATTCAATATCGACTTTGATTTCTGCAGAATTCCTATTATTATTTTTCCTTTCCCTCCCCTCTCCATTTGTATGTTTATGTGGGATAAAATGTAATGTTTCTATTCTACCAGTCCTTTAAAGAAGACATTATTATGAACATATTGGGCGTTAATAATTATAAAGCAGACAGAATAAGCTTCTTTAAGAAGTTCTCATTTTTTATCTAAACATTTCTCTTTTGGAACAGGGATATGCAAATGGTTACTCAGACTGCTTGCTGAATTCTACACATTTAAAATCACAATTCTGTGTTGCTTTTCAAACTTAGTTGCTCCTTTTTATTCAGATCAGGTCTAAAAAGAATAATGTAGCACTTGGGAAAAAAGATGCAACCAAGCAGCCCAGCACTGGACGCCAAGATGGAGAAGACTTGCACGGCTACCATGTACTTGCCCTTGGTGCTGAGGTAGGTGGGCACAAAGGAGATCCAAACGCTACAGAAGACCAGCATGCTGAAGGTGATCAGCTTAGCTTCATTAAAGCTCCCAGGCAACCTCCGGGCCAGGAAAGCTACCACCAAGCAGACACCTGCCAGGAAGCCCATGTAGCAAAGTGCAACATAAAACATGGTAACTGAGCCTTCATTGCACTTCAGCACAATTTCTCCTTCCTGAGAATCCATATCTGAATCTGGAAATGGGGGAGCAGTACCCAACCAGAGACTGCAGATCAGAACTTGGGCAACAGAGCAAAAAAGGACAATAGAGTTACCCAAAAGCTTCCCCAGCCATTTCCTCACTCTGTTTCCTGGCTTGGTGGCTAGGAAGGCCAGCACCACAGTGATGGTTTTGGCCAAGAGAGAAGAGACAGCCACTGAGAAAATGATGCTGAAGGCTGCTTGTCGAAGAAGGCAGGTGGCTCTTTTTGGCTGACCAATGAAGAGGAAGGAAGACAGGAAGGACAGCAGGAGGGAAATAAGGAGCAGGTAGGACAGGTCCCGGTTGTTGGCTTTGACTACTGGAGTTTCCATGTGCTTAACAAAGATGCTTAAAACAAAGGCAGTGTTCAAGGAGAAAAGTAAAGTCAAGGAAGTAAGGATGATCCCCAAATCTTCTGTGTAGGAAAGGAAGACTATCACCTTAGGAACACACTGATCTCGGTCCTTGTTGGGGTGCTGGTCCTCTGGGCATCTCACACACTGTTCAGCATCTGCCAAAAACAAATGCATCCCCCACATTTTTACTGCAGTGGAATAATTTAATTTTATAATAAATTATTAATTTATAGACCGCACCCTCTCCCCCATGGGGACTCGGGGTGGTGCATAGGCAATTTAAAAAATCTAAAAATACAACAATATACAAATACAAAATGTTAAAATCAAATTAAATCAACCCCTGTGCTAAAATCACTATTAAAACCCTTAAAACCCTAACAATACCCCCTAAAAAATTTTACAATTTCATTTTGTGGCTAGGAATATAGATATTAGGCCATGCCGGCCTGATGGAAGAAGTGAGTCTTTAACTTCTGGCGGAAGGAGCGGAGGTCCGTCGTTGTTCTAATTTCAGGGGGTAGGTCATTCCAGAGGGTTGGGCCCACCACAGAGAAGGCCCTTCCCCTGGGCGTCGCCCACTGGCATTGCCTGGTGTTTGGCACCCGGAGAAGTCCCTCTCTGTGGGAGCGAATCGGTCGAAGGGATGTATGGGGCAGGATGCGATCCCGCAGATAGCTAGGTCCCGTGCCATGGAGCGCTTTAAAGAGGGTAACCAATACCTTTCAATAATAAAGAAATTAACTTTTTGTTGAATTATATTCCATAAATGTGGGATTCAACTCTTGTTGATGAACTTTAGTTACATTCAATGTGAGGAACTGCTAAAAAAATTTATTTGGAGACCTGGGGAAGATATTTTAATTTCATATATTAAGGATTGGATTTATGACCAGTGTTACTTAGGAAATCTATTTACAATTGACTCCCATTTCACAATAGTCTGAAGGTTAGGTAGGGTTGGGGTTGGGTTGCGGGTCCTCAGGGCATTTCACATAATGTTCAGCATCTGGAAGGACAAATGCAACACCCACCTATCTATCATTCATGAGAAATTAATCTTTAATACTGGAAGAACTGATGTCTTTGAGATATTCTATTTAAAGATATTATAATACAGTTAATGTAACACTGAAAATAAATGTGTTTCATTTTCAGTGAAGGCCAAAAAAGGCCATATTTTCAAGCAAAGAGGGTTGAAGTAGTTTGCAAAAAGATGTTAAATGAATATTTGGTATCGAATTTGATTTGGGGTGTTGGAAAAGCTGCCATGAACAATTATTGAATTCCATGTAAGTGAGGTAAAAAAGAAAATCCCAATAAAATAGGCCTATGGTGACAGGTGAAATTAAGAGGGAAGAGGAGGATTTACAGAAAGCAACAACAGATTACACTATACTGCATCAAATTGAATTTTACATCAGGAAATATCCATATTATTTAATGTAACCTTTCAGAATTCCTGTGTGGTTTTTATTCAAATCTCTATAAAAGACAAAACATTTCCCTGGAAAACATTGATCAATTTCTTTTAAAAAAGAAGAAAAAAAATTAACACAAATTTCAAAAACTGAGAAATATTTTCCACACTATATTTTTCACATACTATTTTTCACAAGGGAAAGGTCATGGATAGAAGTGTGTATCATTGGCACTTATTACCCGATAAGCTGTCATAGATAGTTAAGGGTTTAAATATGAGCCAGCAGTGTGCAGCAGCTGCCAAAAAAGCCAACACAGTTCTAGGCTGCATAAACAGAGGGATAGAATCTAGATCACGTGAAGTGTTAATGCCACTGTATAGTGCCTTGGTGAGGCCACACTTGGAATACCGCATACAGTTTTGGTCGCCACAATGTAGAAAAGACGTGGAGACTCTGGAAAGAGTGCAGAGAAGGGCAACCAAGATGATTAGGGGACTGGAGACTAAGACATATGAAGAACGGCTGCAGGAGCTGGGTATGTCTAGTTTGATGAAGAGAAGGACCAGGGGAGACATGATAGCAGTGTTCCGATATCTCAGAGGGTGCCACAAAGAAGAGGGAATCAAACTATTCTCCAAGGCACCTGGGGGCAGGACAAGAAGCAACGGGTGGAAACTAATCAAGGAGAGAAGCAACTTAGAACTAAGGAGACATTTCCTGACAGTAAGAACAATTAACCTCTGGAACAGCTTGCCTCCAGAAGTTGTGAATGCCCCAACCCTGGAAGTCTTTAAAAAGATGTTAGATAGCCATTTGTCTGAAATGGTATAAGGTTCCTGCCCACGCAGGGGGTTGGACTAGAAGACCTACAAGGTCCCTTCCAACTCTGCTATTGTATTGTATTATACTATTTTTGAAATAGAAATTATTGTTTGAAAATACTTGATAAATCCAGATTTTTATAATTCTGTATTTTTTATTTTCTACTCCATTAATAATGATGTCGGCTGGACTTTCCAACCGCTACACCCCACCGCGGGGAGGCGGAACCGGAAGCGATAAGATGGGTCTGCCCCAGGTGCCTGATGGACCCTCTGAGGTTCCAGACAGCTTGGGCCAATACCGGAGACCTTGACCCGTGACTCGGCTGGGGACCTAGTGGCCGTCTGGAATACGGCGACCCCAGGGGCCCTGGATCGGGTCGTGCCTTTGCAGCCTCTTACTCGATGCCGATCCACCTTGGCTCCTTGCTTTTCTGAGGAGCTGAGGGGGATGAAATGTCAAAGGAGATGCCTAGAGAGCATTTGGAGGACCACCCAGGCCCAATCTGACCGGACTCTAGTAAGATCGCATTTGCGGGCCTATCTAGTGTCGATATAAGCGGCGAAATGGAACTATTTCTCCACTCTTATCGCATCTGCAGATAGCCGACCTGCCACCCTGTTTTGGGTGACCCGCTCCCTTCTTCATCAGAGGGCGCGGGATGCCCCCTTGCAGGGCCGTGCGGAGGAATTTGGAGGCTATCTGCACGATAAAATCGATCAGATTCGGGACGGGTTAGCCTCCGATTGGGCAGGTTCAGGCGGGCTGACGGAGGCAGGGATGAGTTCGATCCTGTGACTCCCGAGGACATGGACAGAATGCTGGGGTGACTGAATGCCACCACATGTTTATTGGATTCGTGCCCCTCCTGGTTGGTACTGGCCTCCCGGGAGGTGACACGAGGCTGCCTCCAGGGAATTGTCAATGCTTCTTTGAGAGAGGGGTTTATGCCGATCGCCCTGAAAGAGGCGGTGGTAAGACCCCTCCTCAAGAAGTCCTCCCTGGACCCGGCTGTTTTGGCCCACTACCATCATGTCTCCAACCTTCCCTTTTTGGCGAAGGTTGTTGAGAGTGTGGTGGCACAACAGTTCCCCCAGCACCTAGAGGAAACTGTCTATCTGGACTCACGCCAGTCCGGCTTCCGGCCTGGGTACAGCACGGAAACAGCTATGATCGCGTTGGTGGATGATCTCTGGAGGGCTCGGGATAGGGGTTGTTCCTCTATTCTGGTCCTGTTAGATCTCTCAGTGGCTTTCGATACCATCGACCATGGTATCCTATTGCGCCGGATGGAGGGGCTGGGGTTGGGGGGCACCGTTCTACGGTGGTTCTCCTACCTCTCCGACCGGTCGCAATTTGTGTTGGCAGGGGGGCAGAGGTCAACATCGAGGTACCTCACATGTGGGGTGCCACAGGGGTCGGTCCTCTCGCCCCTCCTGTTCAACATCTAAATGAAGCCACTGGGTGAGATCATCCGTGGTTTTGTGGTAGAATTCCATCAGTACACTGATGACACCCAGCTGTACATTTCTACCCAGACCACCCCAACGATGCTGTTGAAGTGATGTCCAGGTGTTTGGAGGCCATGTGAGTCTGGATGGGGAGAAACAGGCTTTGACTCAACCCGTCCAAGACCGAGTGGCTGTGGCTTCCAGCATTACGATACAGCCAATTGGTACCATCTCTGGCCATTGGGGGCGAATTATTAGCCCTCACAGAGAGGGCGCGCAACTTAATAATAATAATAATAATAATAATTTAATTTTATATCCCGCTCTCTCTCCCCAAGGGGACTCGAGGCGGGGCACAGGCAATTAAAAATACAAATAAAACCACAGACAAATACAAAATACAAAATTAAAAATAGATTAAATTGATCCTGCGCTAAAACCCATAAACTAAACTAAAAATTACCCCTAAAAACCCCTAACCTAAAAAGAGACTACCCAAGGCCGGCCAGACGAAAAAAGTGTGTCTTTAATTTTAAGCGGAAGGAGCGGAGGTCCGTGGTTGTCCTGATATCGGGGGGAAGGTCATTCCAGAGGGCCGGGCCCGCCACAGAGAAGGCCCTTCCCCTGGGCGTCGCCCGCTGACAAAGTCTAGTGGACGGCACCCGGAGAAGTCCCTCTCTGTGGGAGCGAATCGGCCGTGAGGATGTATGGGGCAGGATCCGATCCCGCAGGTAGCTAGGTCCCGAGCCATGGAGCGCTTTGAAGATGGTAATTAACACCTTGAAGCGCACCCGGAAGACGACAGGTAGCCAGTGCAGCTCGCGCAAGAGCGGTGTTACGTGGGCAAACCTAGAGGTGCCCATAATTGCTCGCGCGGCTGCATTCTGGACCAACTGAAGCCTCCGGGTACACCTCAAGGGGAGCCCCATGTAGAGAGAGTTGCAATAATCCAGTCGGGATGTCACGAGAGCATGAGTGACTGTGCGAAGGGCGTCCCGATCCAATAGGGGGCGCAACTGGCGTACCAGGCGAACCTGGTAAAACGCCCTCCTGGCCACGGCTGTCACTTGATCTTCCATGGACAGCCGGGTATCCAGGAGGACACCCAAGTTGCGCGCCCCATCCACAGGGGCAAGATGTTCGCCCCCTATGGCCAGCGTTGGAGAGAGCTGGTTGAATCGGGCAGCCGGAAACCACAGCCACTCGGTCTTGGTCGAGTTGAGCCTAAGTCCGTTACTTCCCATCCAGATCCGCACGGCTTCCAGGCACTGGCACATCACCGCTACGGCATCGTTGGGGTGGTTTGGGGTAGATATGTACAGCTGGGTGTCATCAGCGTACAGGTGGTACTCTACCCCAAAACCACGGATGATCTCGCCCAGCGGCTTCATGTATGCGTTAAACAGGAGAGGCGAGAGGACCGACCCCTGAGGCACCCCGCATGTGAGGGGTCTCGGGGTCGACCTCTGCTCTCCTGCCCGCACAAATTGCGATCGGCCAGAGAGGTAGGAGGAGAACCACCGTAAAACGGTGCCTCCCACCCCCAACCCCCCCAGCCGATGCAATAGGATACCATGGTCGATGGTATCGAAAGCCGCCGAGAGGTCTAATAGGACCAGGATGGAGGAACATCCCCCATCTCTGGCCCTCCAGAGATCATCTACCAACGCGACCAATGCCGTCTCGGTGCTATGCCCGGGCCGAAAGCCGGACTGGCGCGGATCTAGATAGTCAACTTCCTCCAGGTGACGGGGAAACTGTTGTGCCACCACACTCTCAACAACCTTCTCCAAGAAGGGAAGGTTGGAGACTGGACGGTAATTGTTCAAAAGAGCTGGGTCCAAAGAGGGCTTCTTGAGGAGGGGCCTCACCATGGCCTCTTTTAGGGAGGCAGGCAAGGAACCCTCACTCAAGGATGCGTTGACAACCTCTTGGAGCCAGCCTCGTGTCACCTCCCAGGATGCCAGTACAAGCCAGGAGGGGCACGGGTCCAATAAACATGTGGTGGCTCGCAGTCGCCCACGTAGCCTGTCCATATCCTCGGAAGTAACGGAGTCAAACTCCTCCCAAACAAGATCTCTCTCGTGGCATCCCACTGGGCCATGAATGGGGGTTAGCTCACTCTGTATCTGGGCGGTTTTCTCCTGCAGAAAAATCACAAATTCCTCTGCTCTACCCTGTAGCGGGGCTTCCCGTTCCCTCTGTTGAAGGAGGGCGCGGGTCACCCTAAACAGGGCGGCAGGGCGGTTTTCTGCGGATGCTATGAGAGTGGCACAATGATGACGTTTGGCCACCCTCAGCGCCACAATGTAAGTCCGTAAATGGGCTCTTACCTGTGTCCGGTCAGATTCAGAGCGGCTAGCCCTCCATCTTCTCTCTAGGCATCTCTTGCGGCGTTTCGTCACCCGCAGCTCCTCAGTGAACCAAGGAGCCAGGGTGGTTCGCCGCCGTGAGAGAGGCCGCAAGGGCGCGACCCGATCTAAGGCTCCCACGGCCGCACTATTCCATGCGGCCGTGAGGTCCTCCATCGGGGCGCGGGTCAGGGATACAGGAAATGGCCCAAGCGCTGTCTGGAACCCATCCGGGTCCATCAAGCGCCTGGGGCGGTACCAGATTGGTGACTCTGGTTCCGCCTCCCCGCGGAGGGGAGCAGCGGTCGGAAAGTCGAGCCGGAGAAGTGAGTGGTCTGACCATGACAAGGGTGTGATGACTATATCCCCTGTACCCAGATCACTTTTCCATTGGCCCGAGACGAAGATGAGGTCCGGCGTATGTCCACCCTCGTGGGTGGGGCCCTGAATTACTTGGGTCAGGTCCATGGCCGTCATGGAAGCCATGAACTCCCGAGCTACCACGGATGATTCGCCCAACGATGGCAGGTTAAAGTCCCCCATGACTATAAGTCTTGGGTGTCCTCCTGGATTCTCGGCTGTCATTAGATGATCATGGCTGTGGCCAGAGGGGCTTTTTACCAGGTTCGCTTGGTTCGCCAGTTGCACCCCTTTCTGGATCGTGACGCTCTACACACGGTCACTCAAGCCCTTGTCACCTCCTGCCTGGACTATTGCAACACTCTCTACATGAGGTGCACCCAGAGGCTCCAGTTGGTACAGAATGTGGCCGCGTGGGAGATTCTGGGAGTCCCAAGATGCTCCCACCTCTCCTGTGTGAGCTGCACTGGGTGCCTGTGACTTTCTGGGTGCGCTTCAGGGTACTAGTAACCACCTTTATAGCGCTCCATGGCATAGGACTCGGTTACTTGCAGGACCGCATCCTGCTACCGAATACCTCCCACTGACCAGTCCGCTCCCACAGAGAAGGCCTCCTCAGGGTACCGTCGGCCAAACAATGTCAGCTGGCGACCCCAAGGGGGAGAGCCTTCTCTGTGGCAGCTCCGGCCCTCTAAAATGACCTGCCCCCCAACCTTCGTACGATGACTGACCTGTGCCTGTTCCATCGGGCCTTGAAAACGCACTTATTCCATGCGGCCGGCCTGGTGTAGTTTTTAATTGTAATTTTTAATTGTAGTTTTTAATTGATTTTAATTAATTTTATCAATTAATTTTACCTGGTTTTAGAACAGGCCCCAAATTTAATCGATTTTTAAGTATTTGTATATGATGTCTTGTGGTTTTACTATGCCTGTTCACCACCCTGAGTCCCGTAAGGGAGAAGGGCAGTATACAAATTTAATAAATTGTAATTGTAATTGTAATTGATGTCCTTCTCTTTTATATTTTTAAGTGTTTTTAGAATGCTTTAACAGTTTGGCTAGGGTTTTTTGGTACTATTTTATAATTTTTAAGAATCTAATAAAACAGTTTTTCAACATACAGCTCTCTTTCATTGAGAGAGAAACTTTCCTGTGTTTTATAAATGTGAAGAAATTAAAAAAGTGAGACAAGCTAAGAAAAAAATACACTGGTAGAAATAATTGGGGATATTAAAAACTAAGAAGACATGGACAACTTATCCCAATGAAGTCACCCACCTTCCTGAGTGGAGATGGTCCCTCTAGCACATGGAACACAACTGTAACAGCAAACTGGCTTCATGGGGTCCAGCAGCCTGACAAATCCAGGTAGGCAACTATCCACACACCGAGAACCTGGCAGGGGCTGAAGATAAAGAAAAAGATCATTCAAATAAATAGGTGGAGCTGATGTCCCTGTGAAATATGGCATAAAATAGAAAGACCCAAGAAAACCTCAGGCCCAAGTTATAATTTGTGGAATATAATCTTGGATCATTGAAAGAATCATAGGTGAATATAGCAAGGGGAAAAAAGTGCTTAAGCTCTATAACTCTCTTGTGGGCCTATGAGAGACGGTACAGGGAAGCAGTCATACAGTTGGCTTTTTGACTATTCTCCCTGTTGGATTTTACTGTTGGAATGTATTTTTGTGTAACAACTACAGTATTCAGCCAGGTGATGGCAGTGTTTACATGTTTACAAGTATGGGAAATAATCTATATCCTTTTCTTTTAATTAGAGTTTCCTGTTTCCTATTACAATTAAATAGTTAAGTAGTAAAGCACATTGTGACTGTACTCTTTACTTGATCAATGTGCTGTATATAAACCAAATTTCTAATATTTCCTCACAGCTAGAACGAAAACTTTTGGTCTCATCATGTTATCCCCATCCTTCCCTGCCAAAGGGGGGGTTGCTTTCTACTTTACTTGTTTACTTACCTATTTATTTTCTTAGTGTGACATTTTAATTACAAGACCCAGTAATATGCAGAATTTAAAGATATTATCTTCCTCACCTCATCTACCTGCACGGCCCTCCTGATTGCATCCTGGTCCAGTCTGAACTTGAATGTGTCTTCTGAGCATCCTTTTTTTTCCAGACTCCCAACTTTCATTTTGAAAACCGACCAATTGGGAAACCTCACCCAGTATATGATGTCAAAGTCAGCTGCCAGATCCCCTTTCTCATCCAAATAGACTCCCTCTAAGGAATTATTGTAATATTGAGAGATGTGCAGGAAAGGGTGAAGCTAAAATAGAAAAGAGTAACGAATCAGTTGAAGAAAATAGGAAACAAGATTCTAAATTCTCCTCAATTCAACAGCTGATTTTCCTGAAATTCAGGCATTGGTTGAGGGATTAAGGACAATTTCCCACAGCTGAGCTGAAGAGTTCCCCATCTATCCTGGATTTGGAACAAAACAATGCTGGTCTGATATTTGTCTCTCTTCTCAGTGTCTCTTCTCACTTTCCTGTGACTTGACTTCCCTTCAGGATTATTACTGACCAAGCCTAATAGGTGTGAGACACCTGGAAGCTGCTATCAGATTGTTTCAGAATGAAGGAAGCAAAATTATTTTATCATCAATATAGCGGAACAGGACTAGGTGGTAGAAAGGAAAATTAAAAAGAAACAATCATATTCAACATGTCAACTTCTCTCCAATTTTCCAAATATTATCTGGCATTTCCATAACCCTGATATATGAAAACAGGCTCAAAGCAAAACTGTTAATTGAAGCAGGTAGACTGCCTCCTCTAAGACAGAAAAGGAGATTTAGTCAAATTAAGTTATTAAAGGATAGGACTGCACCTCCTCAGATACTAAATAAGCACTTATATTTACATATTTGCAAACTGCCAGTTGAAGATGGATCTGAACACCATATAATTCCAGATCTTCACACAATCAGATAAAAGATGGTTTATGTGAGATCTCAAAAAACATTCAAACATTCCTGGCTTAACTTATCGCACCAGCCTACACTGACATTTAAATTGTTTTAATGGGGATTTTTAGAGATTTTCTAGGTTTTATATTTTAAATTTTTAGTACAGGTTTAAGTTTTTAATTTGTTTTTAATATTTATAAATTAGGATGTCTATATGCTTTTAAATTTCCTGTACACCGCCCTGAGTCCCTTTGGGGAGAGGGAGTGGTATATAAATAAAATAAAATAAAATAAATAAAAATAAAAAATTCCTGAATGGGAGAGTGGATTCTCCTCTTTAGCAAAATCTTTGTGAGGGAAAAGGAAAGTACCTGCCAAGGCTGCATACTTTGAACTCCTGACTTTTTTCCGTTCTTTATGGCTCTTTGCAGGGATTGAAGAGAATAAACTGTGTGTAAAGCATGTGCAACTGTCCAGACTGTGTGATAAATGTGGTAGCCATCCTGGGACAGAATCTTTTCCCTCAAATCTTGAGACATTGGCTTCCATTTTTCTTTCTCTGTGCACCTTGTCCAGCCTTTCACAGACAGAGCATGCTTTGAATAGGAACATGAATACCCTCGCTTTACAAATCTCTCAGTAAATTCTTCAAATTCTTCAAGATAATCACAATTTATTTTTCTATTTGTGTGGCTAAGGAAAGAAAAGATACGATAGCTTCTGTTTTCAAACCTTGGAATGAATGACATCCGCAAGGTGAGGTCCCAAATGGTTGTTATGATCCAAACTTTCCCCTCAACATTTCCCCACTTGCTCATCAGGAAATTTAGCATACGTGAAAATCCATCTGTGAAGGTTTTAACCTCAGTGTGGTAAATGTAGATGTTGACTTGGTTCCATTTATTGAAAAGGCCAACCTCCTTCTCTTTAAAGTTCCAGCTGTTAGTTGCAATGGGTTGTGTGAAAACGACACAAATACCATTCTGGTCAAGTATAGGTGTGAGGAGTCTTATAAATTTCTCTCCATCTTCGTTATCAGCATAAAGGAGTCCAATCAATGTCCACTTGAAATACTGGAGGATTTTGATGATTGCTGGATACTCGTTTGTTTCTTTGGGAAAAGTTGAGTAAAAAAAGGGGAATTGTTTTCTGTCCCTCAAAACTGCAGGAGGAAAATTGTAATGGACCTGAAAAGAAGGGGGAAGGGAATAATATTAACATTTTCTCTCAGATCAAAAACAAAATATTAATCAGCAAGATTTTGAATAAAGCTACTAGACCACTAAAAGTATATTCAATACAACAGCAGTTGGAAGAGACTTTGGAGGTCTTCTAGTTCATTCATAAACGTTAGTTTAAAACTAGATTAATCTTTTACATATGATTAAATCTAGCCAGATACACCAACTTCTCTATTGTTGTAAAATTGGCTCCTTGGATACAATGCTATTTATACAATGAAAATACATTGTCAATAGTCTACTATATTAAAAGTTATTAAAGGAGCAGGAAAAATGGATATTTTATCAATATTAATTGATTTAGTTCGAAATGTAAATGTAAAACAAAATAATCTTTAAACTTTTCATCAGATCAGATACAATGATAATAAATTTAAAAAGTAAAGGAACAACATGAATCAAGGTAATGGTTATCTCTGTGCTTGTATTCACAGAGATTGTATTTTTTTCAATGTTTAGTAAAATATTTTCTTGCAGCTGTATTTCTAGCCATGTTTACTGGTATGCTCTTTCAAAGAATGCAGGATGGATACAGCCCTTTTGCTCAGGCTTTGCCATCTCCCACCACCACCAGCCATAAAAATTTTCTTCCCCAAATAGCCCATAGGATTCTTCAATCCAGACAAAAGTCCTGGTAGTTTCACATATAATTCAGACTCTTGAGTCTTCTCCCAAAACTCTTGGTGCCCATCATGGCCATGGGGAACTTAACCCCATTCAAATGGCCATGCAGTCATGGCTGGAGAGACCTACCTGTGGGACCTTGTAGGGGTTCAGCAAATTTGAGGTATAGGTGGACATGTCTACATCAGCTCTATCAAGGACCATCAGCAAGTTTTTCCTCTTTCCACAGCTGTAATTTGGAACATTTGCCTCTCCTTTTGAAAGCAGGTCCAGCAAAGCCTCTAAAGTGCCTCTTATGTTGGAACTGCTGTCATGATTTAGTTTGCGCATGCGCGAGTAATGGAGGCTCCATGCTGAGCGCGGCTGGGCCTGAGGGGTCTTTTGGCCCTGGGGGGTCGTCGCCAGCCCTATTTTTCCAGCTTTGAGGGCTGGCCTTGCAAGTTGGTCCACCTGCCGACCTGCCGAGGGATTTTCGGCCCGCGGAGAGCGCGGACGGCGCGGCGGGCGAGGCGAGCGAGTGGGGTAAGCGCCGGGCGGCGAGGCGAACACCGCGCGGCGTCGGGCGGCGAGGTGAACGCCACGCGGCGCGGAGAGGAGAACGGAGAGCGCTGGGCGGAGAACGGAGAGGCGCCTGGCGGAGAGGCGAGCGCCGGCGGCATGGCGAGTGCTGGGTGGCGAGCTCCGAATGTCCCGGAGCGTCGGAACGGCCCTGGTGTCTCTGGCGTCCTTTGTTGTGGCCCTAGGTCGCCCGAAGAGGAGGTAGGCCGGGCGACCTGGGTGAAGAACGAGTGGAGGCCGGGCCGGCTATGAGCTGAAGATCAGGCCGCGCGGAAATGGCAACAGGCCGCGCGGCCTTCAACCGGCCTGTGCAGCCCCAGCGGCCTTGATACAGCCCTGGGACGCCCAGAGAAGAGGTAGGCCGGGCGACCAGGGCGAAGATGGAGGAGGCCGGGCCGGGTGTGGGTTGAAGATCAGGCCGCGCGGTAATGACAGCAAGCCGCGCGGCCTCCACCCGGCCTGTGCAGTCCCTGCCCAATCCATCTTGATTTGGGCCGGTTTGGGAGCTAGGGACGAGGCAAGGATGGACTGATGATCAAATGGGCCGAGGAGTGGAAAGGCGGGATGAGAGAACTATCTGGGGGAAGACTATTTCTGCCATCTACTACCCCCCCACCCCCGCTGGAGGGACTTTTTCCACCCCACCTGGACTACCTGCCGCACTTTATCATCTAGGCGGGATGAGAGAACTATCTGGGGGAAGACTATTTCTGCCATCTACTACCCCCCCACCCCCCACGCTGGAGTGACTTTTCCACCCCACCTGGACTACCTGCCGCACTTTTTCATCCACCTTACCTTACGCTTTTAAGTTTTAGCTTGCTGTATTAATTCCGACTTGCATTGTAACATCGTAGACGATTCCCCCCCCCCTTTCTTAGAACCAGTGCCGTTACTATGCTATTGTCGTACTCCAGAACAGAGCTCCTTGGCTTGCGAGAGTTTCCCCTCTCGCAGGTCTGGCCCCCTCATCTAACACGGGCCCACCTCGAGGATGGATTGATAGATCCTGAGAGGTGGGCGAGGCGCAAACTAAGGGGGTTTTTATGCAAATTTTTAATTCGGTTTTTAAAGGGTCCTGGGGTGGGGGGAGGGTTTATGCAGTCAGAGGGGGGTCAAGTTATAGGGCCGGCTGGCGGAAGTGGGATAAAGGAGGAGTCCATTAGGGAGGGGGGATCAGGGGTCGTCTCTGTTGAGGGCCGTCCCATTCGGTTGGTCTTAGGGAGGGGCAGGGGCGGTGGGAGACAGGATGTCCATCATGGGTTGGGGGCTCGTGGTCGCTGGTTACGAGTGATCGCTTGCCCCAACCCCCTGTGCTCCACTCGTAGGCTAGGCGGTCAGGGATTACAGAGCCGGGGCCCTAGGTTGATGTTCTGCAACGCCAGGTCCGTGGTGAACAAAGCTCCCCTCATAAATGACCTTGTGTCAGAGGGGGACCCGGACCTGGTGGGAATTACGGAGACCTGGTTGGGCCCCGAGGGGGGTCTACCCCTCGTGGAAATGTGCCCACCAGGTTACCGTGCATTTCATCAACCTAGGGCCCTAGGCAGGGGTGGGGGGGTGGCGGTTATCGTTAAGGAAAGTCTGGAGCCGAAGGAGACCACTGTGCCTCAGACGACCGGCTGTGAGTCCCTCTTCGTGAAGTGGGGCCTAGGGAGGCAGTTGGGCTTGCTGGTTGTATACCTGGCTCCCCGCTATGTAACGGCAGCCCTGCCCGAGCTACTCGAGGTGATCGCCGCGATGGCGGTGGAGACCCCCAGACTTATGGTCATGGGGGACTTTAACCTGCCATCGGCGGGCGAGACATCCGAGGCAGCTCGGGAGTTCATGGCTTCCATGACGGCCATGGACCTGACCCAAGTAGTTCAGGGCCCCACGCACGAGGGAGGACACACGCTGGATCTGATTTTTGTCTCTGGACACTGGATTAGTGATCTTGGAACAGGGGATTTAGTCATCTTACCCTTGTCATGGACAGATCACTCTCTCCTTCGGATAGACTTTCCAACCGTCACACCCCACCGCGGGGAGGCGGAACCGGAGACACCGAGTTGGTTCCGCCCCAGGCGCCTGATGGACCCGGAAAGGTTCCAGAGGGAGCTTGGGCCAGTACCTGTGTCCCTGTCCCACGGCTCGACTGAGGATCTAGTGGCCGCATGGTATAGTGCGGCCACGGGGGCCTTGGACCGAGTCGCGCCCTTGCGGCCTCTCATGCGGCGTCGAGTCACCCAGGCTCCTTGGTTTACCGAGGAGCTTCGGGAGATGAAACGCTGTAAGAGACGCCTAGAGAGTAGGTGGAGATCTTCTCGATCCGAATCTGACCGAACACTAGTGAGAGACCATATTAGGACTTATTTAGTGGCGCTAAGAGTGGCCAAACGTGAGTATTGTGCCACCCTTATCGCATCCGCGGAAAACTGCCCTGCCGCCCTGTTTGGGGTGACCCGCTCCCTCTTGCATTTGAGGCCGCGGGAAGCCCCTCTGCAGGGTCGAGCAGAGGAATTTGGAGTTTTTCTGCAGGACAAAATCACTCAGATTCGGAACGAGCTGCCCTCCACTAGTGATCCGGTCGAGGTGCCCGGTGCTGGTCTTGAGATAACATCTTGGGAGGAGTTTGACTTTGTTACTACCGAGGATATGGACAGGTTGCGGAGGAACCTTAGAGCCACCACATGTTTATTGGACCCGTGCCCCTCCTGGCTTGTACTGGCATCCTGGGAGGTGACACGAGGCTGGCTCCAGGGTATTGTGAATTCATCTCTGAGTGAGGGGTCCTTGCCCACCGTCTTGAAAGAGGCGGTGGTGAGGCCCCTCCTCAAGAAGCCATCCCTGGACCCAGCTTTATTAGAGAACTATCGTCCCGTCTCCAACCTTCACTTTTTAGTGAAGGTTGTTGAGAGTGTGGTGGCTCAACAGTTTCCCCGACATCTGGAGGAAGTTGATTATCTAGACCCGCGCCAGTCCGGCTTCCGGCCCGGTCACAGTACCGAGACGGCATTGGTCGCGTTGGTGGATGATCTCTGGAGGGCACGGGATAGAGGTTGTTCCTCTATCCTTGTCCTATTAGATCTCTCAGCGGCTTTTGATACCATCGACCATGGTATCTTATTGCACCGATTGGGGGGGTTGGGGTTGAGAGGCACCGTTTTACGGTGGTTCTCATCCTACCTCTCTGGTCGGTCGCAATGGGTGTTGGCAGGAGGGCAGAAGTCGTCCCCGAGGCCCCTCACATGTGGGGTTCCTCAGGGGTCGGTCCTCTCGCCACTCCTGTTCAACACCTACATGAAGCCGCTGGGTGAGATCATCCGTGGTTTTGGGGTGGAATACCATCTGTACGCTGATGACACTCAGTTGTACATATCCACCCCAAACCACCCCAACGATGCCGTCGAGGTGCTGTCCCAGTGTCTGGAGGCCGTACGGATCTGGATGGGTAGTAACAAACTCAAGCTCAACCCGGCCAAGACCGAGTGGCTGTGGTTTCCGGCACCCCGGTTCAGCCAGATAAGTCCAACACTGGCCATTAGGGGCGAACAACTGGCCCCCGTGGAGAGGGCGCGCAACTTGGGCGTCCTCCTGGATTCCCGGCTGTCCATGGAGGACCATGTGGCGGCCGTGGCCAGGGGGGCATTCTATCAGGTACGCCTGATACGCCAGTTGCGCCCCTTACTGGACCGGGGAGCCCTTCGCACAGTCACTCAAGCGCTCGTGACATCCCGGCTGGATTACTGTAACGCTCTCTACATGGGGCTCCCCTTGAGGTGCACTCGAAGGCTACAGTTAGTACAGAATGCGGCCGCGCGGGTGATTATGGGTGCCACAAGGCAAACCCACGTAACACCTCTCCTGCGCGAGCTGCACTGGCTGCCTGTGGCCTTTCGAGTGCGCTTCAAGGTGCTGATGACCATCTTTAAATCGCTCCATGGCTCGGGGCCTAGCTATATACGAGACCGCCTCCTGCCCCATACATCCCTTCGTCCGATCCGCTCCCACAGAGAGGGTCTTCTTCGGGTGCCGTCGACGGGGCAATGCCGGTTGGCGACACCCAGGGGAAGGGCCTTCTCTGTGGCGGGCCCGGCCCTCTGGAACGACCTACCCTCCGACCTCTGTACTATCTCGGACCTCCGCCTCTTCCGCCAACGTCTTAAGACGTATTTATTCCAAAAAGCCAGCCTAGGATAGCCCCCATTTCTGACTTTTTAAGAAAATAATTTATAATTGGCAAGGGTTTTAATATTGGGTTTTAGCACGGGTTTATTAATTTAATACATTTTAATAGATATTTATTGTATTTTGTGTTCTTAAATAATGCCTGTGCGCCGCCCTGGGTCCTAACAAGGAGAAGGGCGGGGTATAAATTTAATAAAATAAAATAAAAATGAATATTGTAGCCCAAGGTGATGTTGGGTAAGATTTGGGTGTTCTGGTTAATCTCCTCCAGGGCAAAGAGGAAGGACAGGACTTTCCAATAGTCTGTGGAGCCTCTTCTGGAAATATAGGCACGTCACATTGTCATTCAGCATTTCCTCAGAACAACATATTTAAAATATTCTCCTTTTACTGTATTAGTAATAATAGTAAGTATCTATGAAAAAACTCTTGGTCTAATTTCCAAGGTATTGCTTTGATTGATTTTGAGCCCAAAGGAGAGGAATTACAAATACCGAAATATCATTGGTTCTGCCTGCAAATTTATTCGATTGTTGCAACATTTGTTACCTTCAACCTGCCACCTTCTGCAGGGGGGAACACTTACATAGGAGCAGACGGTGTTTCAGGGAATAGAGTCCTAAACTCCTTGCATATGGTAAGCGAAGAACAAGGAGAGTTATTCCTCCCCTCCTTCTCCAGCAGTTAATTTGTTAAAAACATATGTAGGAAGAGACACTTAAAGCATCCCTGACCCTCAGAATAGAAACAAAGAAATATTTAATTATTTATTTATTTTTATTTATTTTATTAAATTTATACCCCGCCCTTCTCCAAACGGACCCAGGGCGGCGCACAGGAATGTTAAAATACATACAAAAACATATAAAATTTAAAAAACTTATTCTAATAATAAAACCCTGCGCTAAAAACCGAATTAAAAATCCCAAATTTAAAACTGTCTAATAGTCAGTAATGGAGGTTATGCTAGGCCGGCTAGATGGAATACATGTGTCTTTAGACACTTGCGGAAGAGGCGGAGGTCAGAGATGGTACGGAGTTCAGGGGGTAAGTCATTCCAGAGGGCTGGCCCCGCCACAGAGAAGGCTCTTCCCCTGGGTGTCGCCAGTCGGCATTGTCCAGCCGACGGCACCCTGAGGAGGCCCTCTCTGTGGGAGCGTATCGGTCTGAGGGATGTATGGGGCAGGAGGCGGTCTCGCATATAACTAGGCCCGGAGCCATGGAGCGCTTTAAAGATGGTCATTAAAACCTTGAAGCGCACCCGAAAGACCACAGGAAGCCAGTGCAGCTCGCGCAGGATAGGTGTTATGTGGGAGTGTCTAGGCACTCCCGTAATTACCCGCGCGGCTGCGTTCTGGACTAGCTGCATCTTTCGGGTGCACTTCAAGGGGAGTCCCATGTAGAGAGCATTACAGTAGTCGAGTCGAGAGGTGACAAGTGCTTGAGTGACTGTGCGTAAATACTTTTTTCTCACCTGCCTTATATTTCTACTTTCATTCCACACAGAAGATTATTTCATTCAGTTTCCAAATTTACAGTAGAGTTGCTTCTAGTGGATTTTGAGGTAGTCACAGCTCACTGACATTTGGTTAAAAGAGCAGATTGGGGCACAAGGAGAGCAAACCTTTCCTGTAGTACAATCTGTGCAGAAGCTACATGCAAAATGACAAATTTTTAGGTTACACGCAGGCTCAGGTGCTTAATTTTGTTCTGACTGCGAGGAAAAAGATCCCTACATTTAGCTAAAATCTGCATTTCTTGCCCAGATTTTACATGGACCAAGGGGCAGATTGGCCAATAATAGGACATCTGTAGCATTTTAAAATTAGGAATTTGATCTTCTGCCCCAAGGTCGAGGAAGCAGCAACAGTAAATGTATTAGGAAAATATTCAGTATTCAGATGTTATTAATCCTTCCATGAAGGTTAAACTCAGAATCTTGGAAAATACACAATGAATTTCCAAATATCATTTAGCCATGAATTAATTATGGAATATTTTGATCAATTTCTTCCCAGGTTTCTTGCCACCTGGGCTAAGTTGTCATTTATTGATGAGCAGTTAATGGACTCTCTGCATATATTTTGGTTGTTCTTGTCTGACCATATTTATACGACAATCTCACAGCACAATCTCTCTCACACAAGAAATGCAGACTGAATCTCTGTAAGATACAGGGACGTACGAGTAATAATTAGTAATGGGAGGCGAGTGAAAGTAATATATACCATCTTTAATAATTTTGAAATAAGCGATCCCACTGATGAGATGATCTCTGGTCTGTAGAAATTCAGTGGCTTTATTTGATCTGGCATCAAATTCAAGGGGCATTTCAGTTTCAGCACCCCACAAATTAGCTCTGGCAAGAGCAGAAGAAGAGTCTTCAGGATCATAGCTGATATGTTGGGAAGAGTCACTTGTTCTTATCAGGTATGTCGAAGAATAACCAAAGACTAACTTATCAGTGGTTTTCCTTATTCAAGCATTCAGCCAAGTTTTTAGACTTGAATGTGAATATCAGTTCTCAACCCACAAACCTTCCCGAGCAATGAACGGCAAAGAAGAAATTAAGTCACCCCGGCTTTCTGGCACAAGTTATCAAATCATAATTTTTGTAACTCTGTTGTTTACGCTGAAGGCAATCATTGGGGAAAAGGTCTGGAGAATCAGGCAGACAACTAAGATATGTTGATAAGTGCTCTTGTTGGCTGATGAGAGCTCTTGTTGACAAGCTTGTTGCTGATGAAACATTTCTGAAGTCATCCGGAGTAGAATTGTTACACTTAGCATTTAAAGTGGTAATAACCTCTTTGGGAAATTGATCCAAAAGTGAACCAGGTTCCTCTGTACTGGGAATGCTAAGAAAGTGGTCAGGATGGACTCATTTTGAAGAGCATGCTGGGAGTTGTGGATTCCTCAAATGTTAGCAGAATTCACATGCAGATTCTTCTACATGGCAGCTATTTGCATGGACCAGATCTATCAAAGCGTTTTCAGAGTAAAAATATATATCTTTTTGAGTCCCATTAGCCTCTGTTCACTTGGTTGTTGGAAATTTCCAGAGGTCTAAGTCATAATGGCACCTACCTCATCTTCACTCTCTTTCAGCTTGAGGTTTGACATCCCATGGCCAAATAATGTTAATTTGCAACCTTCATAACCATCTTCAGACAAGCAAAGCCAATAGGGAATCTGTCAAATGAGGATTACATGATGTTGTCTCTAATTCCACCAGGTGGAATTCATTTCACAACCTCAGTCAAAACTGGCATTGGAAATCAGCACAATCAGGTGACATCAAGCACAACAACTATGCCATGTAGTGATGGACTTGTGAATCCCTTTTGAGGTATTTAAATGAGGAGTACTTGTACTGAGATGGATAGGATTTGGCGAATCATAAAATGATTTTGCCAGCTGTGTAGAAAATTGCAAGCTGTCTGCAAATTTATTCTGGTCATAGAACGGTAATACCTGTTTGTTCAAGAACTAGGGATCGTTATTTCCATAATAATCCATCTGTTATTAAATATGTACACTTTGGCAAGTATCATCGTTAAAGGACACCAAATAGAAGAGATAGAACATCAGGGTGTGTGGATTTGATATCAAGGCATGACTCTAAGCCCTTTTCTGGACTTCAACAGTTATTTCTTTGCCTCCTGATAGATTTGGGAGGGAATCAGCTCTAAATTACTGGTTGGCTGACTCTTCTCGGTTGGTCTGAGCAGCAGGTATATTTATAGATATGGCTTTTTAGTTGGTCAATTCTCAGTATACTTTAGAAAGGTCTCCTTTCATAGGTCAATCGTATCTCTGTCCAAGGGCAGGATTGTCACTGGACTCAAACGATTGTTACCAGGTGTATCACACACCAACTTCTTCCCTTCTTGTTATGTCCTCGACTTGCAACTGGTCCTAAGTCTTCAACTTACGACCGCCCACAAGTCCTCGACATATGAATGACAGCCGGCAACATATGACATGCTCCCTCCCACACCTGGCTGAGCATGGCCGGTTTTCTTTGTTCCTATTGGCTGCCCTGCTTGTCAGCTCCTGTATAAATAGCTGTCAAGCAAGGCAAGGTGCTGATTGTAAACATTTATTGTTATCTTCTGTTCTGTTGAATAAATGCTGTTCTAATTTACCTCAGCTGCTCTTCTGTCCTCTCAGTTTACAATACTGATGACCAGGATGGGATGCTGACGGTCTTCAACTAGGACAGATGCAGGAAGAAGGAAAATTCTTTTAATTCCTCTTCTCCTCAAGAATTTTTTTTTCTCCTCAGCATTGCATCTAACTATGGCTTCACTGCCTCAATTTGCACCATTCGGCTCAGTCACAGAATCGTGGCCCGGGTCCCTCGAATGGTTTGAGTGTTTCCTTATTGCTAATAATTATCATCAACTGCCTGAGGACAGAAAATGTAGGTTTTTTCTCATTTTGGGCAGGCCTGCGAAATTTAATACTGCCAAGCTCTAGTCTCACCACTGGCTGTCCTTGCTTTGACTTGGGACACTTTGATTGCCAAATTGAAGAATCATTATGCTCCAACACACTCATGCATAGCACGTTGATATGCTTTCCGTCAATGCGTGCAAAAGGACACAGAGACTGTGAGCCAATTTTTACAGTCTCTCCATACGGCGGCCATCCAGTGCAAGTTCATCCTCCTGGATGACTCGTTGGTCGAACAATTTGATTGCGGGGTCTGCGAAGTCTGTCTGAAACAGAGGTTGCTGACCCAAGCTGATATTATGTTACAGCAAGCGGTGGACGAAACCAGAGCTGCGGAGCTTTCAGATCAGTCTACAGGCAAAATTCAACAGTGCCAGCAGCTGATTGCGCCCCCTCATGGACTTGCCTCATTGACGAGCTAGTTTCCTTGGATGACCTAGATGAGGACCAGGTTCACCATCTCAGGGCGCAACCCAGAAGGCTACCTGCTCCCAGGCAGCTGGTAGTGTAGGTTGCGGCGGCAACCACACTAGTGCAGCATGCCCCTTTAAAGCTGCTACCTGTTGCCGCTGCAATAAAAAGGGCCACCTCGCTTATGTCTGCCATGCTACCTTACCACCGATGCTTCAACCTGAATACCGACTGGTTCCTGCATTCCAGCAATGCCGGCACCTCAGAGAAATGGCTGATATGCCACCTCAGAGAAATGGCTGATATGCCATTAGCCAAAAAACAACAAGAAACCCCTGCCACCCCAGTCAGCAAGGCTTCGGCTGATGCAAAGAAGATCACGGTCTCCTTGTTCATCGAAGGGGTTCCTTGCAAAATGGAGGAGGACTATAGGTCCTCCCGTTCCCTCCTCTCCCCACCCATCCCATTCAATTGGATATCTCGCTGGACACAGTTCCTCGCAGCATATTCATATACACTGCAGTACCGTCCGGGCAAGCATATGGGCCACATGGATGCCCGCAGCTGCTGCACACTTCCTGTGACTGACCTTACCCCATTCGCTCTTCTTCGGTCCTCTCCATTCCCTCTTTGGGACTGCCTCTATCGTCATCTGATGTAGCGGGCCATTCCTTAGCAGACCCCATCCTGTCCCAGGTTTTAACTTGGGTGCAGAAAGTGAGGCCCTGGGTTAAAGTACCTGAAGAATTCTGCCCATTCAAGACCCGCCAACTGGAGGTCTCCCTCCATACTGAGTGCTTTCTCTGGGGGGACAGTATGATCACTTAATGCGCGCCCAAGTCCTGGACCACCTACATCTGGCCACCCTGGCATAGCTCGCATGAAGGCTTTGTCCAGAAGCTATGTGGTGACCCAGGATGGATGAGGAAATTATGACTTGGGTGGGCCACTGCACCCCTTCCCAGGAGTCCTGTCCTGCTTCTCCACCGGCACCCCTTAGAGACTGGGAGCTACCTAGGAGACCTTAGTGAAGGGTCCATGCGGACTTCATGGGCCCCTTCCATGGTCAGATCATTCTGGTAGTCGTGGACGCTTACTCTCGGTGGGTGGAACTCCTACTCTTGGCATCCACTATTACTGAGGCTACCATCCGGGAGCTGCAGCATCAATTCACCACACATGGGCTGCTGGGCACCAACTGGAAGGAAGATCTGAGATACATTTTGAATAACTCTCAAAGCCCTTTCAGAAGATTGTTGTGTTGGATGACTAGAGTAGATCTCGGTTCAATGTCTATATCTTTATCTTTTGCTCTAGTGAGAAAGACCTTCAAAAAAACACCAAAATTTATTCACTGTGGCAATATTTTGAATGTCCTTGAATGGCTGTTATATCGGCATGAACAGCTGGACAATGGAACAATGGATAAAGATCACAAGGGTAACAAGATGCCATAATTTACCATAGGAACTCCATGTATTGGATCAATTCACCATAGCAGTAGAAAAGACAATGCAAATCTACAGTTTTTCCAAGAAACTAGTTAAACCCAAACTCTTGGGGTTTTTTATCAGGGAAAGTACAATGCACAATGAACCCACAAAAACATTTATATACATCACAAAATTATATGCAGTCAGATAATAACAGTCAATTTCTCATTCAATATCGACTTTGATTTCTGCAGAATTCCTATAATTATTTTTCCTTTCTCCTTCCTCCATTTATATGTTCATGTGGGTTAAAATGTATTGTTTCCATTCTACCAGTCCTTTAAAGAAGACATTATTATGAACAAATTGGGCATTAATAATTATAAAGCAGACAGAATAAGCTTCTATAAGAAGTTCTCATTATTGATCTAAACATTTCTCTTTTGGAACAGGGATATGCAAATGGGTACTCAGACTGCTTGCTAAATTATGCACATTTAAAATCACAATTCTATTTTGCTTTTCAAACTAAGTTGCTCCTTTTTATTCAGATCAGGTCTAAAAAGAATAATGTAGCACTTGGGAAAAAAGATGCAACCAAGCAGCCCAGCACTGGACGCCAAGATGGAGAAGACTTGCACGGCTACCATGTACTTGCCCTTGGTGCTGAGGTAGGTGGGCACAAAGGAGATCCAAACGCTACAGAAGACCAGCATGCTGAAGGTGATCAGCTTAGCTTCATTAAAAGCCCCAGGCAACCTCCGGGCCAGGAAAGCTACCACCAAGCAGACACCTGCCAGAAAGCCCATGTAGCAAAGTGCAACATAAAACATCATGACTGAGCCTTCATTGCACTTCAGGACAATTTCTCCTTCCTGAGAATTCATATCTGAATCTGGAAACGGAGGAGCAGTACCCAACCAGAGACTGCAGATCAGAACTTGGACAACAGAGCAAGAAAACACAATAGAGTTACCGAAAAGCTTCCCCAGCCATTTCCTCACTCTGTTCCCTGGCTTGGTGGCTAGGAAGGCCAGCACCACCATGATGGTTTTGGCCAAGAGAGAAGAGACAGCCACTGAGAAAATGATGCTGAAGGCTGCTTGTTGAAGAAGGCAGGTGGCTCTTTTTGGATGCCCAATGAATAGGAAAGAAGACAGAAAGGAAAGCAGAAGGGAAATAAGGAGCAGGTAGGACAGGTCCCGGTTGTTGGCTTTGACTATTGGAGTTTCCATGTGCTTAACAAAGATGCTTAAAACAAAGCCGGTGTTCAAGGAGAAAAGTAAAGCGAAGGAAGTAAGGATAATCCCCAAATCTTCTGTGTAGGATAGGAAGACTGTCACCTTAGGAACACACTGAACTCGGTCCTTGTTGGGGTACTGGTCCTCAGGGCATCTCACACACTGTTCAGCATCTGCCAAAAACAAATGCATCCCCCACATTTTTACTGTGGTGGAAAACTTTCAATAATAAAGAAGTTAACCTTTTGTTGAATTATATTCCATAAATGTGGGATTCAACTCTTGTTGGTGAACTTTAGTTACATTCAATGTGGGGAATATCTAAAATAATTATTTGGAGACCTGGGAAAGATATTTTAATTTCATATATTAAGGATTGAATTTATGACCACTCTGACTTTTGAAATCTATTTACAATTGACTCGCATTTCACAATAGTCTGAAGGTTAGGTAGGGTTGGGGTTGGGTTGCTGGTCCTCAGGGCATTTCACATAATCTTCAGCATCTGCAAGAACAAATGCAACACCCACCTATCTATCAGTCATAAGAAAATAATCTTTAATACTGGAGGTACGGATGGTGTTGAGATATTCTATTTAAAAATATTATAATATAGTTAATGTACACGGGAAAAAATATTTTCCATTTTTCAATGAAGGCCAAATAAAGCCATATTTGAAAACAAAACGGGTTGTAGAAGTTTGCAAAAAGATGTTAAATGAATTTCTGGCATCAAATTTGATTTGGGGTTCCTGCAAATTCCCAAGAAAATAGGCCTATGATGACAGATGAAATTAAGAGGAAAGAGGAGGATTTACAGAAAGCAACAGCAGATTCCACTGTTTTGCACCAAATAAATTTTTGTATCGGGAGTTATCCATATTACTTAATGTAACTTTTCAGAATTCCTGTGTGGTTTCTGTTCAAATCTCTATATAATGTTTCCCTGGAAAGCATTGATAAATTTCTTTTTTAAAAAAAACAGAATTAAAACTTTCAAATATTTTGAAACAAGATACTATATGTTTCGCATTATAAGACATACTTTTCCACCCCAAAAAAGTGGGTGGAAATGTCTGTGCATCTTATAGAGTGAATACTGTGGTGGGAGGGAGGGGGCTTGGTGTGTCTTCGTTATTAATCACTGCTGCCTGTCACTGCTACCGCCGCCTGTTACCGATGAGGCCTGTCATTGCTGCCTCCTGTCACCGATGCCATTCACCACCACCACGGAACACTGGAGCCTTCGCTGCTGAGAAGCAGTTAGATCAACATAGCGGAATACCACCAATCAGCTTTTCTAGGTGGCGGGTTCAGTGTTGCTGCCAATCGCTGCCCCCGTTTGCTGCCATTTTCCACCATTGCCTATCACTTCCGTCGCCATTAGGCAGCAGCGATGTGACAGTGCTGGCAATCCCTGCAGTCTAGAACAGCTGATATATTTAGTAATAAAATAACTGATTTGGAGCTCTGGGTATGTACTAATGATGAATAAGTGGTTGCTAAGATGTACAAACTGCTGATGAAAACGCACAATAAAGAACAGAAAGCGCATACATGTAAGTGTGTATCATTGATAAATGATACTGATTTTGACACTATGACACTGATAAATTGTCATAGATAGTTAAGGGTTTATACTATTTTTGAAATAGAAATTATTGTTTGAAAATACCTGACGTGGAAATGATAAATCCAGCTTTTTATAATTCTGTATTTTTTTTTATTTTTCCTTCCTACTCTATTAATAATGATGTCCTTTTTATATTTTTAAGTGTTTGGTATGATTTAACAGTTTGGTCAGGTTTTTTTTTTTTGGTAGTTCTGTATACTTTTTAAGAATCTAATAAAACAGGTTTTCAACACACAGCTCTCTTTCATTAGGGCAGAAACTTTCCTGTGTTTTGTAAAACTAAGAAGAGATGGACAGGTTATCCCAATGAAGTCACCCACCTTCCTGAGTGGAGATGGTCCCTCTAGCACATGGAACACAACTGTAACAGCAGACTGGCTTCATGGGGTCCAGCAGTCTGACAAATCCAGGTAGGCAACTATCCACACACCGAGAACTTGGCAGGGGCTGAAGATAAAGAAAAAGAGCATTAAGTGACCTGACGTTCCTGTGAAATATGGCATAAAATAGAAAGACCCAAGAAAAACTCTGGCCCAAGTTATAATTTGTGGAATATAAGCTTGGATAATTGAAAGAATCATAGGTGAATATAGCAAGGGGGAAAAGTGCTTAACCTCTGTGACTCTCTTGTAGGCCTATGACAGAAGATACAGGGAAGCAGTCATAGCAATGGCTTTTTGACCCTTCTCCCTGTTGGATTTTACAATTGGGGTGTATTTTTGTGCAGCAACTACAGTATTCAGCCAGGTGATGGCAGTGTTTACACGTTTACAAGTATGGGAAATAATCTATGTTCTTTTCTTTTAATTAGAGTTTCTTGTTTCCTATTGCAATTAAATAATTAAGTAGTAAAGCACATTGTGACTGTACTCTTTACTTGATCAGTGGTGCCATATATAAACCAAATTAATACTTCCTAACTAATACTTCCTAATATTTCCTAACTAATACTTCTTCACAGCTAGAAAGAAAACTTCTGGTCTCATCCTGTTATCCCCATCCTTCCCTGCCAAAGGGTGGGCTGCTTTCTACTTTACTTGTTTACTTACCTATTTATTTTCTTAGTGTGACATTTTAATTACAAGACCCAGTAATATGCAGAATTTAAAGATATTATCTTCCTCACCTCATCTACCTGCACGGCCCTCCTGATTGCATCCTGGTCCAGTCTGAACTTGAATGTGTCTTCTGAGCATCCTTTTTTTTCCAGACTCCCAACTTTCATTTTGAAAACCGACCAATTGGGAAACCTCACCCAGTATGTGATGTCAAAGTCAGCTGCCAGATCCCCTTTCTCATCCAAATAGACTCCTTCTAAGGAATTATTGTAATATTGAGAGATGTGCAGGAAAGGGTGAAGCTAAAATAGAAAAGAGTAATGAATCAGTTGAAGAAAATAGGAAACAAGATTCTCAAATTGTCCTCAATTCAACACCTGATTTTCCTGAAATTCAGGCATTGGTTGAGGGATTAAGGACAATTTCCCACAGCTCAGCTGAAGAGTTCCCCGTCTATCTTGGATTTGGAACAAAACAATGCTGGTCTGATATTTGTCTCTCTTCTCAGTGTCTCTTCTCACTGTCCTGTGACTTGATTTCCCTTTAGGATTATTAGTGACCAAGCCTAATAGATGTGAGACACCTGGAAACTGCCATCAGATTGTTTCAGAATGAAGGAAGCAAAATTATTTTATCATCAATATAGCTGAACAGGACTAGGTGGTAGAAAGGAAAATTAAAAGAAACAATCATATTCAACATGTCAACTTCTCTCCAATTTTCCAAATATTATCTGGCATTTCCATAACCCTGATATATGGAAACAGGCTCAAAGCAAAACTGTTAATTGAAGCAGGTAGACTGCCTCTTCTAAGACAGAAAAGGAGATTTATTCAAATTATGTTATTAAAGGATAGGACTGCACCTCCTCAGATACTAAATCAGCGCTTATATTTACATATTTGCAAACTGTGGAATCTCTGCCAGTTGAAGATGGATCTGAATACCATATAATTCCACATCTTCACACAATGAGATAAAAGTTGGTTTGTGTGAGATCTCAAACATTCCTGAATGGGAGAGTGGATTCTCCTGTTCAGCAAAATCTTTGTGAGGGAAAAGGAAAGTACCTGCCAAGGCTGCATACTTTGAACTCCTGACCTTTTTCCGTTCTTTATGGCTCTTTGCAGGGATTGAAGAGAATAAACTGCGTGTAAAGCATGTGCAACTGTCCAGACAGTGTGATAAATGTGGTAGCCATCCTGGGACAGAATCTTTTCCCTCAAATCTTGAGACATTGGCTTCCATTTTTCTTTCTCTGTGCACCTTGTCCAGCCTTTCACAGACAGAGCATGCTTTGAATAGGAACATGAATACCCTCGCTTTACAAATCTCTCAGTAAATTCTTCAAATTCTTCAAGATAATCACAATTTATTTTTCTATTTGTCTGACTAAGGAAAGAAAAGATACGATAGCTTCTGTTTCTGAACTTTGGAATGAATGACATCCGCAAGGTGAGGTCCCAAATGGCTGTTATGAGCCAAACTTTCCCCTCAACATCTCCCCACTTGCTCATTAGGAAATGTAGTACTCTTGAAAATCCATCTGTGAAGGTTTTAACCTCAGTGTGGTAAATGTAGATGTTGACTTGGTTCCATTTATTGAAAAGGCCAACCTCCTTCTCTTTAAAGTTCCAGCTGTTAGTTGTAATGGGTTGTGTGAAAATGACACAAATACCATTCTGGTCAAGTATAGGTGTGAGGAGTCTTATAAATTTCTCTCCATCTTCGTTATCAGCATAAAGGAGTCCAATCAATGTCCACTTGAAATACTGGAAGATTTTGATGATTGCTGGATACTCATTTGTTTCTTTGGGAAATGTTGAGTAAAAAAAGAGGAATTGTTTTCTGTCCCTTAGAACTGCAGGAGGAAAATTGTAACGGACCTGAAAAGAAGGAAGAACTATTAACATTTTCTCTCAGATCAAAAACAAAATATTAATCAGCAAGATGTTGGATAAAGCTACTAGACCACTAAAAGTATATTCAATACAACAGCCTTTGGAAGGGACATTGGAGGTCTTCTAGTTCATTCATAAATGTTAGTTTAAAACTAGATTAATCTTTTACGTATGATTAAATCTAGCCAGATATACCAACTTCTCTATTGTTGTACAATTGGCTCCTTGGATACAATGCTATTTATACAATGAAAATACATTGTCAGTAGTCTACTATATTAAAAGTTATTAAAGGAGCAGGAAAAATGGATATTTTATCAATATTAATTGATTTAGTTCGAAATGTAAATGTAAAACAAAATAATCTTTTAACTTTTCATCAGATCAGATATAATGATAATAAATTTAAAAAGTAAAGGAACAGCATGGATCAAGATATTTGTTGTCTCTGTGCTTGTATGCACAGAGGTTGTATTTTTTTCAATGTTTAGTAAAATATTTTCTTGCAGCTGTATTTCTAGCCATGTTTACTGGTGTGCTCTTTCAAAGAATGGTGGATGGATACAGCCCCTTTGCTCAGGCTCTGCCATCTCCCACCACCAGCAGCCATAAAAATTTTCTTCCCCAAATAGCCCATAGGATTCTTCAATCCAGACAAAAGTCCTGGTAGTTTCTCATATAATTCAGACTCTTGAGTCTTCTACCACAACTCTTGGTGCCCATCATGGCCATGGGGAACTTAATCCAATTCAAATGGCCATGCAGTCATGGCTGGAGAGACCTACCTGTGGGACCTTGTAGGGGTTCAGCAAATTTGAGGTATAGGTGGACATGTCTACATCAGCTCTTTCAAGGACCATCAGCAAGTTTTTCTTCTTTCCGCAGCTGTAATTTGGAACATTTGCCTCTCCTTTTGAAAGCAGGTCCAGCAAAGCCCCTAAAGTGCCTCTTGTGTTGGAACTGCTGTCATGAATATTGTAGCCCAAGGTGATGTTGGGTAAGATTTGGGCGTTCTGGTTAATCTCCTCCAGGGCAAAGACGAAGGACAGGACTTTCCAATAGTGTGTGGAGCCTATTCTGGAAATATAGGCACATCACATTGTCATTCAGCATTTCCTCAGAACAACGTATTTAAAATATTCTCCTTTTACTGTATTAGTAATAATAGTATCTATGAAAAAACTCTTGGTGTAATTTCCAAGGTATTGCTTTGATTGATTTTGAGCCCAAAGGAGAGGAATTACAAATACCGAAATATCATTTGTTCTGCCTGCAAATCTATCCGATTGTTGCAACATTTGTTACCTTCAACCTGCCACCTTCTGCAGGGGGGAACACTTACATAGGAGCAGACGGTGTTTCAGGGAATAGAGTCCTAAACTCCTTGCATATGGTAAGCGAAGAACAAGGAGAGTTATTCCTCCCCTCCTTCTCCAGCAGTTAATTTGCTAAACAAATACGTAGGAAGAGACACTTAAAGCATCCCTGACCCTCAGAATAGAAACAAAAAAATACTTTTTTCTCACCTGCCTTATATTTCTATTTTCTTTCCACACAGAAGGTTATTTCATTCAGTTTCCAAATTTACAGTAGAGTTGCTTCTAGTGGATTTTGAGGTAGTCACAGCTCACTGACATTTGGTTAAAAGAGCAGATTGGGGCACAAGGAGAGCAAACCTTTCATGTAATACAATCTGTGCAGAAGCTACATGCAAAATGACAAATCTGTAGGTTACATGCAGGCTCAGGTGCTTAATTTTGTTGTGACTGCGAGGAAAAAGATCCCTACATTTAGCTAAAATCTGCATTTCTTGCCCAGATTTTACATGGACCAAGAGGCAGATTACCCAATAATAGGACATCTGTAGCATTTTAAAATTAGGAATCTGATCTTCTGCCCCAAGGTCAAGGAAGCAGCAACATTAAATGTGTTAGGAAAATATTCAGTATTCAGATGTTATTAATCCTTCCATGAAGGTTAAACTCAGAATCTTGGAAAGTACACAACGAGTTTCCAAATATCATTTAGCCATGAATTAATTATGGAATATTTTGATGAATTTCTACCCAAGTTTCTTACCACCTGGGCTAAATTGTCATTTATTAGAGGAGCTGTTAATGGACTCTCTACATATATCTTGGTCATTCATGTTTTATCATATTTATACGACAATCTCACAGCACAATCTCTCTCACACAAGAAATGCAGACTGAATATCTGTAAGATACAGGGACTTACTCGTACAAATTAGTAATGGGAGGTGAGTGAAAGCCACATATATCATCTTCAATAATTTTGAAAGAAGCGATCCCACTGATGAGATGATCTCCTGCTCTGTAGAAATTCAGTGGCTTTATTTGATCTGGCATCAAATTCAAGGGGCATTTCAGTTTCAGCACCCCACAAATTAGATCTGGCAGGAACAGAAGAAGAGTCCGCAGGATCATAGCTGATATGTTGGGAAGAGTCTCTTGTTCTTATCAGGTATGTCGAAGAATAACCAAAGACTAACTTATCAGTGGTTTTCCTTATTCAAGCATTCAGCCAAGTTTTTAGACTTGAATGTGAATATCAGTTCTCATCTCACAAATCTTCCCGAGCAATGAATGGCAAAGAAGAAATTAAGTCACCCAGACTTTCTGGCACAAGTTATCAAATCATAATTTTTGTAACTCTGTTGTTTACGCTGAAGGCAATCATTGGGGAAAAGGTCTGGAGAATCAGGCAGATAACTAAGATATGTTGATAAGTGCTCTTGTTGGCTAATGAGAGCTCTTGTTGACAAGGTGGTGGCTGATGAAACATTTCTGAAGTCATCTGGAGTAGAATTGTTATACTTAGAATTAGACAGAACCATCCATTTTGCCAATTTAGCAGTCCATTAAACAATACACAGCAGCCCCCTTTTTTATTCTTTTTAATACTGCATGAAGTTTTTGCTCTAGGTTTTTTTTTTTACTAGGGGGGAGAAGTTAGCAATGCCTGGGAATTTCTGGGAATTTCTCCTCTGTGTTAGAGGCACCAAAATAACCAAGATGATATAACCGCCCCAAGTCCCTTCAGGGAGAGGGGGCGGTCTAGAAATCTAATAAAATTAATAATAATAACAATAACAATAATAATAATAATAATAATAATAATAATAATAATAATAATAATAATAATAATAATAATAATAATAATAATAATAATAATAATAATAATAATAATAATAATAATAATAATAATAATAATAATAATAATAATAATAATAATAATAATAATAATAAGGTCTCCTGCTCGAACAGGGGCTGGAATAGATGACCTCTGAGGTCCCTTCCAGCCTTGGATTGCTGTGCTGTTTCAAAGTATATGCTGAAGCTGCACCTAGTGCCAGGTTTGTGGCCCTTCCATCATCTCCTTTCCCCCCTCCCTTCCTCCCTCAGTCTACCCATCCATCCATCCATCCATCCATATCTCATTCACTTTCCTTTCTCTTCCCTCTTTCACAATTCTCTCCCTCCCTCCCTCTTTCTTCTTTCTTTCTTTCTTTCTTTCCCCCTTCCCTCCCTCCCTCCCTCCCTCCCATTCTTTCTTTCTTCCTTCCCAACCTCCCTCTTCCTCCCTCCCTTTTCCTCCCTCCCTCCTTCCTCCCTCCCTTTCTCCCTTCCAGTGAAGAACCCCAGAAGGTCTTTGATAGGAGAAAGAAATGCCAGACGTTTTGAAACTGAGAACATGCCCATTGATCATCTGGCATTCTTTGAGCTCCACTATTAATTAACTTAGTCTGAACAAGGATAGCTAGCAGAGGTCCATGCCAGAGGTCTTCAAACTTGGCAACTTTAAGACTTCTGGACTTCAGCTCCCAGAATTAGCTGGGAAAGCTGAATTCTGAGAGTTGAACACAAGTCCTAAAGTTGCCAAGTTTGAAGACCTCAGCTCCATTCACAGTGGATCCCCAAATGGTGAGGATTTCTTTCCTTCCTTCCTTCCTTCCTTCCTTCCTTCCTTCCTTCCTTCCTTCCTTCCTTCCTTCCTTCCTTCTTTCTCCCTTGAAGTGCTGCAGCCCATTTTTGCTCCCAGGGGGCGGCAAAGAGGCTTACTAGATTTGTTAAATAGGATCCCAATGGCTTATTTGGGCCTAGCCAGAATCCCTGAAGCCCCCTGGAAGCCACAATGGGATTCGGGATCCTGGAAGGGGTAGGGGAAGGTAAGATTGCAAGCGCAGTGGGGAAGGTGAATATATCTTTTGACAAGCAAAGTCAACAGGGAATCTGACAAATGTGGATTACAGGATGTTGCATTTAATGACCAGGTGGAATTCATTTCACAACCTCAGTCAAAACTGTGTAAGTCAGTACAGTCAGGTGACGTCAAGCATAACAACCATGCCATGTAGTGATTGACTTCTAAATCCTTATTGAGGTCTGTAAGTGAGGACTATTTGTACTGAGAGGGATAGGGATTGGCAAATCATAAAATGATTGTGCCAGTTGTGGGGAATATTGAAAGCTGTCTACAGATTTAATCTGATCATAGAACGGTGGTACCTGTCAGTTCAAGAACTAGAGATCCTTATTTCCATAATAATTCATTCATTATTAAATAAATACACATTGGCAAATATGAGGTTCTCACACTAACCATAACTGGACAACGCAAATTCTTTTAGAAGCATAGGACTAAAAAGCATTCAGTCATAGGTGTCACTAAATTGCAGCATTGTAACACAAGTTTCATTATTAAAAGACACAGAAATAGAAGAGATAAAACTTCTGTTTGTGTGGATTTGAAATGAAGGTGTGACTCTCAGCTCTTTTTCTGCCTTCAACAGTTATTTCTTTGCCTCCTGGTAGATTTGGGAGGGGAATCAGCTCTAAATTCCCTGTTGATTGATTGGTGTAAGCAGCAGATATATTTGCAGATAGGGCTGTTTTAATTAGGCAATTCTCAGTATACTTTAGAAAGGTTTCATTTTATAGATCAATCATATCTCTCTCCATGGGCAGGATTGCCAATGGACTCAAACAATTGTTAAAAGGTGGTTCACCAACTTATCCTCTTATAAAAGGAGAACAACTGGAAGGATGATCTGAAATACATTTTGAATGACTCACAAAAACCCTTTCAGAAGACTGTTGTGTTTGATGACTAGATCTGTGTTCAAGTTTGTATCATTGATCTTTTGGAATATTGTCAAAAAAAGACCTTAAAAAAAAAACCACGTTGATCCACTGAGGTAAAGTTTTAATGTCCTTCAATGGCTGTTACATGGGCATGAACAGCTGGACAATGGAAGCATGGATAAAGATCACAAGGTTAACAAGATGGCATCATTCATCATAGGAACTCCATTCATTGGATCAATTCACTATAGCAGCAGAAAAGACAATACAGATCTCCAATTTTTCTAGAGAGTAGTTAAACCCAAACTGGATTTGAATTTATTGGATTTATATGCCGCCATTCTCCCATAGGACTCAGGGCGGCGTACAACTTAAGAAGCACATAATACAAATGTTAAAAATAAATTAAATAAGAAATCCAATAAGCAATATATTAATTAACATTTTACACATGATATAAAATAAATTAATTTTGGAAGTAAAATTAATAAGTTATTTTGTTCCGGCCAGGCTGCCTTGCTGAAAAAGTCAGTGTTTTAGGGTGCACCGGAAGGACCGGAGGTCAAGAATTATGTAAACCTCTGAGGGTAGCTCATTCCAAAGGGAAGGCTCTCTCACAGAGAAGGCTAACCCCTGGGGGTCACCAGCAGACACTGTCTGGCTGACGGCACCCTGAGGAGGCCATCTCTGTGGGATCCTACTGGGTGATGGGAGGCTACTGGTGGCAGTAGGTGGTCTCACCAGTACCCTGGGCCTAAGCCATGGAGTGCTTTAAAGGTCATAATTAGTACCTTGAATCGCACCTGGAAAACAACTGGCAACCAGAGCAGGCCGCCTAAAAGGGGTGTAACATGGGAACACCTAGGTACCCCCATGAAAACCCGCACGGCCACATTCTGGAGCAGCTGAAGCCTCTGGGTGCTCTTCAAGGACAGCCCCATGTAGAGAGCGTTACAGTAGTCCAAGCGAGAAAGGATGAGGGCACGAGTGACTGCGCACAGGGTATCCCAATCCAGGAAGGGGTGCAACTGACATACCAGTAGAACCTGGTAAAAGATCCCCCTGGCCATGGCCGTCAGGTGTTCTTCTAAGCTAAGCCGCATATCTAGGAGGACTCCCAGATTGTGGGCCCTCTCTGAGGGGGCTAAAGTTTCTCCCCCTATCACCAAAGTTGGAACAAGGTGGACAAATCGGGATGACGGGAACCACAGCCACTCAGTCTCGGAGGGATTGAGCCTGAGCCTGTTCATGCCCATCCAGATATGCACAGCCTCCAGGCATCGGGAAATCACATCAAGGGCATTGTTTGGGTGGTTTGAGGTAGAGATTAAAAGTTGGTTAACATCAGCTTATTGAGGATGCCATACCATGAAACCATGGATGATATTGCCCAGCGGTTCATGTATATGTTGAATAAAAGGGGTGAGAGAACCGAGCCCTGGGGCACCCCACAAGTGAGGTGCCTCAGGGTCGATCCCTGCCCTCTGACATGTAGGAGGAGAACCACCACAAAATGGTGCCCCCCACTTTCAACCCCCCCAGTCGTTGCAGTAGGATACCATGGTTGATGGTATTGAAAGTCGCCGACAGGTCTAATAGGACCAGGACAGAGGAGCAGCCCCTGTCCGGGGCCTGCCAGAGATTTTTATTTTATTTTATTTTTTATTTTATTAAATTTATACCCCGCCCTTCTCCAAACGGACCCAGGGCGGCGCACAGGAATGTTAAAATACATACAAAACATATAAAATTTAAAAAACTTATCATCAACCAACATGACCAATGCAGTCTCGGTGCTGTACCCAGGCCTGAAACCCAATTGAAACAGATCCAGGTAGGCAGCTTCATCCACATACTGGGGGAGTTGACGTGCTACTACTCTCTCAACAACCTTTACTACAAAGCAAAGGTTGGAGACCGAATGATAGTTGGCTAAAGAAGCTGGATCCAGGAAAGGCTTCTTAAAGGAGGGGCCTCACCACCACCTCCTTCAGGGCGGTAGGAAAGAACCCCTCTCTCAATGAAGCATTGGTAATCGCCTGGAGCCAGCCTCGTGTCACCTCCCGGGAAGCCAAAATTAACCAAGAGGGACACGGGTCCAGTACACAAGAGGCAGCACTGAGTCTCCCCATAATCCTGTCCGCGCCCTTGGGGATCATAGGATCAAACTCATCCTAGATGGTCACCACAAGATTCATCCCTGTTGGCTTGCTCGAATCTACCCAGTCAGAGTCCAAACCTGTTTTGTTTTATAATTTTTTGTTTGTTTTATAATTTTATATCCCGCTCTCTCTCCCCAAAGGGACTCGAGGCGGGGCACAGGCAATTAAAAATACAGATAAAACCACAGACAGAATACAAAATTAAAAATGAATTAAATTAGTCCTGCGCTAAAAACCCATAAACTAAAACTACCCCTAAAACCCCTAACCTTAAAAGAGACTACCCAAGGCCGGCCAGGCGAAAAAGATGTGTCTTTAATTTTAAACGGAAGGAGCGGAGGTCCGTATTTGTCCTAATATCGGGGGGAAGGTCGTCCGAATCTAAGCAATTTTATCCTGCAGATACTGAACAAATTCTTCAGCCCAACCCTGCAAGGAGTCTTTCCTAGTTCCCTGGTTAAGTAAGGAATGGGTCACCCTAAACGGCTGGACAGTTATCTGTGGATGCTATAAGAACCGAAAAATTTTGCCGTTTTGCCATTTTTATCACCACTAAGTAGGATCTAATATGAATTCTTACGTGTTCGATCAGATTCAGACCGGCTGGCCTTCCAACCATTCTCTAGGCATCTTTTCTGGCATTTCTGAGCTCCTTTGTAAACCAGGGACCTGCCCAGGATCGACACTGGGTCAGAGGTCACAGAGGCGCAATGCGGTCCAAGGCCCCAGTGGTCACCCTATCCCAGGCTTCCAGCAGGGCTTCAGTCAAGCTGTGAGCAAAGTATTCAGGAAAAGTCCCAAGCTCCATCAGGAACCTTTCAGGGTCCATCAGGAACCTGGGGTGGAACCATCTAATCGGTTCGGCCTCCCTGTAGCGAGGGATAGCAGTATGGAAGTTAAGCCTAATGAGGAAATGATCTGACCATGACAAGGGTTGGATAGAAATATCCCCTAAATCTAGATCATTCATCCACTGTCCAGAGACAAAAATCAGGTCGAGCACCCCTATTATGAGTGGGGTCTTGAATTAACTGAGTTAGGTCCATAGCCATCATGGAAGCCATGAACTCCCGAGCTGACTCGGATGTCTCGCCAATGGAAGGTAGGTTGAAATCCCCCAGGACCATAAGCCTGGGGAGATCAACCGCCAATCAAGTTAACACATGCAGCAGCTCCGGCAGGGCTGATGAAGCATAGCAGGGAGATAGGTCTGTAACAAAAAGGCCCACCTGAACTCCAAGACCCCACTTCACACAAAAGGGACTCACTCCCACCTATCTGAGGCATAGTGACCTCCTGAGGTCTGAGACTTTTCCTAATAACCACTGCCACACCCCTCCCCTGCCCTGGGCTCTTGGCTGGTGAAACGCCCGGAAGCCTGGTAGGCATAATTCAATGAGGGGAACATTCCCCTCATGGCCCAACAGGGCACTGTAATGCACGCCAGGTCCTCTTTTCCCTCTTGTATGAGGTTGTAAATGAGGGGAGCCTTATGTATCACAGACTTGATGTTAAGCGATACCAGCTGGAGACCAGAGTCCTGCAATCCCAAGCACCCAGAGGTGCGAGAAGGGCAATGAGGATCAGAACACGTGATTGCTCTTAAACAGCGAACTCACATCCCCTGAACATAATTTGGCCCTTGGCCCCCACCATATCTGACTCTCCCATAAACAGTAGAGATGGTAACCCCCCCCCCAATGGAATGGTGTAACATCTCCCCCGGAATCCCAATCCTTCCCAGCATTCCCAACCTGCACCCATTAATTAGCTCTGTCCTGTGCCATGGCACACTCCCCACTAGGCCAGTCTGAGCCATCCAAATCAAGTCCCCTGCCCACCCCTTAAAATTTGATTTAAGAAACCCAGTAGAAAATCAATCTCTTCTTCACACGCCACCCCTCGGGATCCCAAGATCCGTCATTAAGGCAGTGTCTTGATAGGCAAGAAGGCCATCCCCGGGAAAGGGGGAGTTCCCAAAGGGAGTAAAGTTCTGTCGCAGTATAACGCAGAGGGGAGTCTGGCATCACCCAAGTGGGATGGCATCACAGGGAGATGGAATCGGGAGATGACATGTCCACTGGGGGAACAGCCAACAGTGTTCAAGGGGATAGTGAGAAGCTTCTGTCCATCATAGCAGTGGTTGGTGTTAAAGACAGTATGTAGGGATAACGGCCAAAGGTCAAAATTGCAGCAGATAATACACCTCAAGATGATAAAGTGGCCCATGATGGTCATGGTGAGGACAGCGGTGGAAGCAGCCACTGCTCCAACTCCTCCAACAGCTGAGCTCTGTCCATGCCAGTCACACTCATATCCATCACCAGGGCCGCACCCCATTTACCCACTCCATGGTGTCACAAGAGGAGCCAAATGGCCAAGTGACGCAGTACAGTGGCCAGGCAATGGCAGTGATACGGGGGGGGGGGGTACAACAAAGGACCCCTCCATTCCAAGCCCATGCCAACTACCAAAGCTATCTTCCGCTGGCATCAATATTGATGCTAGCCACCTCAACCATTCCCCACTAATCCAGTCTATCATGTCCACAAGGAAGGAGGGGGCGGATTGAGCAACTGGGATAGTACCAAGGTGTGGGGAGTAGCAGCAACAGAAATCCCAGGCAGGGCACCCCGCTGCCCAGCTGTCGCCACCCACATCCATGCTGGCAGCCGAAGATGCTCTCCATTCTCCACCCCATTTCACTCACAGTTACATGGAAGAAATCACAGAAATCACAGCTCAAGGGTAACCCCGAGGTCGTAGGAAGTTCTCATGGCTGGACCTGGAATCGACAATGGAATAGGGTACCCCTTGCATCCCCCAAGAAGGACAATAATCTCCCCGAGGCTCTCCTCAAACATGACAGGACTCCATCTTGGGCATGCGTGGGAAGATTTTGCCTTTTGAAAGGCAAAATGACTGCCTGGAAACAAAATGGCTGCCCAACAGGAACACCACTTTGCCACATTGTTTCCAATCATGCTAGCAGGTCGTTGTTCCTGCCAATCAAAAACATCCCTTCCGGCTACTAGAAGTCTTGGGGTTTTTTTTTCAGGGAAAGTAAAATACACAGTAAACCCAATAAATCTGATGTCCCAGCACAAAAAGATTCATATGCAGTCAGATAACAATAGCCATTTTCTCACAAAACATTGACTTTGATTTCTGCAGAAGTCCTATTTTTATTTTTCCTTTCTGTCTCCCCTCCAATTTCTATTTTTATGTGGGGTAAAATGTAAAGTTTTCATTCTATCACTCCTTTATTTTGAACAAATTGGGTGTTAAGTAATTATAAAACAACAGAATAAGTTTCTTTAAGTTTCTTTAACTCACCGCCCTGAGTCCCGCAAGTGAGAAGGGCGGTATACAAATTTAATGTAATAAAAGTTTAAGAAATTATCAGAGATAAGCAAATGGGTATTCAGACTGCTTACTAAATTCTACACATTTAAAATCAAAATTCTGTTTTGCTTTTCAAAATAAGCTGCTCCTTTTTATTCAGATCAGGTCGTAACAGAATAATGTAGCACTTGGGGGAAAAGATGCAACCCAGCAGTCCAGCACTGGAGGCCAAGATGGAGAAAACCTGCACAGCTACCATGTACTTGCCCTTGGTACTGAGGTAGGTGGGCACAAAGGAGATCCAAACGCTGCAAAAGACCAGCATGCTGAAGGTGATCAGCTTGGCTTCATTAAAGGCCCCAGGCAACCTCCGGGCCAGGAAAGCTACCACCAAGCAGACAGCTGCCAGGAAGCCCATATAGCAAAGTGCAACATAAAACATGATGACTGAGCCTTCATTGCACTTCAGCACAATTTCTCCTGCCTGGGATTCCATATCCGAATCTGGGAATGGGGGAGCAGTACCCAACCAGATACTGCAGATGAGAACTTGGGCAACAGAGCTTAAAAGGACAATAGAGTTACCCAAAAGCTTCCCCAGCCATTTCCTCACTCTGTTTCCTGGCTTGGTGGCTAGGAAGGCCAGCACCACCGTGATGGTTTTGGCCAAGAGAGAAGAGACAGCCACTGAGAAAATGATGCTGAAGGCTGCTTGTCGAAGAAGGCAGTTGGTTTTCCTTGGCTGGCCAATGAAGAGGAACGAAGACAGAAAGGAAAGGAGGAGGGAAATGAGGAGGAGGTAGGACAGGTCCCGGTTGTTGGCTTTGACTATTGGAGTTTCCATGTGCTTAACAAAGATGCTTAAAACAAAGCAGGCACTCAAAGAGAAAAGTAAAGCAAAGGAAATAAGGATAATCCCCAAATCTTCTGTGTAGGATAGGAAGACTATCACCTTAGGAACACACTGAACTCGGTCCTTGTTGGGGTGCTGGTCCTCAGGGCATCTCACACACTGTTCAGCATCTGCCAAAAACAAATCCAGCCACCACCTTCTTTACTTGTGTAGAAATTTTTCAATAATAAAAAAGTTAACCTATTGTTGGATTATATTCTAAAAATGTGTGATTCAACCCTTTTTGATGAATTTTAGTTACACTGAATGTGGGGAATTGCTAAAATAATTATTTGGAGATATGGGAAATATATTTTTATTTGATATGTTACGGATTGGATGTTTGGCCAGTGTTATTTAGGGAGAATAGGCAGTTTTCCTCAAGAAGAAAAAATGATGAAATCTATTTACAATTGACTCTGATTTCACAATAGTCTGAAGGTGAGGTAAGGCTGGGGTTTGGTTGCTGATCCTCAAGGTGTCTCACATAATGTTCAGCATCTGCAAGAACAAATACAACACCCTCCTATCACTCACAAAATACTGAAGGACCTGATGTCTTTGAGATATTCTATTCAAAAATATTATAATACACTTAATGTTCACTGGAAAAACATGCTTTCCATTTTTCATTGAAGGACATTTAAAGCCATATTTTCAAACAAAACGGGCTGTAGAAGTTTGCAAAAATATGTTAAATGAATTTTTGGTATCGAATTTGATGTGGGGATGCCTCCAAATCTGCCATGAAAAGTTGATTTATTTATTTATTTATTTATTTATTTATTGGATTTATACCCCGCCCTTCTCCAAATGGATTTATGCCATGTAAGTGAGGAAGAAAAGAAAATCTCAAGAAAATATGCCTATGATGGCACATAACAACAACAACAACAACAACAACAACAACAACAACAACAACAACAATAATAATAATAATAATAATAATAATAATAATAATAATAATAATAATAATAATAATAATAATAATTTTATTTGTATACCGCATCCTCTCCCCAAGGGGACTCGGAGCGGTGCACAGGGAAAATTAAAATAACTGTAGAAAATACATAAATAGAATAAATAAAAACAGATTAAATTAGATTATCCCTGCGCTAAAATCCCCAATTATAAATTACCTAAAATCCCTATCACCCTATTAGACGGAGACTAACCTAGGCCGGCCAAGCAGAAAAAGTATGTTTTAAGTTTTTGACGGAAGGAGCGGAGGTCCGTAGTTGTTCTGATTTCGGGGGGAAGGTCGTTCCAGAGGGCCGGGCCCGCCACAGAGAAGGTCCTTCCCCTGGGCATCGCCCGCTGGCATAGCCTAGTGGACGGCACCCGGAGAAGTCCCTCTCTGTGGGAGCGAATCGGCCATGAGGATGTATGGGGCAGGATCCGATCCCGCAGATAACTAGGTCCCGAGCCATGGAGCGCTTTAAAGATGATAACTAACACCTTGAAGCGCACCCGAAAGACGACAGGCAGCCAGTGCAGCTCGCGTAAGAGCGGTGTTATATGGGTAAACCTAGAGGTTTACATGAAATTAAGAGGAAAGAAGAGTATTTACAGAAAGCAACAGCAGATTCCACTATTTTACACCAAATTAAATTTTTGCATCAGGAAATATTCATTGTAGTTAATATAACTTCTCAGAATTACTGTGTGGTTTCTATTCAAATCTCTATGAAATGTTTCCCTGGAAAACATCGATAAATGTGTTTTAAAAAAACCAAAACAGAATTAACAAAACAGTCAAATATTGAGAAGCAACATACTATATTTTTTGCATTATAAGACATACTTTCCACCCCAAATAATAGGTGGCAATGTCTGTGTGCCTTATAGAGTGAATATTGTGGTCGGAAGGAGGAGAGTTGGTGTGCCCTCATCATTTATTGATGCTGCCTGTCAGTGCTACCACTGCCTGTTACCGCTGCTGCCTGTCATCAATGCCACTATTCACCACCACCAGAGAACATTGGAGCCTTTGCTGCTGAGCAGCTGATTGTCAATTGATCAACCTCCTGGAATACGATCAGCTTTTCTAGGTGGTGGTGATCAGTGTCGCTGCCAATCACTGCCACCGTTTCCAGTGTTTCCCACTGTTTGCCCCCATTTGCCACTGTTTGCCACCATTTCCTATCACCTCAGCCGCCATTTGGCAGCAATGAGTGGCAGTGGTGTTGATTCCCACTGTCTAGATCAGCTGATCGGCAGTAAACCAGGAGGCCTATATGTCTAGTGATAAAAAAAATTGATTTGGAGCTCTGCATATGTACCAATGATGACAAAGTGATTGCTAAGATGTACAAACTGCTGATGAAAATACACAATAAAGAACAGAAAGCTCGCATATGGAAGTGTGTATCCTTGGCACTTGACACCTGATAAATTGGCATAGATAGTTAAGAGTATATACTATTTTTGAAATAGAAGTTATTGTTTAAAAATACTTGATATAGAGATGATAAATCCAGCTTTTTATATTTCTGTATTTTTTTCCTTCCTACTCTACTAATAATGATGTCCTTCTCTTTTACATCTTTAAGTGTTTTTGGTATGTTTTAGAAGTTTGGCTAGGGTTGTTTGGTACTTGTAGACTTTGTAGACTTTTAAGAATATAATAAAATAGATTTTCAACACACAGCTCTCTTTCATTGGGAGAGAAACATTCCTGTGTTTTGTAAGTGTGAAAAAAATAAAAAAGTGAGACAAGCTAAGTACTAATTACACTGAAGATTACTATAGAAATAATTGGGGATATTAAAAACTAAGAAGAGATGGACAGCTTATTCCAATGAAGTCACCCACTTTCCTGAGTGGAGATGGTCCCTTCTGCACAAGGAACACAATGGTAACAGCAAACTGGCTTCATGGGATCCAGCAGCCTGACAAATCCAGGTAGGCAACTATCCACACACCGAGAACTTGGCAGGGCCTGAAGATAACGAAAAAAAGCATCCATTGAAATAGGTGGAACTGATGTCCCTGTGAAATATGGCATAAAATAGAAAGACCCAAGAAAAACTATGGCCCATGTTTTTATTTGTGGAATATAACCTTGGATAATTGAAAGAATTATAGGTGAATACAACAAGGTGAAAAAAGTGCTTAAGCTCTGTAACTCCCTTGTGGGCCTATGACAGATGGTACAGGGAAGCAGTCATACAGTTGGCTTTTTTACACTTCTCCCTGTTGGATTTTACTGTTGGGATGTATTTTTGTGCAGCAACTATAGCATCCAGCCAGATGATGGCAGTGTTTACACGGTTATAAGTATGGTATATAAAATATGCTTTTTTTTCTTTTAAGTAGAGTTTTCTGTTTCCTATTACTCTTACATACTGTCTAGAACAGCTGATGGGCCCTATTCCAAGAGGCCTATATCTCTAGTGATAAAAAATTTGATTTGGCGCTCTGCATATGTACTAATGATGAAAAAGTGATTGCCAAGATTTACAAACTGCTGATGAAAATGCACAATAAAGAATGGAAAACTCATACATGGAAGTGTGTATCATTGGAGCTTGACACCTGATAATTTGGCATAGATAGTTAAGAGTATATACTATTTTTGAAATAGAAATTATTGTTTAAAAATACTACATAGTTAAGTAGTAAAGCACATTGTGACTGTACTCTTTATTTGATCAGTGGTGCTATAGATAAACAGAATTTCTAATATTACCTCACAGCTAGAAAGTATACTTCTGTTCTGATGTTATCCCCACTCTTCCCTGCCAAAGGGTGGGTTGCTCTCTACTTTTCATGTTTACTTACTTATTTATTCTCTGGGTTTACCATTATTATAAACCGACACAGAAATATGCAGAATTTAAAGAAATTATCTTCCTCACCTCATCAACTTGCACGGCCCTCCTGATTGCATCCTGGTCCAGTTTGAATTTGAATGTGTCTTCTGAGCATCTCTTTCTTTCCAGATTCCCAACTTTCATTTTGTAAACTGACCAATTGGGAAACCTCACCCAGTATATGATGTCAAAGTCAGCTGCCAGATCCCCTTTCTCATCCAAATAGACTCCCTCTAAGGAATTATTGTAATATTGAGAGATGTGCAGGAAATGGTGAAGCTAAAATAGCAAAGAGGAAGGAATCAGTTGAAGAAAATAGGGAACAAGATTCTAAATTGTCTTCAATTCAATAGCTGATTTCCCTGAAAGTTAGGCATTGGTTGAGGGATTAAGGACAATTTCCCACAGCTCAGCTGAAGAGTTCCCCATCTATCCTGGATTTGGAACAAAACAATGCTGGTCTGATATTTGTCTCTCTTCTCAGTGTCTCTTCTCACTGTGCTGTGACTTGATTTCTCTTTAGGATTATTAGTGACCAAGCCTAATAGATGTGAGACACCTGGAAGCTGTCATCAGATTGTTTCAGAATGAAGGAAGCAAAATTATTTTATCACCAATATAGCTGAACATGACATGGTGGTAGAAAGAAATATTTTAAAAAAAACTAATCATGTTCAAAATGTCAATTTCGCTCCAACTTTCCAAATATTACCTGATATCTGACAACAGGCTCAGTAACAAAACTGTACACAGACTACAGAAAAGGAGATTTATTCATTCCTGGGCGTGGCGTTGCTGCGACACTAGGGTTTTCTGGAGCTCTGGAATGTCCCCGATCCTTGAGCCTTGAATCAGTCTAAAAATAGACCCAGCCGCCCCGTAGAGGTGGCGAGTGGGAGGGGAAATTCCTGGAGATTCCAGAGATACCCGCAATATCTTTGGAGTCAAAGGAGAACTCCCTGCAGTCCATCACTCAAGTGACCCCCCCCCCTTTCAGCAGGTGGAACAATCAGCTGACTGCCCAAGAAAAGCAGAACAAAGAATCAGCATGCCGTTCCGTGAGAACATTTTTTTTTATCTTTAAATTTACCATCTGCCAGAGAGATCACCTGGAGAATTAACTAACAGTAAAATAAATAAACAACCTGAGCCTGGCAGCAAGCTTTTTTTATTGAAAACATTCAGGAACTTGCGCTTCCTTTTTTCGCTACTTAAAAGCCGAACTGGACTTTCACTAGCAACTGTGGATTGGCGGCATGAAGCCTTTTCTTTTTGCTCAGAGGGAAAGAGTGGGTTGAAATAGAATGAACTTAGTTGTTTAATTTGGAAATTGAATATTGATTTTTCCCCTTTCCCCCCCAGCTCCTGGGTTATTGTTCTTTTTTTATATTTTACTAGTGGGGGGGAAAAACCTTCTAACTCATCCCCACCCCCCTTGATGACTGGCTTTTCTCAGAGGAAGATTGATCTGCTTTTACTTTACTCAAGCTCCCCCTAGTGATTGGCAAAGTAACAGGGAGAGTGAAAGAGAGAAATTACCAAGCAGAAGTTGGAGTGACCTTGAAATGATTATCTACTAAAGAAGAAGGGAAATCTTTCTTTTTTTAACTTTTGTTTTCTGGCTTCTCGGAGATATCTTGTACTACTAAGAATTGGTTGTTTTTCAGACTGCCATTTCAAAGAGATATTGCTGATTTTCTGTTTATCTTTTTTTTCTTCTCCTTTTTTTATATATACATGTACACATCAGTCCTGTTATTTTCTTTTTCTTTTTTTTTTGCACAGAGTGGAATTTTTGAATTTTTGAATTATACAGTTATTATTGTGGAATTATTTGGATTCTTATTTTCCTTATTTCTCCTTTTTCTTTTTTAAAAGAGAAACAAGAGAATTTTTTTCTTTGCTCCTTTTTCTTTTTTTTTTCTATTTTATCTTTGATATTTAGTTTTGCCTACATCCCTTTCTTCCATAGGGGATCTTTTTTATTTTTTTTCTCTCTTTACTATTTCTCTCTCTATTTTCTTTTTGATATTCTCTTTTTCTTCTATCTTCCCAGCTCCCCTTTCCCTGTTTTTTCTTCTTCCTCTGTTAACTTTATTTTATCTTTCTTTCCTTTCAATACAAAGCTGCATCTATATATTAAATTTCTGATATCTTTTCTAAAGCTTACTAACTTTCCACTAGTAAATTAAAAGGTGGTTCAAAGAAAAAAGAGAAAGAACAAAATTTAAACATGAGTAGGAAGATAACCCCGGCTGGCTCATCAATAGGAACCCCAATGTCCTTCTCAACAGGAGGACAAAAAACAATACAGACAATGCTCCATCAAGAAAAAGAAAAACAAGAAAAGGAAAAGGCTACAACACTTGACACACTTTTGCAAGAGATACGGATGGGAAGAGAGAGTATGGAGCAAAAAATGGAAAAAATGGAAAACACAGAACAGAGGCTAGAGGCAAAACTAGAGGCACTGGATAAGAAAATAGAGAATATTAAAACTAAAACAGCCTTGACAGAAGGGAAGATGGAAAAGATACAGCAATGGATGATAAAGCAGGAAGAATCCATAGAAAAACAACAAAAATCCATACGCGAGATGAAAGGAAAATTGGAGGAAAAAGATAAAAGGGACGAAGATTTTGATTCCAGATTGAGCAACATGGAAAAAGAGAGTATGGGAGTAGGATGGGAAATGGATAAAGCTGAATATTTTCTAAGATTCCAAAATGTAATTGAAGAAACAGGAGAGAACCTCCTTATAATAATACCAGAGTTGTTGGCAGAGATCCTAGAAATGTCACAGGAATTAGTAAAAGATGGAATAGATTATGCATTCTAAGTGAATGCAAGATATGCGACCAGAAATGCACTACCAAGAGAAATACACATAAGATTCACTAAAAAAATATTGAGATTTCAAATACTACAGAAAACAAGAGAGAAAAAACTGGAATATAGAGGAAAGGAAATCACAGTGCTAAAGCAAATCCCAAGAAAAGTGAGAGAAAAGAGAAGAGGATACCAGTTTTTATCCACATTTTTGATAAGAAAAGGAGTCCAGTTTAGGTGGCTCATACCGGAAGGCTTATTATTCACATGGGAAGGACAGAGACATAGATTATACACTTTACAAAAAGCAGAAGACTTTCACAGAAAGTATGCCAATGGAGCTACAGAGAAGACTGATAAAGAGAATCCATTGTTAATAAGACTAGAGGGACCATTAGAAGGTGCAGTAGGTGGAGTGGCCATAGAAAGAGAGGCTGTACCAGGATTAGAAATCAGAGAGCAGAGAGAAATAAGATCAACTAGAGCCATAAAACCCCAATATAAAACATAAAATATGGAAGAAAATACAATATTTACAATTAACATAAATGGACTTAACTCTCCAATCAAAAGAAGAAAAGTATTTCATAAATTAGAAAAAATAAAAGCACAAATTATTTGTTTACAAGAGGTACACATTCGAAAGAAAGATGCGCACTTACTAACTCAACCCAAACTTGGGAAAAATTTTACTTCATTGGCAGACTTTAAAAAAAGAGGTGTGGTCATCTACATTAAAGACAAAATACCAACTAAACAAATTTATGCAGATGAAGATGGAAGGATCTTGGTGGAAATTACGGACAATAACAAAAAAATAATTTTAATAGCAATCTATGCACCTAATGAGAAGCAGGATGATTTTTTTAAGAAACTACATGGAAAGATTCTGGACCTAGAATATGCTGATATTTGTATGATAGGAGACTTTAACGGAATTCCAAATCAAATTAGAGATTATAAAGCAACTAGGACATCAAAAATTAACAGAAAAATATTACCGAAGTCCTTTTTTAAGATGACAGATGAAATGAATTTAAGAGATATATGGAGAGAAAGAAACCCCAATAAAGAAGAATATACTTATTATTCTTATAGACATTTATCATTTTCAAGATAGATATGATTTGGCTCTCTTCGGATTTAAGTGATCTAGTTCAAGAAGTGGAAATAGAAACTAGTACCTGGGCAGAACATAATCCAATGACAATTAAATGGAAAGGGCACAAAATTAGATCCATATGGACATTAAATAACACAATATTGAAAGAGAAGAATTTTGTATGTAAAATGAAAAAAGAATTGATGTGTTATTTTAAAGAAAATTAAAAAAAAGACACATCCATTCAGAACATATGGGATGCGATGAAGGCAGTTACTAGAGGTTTAATAATAGACTACACAAGAAAAAGAAATAAAGAGAAAAGATGTGTAGGGAAAAGATTAGAGAATGAATACAAAACACTGGAAAAAGAATTACAGAAATCACCACAAAGAAAAGATATTAGAATGAAAATGGATTTAATTAAACACAAAATGGATATCTTACAAAAAGAGGAACTGGCTCAAAAGATAAGATCCGCAAAGCAGAACTATTTTGAAAATGCAAACAAACCAGGAAGGTGGTTGGCGTATAAACTAAAGAAAGAAAGAGAAGCAAGGAAGATTCAACAATTAAAAGATGAACAGGGACAAATACACTATTTAAATAAGGGGAAAAAAGAAAATTATTCAGGAATACTATACGAAATTATACGAAAAAGAAAATATACTAGAACAGGATGTTAAAAACTACCTACAAGAGGCTAACCTCCCTGTTATACCGGATGATATTAGAAACATATTAGATGCAAAGATAACAATGATGTAATTAACTGGAGTTATTAAAAGACAAAATAATGGGAAGGCCCCGGGACCGGATGGCCTCCCAGCGGAGTTTTACAATACTTTGGAGGAAATACTATCGCTTCCTCTACTAGAAGTGATAAATGAAGTTATGTCTGGTAGTAAAATGCCAAATTCTTGGTCAGAAGCATACATTTCACTGATACCAAAGGAAGGAACTGATCTCCTTCAGGCAAAGAATTATCGACAAATTTCATTGTTGAATTCAGACTACAAGTTTTTTGCATCAATCTTAGCAGAAAGGCTTAAAAAATATTTAAACAGTTTTATACACCCAGACCAAAATGGATTCTTACCAAAGAGACAAATTAAAGATAATATAAGAATAATTTTGAACACGTTGGAATATTATGAAGCACATCCCGAAAAACAAATGCCCCTGATGTTTCTTGATGCACAAAAGCTTTTGATAACGTGAACTGGAAGTTTATGTTGCAACAACTAGAACAAATGAAATTTGGCCAAAATTTTATACATGTTATAAGTACTATATATCACAACTAAACACCTAAGATAATAATAAATGGATAATTTTCAGACAACATTAAGATAAAAAGAGGTACAAGACAAGGCTGCCCACTATCACCTTTACTTTTTGCATTAACGCTAGAAGTGTTAAATAGAAAGATAAGAGAAGACAAAGGAATTAGGAAAGAACAATATAAATTACAAGCATTCGCAGATGACCTAGTTTTTATTCTTGAAGAACCACTCAAAACCGCGTCTAAATTGATAGGAAAAATTGAGGAATATGGAAAAGTAACAGGCTTGAAAATAAATAAAGATAAAACCCAAATACTGACAAAGAATATGTTAACAAGACAGATAGAAGAACTAACAGAAATCTTGAAAATTCAAACCACAAATAGGGTTAAATATTTAGGAATTTACTTGACATCTAGATGTAGTACTCTTAAAAAGGAGAACTATTCTAAACTCATGCAACATATAGCAGCAGATCTTACGAGATGGCAGAATTTACAATTATCACTGATAGGGAGAATAGCCACAATAAAAATGAATGTTTTATCTAAGGTATTATATTTATTCCAGACAATCCCAATCAGATTGGGTAAGGACTTTTTTGAAGAGTTGAACAAAATGGTTTTAAAGTTTATATGGCAAGGGAAAAAAGCAAGAATAAAGCTAAAAAATTTACAAGATGCCAAAATAAGGGGAGGTATGGGATTACCTGATTGGGAACTACAGTGGTACCTCGATTCACGAACTTAATTCGTGAAATGACTCTGGTCGCGAACCGAATTGGTCGTGAACCGAGGCACAGTTTTCCATATGCTAACAGCATAACAAAAATTTAAAAAAAGTCACTGAAAGTACTCACAGTGTGCGTGCTGGGGCTTTTTCTGTGTTTTCTTCTCTCTACGATCTTCCTACAGGAAGTCACAACCATGTGACAGCCAGGAATACATTAAAAATGGCCGCGGTTCCTGTTCGTGAACCGAAGCAGAGTTCGTGCACCGGAGCACATTTTGAGGAAAATTTCTTTTCGTAAACCGAATTGGTCATGAACAGAGGCGTTCGTGAACCGAGGTACCACTGTATATTATCAAGCTGCAAATTTGATGTGGATTAAAGATTGGATAACATTAAGAAACACTAGGCTTTTAGAACTAGAAGGACATGATTTGCTATCGGGATGGCACGCAGCTCTATGGTATAGAAATGCCATGGAACATGGTTTCTTTAGAAGGCATTATATAAGAGAATCTTTGATTTTAAATTGGGAAAAGATTAAGAGATTGCATTTTCTTAAAATACCAGTCTGGGTATCAACTACTGAAGCATTTTCATATGCAATAATATACAAAAAGAAACGAACAATCAGATATTCCGAGTTATTGCACCTAAGGAATGATCTTAAAACTATCCAGGAATTAAAACAAGAAGGAATGGATATGAATTGGTATACATACATGCAAATACATTCTAGATATAAGGAAGATCAAAAAAAAAGGAGGGGTTTATGACAAAATGACGGAATTAGATAAAATTTTAACAGGTGTCGATGAAAAAATAATTTAAAAACGTTATGCCTACTTATTAGAGTTTAAACTTCAGGAAGAGCAAGTGAAAGAAAATATGATAACCTGGGGGGAAAATTTTGGGCATGGGATCAATTTAGATAAATGGCAAAAATTGTGGACACAAAATTATAAACTGACAATGTCAACTGCTTATAAAGAGAACTTGTATAAGATGTTTTACAGTTGGCACTTTTCATCAGTGAGAATTGCAAGAAAGAATAAGAACAAATCCGAAAAATGTTGAAAATGTCATCAGACGCCTGGCTCTTACTATCATATGTGGTGGACTTGTTCGGAGGCTAAAAGTTATTGGCGTATGATTCACATATGGCTGGAGAAAATGACACACAAACACATAGATTTTAAATCTGAACTTTTCTTGCTTGGATTACGTCAGAAATGTTTGATAAGAACTTGAAATAGTTAATTGTGAATGTTTTGACAGCAGCTAGAATTGTATTTGCAAAAAACTGGAGAAATGAGAAACTACCTTCACAAGAAGAAGTTATTCGTAAAATTATGGAATGCGCAGAGATGTGCAGATTAATATTTGAAGTTAGAGAGCAGGAGAGCGAACAATTTTATGAAATATGGAATAAGTTTTATCAATGGTTGGAAAAAAGAAAAACTTAAGGGATATAATATACATATTATATTATTATAAAACCTGGATAAATTTTTGTCTTTAGAGGGAGAAAATATTTTGTTTCATAATGGGAAAGTGACTTCTAGAGACAATGGATAAAATGGGAAGATTTTTTTTTCTTTTCCTTCTCTTTTTTAATATCCTGTTTATATATTGAATAATCGTGGGGAAAAGATTGACTTGATAAATGTAATGTGGTTATGTGAAACAAAGGTGATATATGTAATGAAAGGAAAATTGATAAATATGTTTGTGATCTTAAGTACTGACGCACAAAACATTTGCCCGAACAACATGTTTGTTATTTATAAATAAACACATGTTTATTGGACCCGTGTCCCTCCTGGCTTGTACTGGCATCCTGGGAGGTGACATGAGGCTGGCTCCAAGAGGTTGTCAACGCTTCTTTAAGTGAGGGTTTCTTGCCTGCCTCCCTTAAAGAGGCCATGGTGAGGCCCCTCCTGAAGAAGCCCTCTTTGGACCCAGCTTTATTAGCCAACTATCGTCCCGTCTCCAACCTTCCCTTTCTGGCGAAGGTTGTAGAGAGTGTGGTGGCACAACAGTTTCCCCGTCACCTGGAGGGAGTTGATTATCTAGACCCGCGCCAGTCCGGCTTTCGGCCCGGGCATAGCACCGAGACGGCATTGGTCGCGTTGGTAGATGATCTCTGGAGGGCCAGAGATGGGGGTTGTTCCTCCATCCTGGTCCTATTAGACCTCTCAGCGGCTTTCGATACCATCGACCATGGTATCCTATTGCATCGGCTGGGGGGGATTGGGGGTGGGAGGCACCGTTTTACGGTGGTTCTCCTCCTACCTCTCCGGTCGATCGCAATTTGTGTTGGCAGGAGAGCAGAGGTCGACCTCGAGACCCCTTACATGTGGGGTGCCTCAGGGGTCGGTCCTCTCGCCTCTCCTGTTCAACACATATATGAAGCCGCTGGGTGAGATCATCCGTGGTTTTGGGGTAGAGTACCACTTCTACGCTGATGATACGCAGTTGTATATATCTACCCCAAACCACCCCAACGATGCCGTAGCAGTGATGTGCCAGTGCCTGGAAGCTGTGCGGATCTGGATGGGAAGTAACAGACTCAGACTCAACCCATCTAAGACCGAGTGGCTGTGGTTTCCGGCCGCCCGATTCAACCAGTTGACTCCATCACTGGCCATAGGGGGCGAACACCTTACCCCTGTGGATGGGGCGTGCAACTTGGGTGTCCTCCTGGATACCCGGCTGTCCATGGAAGATCAAGTGATAGCCATGGCCAGGAGGGCATTTTACCAGGTTCGCTGGTACGCCAGTTGCGCCCCCTATTGGATCGGGATGCCCTTTGCACAGTCACTCATGCCCTCGTAACATCCCGATTGGACTATTGTAACTCTCTCTACATGGGGCTCTCCCTGAGGTGCACCCGAAGACTTCAGCTGGTCCAGAATGCAGCCACGCAAGCAATAATGGGGACCGCTAGGTACACCCATATAACACCTCTCTTGTGCGAGCTGCACTGGCTGCCTGTCGTCTTTCGGGTGCGCTTCAAGGTGTTAGTTATTATCTTTAAAGCACTCCATGGCACGGGACCTAGTTATCTGCGAGATCGGATTCTGCCCCACACATCCCTGCGACCGATCCACTCCCACAGAGAGGGACTACTCCGGGTGCCATCCACTAGGCTATGCCAGCGGGCGACGCCCAGGGGAAGGGCCTTCTCTGTGGTGGGCCCAGCCCTCTGGAATGACCTTCCCCCCGAAATTAGAACAACAACGGACCTCCGCTCCTTCCGTCAAAAACTCAAAACACACTTTTTCTGCTTGGCCGGCCTAGGTTAGGCTCCCGTCTTTTTATAGGGCTTTAGGGGTTTTAGTATAATTTAATTTAAGGGATTTTAGCGCAGGGACAATTGTTTAATTCGTTTCTTAACTATTTATTTTTTCTATGTATTTTATATTGGTTTTTATTCCCTGTGCACCGCTCCGAGTCCCTTCGGGGAGAGGAGGCGGTATATAAATAAATTTATTATTATTATTATTATTATTATTATTATTATTATTATTATTATGTTGTTGTTGTTGTTGTTGTTGTTGTTGTTGTACAAAGCATGAGATGAATGATGTTTTTACTTGTTTTTAATGTTAAAAATAAAAATTTTCTTTAAAAAAAAGAAAAGGAGATTTATTCAACTAAGGTTATTAAGGGACAGGACTGCACCTCCTCAGATACTAAATCAGTGCTTATATTTAAATATTTGCAAGCTGTGGAATCTTTGCCAGTTGAAGAGATATAATTCCACATCTTCATACAATCAGATAAAAGTTGGTTTATGTGAGATCTCAAAAAACATTCAAACATTCCTGAATGGGAGAGTGGATTCTCCTCTTTAGCAAAATCTTTGTGAGGGAAAAGGAAAGTACCTGCCAAGGCTGCACTCTTTGATCTCCTGACCTATTTCCGTTCTTTATTACCCTTTGCAGGGATCGAAGAGAATAAGCTGCATGTAAAGCATGTGCAACTGTCCAGACTGTGTGGTAAATGTGGTAGCCATCCTGGGACAGAATCTTTTCCCTCAACTCTTGAGACATTGGCTTCCATTTTTCTTTCTCTGTGCACCTTGTCCAGCCTTTCACAGACAGAACATGCTTTGAATAGGAACATGAATATACTCGCTTTACAAATCTCTCAGTAAAAGACTCAAGTTGTTCATCACAATTTATTTTTCTATTTGTGTGGCTAAGGAAAGAAAAGATACGATAGCTTCTGTTTCTGAACTTTGGAATGAATGACATCCGCAAGGTGAGGTCCCAAATAGCTGTTATGATCCAAACTTTCCCCTCAATATCTCCCCATTTGCTCATCAGGGTACGTAGTACCATTGAAAATCCATATGTGAAGGTTTTAACCTCAGTGTGGTAAATTAAGATGTTGACTTGGTTCCATTTGTTGAAAAGACCAACATTCTTCTCTTTATAATGCGACCTATATTCTGAAATAGTTTGTGTAAAAACAACACAAATACCATTATGGGTAAGCATAGATGTGAGGAGTCTTATAAATTTCTCTCCATCTTCATTATCAGCAACAAGGAGCCCAATCAATGTCCACTTGAAATACTGGAGGATTTTGATGATTGCTAGATACTCATTTGTTTCTCTGGGAAAAGTTGAGTAAAAAAAAGGGAATTGTTTTCTGTCCCTCAAAATTGCATTAGGAAAATTATAACGGACCTGAAAAGAAGGAAAAACTATTAACATTTTCTCTTAGATCAAAAACTAAATATTAATCAGCAAGATTTTGAATAAAGCTACTAGACCACTAAAAGTATTTTCATAAATGTGAGTATAAAGCTAGTTTATCTTTTACATATGATTAAATTTAGCCAGATATACCAATTTCTCTATTGTAATACAATTTCATCCTTGGATACAATGCTATTTATACAATAAAACTACATTGTCAATAGTCTACTATATTAAAAGTTATTAAGAGAAAAGGAAAAATGGATATTTTATCAATATTAATTAATTCAGTTCCAAATATCAATAATCTTTTGACTTTTCATCAGATCAGATATAATGATAATAAATTTAAATAGTAAAGGAACAGCATGGATCACAATATTTGTTTTATAATAATAATTTCTGTCTGACGATTGCTATTATAATCACTGTGTTCTTTATTGAAATATAAACACATGTATTTGTGTTTCTCTGTGTTTGTATGCACAGATATTGTATTTTTTCAATGTTTAGTACAATATATTTTTGCTGCTGTATTTCTAGCCATTTTTACTGGTCTGCTCTTAGAAAAAAGGCAGGATGGATACAGCCCCATTGCTCAGGCTCTGCCATCTCCCACCACCACCAGCCATAAATTTTTTTCTTCACCAAATAGCCCATAGGATTCTTCAATCCAGACAAGAGTCTTGATAGTTTCACATATAATTCAGACTCTTGGATCTTCTCTCCCAACTCTTGGTGCCCATCATGGCCATGGGGAACTTAACCCCATCAAACGGCGACGTAGTCATGCTTAGAGAGACCTACCTGTGGGATCTTGTAGGGATTCAGCAACCTTGAGGTATAGATGGACATATCTACATCAGCTCCTTCAAGGACCATCAGCAAGTTTTTCTTCTTTCCGCAGCTGTAATTTGGAGCATTTGCCTTTGAAAGCAGGTCCAGCAAAGCCTCCGAAGTCCCTCTTGTGTTGGAACGGCTGTGAGTCCCTTTGCATGAAGTGGGGCCTAGGGAGGCAGTTGGGCTTGCTGGCTGTATACCTGGCTCCCCGCTATGTAGCAGCAGCCCTGCCCGAGCTCCTGGAGGTGATCGCCACGGTGGCAGTGGAGACCCCCAGACTTATAGTTATGGGGGACTTTAATCTGCCATCGTTGGGCGAATCATCCGCGGTAGCTCGGGAGTTCATGGCTTCCATGACGGCCATGGACCTGACCCAAGTAATTCAAGGCCCCACTCATGAGGGTGGACATACGCCGGACCTCATCTTCGTCTCGGGCCAATGGAAGAGTGATCTGGGTACAGGGGACATAGACATCATACCCTTGTCATGGTCAGACCACTCACTTCTCCGACTCGACTTTCCGATCGCTGCTCCCCTCCGCGGGGAGGCGGAACCAGAGTTACCAATCTGGTACCGCCCCAGGCGCTTGATGGACCCGGATGGGTTCCAGACAGCACTTGGGCCATTTCCTGTATCCCTGACCCGCGCCCCGATAGAGGACCTCACGGCCGCATGGAATAGTGCGGCCGTGGGAGCCTTGGATCGGGTCGCGCCCTTGCGGCCTCTCTCGCGGCGGCGAACCACCCTGGCTCCTTGGTTTACTGAGGGGCTGCGGGTGATGAAACGCCGCAAGAGATGCCTAGAGAGAAGATGGAGGGCTAGCCGCTCTGAATCTGACCGGACACAAGTGAGAGCCCATTTACGGACTTACATTGTGGCGCTGAGGGTGGCCAAACGTCATCATTGCGCCACCCTCATAGCATCCGCAGAAAACCGCCCTGCCGCCCTGTTTAGGGTGACCCGTTCCCTCCTTCAACAGAGGGAGCGGGAAGCCCCGTTACAGGGTAGGGCAGAGGAATTTGTGATTTTTGTGCAGGAGAAAACCGCCCAGATACAGAGTGAGCTAGCCACCATTCATGGCCCAGTGGGATGCCACGAGGGAGATCTTGTTTGGGAGGAGTTTGACCCCGTTACTTCCGAGGATATGGACAGGTTACGTGGGCGACTGCGAGCCACCACATGTTCATTGGACCCGTGCCCCTCCTGGCTTGTACTGGCATCCTGGGAGGTGACACGAGGCTGGCTCCAAGAGGTTATCAACGCATCCTTGAGCGAGGGTTCCTTGCCTGCCTCCCTAAAAGAGGCTATGGTGAGGCCCCTCCTCAAGAAGCCCTCTTTGGACCCAGCTCTTTTGAACAACTACCGTCCAGTCTCCAACCTTCCCTTCTTGGCGAAGGTTGTTGAGAGTGTGGTGGCACAACAGTTTCCCCGTCACCTGGAGGAAGTTGACTATCTAGATCCGCGCCAGTCCGGCTTTCGGCCCGGGCATAGCACCGAGACGGCATTGGTCGCTTTGGTAGATGATCTCTGGAGGGCCAGAGATGGGGGATGTTCCTCCATCCTGGTCCTATTAGACCTCTCAGCGGCTTTCGATACCATTGACCATGGTATCCTATTGCATCGGCTGGGGGGGTTGGGGGTGGGAGGCACCGTGTTGCGGTGGTTCTCCTCCTACCTCTCTGGCCGATCGCAATTTGTGCGGGCAGGAGAGCAGAGGTCGACCCCGAGACCACTCACATGTGGAGTGCCTCAGGGGTCGGTCCTCTCGCCTCTCCTGTTTAACGCATATATGAAGCCGCTGGGTGAGATCATCCGTGGTTTTGGGGTAGAGTACCACCTGTACGCTGATGACACCCAGCTGTACATATCTACCCCAAACCACCCCAACGATGCCGTAGCGGTGATGTGCCAGTGCCTGGAAGCCGTGCGGATCTGGATGGGAAGTAACGGACTTAGGCTCAACCCGACCAAGACCGAGTGGCTGTGGTTTCCGGCTGCCCGATTCAACCAGCTTTCTCCAACGCTGGCCATAGGGGGCGAACATCTTGCCCCTGTGGATGGGGCGCGCAATTTGGGTGTCCTCCTGGATACCCGGCTGTCTATGGAAGAGCAAGTGACAGCCGTGGCCAGGAGGGCGTTTTACCAGGTTTGCCTGGTCCGCCAATTGCGCCCCCTATTGGATCGGGACGCCCTTCGCACAGTCACTCATGCCCTCGTGACATCCCGACTGGACTATTGTAACTCTCTCTACATGGGGCTCCCCTTGAGGTGCACCCGGAGGCTTCAGTTAGTTCAGAATGCAGCCGCGCGAGCAATTATGGGCACCTCTAGGTTTGCCCATGTAACACCGCTCTTGCGCGAGCTGCACTGGCTACCTGTCGTCTTCCGGGTGCGCTTCAAGGTGTTAGTTATCATCTTCAAAGCGCTCCATGGCTCGGGACCTAGCTATCTGCGAGATCGGATCCTGCCCCACACATCCTCACGACCGATTCGCTCCCACAGAGAGGGGCTTCTCCGGGTGCCGTCCACTAGACTTTGTCAGCGGGCGACGCCCAGGGGAAGGGCGCTCTCTGTGGCGGGCCCGGCCCTCTGGAACGACCTTCCCCCTGATATTAGAACGACCACCGACCTCCGCTCCTTCCGTGTAAAATTAAAGACCCATCTCTTTCGACTGGCCGGCCTTGAATAGTTCTCTCTGTCTTTTAACGATAAATTTTAATGGGTTTTTTAATTGTATTTTTAGCACGGGTAATTTATTTAATTTTATTTTAGTAATGTCTGTATTATTATATATTGTTTTAATTATGCCTGTGCACCGCCCCGGGTCCCTGTGGGGAGAGGGTGCGGTTAATAAATTCCAATTTATTATTATTATTATTATGAATATTGTATCCCAAGGTGATGTTGGGTAAGATTTGGGCATTCTGGTTAATCTCCTCCAGGGCAAAGACGAAGGACAGGACTTTCCAATAGTCTGTGGAGCCTATTCTGGAAATATAGGAACATCACATTTTCATTCTAAATGTATTTAAAATATTCCAGTACCGTGTGGAGCCTATTCTGGAAATATAGGCACATCACATTTTCATTCTAAATTCCGTCAGAACAACATATTTAAAATATTCTCCTTTTACTGTATTAGTAATGAAAAACCACTTAGTCTAATTTTCAAAGTATTGCTTTGATTGATTTTGAGCCCAAATGAGAGGAATTACAAAAACTGAAATATCATTTGGTCTGCCTGCAAATCTCTCCAATTGTTGCTAACATTTGTTACCAGGGGGGAAGACCTACATAGAACAGATTGTTTTTCAGGGAACCGAATCCTAAGCTCCCTGCATTTTGTTGGAAGAAATGTCCTTCTGGGTTCAGCTCCAAGTGGGGAAAAAGACACTGGATTAAGATTAAGATTTATTGCATTTATATACCGCCCTATCTCCCTTTCGGGACTCAGGGCGGTGTACAGTCAACAGTAAAAATGAGTAATATAAAAGTTAAGATCAAATGTTAAGATATAATTAAATAAATTGGCCTGCCAAATTAAACCCCCCTACTAAAATCAATTTAAAAATTACGACAGGCCGGCAGCATGAAATAAATGGGTCTTCAGGGCCCGACGGAAAAGGCATAGGTCAGTGATTTTCCATAGGTCAGGGGGTAGGTCATTCCAAAGGACAGGGGCTGCCACAGAGAAGGCTCTCCCCCTGGGGGTCGCCAGACAACATTGTTTAGCCGACGGCACCCTGAGGAGGCCCTCTCTGTGGGAGAGAACTGGTCGGTAGGAGGTATTTGGTAGCAGGAGGCGGTCTTGAAGATAACCAGGAGACATGGAGGCTGTTGGTTTAATGGTGGGCAGGACCACATGTTGAATCCTGAACCAAAAAAGTGATCACTTGCTTCAATGTTGGGTGAAGAAGAAGAGAGAGGAAGGAGAAGGAGCTTGCTGGGTTTTAAATATTCTGTTCAGGTTTAACGCAGAATCTTGGAAAGCACACAATGGATTTCCAAATATCCTTTAACCATTAATTAATTGTAGAATATTTTGATTAATTTATTTCTTGCCACCTGGGCTAAGTTGTCATTTATTAGATGAGCTATTAATGGACTCACTACATATATCTTGGTTGTTCATGTCTAACCATATTTATATGACAATCTCACAGCACAGTCTCTCTTGCACAAATAATGGAGACTGTATCTTACAATAGCCACAAAAATAAGAAAAAGAAAAAAAGTTAGGAGAAAGGGGGAGAAGAAGAAAAAGAATGAAAAGTGAAATTTTTGAGAGCCCAAGAGAAAATTGTTAAAGGAAAAAGACAGGGGAAAAGACTTACATTAGTAGACCAAAGAGAATAGTAGTAAGATTGTTATTGTTATGCAACTAATTAAGAAATAAAGAAATTATAGAATATTGTTAATGATAGAAAAATTGAAAGAAATGCTCTCTATGTTTAAATTGAATTAGAAGATATATGTTGCTTATAGTAAAATATATAAATGGAGAAAATAAGAAATGAAAATTTGGTTTAACTTTTAAGGAGCAATTGAAGATATGGCTTATGTAGTAAGAAAAATAAGTACAAAAATCAATATAATAGAAGAGAATAATTTGACTGAAAGTGAAAAGAAAACTATGATGTAAAATGACTATGTAAATGAGAGGTGTAAAAGAAAAGACTCGAACAAGGCTTTTTTCCTATAATACATATAAATTGTATTAAAAAATAAAAAAATCTTGAATAAAAAAATGGAGACTGTATCTCTGTAAGACACAGGGACTTACGAGTACAAATTATTAATGGGCGGTGAGCGAAAGCCATAGACATCCTCTTCAATAATTTTGAAAGAAGCGATCCCACTGATGAGATGATCTCCTGGTCTGTAGAAATTCAATGGCTTTATTTCATCTGGCATCAAATTCAAGGGACATTTCACTTTCAGCACCCCACAAATTAGATGTGGCAAGAGCAGAAGAGTCTGCAGGATCATAGCTGATATGTTGGTAGAGTCACTTGTTCTTATCAGGTATGTCTAAGAATAACCAAGGACTAAATGATCAAAATCAATTCTGAAACCATGAATCTTCCTGAGCAATAAATGGCAGAGAAGAAACTAAGTCACACAGACTTTCTGGCACAAATTATCAAATTATATTTTTTTCTAAATCTGTTGTCTACACTGAAGGCAATCATTGGGGAAAAAGTCTGGAGAATCAGGCAGACAACCAAGATGTATTGATAAGAGTTCTTGGTGTCTGATGAGAGCTCTTGTTGTCAAGGTTGTGGCTGATGAAATATCCCTGATGTCATCTGGATTAGAATTATTATACTTAGCATTTAAAGTGGTAATAACCTCCCGGGGAAATTAATCCAAAAGTGAACCAGGTTCCTCTGTACTGGGAATGCTACGAAAGTGGTCAGGATGGACTCACTTTGAAAAACATGCTAGGAGTTGTGGATTGCTCAAATGTTAGCAGAATTCACATGCAGATTCTTCTATATAGCAGCAATGTCTGCCACGTTACGTTACCACCAATGCCTTAACCTGACTACCGACCAGTTCCTGCATGCCAGCAATGCTAGAAGCCACCTCAGAGAAATGGCTGTTATACCATTAGCAAAACAACAACAAAAAGCCCCTGCTGCCCCAGTCAGCAAGGCTTCAGCGGACGCAAAGATCACAGTCTCCTTGCTCATTTTTTTAAAAAAATATGGAATGCTTCATGAATTTGCGTGTCATCCTTGTGCAGGGGCCATGGTAATCTTCTCTGTATCGTTCCAATTTTAGTATATGTGCTGCCGAAGCGAGCACAGTCTCCTTGCTCATTGAAGAGGCTCCTTGCACAATGGAGGTGGACTTTGGGTCCTCCTGTTCACTCGTCTCCCCACCCATCCTATTCCCTCAGATGTCTCGCTGGACGGAGTTCCTCACAGCATATTTGTATACGCTGCAGTACCATCAGGGCAAGCATATGGCCCATGCAGATTCCCTCAGCTGCTGCCCACTTCCTGTCACTGACCCTGACCTCATCCCCTTTTCATTGGTCTTCTCCATTGCTTCTTTGGGTCTGCCTCTATCATCATCTGATGTAGTGGCCCATTCCTTCACAGACGCCATCCTGTCCCAGATTTTAACTTGGGTTCAGAGAGGGTGGTGCTGGGGCAAAATACTTGAAGAATTCTACCCATTCAATACCCGCCAACTGGAGCTTTCCCTCCATACTGAGTGCTTGCTCTGGGGGGACAGGATGATCATTCCTCCCTCCATGCACACCCAAGTCCTGGACCACCTCCACCTGGGCCACCCTGGCATAGCTCGCATGAAGGCTTTGGCCTGCAGCTATGTCTGGTAGCCCAGGATAGATGAGGAAATTACGACTTGGGTGGGCCACTCTGGCTCTTCCCAGGAGTCCCGTCCCGCTCCTCCAGCAGCACCCATTAGAGACTGGGAGCTACCTAGGGGACCTTACTCAAGGGTCCATGTGGTTACTCAGTCCTTCCACCATCACTGAGGCCACCATCTGGGGGCTGCAGCATCTATTCACCACACATGGGCTGCCGGACACCATAGTGACTGACAACAGCCCCCAATTTACTGCCACGGCCTTGCAGGAATTTCTGGCCGGCTTGGGGATCCACCATGCCCCAACTTCCCCTTACCACCCTGCTTATAATGGTCAGGCGGAACATGCTGTCCGCTCGGCCAAAGAGGCATTGGGATGAATGGACCGAGGAAGTTCACCGGACAAGGTGGCAGCTTACCTCCTTGGCCAGCACTCCACTCCATGCCCCATCTCACATAAGAGGAGGTTACGGTAGGCCGTCTAGATGGAATAAATGTGTCTTCAGACACTTGCGGAAGAGGCGGAGGTCGGAAATGGTGCGGAGTTCAGGGGGTAAGTCGTTCCAAAGGACTGGTCCCGCCACAGAGAAGGCTCTTCCCCTGGGTGTCGCCAGTCGGCATTGTCCAGCCGACGGCACACTGAGGAGACCCTCTCTGTGGGAGCGTATTGGTCTGAGGGATGTATGGGGCAGGAGGCGGTCTCGCATGTAACTAGGCCCCGAGCGATGGAGCGCTTTAAAGATGGTCGTTAAAACCTTGAAGCGCACCCGAAAGACCACAGAAAGCCAGTGCAGCTCGCGCAGGATAGGTGTTATGTGGGAGTGTCTAGACGCTCCCGTAATCACCCACATGGCTGAATTCTGGACTAGCTGCAGCTTTCGGGTGCACCTCAAGGGAAGCCCCATGTAGAGAGCATTACAGTAGTCGAGTCGAGAGGTAACGAGTGCTTGAGTGACTGTGCGTAAGGCACCCCGGTCCAATAAGGGGTGCAATTGGCGCATCAGGCGTACCTGATGGAATGCCCCCCTGGCCACGGCTGCCACATGATCTTCCATAGACAGTCGGGAGTCCAGGAGGACACCCAAATTGCACGCCCTCTCCACGGGGGCCGGTGTTTTGCCCCGAATGGCCAGAGTTGGAATAATCTGGCTGAACCGGGGCGCCGGAAGCCACAGCCACTCAGTCTTGGACGGGTTGAGCTTGAGTTTGTTACTACCCATCCAGATCCGTACGGCCTCCAAGCACCGGGATATAACCTCGACGGCATCGTTGGGTGGTCTGGGGTGGATATGTACAACTGAGTATCATCAGCGTACAGATGATATCCCACCACAAAACCACGGATGATCTCACCCAGCGGCTTCATATATGTGTTGAACAGTAGGGGCGAGACGACCGACCCCTGAGGAATCCCACATATGAGGGGCCTCAAGGCCGACCTCTGCCCCCCTCCCAACACATATTGCAACCGACCAGAGAGGTAGGACGAGAACCACCGCAAAACGGTGCCTCCCAGCCCCAAGCCCCCCAGTCGGCGCAATAGGATACCATGGTCGATGGTATCAAAAGCCGCTGAGAGGTCTAATAGGACTAGGATAGAGGAAAATCCTCTATCTCGTGCCCTCCAGAGATCATCGACCAATGCAACCAATGCCGTCTCGGTACTGTGCCCGGGTCGGAAGCCGGACTGGTGCGAATCTAGATAGTCAACTTCATCCAAGTGTCGTGGAAACTGTTGGGCCACCACACTCTCAACGACCTTCACTAGAAAGTGGAGGTTGGAGACGGGACGATAGTTTTCTAATAATGCTAGATCCAGGGACGGCTTCTTGAGGAGGGGCCTCACCACCGCCTCTTTCAAGACGGTAGGTAAGGACCCTTCACTCAGAGATGCGTTGACAATGCCCTGAAGCCAGCCTCGTGTCGTCTCCCAGGATTCCAGTACAAGCCAGGAGGGACACGGGTCCAGTAAACATGTGGTGGCCCTGAGTCTCTTTGACAGCTTGTCCATATCTTTGATAGTAACAAAGTAAAACTCCTCCCACAATGGTGTCTCAAGAGCTGCTTTGGCACTCTCGACAGGGCTATTGACAATGGAGGGTAACTCGCTTCGAATCCGAGTGATTTTCTCGAATGTAAGGCAATTCATAGATTTACTTGACTATCTAGACAAAAATAAGCAGATCTCTGCAGTGCTGGTTTTCAGACATGGAAAAGGCCTCTGAGCGAATGATCTGGAACTTTCTAATCAAGACTTTGAAAAAAATGGATATGGGGATTTGGTTTTGACAGGTGATAGGAGCAATATATTAATAATAAAATGCATAACTTATTATTAATGGAAATTTGTTTATGAGTTTTGAGATATAAGAAGGTACAAGATAAGGCTGCCTATTATCTCCATTGTTATTTATTTCAATTTTAGAAGTCTTGAACATAATTTGGGATTTGAATTCCTTAAATGGTATAGCTATAAGGCAAAAGGAATACAGAATTAGAGCATTTGCAGCTGATCTGGTTATTACCCTATCACGTTTTTTGAATTTAATAATTCAGATGAAAAGTCACCCGGGGGTTGTTTATATAAAGATGTGCTTTTTACTGATGGGGGCAGCTGGCAACTGAGAATTTTGGAACAACTGTTTGAAGAAGGAATTATTTTAAACTGGTTATATTATAAATAGTTACAGATGAGATAGAAAGAGGATCAAAGAGTTGGATTTATGAACAATGATGAAATGATTATTGCCATGTTGGAGATCTGGGGGGGAAATATGGGTTAAATTGTGAATGTTAAATGTTAAATTTACACAGATACAGAATTTAAGGGAGAACTTTTATAATATATCTTATAGATGGTATTTAAATCCTAAAGAGTGTATGTATCGCAATGGTTAACTAAAAGGTTGGAAGGGAGAATTTTTATAAAATGTTTTATAGAGGGTATTTAGATTCTAAGAAATTATCATGTATATATTCTAATGTTTAACAAAAATGTTGGAGGTGTGGGTGCTTACGATGGGTCTGTAGCTTTTAGGTAAGAATGAGCAGATTGATAATTAAGAGCTGGATTTATGGATACTGAATGGAAGTTGAAATGATTAATAAGGAAAAATATGGGTTAAATTGTGAATGTAGAATTTAAGGGAGAATTTTTATAAAATGTTTTATAGATGGTATTTAGAGTTTAAGAAATTATCTTGTATGTATCTTAATGTTTAATCAAAAGGTTGGAAGAGAGTACTTTTATATTAGGTAGCTATTAGATAATTTAGGTTAGAACGAATAGACTGCTAAGGAGATAAGTAAGGAGTATAATGTGAATAGAGAGGATAACATCTGGGTTGTTTGGAATTACTAGAGTGGTGTATAGTGGAAGTCAGGGGGGGGGAACGGGAGGTGGGGGAGGGTTAGGGTGGTTAGGGGAAGGAAATATATTTGCATAATTAGTTTAGAAGATGAGGATAACCGGATGTTATTTTGTGAGAAATTTATATTATGATGGTTGGGAAGAGGGGGGGTATAGCATGTGTATTTGATTTATATTGTATATATGGGGGGGGGGGGGGGATCTGTTTGTGTAAAACTTTTTCAATTAAAAAAAAAAGGACACATTTCTTGGATAGCTTAGTTGCAAAACTGGGACTAGCAGAGAAGATATAGATCCAAGAGATGGGAAAGCCAGTTACTTGTTCCCCATAGAAGCTTCATTGGTGACTGAGCCTATCCCTCCTTCTCACCCTAAAGTGGTGTAATCTTAATGTTATGTAGAGAAAGATCATTATAATTCAAAGTAGCAAAAAAGGCAAATTAAACAAACCACTGTATTCAACACTTCAATTGTTCTTTTTTTAACTTTTTATTTTGTTTATACAAACTTCACATCTTTGCAACACATTACATTTTTTACATATCTGTTGTGATTCTTTTATCTGTACAAATACGTTTTTTATAACTATAGCTTTATATGTGTGTGCATTTATATTATTTCATACATCTTTTTTCATTCTATATATAATATTCTATGTATAACAGCCTTTACTACATTTGAGTCATTTTGTATATTTATTTGCTACATCTTCTAAGACTGCATCTTCTAAAACAGCTTACAAGAAGTTTGATTGAGCCAAATGAGGGTTCTTAAAAGGAATGATTGCACTTCCTCAGTCAGATACTAAATAAGGGTTCTGAGCTAGGCTTCCTGAGAAAGCATAAATCACAATCTTAGTCCACAAAACCCTATTTAATTTATATGGCTGTGAATTGAGTGTTATGACTGTTTGTGAAGCAAGGCTTCTCAAACATTCTGTGAAGATTCCGACAGATGTCTGCTCGAATTGCCACAGACTTTCAGGAGAATGTTGATAAGCATCCACCTTATCCCCCTTGAATTGCTGCCAGAGACCTAATTGCCAAATTGGTTTTGCAAGGTCAAACTTAGAACACAGTCAAAGAGAACTTCTCACAGAATCGATCAGATTAACTAATTGCTTCCTTTTATTCATACGGCTGTGGATTATGGTCATATTAACTTATTGGCAAGGTCTGTCAGTTTAATATGAATCTGGACACCATATAATTTCTCATTTTCATAGAGTCAAATAAAAAAGAAATTAAATGTAAAAATTGGTTTATGCTAAATCTCCCTAAAAGGGCCTAAAATTGTACCTGCCAAGGCTGCAACTGTTGAACTCCTGATCTGTTTCTATTCTTGGTGGCCCTTCTCCGGGACTGGAGAGCATAAGTTGCATGTAAAGCATGTGCAACTGTCCAGACTGTGTGGTAAATGTGGTAGCCGTCCATGGACAGAATCCTTTCCCTCAACTCTTGAGAGATTGGCCTCCATTTTTCTTTCTCTCTGCACCTTTTCCAGCCTTTCACGGATGGGGCATGCTTTGAATAGGAACACAAATAGATTTCCTCCACAATTTCCTCAGTAAAAGACTCAAGTTGTTCATCATAATTTATTTTTTTATCTGTGCGACTAAGAAAAGAAAAGATACGGTAGCTTTTTTCATTGAATTTGGTAGTGATTAACATCCGGAAAGTGAGATCCCATATAGACGTTATGATCCAAACTTTCCCTACAACATATCCCTTCTTGCTCATATTCCTGTAGCATTTTATGCTTAGGAATATGAGGTTCTTCCCTAACATTAGGAATATTCCGTAAGAGGTTTTTAATACTTGCATGGAGGGTAAATACTTGCATGGAGGGTTTTGTACTTGGAAAGTACAAAAGGAATTTCTCGCCTTCCTCTAACAATGATTAATTAAAGCAGAGACACATGGAACAGTTTGAATAACCTTTCCACATTTCTTGATATTACGTTTCCATTTATAACATTAGCTACCAATGGATTCTCCTCATATACCTTGGTTGTTCCCATTTTATCTTCCTTCTATAACAATCTCACAGCACAATCTCTCATACACAAGAAATGAATACCTCTATCAGGCATAGAGACTTACAAAGGCCAAGCAACAATGGGAGCTTTGTTAAACCCAAAGATTAACATAACATTAGCAATTAGGAAATTTGTGGTCCCACTGATGAGATGCTCTCCTGGTGTGTAGTAATTCAGTAGCTTTACTTTGTCCTATTTCAAATTCAAATGACATTTCAACTTTGGCACCCCACAAATGATATGGGGCAAAAGCAGAAGAATAACCAATATAATTAACATGTTAGGAAGAATCGCTTGTTCTCATCAAATATGTCTAAATATAGTCAAGGACTGTATTTTCTGTGATTTGTCTTGTTCCAGAGCTCAGCCAACATTTTATATTTGAAGGAGATGAAAACAAATCCTCACCAGACACAACCTTCAGAGCAATTAGTGGAAAAATGCATTGAAACACCCAGAGTTTGTGGAATAAGTCATGAAATCATGTTGTTCATAACTCTGTTGTTTACACTGAAGTCAATCATTGGGGAAATGGGCAAGAAGACAAGAAAGCATCACTAAGTGTTACAGCAATACGTCCCTATGCATCATCCAAAGCTTTGGGTGGATCTCATGGGCTAAAAGGCAGCTAGGAAACTTGCTGATTCATCTCTTACAACCTTTGACTTTTTCGTTGATCCATCTTAATAAGATTTGGGATCCAGGGACTTCTCTAAATTATGCAACAATAGAGTAAACTTTCTTTCAACTAGTGGGTTGCAGGACGCCTTCCAGAGGCCCCAGAGGAAGGACTAAATGATGGCAGAGTTCATCCTGATGGCAATCATTGGGGAAATTTTATGTTTATGTTTATTATTAAATTTGTATACCGCCCTTCTCCCTTGCGGGACTCAGGGCGGTGAACAGGCATCAATAAAAACATACAAAAGACATTGATACATAAAATACTTTAAAATAATATTAAATTGGGGCCCGTTCTAAAATCCAGATAAAAACTCTTAAATAAAACCAATAAAACCAAAGAAAAACTACTACGCCAGGCCGGCCACATGGAATAAATGCGTTTTCAAGGCCCGACGGAAGAGGCACAGGTCAGTGGTCGTACGTAGGTTGGGGGGTAGGTCGTTCCAGAGGGCAGGGGCTGCCACAGAGAAGGCTCTCCCCCTGGGGGTCGCCAGGCGGCATTGTTTAGCCGACGGCACCCTGAGGGGGCCTAGTCTGTGGGAGCGAACTGGTCGGTGGGAGGTATTTGGTAGCAGGAGGTGGTCTTGCAAATAACCAGGACCCGTGCCATGGAGCGCTTTGAAGATGGTTACTAGCACCTTGAAATTGGCAAGAAGACAAGCAAAATGTGACAAATTGTAACCAGAATCCTTCCCTCCGCAATGTCCAAAGCTCTGGGTGATGCCATAGGCTAAAACACAGCTGGACAACTTCCTGATGCAATTCTTACAACCCTCAACTTTATGAGTGATCCATCTCAATAAGAATTAGGACCCAGTAATTCTCTAAGTTGTGTAATAATTGAATAACCTTTCCTCTATTAGTAATTAGTGAGTTGCAGGAGGCCTTCCAGAGGCCCCAAAGGAAGGACTAAAATATGGTGGATTTCAACTCTCACCCACCAACCATAGACTTCCCCATGAACACCAATGGCCAATACACTGCCTTTGCCTTTTCAAAAAGATGTGAGATTCCTCCCTTATTTCCTGTATTTGCATACAACATCTCACCTTGTCACCTTTTAAGTGATTCTCACCAAAATCTAATGTGGCTATCAGTAAATACAGGTTGTCAGCTAAACCCAAGTACAATGTAACTATCACACCAAAATGGAATTGTTGGGTTCCAACGACATGTGAAATCATACTATGGTTTTCTTCTTTGTTTGTTGCTCAAATTTTCTTAAAACTCAGCAATTTGTAATCATGCTTATGACTTCTCTTATTGTGCAAGCATAGATAGTTGTCTTTTCCCCCCAGAATATCAGACATCCTAGATACACTAAACGAGGGGGGGGGGGAGGCTAGGTGACCTAATTCTACTTTATTGTAAGGGTCCATTAACAGAATCGTGCAAATCAGAGAGTATAACCTTCCTCCTGTGACTTTTAATTGTTTCATTCATTAGGGTGGATCCTTCCTCAGTTTCTTTCTCTGATCATTAAGCCACTACCTGCTGCCCCCTCTCTTCTGTGAGATCCTAGCTAGCATCTCTTCTTCACTTTCACTTCTTCACTGAATGCCATCCATGCATTATAATAATAGTCAAGTAAGACCAGATGAAGGAGTGCCATGAGAAAGGAGCCAGAAAAATAAATATCTCTTTCTTTGAAAAGCAGAGAAGATGATCCAGCAAACTGCAGATCACTGCAAGCATCAGCACTACTGTTAAAGATGCAGCAAAAGTTTATATAAGGATATCATAGATCATGAGTTCCCTAAAACCCTGAAGTATTTTCTGAATGTTGGAATGGACTTGTTTAAAAGATCTTGCCAAGGTCACATTATGGAAAATGCAATGGGCATCAAGCACACATCTGGAATACTGCATCCAGTTTCAGGCTTTTGAAGAAGTAAAAACAAGAGCAATTAAGATGATTAAGGGCTTAGAGACAAAAACATATCAAGAACGGGTATGGGTATGGGTATGAGGCATCTAGACAAAAGGACTAGGGTGACATGATGAGAGTATTCCAGTGTACGAGGGCCACAAAGTAGAGGGGGCCATCTTGGAGTGAGTGCACTGGACTGGAGGAGGCAAGCCGAGCCATCATATGGCAGCACTTTACATCAGGCCGCACGATGGACGAACTAGTCATGCGGCACTAAATGCAGACTAAGGCCTATGTGTCTGAAAAAGACGGATGGGGCCCTCGATGGGACTAATTTGTGATATTCCCATCTGTAAGATCTTTAGACTGTCTGATTTTATCCCTCCTGTCTTAAGGATTACATCTATTGCACATAACCTGAACATCTGTCACTTTATTTTATCCTGGACTCTTTGGACTTGTTCTATGTCTCCAGGTTTGGATGACCTCTGGGTTTCTAAATATGTACTCTAGGCGTCATCTCCTTTGCCTGCGAGAGTTTCCCCTCTCACAGGCCTGGCCCCCTTGTCTAACATGGGCCCACCTTGATGATGGACTGATTGCTCCTGAGAGGTGGGCGAAGCGCAAACTGAGGGGGTTCTTGGGTAATTTTAATTCGGCTTTTAGGGAGTTCCAGGGGGGAAGGGGGGAATAGCCCAGGGGGGGACGTCAAACGATTGGGCCGGCCGGCAGAAGTAGGGTAACGGAGGAAGAGGAAGGGGGGGTCGTTTCCACTGAGGTCTTTTCCATCGATTCGGTCGTAGGGAGGGGCAGGGGCGGTGGGAGGCGGAATAGGCATCATCGGTTGGGAGACCGTGGCCACTGGATACAGGCGGTCACGCGCTCCAACTCCCCGTGCTCCCATTGCAGACTAGGAGGGCAGGAACCACAGACCCGGGGCCCTAGGCTGATGTTATGCAACGCCAGGTCCGTGGTAAAAAAAGCCCCCCTCATCCATGACCTTGTGTCAGAGGGGGACCCGGACCTGGTGGGTATAACGGAAACCTGGTTGGGCCACGAGGGGGGTTTACCCCTCGTAGAAATGTGCCCACCAGGTTACCGAGCCTTTCATCAGCCTAGGGCCCTAGGGAGGGGTGGGGGTGGCAATTATGGTTAAGGAAGGTCTTGAGCCGAAGGAGACCATGATCCCTCAGACAACCGGGTGTGAATCTCTCTGCGTGAGATGGGGCCTAGGGAGGCAGTTGGGCATGTTAGTTGTGTACCTGGCTCCTCGCTATGCAACAACAGCCCTGCCCGAACTCCTAGAGATGATAGCCGAGGCGGCGGTTGAGACCCCCAGACTTTTAGTCATGGGGGACTTTAACTTGCCGTCAGTAGGCAAGGCCTCTGGAGCAGCTTGGGAGTTCATGGCCTCCATGATGGCCATGGACCTGACCCAGGTAGTTTTAGGCCCTACTCATGAGGGTGGACACACCCTGGATCTAATCTTCGTCTCGGGACAGTGGAGCAGTGATCTGGGAATAGGGGATTTAGTCATCACACCCTTGTCATGGACAGATCACGCTCTCCTCCGGCTAGACTTTCCAATCGCCTCGCGGGGAGGCGGAACCGAATATTCCTAGATGGTTCCGCCCCAGGCTCCTGATGGACCCGGAAAGGTTCCAGAGGGAGCTTGGGCCAATTCCTGTGGACCTGCCCCGCAACTTGACTGAGGACCTAGTGGCCACTTGGTTAAGTGCGGCCACGGGGGCCTTGAACCGAGTCGCGCCCTTGCGGCCTCTCTTGCGGCGGCGAATCACCCAGGCTCCTTGGTTCACCGAGGAGCTGAGGGAGATGAAACGCCACAAGAGATGCCTAGAGAGCAGATGGAGATCCTCTCACTCCGAAGCCGACCGAACACTAGTGAGAACCGATATTAGGGCTTACTTAGTGGCGATAAGGGTGGCCAAACATGAGTATTGTGCCACCCTTATTGCATCCGAAGATAACCGCCCTGCCGCCCTGTTTGGGGTGACACGCTCCCTCCTTCACCAGAGGCCGCGGGAAGCCCCTTTACAGGGACGAGCAGAGGAATTTGGGATTTATCTGCAGGATACAATACAATACAATAGCAGAGTTGGAAGGGACCTTGTAGGTCTTCTAGTCCAACCCCCTGCATGGGCAGGAACCTTATACCATTTCAGACAAATGGCTGTCTAACATCTTTTTAAAGACTTCCAGGGTTGGGGCATTCACAACTGCTGGAGGCAAGCTGTTCCAGAGGTTAATTGTTCTTACTGTTAGGAAATTTCTCCTTAGTTCTAAGTTGCTTCTCTCCTTGGTTAGTTTCCACCCATTGCTCCTTGTTTGATAAAATTGATAAAATCACTCGGATTCGGAATGAGCTACTCTCCATCGACAGTGGTCCGGTGGGATTGTCTGAGGCTGGTCTTGAGGCACCATTCTGGGAGGAGTTTGACTTTGTTACTACCGAGGATATGGACAGGTTGTCAAGGAGACTTAAGGCGACCACATGTTTATTGGACCCGTGTCCCTCCTGGCTTGTACTGGCATCCTGGGAGACGACACGAGGCTGGCTCCAGGAGATTGTGAACACCTCCTTGAGTGAGGGGTCCTTGCCTGCCATCTTGAAAGAGGCGGTAGTGAGGCCCCTCCTCAAGAAGCCCTCCCTGGACCCAGCATTATTGGAGAACTATCGACCGGTCTCCAACCTTCACTTTTTAGTGAAGGTTGTTGAGAGTGTGGTGGCCCAACAGTTTCCGCGACACCTGGAGGAAATTGATTATCTAGACCCGCGCCAGTCTGGCTTCCGACCTGGTCACAGCACCGAGACGGCATTGGTCGCGTTGGTGGATGATTTCTGGAGGGCGCAGGATAGAGGCTGTTCCTCTATCCTAGTCCTGTTAGACCTCTCAGCGGCTTTTGATACCATCGACCATGGTATCCTATTGCACCGACTGGGGGGGTTGGGGCTGGGAGGCACCGTTTTATGGTGGTTCTCGTCCTACCTCTCTGGTCGGTTGCAATATGTGTTGACAGGAGGGCAGAGGTCAACCTCGAGACCCCTCTTATGTGGGGTTCCTCAGGGGTCGGTCCTCTCGCCCCTCCTGTTCAACACATACATGAAGCCGCTGGGCAAGATCATCCGTGATTTTTGGGTGGGATACCACCTGTACGCTGATGACACCCAGCTGTACATATCCACCCCAGACCATCCCAACGATGCCACCGAGGTGCTGTCCCAGTGTTTGGAGGCCGTACGGATCTGGATGGGTAATAACAAACTCAAGCTCAACCCGTCCAAGACTGAGTGGCTGTGGTTTCCGGCACCCCGGTTCAGCCAGATTATTCCAACTCTGGCCATTGGGGGTGAAACACTGGCCCCTGTGGAGAGGGCGCGCAATTTGGGTGTCCTCCTGGACTCCCGGCTGTCCATGGAGGACCATGTGGCAGTCGTGGCCAGGGGGGCGTTTCATCAGGTACGCCTGATGCACCAATTGTGTCCCTTACTGGACCAGGCTGCCCTCCACACAGTCACTCAAGCTCTCGTGACATCCCGACTCGACTACTGTAATGCTCTCTACATGGGGCTTCCCTTGAGGTGCACTCGAAAGCTACAGTTAGTCCAGAATGCAGCCGCGCAGGTGATTACGGGAGCCTCTAGATGCTCCCATATAACACCGATCCTGCGCGAGCTGCACTGGCTTCCTGTGGCCTTTCGGGTGCGCTTCAAGGTTCTGACGACCATCTTTAAAGCGCTCCATGGCTCGGGGCCTAGTTATATGCGAGACCGTCTCCTGCCCCATACATCCCTTCAGCCGATCCGCTCCCACAGAGAGGGCCTTCTCAGGGTGCCGTCGGCCGGGCAATGCCGACTGGCAACACCCAGGGGAAGAGCCTTCTCTGTGGCGGGCCCTGCCATTTGGAACGACCTACCCCCTGAATTGCGTACCATCTCGGACCTCCGCCTCTTCCGCCAGTGTCTAAAGACACATCTCTTTCAGCAAGCCGGCTTAGCCTAACCTCCCGTCGGGGCTATTTTAGATAGTTTTTAAACTGGGGGTTTTAATTTGGTTTTAGCATAGGATTGTAATTTAATATGTTTTTAAATTTTGTATTTATCGTTTTGTATGTTTTTAAATTCCTATGCGCCGCCCTGGGTCCTTCGTGGTGAAGGGCGGGATATAAATGTGATTAAAATAAATAAATAAATAAATAAATAAATAAATAAATAAATAAATAAATAAATAAATAAATAATAAAATAAATAAACCTATTCTTCAAAGCACCAGAAGGCATGATAAGAAACAATGGGTGGAAACTACTCAGGGAGAAAAGCAACCTTGATTTAGGGAGAAACTTCCTAAGAGTGAGGACAATTTACCAATGTCTTACCTTTAGAAGTTGTAGGTGCTTAATCAATAAAGTTTCTAATAAAAGACTGAACAGCTACCAATCTGAAATAGAATAGTGTCTCCTGCTTGAGCAGAGAATTAGACTAGAAGAACTCCAAGGTCCCTTCAAGCTCTATTCTGATTGAGTGATTGATTTTGACAAGGAGATAATGTGAGAATGTGCCCCTTGACATGCGTATTACGTATTCATCATTAATACACAAATTCCTTTCATAATCAGTTATTTAAGTTATAAAATCAAAATTGTTCTCATACAATTATATTTCTTTCTAACAAGGGCTTCCCTCACCCTGTTCAATTGCAATGTAGAAAGAGGGAGGACAGAAGCAAGTTTTCACATATCTATAGAGATACTCAATCACCCAGGACATAGTTGTCCCGAAGGTGATTTTTCAAAAGACAACTGGAGTTTCGTGGTTTTTTCCTTGAAAATATTTCACTTCCTTTTTTATTAATAATCATATATTTCACATTTACATTTTTGTTATGTGGTTTTTCCTATTTTTCTTTGTTTATTTCTTAGGTAAACTGGGTTTTTTATATTTCTGTAAAACTTTTAAATATTTCTTTAGTTATTATTAATTTGTTTGTTTATTGATTTATCTGAATTTATATGGTCTCTATCTCACTTTCATTGTCTTTCAGTCGGTTGAAAAATAAAAACCCAATATACATACAAGAAAAACATTAGCCCTCCCAGCATTCTGAGAGCAAAAATCAATCAGATAAATTGGTGGGCTCCATCCCACTCTGGATTCCCCAGGCCCATTGGCAAAACAAGGTCTTCAAAGTCTTGCAAAAGGGTATCAAAATGGGGACCAGTGTAATCTCTTCAGGGAAGAAGTTCCCAAAGGAGGGAGCCACCACAGAGAAGGCCCTTCTGCTGGATCCCAAAGAATATATCACCTTAGGATTGGGAAATCGCAACTTTCCCTGCCTGCCCAATTTGGTGGATCAATTAGATGTGATGGAAGAGACGGTCATTCGGATAAATTGATCTTAAGCCATGTAGGGATTTAAAAATATAAAAAAATCACTTTTTCAACACTTTACCAACTCTCTTTCTTTGGATAAAAAATGTATATCCTTCTTTTGTAAGTGTGAAAAAAGACCCAATTAAACTGGTAGACATCATTGAGAAGATTAAAAACAAAAAAGATGTGGGCAACTTTTCTCTCTAGAGTCACCCACCTTCCTGAGTGGAGATGGTCCCTTCTGCACAAGGAACACAACGGTAACAGCAAACTGGCTTCGTGGGGTCCTGCAGCCTGACAAATCCAGGTAAGCAGCTATCCACACAACGAGAACTCAGCAGGGGCTGGATATAAAGAAAAGGAGAATTCAGTGAAAAAAATGGAACTGATCTCCCTAGGAACTGTGAAGTAAAACAGAAGGACAGAAGTAAACTACTGCCCCAAGTTTTCATTTGCGGAATCTAAATTTGGACAGGATACAACATTATAGGTTGAAGAGAGAGTGGAGCCAGCCGTGCTGACACAACGTGGAGTCTCAGTGCTCTGAAACCTCTGTTGAACTTTTGGTCCGTTGGTGACCTAAACCATCCTGGAAGGGCGGTGACCAGGAAGCTAAAGCCTTGCTGGTCACATGGGTATCACAAACCCCTGTTTTGACCCAAGGGAAGAGCTTCTGCAAGGTGACAAAAGGCACCCTCCCGGGGAACAAAGGTAAAGGCAAGCTCTGGCAGGAAGGAAGTTAGCTGAGAGGGAAGTACTAGACTGGGAAAGTATTTTAACTTTTTTCTTTGAAACATTTTGCTTAAAGAAATGCTTTTGGGGGGGGGATAAATTAAAGCTGTTAATTATGAAACAAGCGGCGGAATTAATCTAATACACTCGGAACTGGGAGGTTCCTCTTTGTTCTCATGTTGCTGGAATTGGGGATTGAAGCAAATGAGGTTTTTTCTTTCTTTTTTTTTCCCCTTTGAAACTGATTGGACTATTTTTTCTCTTCATTTCTTTCATTTTACTCTTTGCTACTTAAAATTTTGAAGTTGGGACTATTTTCACAATTACTTTAAAAGGATTATTGTTTACCATTGAATTAAATAAGAACAATGCTCTTTACTTTTGTTTTAACAACCAAGAAAAAGGGAAATTTGTATGCTTTGCCACTGGAGACAATTTACCTTTTTTCCCCAAAAGTTTTAAAGCATGAACTGTTTACAACAAGTGCTTTTTTGATAACTGACCATTATATTCCCTTCCAGAGAATACCAAACGGAGGATAGCCTTGAGACCAGGTGGCAGTGAAAACCCAACATTATTATTCTTTCTTGGATTTGTCAACATGGTTCCATCTCTAGAAGAGGATGCTTTGGCAAATCAGAATGCTTTGGTTGAAATCTTAAATATTTTGAAACAAAGTCAAAGAAGGATTGATAAAAAAAACTGGATAAATTGTTGCATGTCACAGTAAGCTGTGAAAAAGAATTGAAGATGGGTGAAAGAGAAGAAATCTCCCCAAAAACACCCCAGACCAATGGATTAAATCTTGGAGAGAATGGAAAGAAGAAAAATTTTATAAGAGACTTTGAGGAATGCGAGCTCCACTTTACTGGTAAAGGAAAAGAGGGGAAAAAAGAATTGGAGATGGATGAAAGAAATCTCTCCAAAAACACATCTGATATTTAAAGACAAACAACGTGTTAAAACAGAAAATGGGCAGTGCTATTATTTGAGAGTTACAATGGAAAATAATCTGCAAAAAGATATTTACAAAAAACCTGGAAAGAAGAATAAAAAGAGATGAGGGACACAAATGGCAAAAGAGATAAGTTTAACTCGACTTTGGAAAGACACTGGTTAATAATGGAAATTGTTATCCTTTGATGGATAACAGTTAGTTAGATGGTTTTAGAATATCATTTAAAGATTACTAGCTAGTTAATAATGATCCATAAAATTTTAAGATTGTTTTAGATTATTATTGGAAAATTCATATAGGTGTATGTATATGTGTGTGTACCCTGGGAACAGACAATCAATGCCATTATGGGGTTGTGTTTTGAGTAAATGTTTGAAGAAAAAGATAGACCAAATCTGGAATATTAGATGAGAATTTTGGTGTAATGATATTAAGATATATGATAAACTTTCTGATTTAAAATTTATAAAATGAGATTATTTATGAATAATAATAATCATTTTAGAGATGCACAGAAATTATGTGTGGCCGGTCGGTACTCTTTTTAAAAGATACAATGTAGAGTGATGACTTTTCCTTATTATTTCTATTCTTAATTTTATTCTTTCTTTTTCTTTGTCTGTCTTATTAATAACATGCCATTATATACCTTTATTTTACATATAGAAGGATGCTAAAACAACCAGTTAAATTAAGATTGAGATAAATTGTAATAATTGACATGAAAAGCAAGTGATGACCATGGAAGAAATGCATAGAAATTTGTAATTAACTGACACATTTTCTATCATTTGTAATTTGTAATGGAAGATGGCTTTTTATGTTCTTTTTACCATTTTTGTTTTATTGTATTTGTTCAAAAATAAATAAAAATCACCTTAAAAAAACACATTACAGGTTGAAAATAAGGAAACCTGGAGAAAATTATATGGAAAACCAAGGACAAAAGTGAAAAAGTAGGATTGAGTCTTAATATCAGAAAAACAAAGATAATAACAACAGTTGTCACAATTTCTGAAGGCAAATTCTTCCACTGATTAATAGTTCTCAGTGGCAGGAATTTTCTCCTTAATTCCAGATTGCTTCTCTCCTTGATTGTTTCCATCCATTCTTTATTTTTCTGCCTTCTGGAGCTTTGGAAAATAAATTGACACACACACACACACACCTCTTTTTTATGACAGCCCAACAAACACTGCAATACTGTGTGGAACCCAAATTCATTTATTAGGGTTGCATAAAATATAAGTGGGATTGATATTCCTTGAAGACAGCTGGTCATCTCTAGTTCTGTCATATAACACCAATAACCCATAAAAGGAGCTCTGAATTCTATGCCTGAAGGAGTCTTATTGGCACACTGTTGAGAGGCCAGGTTGGGAAAAAGGAACAGATTATAAACAAGATATTCAATATGTGGAAATAAAAGAAATGATGTTCCATACCTCATCGACCTGTATGGTCCTTCTGATTGCATCTTGGTCCATTCTGAACTTGAATGTGTCCTCTGAGCATCCCTTTCTTTCCAGACTCCCAACGTTCGTTTTGTAAAGAGACCAATTGGGAAACCTCACCCAGTACATGATGTCAAAGTCAGCTGCCAGGTCCCCTTTCTCATCCAAATAGACTCCCTCTATGGAATTATTGTAATACTGGGAGATGTGCAGGAAAGGGTGAAGCTAAAATAGCATAGAGAAAAGAATCATTTGAAGAAAATAGGAAAGTGGGATTAAGTTCTAACCTCTCCTGATTCCATAGCTGGCCTTCCTGTCAATCAAGGTTTGGTCCAGGGGCTAAGGACAATTCCCCAGAACTAATCTGAAGAGCTTTCCATCCATCCTGGATCTAGAACCAAACAATGGTGGTCTGGTATTTCTCTCTCCTCTCAGTCATTTCTCAGTGGTTTCCCTTCCCTTCTGGGTCATGGGTGACCTAGCCGAATAGCTTTGAGACACCTGGAAGATTTCCTCAGATGGTTTCAGAATAAAGAATGCAAGGCTACTTTAGCATCATTACAGCTGAATATAACTTAACAACTGCCTCACTCATGGACTGAGGATGAAGAAGACATTATGGGAAAAGGAAGAAAGAAGCACTTGAGAAACCCTAAGACAGCTTAGAGAAAGGGAGATTTATCCCAATGGGGGTCCTTAAACGAAATGATGGCAACTCCTCAGTCAGATAATAAATGTGCTTATATCAATCCATTGGCAAGCTGCAGAAGATCTGCCAGTCGAAGATTAATCTGGACACCATATAATTCCCCATTTTCATATAGTCAGATAAAAAGAAAATTAAATGCAATAATTGGTGTATGCTAAATCTCCATAAAAGGGCCTACAATTGTACCTGCCAAGGCTGCAATTGTTGGACTCCTGATCTGTTTCCATTCTTTCTGGCTCTTCGCTGGGACTGGAGAGCATAAGCTGCATGCAAAGCATGTGCAACTGTCCAGACTGTGTGATAAATGTGGTACCCATCCATGGACAGAATCCTTTCCCTCAACTCTTGAGAGATTGGCCTCCATTTTTCTTTCTCTCTGCACCATGTCCAGCCTTTCACAGATGGGGCATGCTTTGAATAGGAACACAAATAGATTTCCTCCACAATTCTCTCACTAAAAGACTCAAGTTGTTCAACAAAATTTATCTTTTTATTTGTGTGACTAAGAAAAGAAAAGATACGGTAGATTTTTTCTTTGAATTTTGTAGTGATTAACATCTGGAAAGTGATGTCCCAAATAGACGTTATGATCCAAACTTTCCCAACCACATATCCCTTCTCCCTTATCAGGAAATTTAGGGTAGTTGAAAATCCATCCACGAAGGTTTGAACCTCAGCATGGTAAATAAAACTCCAAGTTGCCCAATGGCAATAATTATTTCAGATGTTTTAAGTAGACAATAGAATAGTGGATAAAGATCACAAGGGTAACACGATGCCATTATTCATCATAGGAACTCCATTTATTGCATAAAATCACCATTGCAGTAGGGAAGACAATACAAATCTACACTTTCTCATAGAAACCCTTGCTTTTTTATTAGGCAAAAAATATGAAGTGCAGAATGAACCGCAGAATTCCAATGTCACCACATAGTAAGATTCATATAGAACAGCACAGCACAGCACAGCAGCGCAGCGCAGCGCAGCGCAGAGCAGAGACGAGACGAGAAGAGAAGAGAAGAGAAGAGAAGAGAAGAGAAGAGAAGAGAAGAGAAGAGAAGAGAAGAGAAGAGAAGAGAAGAGAAGAGAATAACAGAGTTGGAAGGGACCTTGGAGGTTTGCTAGTCCAACCCCCTGTCTAGACAGGAAGTCCTACACCTCTTCAGACAAATGTTTATGAAACCTCTTCTTGAAAACTTCCAGTGTTGGAGCATTCACAACTTCTGGAGGCAAGTTATTCCACTGAATGATTGTTCTGTCAAGAAATTTCTCCTTAGTTCTAGGTTGCTTCTCTCCTTTATTAATTTCCACCCATTTCTTCTTGCTCTACCCTCAAATGTTTTGGAGAACAGCTTGACTCCCTCTTCTATATCACAGATCTGCATAAAATGAGAGGACAATGGCCAATTTCTGACAAAATAGTGAGTTTCATTTCTGCAAAAGTCCTTGTTATTATTTTTTTCTTTTCTCTTTTTACATAATTGGTGTGTCTGTGTGAGTTTGCAAATGATAATGTGGAATAAAATGTGAGGCTCGGATTCCATCAATTTATCAAAGAAGATATTTTTTAACATGTTGAGTGTTAAAGTAAGAATAGAATTGACACAAAAAGCTTCCCTAAGAATTTATCTATTTGGGAAAATAGATAAGCAAGTGGGTCTCATGCTGCTTGCTAAGTTGTGAACATTTAAAATCACATTTCTGTTTTGCTTTTCAGAATAAGCTGCTCCTTTCGATTCAAATCAGGTCGAAAAACAATAATGTAGCACTTGGGGAAAAAGATGCAGCCCAGCAGTCCAGCACTGGAGGCCAAGATGGAAAAGACCTGCACAGCCACCATGTACTTCCCCTTGGTGCTCAGGTAGGTGGGCACAAAGGAGATCCAAATGCTACAGAAGACCAGCATGCTGAAGGTGATCAGCTTGGCTTCATTGAATGCTCCAGGGAGCCTCCGAGCCAGGAAAGCCATTGTGAAACAGACAGCTGCCAGGAGGCCCATATAATAATAATAAGGAGCAGGTAGGACAGCTCCCGGTTGTTGGCTTTGACTACTGGAGTTTCCAAGTGCTTAACAAAGATGCTGAAAATGAAGCAAGTGCTCAAAGAGAAAAGTAAAGCGAAGGAAGTAAGGATGACCCCCAAATCTTCTGTGTAGGATAGGAAGACTATCACTTTAGGAACACACTGAACTCGGTCCTTGTTGGGATACTGGTCCTCAGGGCATCTCACACACTGTTCAGCATCTGCAAAAAACAAACGCAGCACCCACCGTCTTTAGCTTTGGCAACTATTAGGTATTCCCCCTAACTAAATCATTAATATTTTATTCTAGAGAGATGAAAACTCCAAGTTGGCTCACTGCAATATTATTTTTAGATGTTTTAGGTAGACAATAGAATGGTGGATAAAGATCACAAGGGTAACAAGATGCCATCATTCACCATAGGAACTCCATTTATTGAAACAAATCACCATAGCAGTAGAGAAGACAATACAATTCCACAGTTTCTCATAGAGACTAGTTAAATTCTTGCTTTTTTTATGAGGCAAAAAAATGAAGTGCAGAAAGAATCCAAGAATTCTGATGTCGCACCATAGAATGATTCATATATATCACAGATCTACATGAAATGACAGGACAATAGCCAATTTCTGATATAATAGTGAATTTCATTTCTGCATGTGTTCATCATTATTTCTTTCTGTTCTCTTTTTACATTGTTTGTGTGTCTTTGTAAGTTTGCATATGTTTATGAGGAATAAAATGTGAAGTTCGGATTCTATGAATTTTTCAAAGAAGATGTTTTTAACAGGTTGGGTGTTGCTTAAATGTTAAGTATAGAACAGATATAATAAGCTTCCCTTAGAAATTATCTATTTGGGAAAAGAGATGAGAAAATGGGTCTCATGTGGCTTCCTAAGTTATGCACATTTAAAATAATATTTCTGTTTTGCTTTTCAGAATAAGCTGCTCCTTTCGATTCGAATCAGGTCGCAAAAGAATAATGTAGCACTTGGGGAAAAAGATGCAACCCAGCAGCCCAGCACTAGACGCCAAGATAGAGAAGATCTGCACAGCCACCATGTACTTGCCCTTGGTACTCAGGTAGGTGGGCACAAAGGAGATCCAAACGCTACAGAACACCAGCATGCTGAAACTGATCAGCTTAGCTTCATTGAAGGCTCCAGGCAGCCTCCGAGCCAGGAAAGCCATTGTGAAACAGATAGCTGCCAGGAGGCCCATATAGCAAAGTGCAGTGTAAAACATGGTGACTGAGCCTTCATTGCACTTCAAGACAATCTCTCCTGCCTGGGAATGCATATCTGATTGTGGAAACGGAGGAGCAGTACCCAACCAGATAGTGCAGATCAGAACTTGGACAATGGAGCAAGAAAGGACAATGGATGTGCCCAAAGGCTTCCCCAGCCATTTCCTCACACTGTTCCCTGGCTTGGTGGCTAGGAAGGCCAGAACCACCGTGATGGTTTTGGCCAAGAGAGAAGAGACAGCCACTGAGAAAATGATGCTGAAGGCTGCTTGTCGCAGAAGGCAGGTGGATTTCCTTGGCTGGCCAATGAAGAGGAAGGAAGACAAGAAGGAAAGCAGGAGGGAAATGAGGAGCAGGTAGGACAGGTCCCGATTGTTGGCTTTGACTATAGGAGTTTCCATGTGCTTAACAAAGATGCTTAAAACAAAGCAGGTGCTCAAAGAGAAAAGTAAAGCGAAGGAAGTAAGGATGACCCCCAAATCTTCTGTGTAGGATAGGAAGACTATCACTTTAGGAACACACTGAACTCGGTCCTTGTTGGGATACTGGTCCTCAGGGCATCTCACACACTGTTCAGCATCTGCAAAAAACAAACGCAGCACCCACCGTCTTTACTTGGGTGGAAATATTTCAATAATAAAGAAGTTAACCTTATGTTGGATTACATTTAAGAAATGTTTAGTTTAGACCATATAACTACAGATAGTCCTTGACATATGACCACAATTGAGCCCAAAACCTCCATTGCTAAGCAATTTCAGTCCATTTTGGTCCAGTTTACAACCCTTTTTTGCCACAGTTCTTAATGGAATCAATGCAGTTCTTAAGTGAATCATGCAGTCATTAAGCAAATCTGGCTCCCCCCATGGATTTTGCTTGACATGGGCTGGCAAGTGGTGATCACATGAGCCAGGGACAGTGCAGCTCCCATAATAAGTACGTGCCAGTTGCCAAGTGCCCAAACTGTGATCATGACCATGGGGATACTGCAATAGTGATAAGTGTGGGAAAAAAGTAATTACTCATTTTTTTCAGTGCCATTGTAACTTTGAACAGTCACTGCACAAATAATTGTAAGAAAAGTTGAAATGGGTTTTTTGCAGCCTTTTCCTTAATTGCTCAACCCATGATTTTGCCTTTTTCTCTTTTCCCCTTTCCTCAATTATCTTAAATATATTTTTATATTTGTATTTCTTTAATCTCACACTCACTCACAATACACACACACACACACACATTTATATATATGGAGAGAGAGAGAAAGTTTTCTTCAACAATTTTATTGTATATATATATTCATACGCATACATACCTCCATATCAAACATTTTAAAAACAATTTTAGTAATAAAGTAACATTGTTTTAGAAATGTTCGATGTGACAACGATACATCTAGATTTTGCCATTGTTTTTCTTCCTTTTTTATTAATAATCATATATTTCACATTTACATTTTTGTTATGTGGTTTTTCCTATTTTTCTTTGTTTATTTCTTAGGTAAACTGGGTTTTTTATATTTCTGTAAAACTTTTAAATATTTCTTTAGTTATTATTAATTTGTTTGTTTATTGATTTATCTGAATTTATATGGTCTCTATCTCACTTTCATTGTCTTTCAGTCGGTTGAAAAATAAAAACCCAATATACATACAAGAAAAACATTAGCCCTCCCAGCATTCTGAGAGCAAAAATCAATCAGATAAATTGGTGGGCTCCATCCCACTCTAGATTCCCCAGGCCCATTGGCAAAACAAGGTCTTCAAAGTCTTGCAAAAGGGTATCAAAATGGGGACCAGTGTAATCTCTTCAGGGAAGAAGTTCCCAAGGGAGGGAGCCACCACAGAGAAGGCCCTTCTGCTGGATCCCAAAGAATATATCACCTTAGGATTGGGAAATCGCAACTTTCCCTGCCTGCCCAATTTGGTGGATCAATTAGATGTGATGGAAGAGATGGTCATTCGGATAAATTGATCTTAAGCCATGTAGGGATTTAAAAATATAAAAAAATCACTTTTTCAATACTTTACCAACTCTCTTTCTTTGGATAAAAAATGTATATCCTTCTTTTGTAAGTGTGAAAAAAGACCCAATTAAACTGGTAGACATCATTGAGAAGATTAAAAACAAAAAAGATGTGGGCAACTTTTCTCTCTAGAGTCACCCACCTTCCTGAGTGGAGATGGTCCCTTCTGCACAAGGAACACAACGGTAACAGCAAACTGGCTTCGTGGGGTCCTGCAGCCTGACAAATCCAGGTAAGCAGCTATCCACACACCGAGAACTCAGCAGGGGCTGGATATAAAGAAAAGGAGAATTCAGTGAAAAAACTGGAACTGATCTCCCTAGGAACTGTGAAGTAAAACAGAAGGACAGAAGCAAACTACTGCCCCAAGTTTTCATTTGCAGAATCTAAACTTGGACAGGATACAACATTATAGGTTGAATAGAGAGTGGAGCCAGCCGTGCTGACACAACGTGGAGTCTCAGTGCTCTAAAACCTCTATTGAACTTTTGGTCCGTTGGTGACCTAAACCATCCTGGAGGGGCGGTGACCAGGAAGCTAAAGCCTTGCTGGTCACATGGGTATCACAAACCCCTGTTTTGACCCAAGGGAAGAGCTTCTGCAAGGTGACAAAAGGCACCCTTCCGGGGAACAAAGGTAAAGGCAAGCTCTGGCAGGAAGGAAGTTAGCTGAGAGGGAAGTACTAGAACAGGAAGGTATTTTAACTTTTTTCTTTGAAACATTTTGCTTAAAGAAATGCTTTTTTTTTGGTAAATTAAAGCTGTTAATTATGGAACAAGCGGCGGAATTAATCTAATACACACAGAACTGGGAGGTTCCTCTTTGTTCTCATGTTGCTGGAATTGGGGATTGAAACGAATGAGGTTTTTTCTTTCTTTTTTTTCCCCTTTGAAACTGATTGGACTATTTTTTCTCTTCATTTCTTTCATTTTACTCTTTGCTACTTAAAATTTTGAAGTTGGGACTATTTTCACCATTACTTTAAAAGGATTATTGTTTACCATTGAATTAAATAAGAACAATGCTCTTTACTTTTGTTTTAACAACCAAGAAAAAGGGAAATTTGTATGCATTGCCACTGGAGACAATTTACCTTTCCCCCCCAAAAGTTTTAAATCATGAACTGTTTACAACAAGTGCTTTTTTGATAACTGACCATTATATTCCCTTCCAGAGAATACCAAACGGAGGATAGCCTTGAGACCAGGTGGCAGTGAAAACCCAACATTATTATTCTTTCTTGGATTTGTCAACATGATTCCATCTCTAGAAGAGGATGCTTTGGCAAATCAGAATGCTTTGGTTGAAATCTTAAATATTTTGAAACAAAGTCAAAGAAGGATTGATAAAAAAAACTGGATAAATTGTTGCATGTCACAGTAAGCTGTGAAAAAGAATTGAAGATGGGTGAAAGAGAAGAAATCTCCCCAAAAACACCCCAGACCAATGGATTAAATCTTGGAGAGAATGGAAAGAAGAAAAATTTTAAAAGAGACTTTGAGGAATGCGAGCTCCACTTTACTGGTAAAGGAAAAGAGGGGAAAAAAGAATTGGAGATGGATGAAAGAAATCTCTCCAAAAACACATCTGATATTTAAAGACAAACAACGTGTTAAAACAGAAAATGGGCAGTGCTATTATTTGAGAGTTACAATGGAAAATAATCTGCAAAAAGATATTTACAAAAAACCTGGAAAGAAGAATAAAAAGAGATGAGGGGCACAAATGGCAAAAGAGATAAGTTTAACTCGACTTTGGAAAGACACTGGTTAATAATGGAAATTGTTATCCTTTGATGGATAACAGTTAGTTAGATGGTTTTAGAATATCATTTAAAGATTACTAGCTAGTTAATAATGATCCATAAAATTTTAAGATTGTTTTAGATTATTATTGGAAAATTCATATAGGTATATGTATATGTGTGTGTACCCTGGGAACAGACAATCAATGCCATTATGGGGTTGTTTTTTGAGTAAATGTTTGAAGAAAAAGATAGACCAAATCTGGAATATTAGATGAGAATTTTGGTGTAATGATATTAAGATATATGATAAACTTTCTGATTTAAAATTTATAAAATGAGATTATTTATGAATAATAATAATCATTTTAGAGATGCACAGAAATTATGTGTGGCCGGTCGGTACTCTTTTTAAAAGATACAATGTAGAGTGATGACATTTTCCTTATTATTTCTATTCTTAATTTTATTCTTTCTTTTTCTTTGACTGTCTTATTAATAACATGCCATTATATACCTTTATTTTACATATAGAAGGATGTTAAAACAACCAGTTAAATTAAGATTGAGATAAATAATTGTAATAATTGACATGAAAAGCAAGTGATGACCATGTAAGAAATGCATAGAAATTTGTAATTAACTGACACATTTTCTATCATTTGTAATTTGTAATGGAAGATGGCTTTTTATGTTCTTTTTACCATTTTTGTTTTATTGTATTTGTTCAAAAATAAATAAAAATTACCTTAAAAAAACACATTACAGGTTGAAAATAAGGAAACCTGGAGAAAATTATATGGAAAACCAAGGACAAAAGTGAAAAAGTAGGATTGAGTCTTAATATCAGAAAAACAAAGATAATAACAACAGTTGTCTCAATTTCTGAAGGCAAATTCTTCCACTGATTAATAGTTCTCAGTGGCAGGAAATTTCTCCTTAATTCCAGATTGCTTCTCTCCTTGATTGTTTCCACCCATTCTTTATTTTTCTGCCTTCTGGAGCTTTGGAAAATAAATTGACACACACACACACCCCTCTTTTTTATGACAGCCCCACAAACACTGCAATACTGTGTGGAACCCTAATTCATTTATTAGGGTTGCATAAAATATAAGTGGGATTGATATTCCTTGAAGACAGCTGGTCATCTCTAGGTCTGTCATATAACACCAATAACCCATAAAAGGAGCTCTGAATTCTATGCCTGAAGGAGTCTTATTGGCACACTGTTGAGAGGCCAGGTTGGGAAAAAGGAACAGATTATAAATAAGATATTCAATATGTGGAAAGAAATTATGCTCCATACCTCATCGACCTGTATGGTCCTTCTGATTGCATCCTGGTCCATTCTGAACTTGAATGTGTCCTCTGAACATCCCTTTCTTTCCAGACTCCCAACGTTCGTTTTGTAAAGAGACCAATTGGGAAACCTCACCCAGTACATGATGTCAAAGTCAGCTGCCAGGTCCCCTTTCTCATCCAAATAGACTCCTTCTATGGAATTATTGTAATACTGGGAGATGTGCAGGAAAGGGTGAAGCTAAAATAGCAAAGAGAAAAGAATCATTTGAAGAAAATAGGGAAGTGGGATTAAGTTCTAACCTCTCCTGATTCCATAGCTGGCCTTCCTGTCAATCAAGGTTTGGTCCAGGGGCTAAGGACAATTCCCCCGAACTAATCTAAAGAGCTTCCTATCCATCCTGGATCTAGAACCAACCAATGCTGGTCTGGTATTTCTCTCTCCTCTCAGTCATTTCTCAGTGGTTTCCCTTCCCTTCTGGGTCATGGGTGACCTAGCCGAATAGCTTTGAGACACCTGGAAGATTTCCTCAGATGGTTTCAGAATAAAGAATGCAAGGCTACTTTAGCATCATTACAGCTGAATATAACTTAACAACTGCCTCACTCATGGACTGAGGATGAAGAAGACATTATGGGAAAAGGCAGAAAGAAGCACTTGAGAAACCCTAAGACAGCTTAGAGAAAGGGAGATTTATCCAAATGGGGGTTTGTAAAGGAAATGATGGCAACTCCTCAGTCAGATAATAAATAAGTGCTTATATTAATTCATTGGCAAGCTGCAGGAGATCTGCCAGTCGAAGATGAATCTGGACACCATATAATTCCCCATCTTCATACAGTCAGATAAAAAGGAAATTAAATGCAATAATTGGTTTATGCTAAATCTCCATAAAAGGGCCTAAAATTGTACCTGCCAAGGCTGCAATTGTTGAACTTCAAATCTGTTTCTATTCTTGGTAGCCCTTCGCTGGGACTGGAGAGCATAAGCTGCATGTAAAGCATGTGCAACTGTCCAGACTGTGTGGTAAATGTGGTAGCCGTCCATGGACAGAATCCTTTCCTTCAACTCTTGAGAGATTGGACCCCGTTTTTCTTTCTCTCTGCACCATGTCCAGCCTTTCACGGATGGGGCATGCTTTGAATAGGAACACAAATAGATTTCCTCCACAATTTCCTCAGTAAAAGACCCCAGTTGTCCACCAAATTTTATTTTTTTATTTGTGTGACTAAGAAAAGAAAAGGTACGGTAGATTTTTTCATTGAATTTTGTAGTGATTGTCATCCAGAAAGTGATCTCCCAAATAGATGTTATGATCCAAACTTTCCCAACCACATATCCCTTCTCCCTTATCAGGAAATTTAGTGTAGTTGAAAATCCATCCATGAAGGTTTGAACTTCAGCATGGTAAATAAAAATCTCAGCTTTTCTATATAAAAGTCCAGCCCCCTTCTCCTTATAGTCAAAATTATTTTCTGAAATGGTCAGTGTAAAAGCAACACAAATACCATTCTGGTCAAGTATGGATGTGAGGAGTCTCAGAAATTTCTCTCCATTTTCGGTATTTGAAGTAAGCAGTGCAGTCAATGTCCACTTGAAATACTGGAGGATTTTGAGGATTCCTAGATACTGACTTGTTTCTGTGGGAAAAGTGGAGTAAAAAAAAGGGAAATGCTGTGTGTCCCTCAAAACCGGGGTAGGAAAAGTGGAACAGACCTGAAAAGAAGAATAAATGAGGGACATTTATAGGAATTAAATGTTGTACTAGGTCAACTTTTAACTTATATTTAAATAGTTAGATTAAATTAAACAAATAAATCAATTATTTAAATTAAATATTTAAATAACCAACTTATTTTACAATAATTGTTTCGGTCTTAAGATAAATTATTTGCTACTATAATATCCATCATGTTTTTTCATGATAAATACACATTTCTATTTTTGCAGGTTCATGTGTCTATACACAGATATGTATAAGAAAAAAAATATGGATTTTTTTTAAAATGTGCTAACTAAAAAACAAAGCAAAATTAGCCATATGGAAATAGGAAATTATTAAATCTAAAAAGGAGAAGAAATGAAGAAATAGACAAAAATAAGAATCTGTGGGTTTTCCAAATAATTATATTTTACACATCTGCAAATTTGCAATATTTGGCCCTCCACTCCTCACTTAAACCAATCTGTAAATTATTATACATGCCCTGCTAGGTGACATTATATACGGATGGGAAATATTCTGGCTTAAATTTAGTTTAACTTCTGGTAGGTATAAATATTATTACATTGCTGCCTATTCTGCAAGACTGAGTTCCCAAACATGGTACAGTCAGAATTGCATTTTTATTCCCAGTGTTGAGTAGAATTTATTTCCATTTTTTCTAGTATGTAGTTTCCAAAGAAGGCAGGCAGGATAGAGCTTCCCTGCTCAAACACTGCAGCTTTCCCACCGCAACCTTCACTACCATACTTTTCCTCCCCAAATACCCCATTGGATCCCCCAATCTGAACAAGAGCCCTGGTAGAAGAATCCCATGCAATTCACATCTAGTTCAGATTCGTGAACCTTCATCCCCAACTTTTGGTGCACATCAGGGCCATGGGGAACCTGCCCCCTTTCAAATGGCCAAGTAGTCACACCTGTGATCTACCTGAGGGATCTTGTAGAGGTTCAGAAAACTTGAGATATGGATGGACATGTCTGCACCGACTCTTTCGAGCACCACCAGAGGGTTTCTCCTCTTTCCACAGCTGTAATTTGGAACATCTGCCTCTGCCTTTGATAGCAGATCCAGCAAAGCCTCCGAAGTTTGTTTTGTGGTGACACCGTTGTCATAAATATTGTAGCCCAAGGTGACATTGGGTAAGATTTGGGGATTTTGGTTAATCTCCTCAAAGGCAAAAAAGAAGGACAGGGCTTTCCAAAACTCTTTGTTACCTGTTCTGGAAATATGAGTATATTACATTTTCACCCTACAGTCCCCCAGAACAACATATTTAAAATATTCCCTTTTGATTGTAATAATAATAATAAATACATTAAAAAATAACCTCTGGATCTAATTTCTGAGACATTTCTTTGGCTGATTTAGAACCCAAATAAGATGATTTACAGTCACCAAAATGCCATTTTGTCTCCCTGCAATTATATTCAATAGTATCCAAGCCTTTACTTGCAGCAGGAAAACTTCTCTGGTGAGGAAGAGCCAAATAGACCTACACTGGAGTAATCAGTATTAGACCCTGGAAATCTAACAAACCCCAAACAAGTGAATCTCAGGATCATCTTCCATCCACCCACACCCACACCCCACCTTGCCAAGCAGATGCTTTGCTAACTTAAACCATAAGCCCAGAAGAAAAAATTACATTTACACAACTCTCTTGTGTCCATAGTTTTTTTAATATTCAGAATGAGGAATATTTCATTCAGTTTTTAATTTTACAGCAGAGTTGGTTATAGTTCATTTCAGAGTAGCTACAACTCACACAACCTTGCCTGGAATAGTAGTTTTGGGCACAACAAGAATCTACATGCAATATGATAAACCTGCAGATGGCACTCTGGCTGAGGCTCTTGTGACTGGGAGGAAATAAATTCCTTCATTTGGCTGAAATCTATTTTTCTAGCATGGAAATCTGGAGAGACAAGGAGAGGGAACCTGATAAGGGACAGGGACTGCTTAATTAAGGGATCTCTAAAGCAGTTTAAGCTTAGCAATACAATGTTCTTGCCCAACATCCAGGAAGTAACAGAGAAAATGTGTTGCAAAAAGATTCACTGAGCGCTTTTAATACTTGCATGCAGGGTAAATACAGAATCTTGGAAAGTACAAAAAGGATTTCCAATTTTAACGCTGAACTAAATCAAAGACACATGGAATAGTTTCAGTAATTTCTTTCCAGGTTTCTTGCTCCCTGGGTTAAGTTTCCATTCATGATATGAGCTACCAATGGACTCCCCTCAGATATCATGGTTGTTTACATCTTACCTTCCTTCTATAACAATCTCACAGCACAATCTCTCACACACAAGAAATAGAGAGGCTGTACCTCTAGCAGGCATAAAGACTTACAAAGGCCAAGCAACAATGGGATCGCTGTCAAATTGAAAGATTAACACATCATAAGCAATTTTGAAATTAGTGATCCCACTGATAAGAAGCTCTCCTGGTCTGTAGTAATTCAGTAGCTTTACTTCATCTGGTTTCAAATTCAAGGGGCATTTCAACGTCAGCACCCCACAAATTATACCGGGCAAAAGCAGAGGAATAATCAGCATTGTTCGCAGGTGGGGTAAAGTCAATTGTTCTTATCAAATATGTCTACAGATAACCAAGGGCTATATTTTCTGTGATTTGTCTTATTCAAGAGCTCAGCCAGCAGCTATTTGAAGGAGATGAAAACAAGTTCTCACCAGACACATCCTACCAAGCAAATAGTGGCAAAATGCATTGAAACACCCTGACTTTCTGGAATAAGTCATCAAATCATGTTGTTCATAACTCTGTTGTTTACACTGAAGGCAATCATTGGGGAAATCGGCAAGAAGACAAGCAAAATGTGGCTAACTATAATAGGAATTATTCCCTCTGCAACGTCCAAAGCTCTGGGTGATCTCATGGGCTAAAAGGCAGCTGGGAAACTTGCTCTTACAACTTTCAATTTTTTCAGTGAACCATCTTAAAAAGACTCGGGATCCAGGGATTTCTCTAAGATATGCAACAATAGAGTAGACTTTCTTTCAATTAGTGGATTGCAGGAGGCCTTCCAGAGGCCCCAAAGGAAGGATCAAAAGATGGCGGATTTCATCCTCCACCTGTCAATCAGAGACTTTCCCTTGAATACCAATGACGGTTATGTTGTCTTTGCTTTTTCTTTCTTTTAATTTCCAAACCTTTTATTTCTGGATCATGTCTGATCTTTTTAAGCAAGACTTCCAGAGTTAGTATGAATAATAGAGGAGATAATGGACATCCTTGTTTCTTTCTTTTTTTTCCCAAAAGAATTTTATTGGTTTTTACAAATTATAATAGGGGAAAGGGTATATATTTATATATTTTCCAGCTTCCATGTCAGAAATGGTGGTTACATCTGGGTCTTCATACATCATATTGTTAAGTAAATAGTGGTATGAGATATCTATATATCACATTTTAAAATTCATACATTCAATCTTGCATTTTGCAATAACATCCGTTTCAAGAATTGCAGTAATTCAAAGTTAATTATTTTTGAGATCTGAGTCTCTTTGCTATTGTCTCCTCCTCCTCCCTCCGCCCAGTGGGCAGCGTCATGGCTCCTCCCGTTCCTTCTTCTTCAACTCCCAGGATCGAGGCATGTTTTTTAAGAAAGGCCTCTGCCTCTGCTATTGTTTTAATTGTAATCCTGCCTCCATCCCAGAATACCAACATTCCTTCCGGCATTAGCCATTTGAACCAGACTCCGTTTTTATATAAAGTTTTTGACAAGAAGGAATATTTCCTTCTCATTTCTCTAATTTTTTTTGGAATCTGCTTCAATATGAAAGTGTCTTTTTGTTCATACTTCAAAGGCCTCTCCCGTTGCACCCTCAGTATCTCATCCCTTGTGGACCTCCTTAAAAATTTAACATGAATCTCTCTGGGTACTTCATTTATTCTAGCATATGCTGAGTTAATTCTATAAATTAAATCTATTTCCCCCCAAAGGTATTCTTTATTTTTTTTAATATAATCTGCTAGAATCTTACTCATCAAATCTCTTAGGTTTTCTCCCTCTTTCTCAGGAATGTTCTGAAACCTGAGGAAGAAAGACATTCTTTCACATTCAAACTTAGACATATGTCCAGAAAATTCTGCTGTTTGTTTTTGCAGTTCCTTTATCTCTCCCTTCACCTCGGCTGCCCCTCCTTCAACTCTCTAATTTCTTGTTCGTGGGTTGTTGTAGTTCTTTGTGCCACCAGCAATTCCATTCTTATGTCCATAAGATCTTTCCGCATTTCTTGTATTTCTTTCATTATATCATGTAGCGTTGGTTCTTGAATATCTTCTCTAGCCGCCTCTTTTTGTAACATTGTAGTGATTTTCCCCTGCTGCACAACGGGGCAAGCTCTGGCAGATGATGGAGCCGAGGAGGAATTTGCAGCTGGTGGCTTTTTTAAAGGCATTTGTAGTTTGAAATTTTAAAATGCAATAAAAATGGCATCGAGGAGCAAGCAGTCGGTGAAATCGGAGATATTGGAAATATACTTAGTCAGTGTTTAATCTTCTTCTTTTATAATATCCAGAGAGTTAATTCCCTGCTTCCCTAAAAGAGGCCATGGTGAGGCCCCTCCTTAAGAAGCCCTCTTTGGATCCAGCTCTTTTAAACAACTACCGTCCAGTCTCCAACCTTCCCTTTCTGGCGAAGGTTGTTGAGAGTGTGGTGGCACAACAGTTTCCCCGTCACCTGGAGGAAGTTGATTATCTAGACCCGCGCCAGTCCGGCTTTCGGCCCGGGCATAGCACCGAGACGGCATTGGTCGCGTTGGTCGATGATTTCTGGAGGGCCAGAGATGGGGGTTGTTCCTCCATCCTGGTCCTATTAGACCTCTCGGCGGCTTTCGATACCATCGACCATGGTATCCTATTGCATCGGCTGGGGGGGTTGGGGGTGGGAGGCACCGTGTTACGGTGGTTCTCCTCCTACCTCTCTGGCCGATCGCAATTTGTGTTGGCAGGAGGGCAGAGGTCGACCTCGAGACCCCTCACATGTGGGATGCCTCAGGGGTCGGTCCTCTCGCCCCTCCTGTTCAACACATATATGAAGCCGCTGGGCGAGATCATCCGTGGTTTTGGGGTAGAGTATCATCTCTACGCTGATGATACTCAGCTGTATATATCTACCCCAAACCACCCCAACGATGCCGTAGCGGTGATGTGCCAGTGCCTGGAAGCCGTGCGGATCTGGATGGGAAGTAACGGACTCAGGCTCAACCCGACCAAGACCGAGTGGCTGTGGTTTCCGTCTGCCCGATTCAACCAGTTGATTCCATCTCTGGCCATAGGGGGCGAACATCTTGCCCCTGTGGATGGGGCGCGCAACTTGGGTGTCCTCCTGGATACCCGGCTGTCCATGGAAGATCAAGTTACAGCCGTGGCCAGGAGGGCGTTTTACCAGGTTCGCCTGGTACGCCAGTTGCGCCCCCTATTGGATCGGGACGCCCTTCGCACAGTCACTCATGCTCTCGTGACATCCCGACTGGATTATTGCAACTCTCTCTACATGGGGCTCCCCTTGAGGTTTACCCGGAGGCTTCAGTTGGTCCAGAACGCAGCCGCGCGAGCAATTATGGGCACCTCTAGGTTTGCCCACGTAACACCGCTCTTGCGCGAGCTGCACTGGCTACCTGTCGTCTTCCGGGTGCGCTTCAAGGTGTTAATTATCATCTTCAAAGCGCTCCATGGCTCGGGACCTAGCTACCTGCGGGATCGGATCCTGCCCCATACATCCTCACGGCCGATTCGCTCCCACAGAGAGGGACTTCTCCGGGTGCCGTCCACTAGACTTTGTCAGCGGGCGACGCCCAGGGGAAGGGCCTTCTCTGTGGCGGGCCCAGCCCTCTGGAACGACCTTCCCCCCGATATCAGGACAACCACGGACCTCCGCTCCTTCCGCTTAAAATTAAAGACACACTTTTTTCGCCTGGCCGGCCTTGGGTAGTCTCTTTTTAGGTTAGGGGTTTTAGGGGCAATTTTTAGTTTAGTTTATGGGTTTTAGCGCAGGAATAATTTAATTCACTTTTAATTGTGTATTTTGTATTTTGTATTTGTCGGTGGTCTTATTTGTATTTTTAATTGCCTGTGCCCCGCCTCGAGTCCCCTTGGGGAGAGAGAGCGGGATATAAAATTAAATTATTATTATTATTATTATTATTAATTGTCCAATAAATCCACAGTAAAAAAAGGAAAGGTCCACGTATTGGGAAGGACACCAAGAGTTTCTTGGGAAGGCTTGAAAATAATTTCTCCTTAATTTTTAACAAGTTGGAGGAATGTAATCATCAGTCAGTGAAAGCTTTCCACTAGGAACAAAGAAAACTCCCATTTTGCCATCTCCACGCAGGAAAGGAGAAGAAAGTAAAAGTTTCCGTTTTTAAACGAGAGACAGATACAATGTTGCTAGCTGTAAATTCATAGTTGAAACATAGTTTGTTTTAGATGACTGGGAACGGATGGTATTAATCCTCAATCTCCTTCATCTGGAGAACATTTTAAGCTGCCACTTTTTTACGAGGGGGGGTTACAGTTAAACTCCCCCCTCTATTTTTCTTTCTATAGAAGATTGAATGAAAGCAAATTCAAAACTCACAATCCACATTTTTTTTAAAGGAGTCTCTAGCGTAATCCTCCAAGACCGGCACTTCAGCCCAATTCCTCATTTCTGCATTTTCCCAGCTGGCGTTCGCAAGGAGGATTCCCACCCCCCACCCCGCTTTTGGCTCCTCGGCTCCTAGAGCAAAGTGGGCAAGGGCACCCCATCGATTGCCATCGATCGGGGGGGCCCACTGCCGCTCGTATGGCAGAGAGTTGGCACAAACTCTCTGAGCCCACTGGGGGGGGGGGGGCTAGTCAAAGAAGAAAGCGGCAGACACGCCCGAAAATGCGTCTGTCGCCTTCGGAAGCCGGAAGTGATCTCGGACATCCTTGTTTCTATACCTTTTCATATGTTAAAATTTTCTGCTGTTTTTTAGCTGTTGAGGATCTGTATCTTCCTTTGGTATTAATGTAAGGGTAACCCTGACTCTTTTGAAAGTGATGTGAGATTCCTCCTTCATTTCCTGTATTTGCATACAACATCTCACCTTGTCACCTTTTAAGTGATTCTCACCAAAATCTAATGTGGCTATCAGTAAAAAACAGGTTGTCAGCTAAACCCAAGTACAATGCAACTATCACACCAAAATGCAATAGTTGGATTCCAAGGACATGTGAAATCATACTGTGGTTTATTTCTTTCTCAGTTGCACAAGCCATCTTAAAACTCAGCCATTACTAATCATAGTTTATCACTTCTTCTATTGCACAAGCATAGACAGCTGTCTTATTTATTTATTTTTATTTAATTTTATTCAATTTATATCCCGCCCTTCTCCAAAAGGACCCAGGGCGGCGCACAGGAATTTAAAAACAACATACAAAAATAGTACAAAACATATAAATTTAAAAATCTATTAAATAGCAAAACCTGCGCTAAAACCAATTAAAACTATCTAAAATTAGTCACAGCGGAGGCTATGTTAGGCCGGCTTGATGAAATAAGTGTGTTTTTAAACACTGGCGGAAGAGGCAGAGGTCGGTGATGATGCGGAATTCAGGGGGTAGGTCGTTCCACAGGGTAGGGTCCGCCACAGAGAAGGCCCTTCCCCTGGGTGTCGCCAGCCGGCATTGTCCGGCCGATGGCACCCGGAGAAGGCCCTCTCTGTGGGAGCGTATCGGTCTAAGGGATGTATGGGGGAGAAGACGGTCTCGCATATAACTAGGTCCCGAGCCATGGAGCGCTTTGAAGATGGTTGTCAAGACCTTGAAGCGCACCCGAAAGACCACAGGAAGCCAGTGCAGGTCGCGCAGGATCGGTTTTATGTGGGAGCATCTAGAGGCTCCCATAATCACCCGCGCGGCTGCATTGTGGAGTAACTGTAGCTTTCTAGTGCACCTCAAGGGAAGCCCCATGTAGAGAGCATTGCAGTAGTCCAGTCAGGATGTCACGAGGGCCTGAGTGACTGTGCGAAAGGCAGCCCAGTCCAGTAAGGGGCGCAATTGGCGCATCAGGCGTACCTGATGAAACGCCCCCCTGGCCACGGCCGCCACATGGTCCTCCATGGACAGCCGGGAATCCAGGAGAACACCAAAATTGCGCGCCCTCTCCACAGGGGCCGGTGTTTCGCCCCCAATGGCCAGAGCTGGAGTAATCTGGCTGAACCGGGGTGCCGGAAACCACAGCCACTCAGTCTTGGACGGGTTGAGCTTGAGTTTGTTACTACCCATCCAGATCCGTACGGCTTCCAAACACCGGGACATCACCTCAACGGCATAGTTGGGGTGGTCTGGGGTGGAGATGTACAGCTGAGTATCATCAGCGTACAGATGATATCCCACTCCAAAACCACGGATGATCTCACCCAGCGGCTTCATATATGTGTTGAATAGGAGGGGCGAGAGGACCGACCCCTGCGGGACCCCACATACGAGGGGCCTCGAGGCCGACCTCTGCCCCCCTGCCAACACATATTGCGACCGACCAGAGAGGTAGGACGAGAACCACCGCAAAACGGTGCCTCCCAGCCCCAACCCCCCCAGTCGGTGCAATAGGATACCATGGTCGATGGTATCAAAAGCCGCTGAGATGTCTAACAGGACTAGGATAGAGGAATGTCCTCTATCCCGCGCCCTCCAGAGATCATCCACTAACGCGACCAAAGCCGTCTCGGTGCTGTGACTGGGTCGGAAGCCAGACTGGCGCGGGTCTAGATAATCAACTTCCTCCAGGTGTCGCGGAAACTGTTGGGCCACCACACTCTCAACAACCTTCGCTAGAAAGTGAAGGTTGGAGACGGGACGAAAGTTCTCTAATAATGCTGGGTCCAGGGACGGCTTCTTGAGGAGGGGCCTTACCACCACCTCTTTCAAGATGGCAGGCAGGGACCCCTCACTCAAAGATGCGTTGGCAATGCCCTGGAGCCATCTTCGTGTCGTCTCCCAGGATGCCAGTACAAGCCAGGAGGGACACGGGTCCAATAAACATGTGGTAGCCTTAAGTCTCTTTGACAACCTGTCCATATCCTCGATAGTAACAAAGTCAAACTCCTCCCAGAATGGAGCCTCAAGACCAACCTTGGACAATCTCGCTGGACCACTCTCGATGGAGGGTAACTCATTCCGAATCCGAATGATTTTGTCCTGCAGATAAATCCCAAATTCCTCTGCTCGTCCCTGAAGAGGGGCTTCCCATGGCCTCTGTTGAAGGAGGGAGCGTGTCACCCCAAACAGGGTGGCAGGGCAGTTATCTGCGGATGCAATAAGGGTGGCACAATACTCACGTTTGGCCACTCTTATCGCCACTAAGTAATTCCTAATATGGATTCTCACTAGTGTTCGGTCGGCTTCGGAGCGAGAGGATCTCCATCTGCTCTCTAGGCGTCTCTTGTGGCGTTTCATCTCCCTCAGCTCCTCAGTAAACTAAGGAGCCTGGGTGACTCGTCGCCGCAAGAGAGGCCGCAAGGGCGCGACTCGGTCCAAGGCCCCCGTGGCCGCACTTAACCATGCGGACACCAGGTCCTCAGTCGAGTCACGGGGCAAGTCCACAGGTATTGGCCCAAGCTCCCTCTGGAACCATCAGGAGCCTGGGGCAGAACCATATAGGAATAGTCGGCTCCGCCTCCCCGCGGTGAGGTGCAGCAATTGGAAAGTCCAGCCGAAGGAGAGCGTGATCTGTTCATGACAGGGGTGTGATGGCTAACTCCCCTATTCCCAGATCACTACTCCACTGTCCCGAGACGAAGATTAAGTCCCGGGTGTGTCCACCCTCATAAGTAGGGCCTAAAACTACCTGGGTCAGGTCCATGGCTGTCATGGAAGCCACGAACTCCCGAGCTGCACCAGAGGTTTCGCCTACCGACGGCAGGTTGAAGTCCCCCATGACCAAAAGTCTGGGGGTCTCAACTGCCGCCTCGGCTATTACCTCTAGGAGCTCGGGCAGGGCTGTTGTTGCATAGCGAGGAGCCAGGTATACAACTAACACGCCCATCTGCCTCCCTAGGCCCCACTTCACAAAGAGGGACTCACACCCAGTCGTCTGGGGGATCGTTGTCTCCTTCGGCTGAAGACCTTCCCTAATCATAATCGCCACTCCCCCCCACCCCTCCCCAGGGCCCTAGGCTGATGGAAGGCTCGGTAGCCTGGTGGGCACATTTCTACGAGGGGTAAACCCCCCTCAAGGCCCAACCAGGTTTCCGTTATACCCACCAGGTCCGGGTCCCCCTCTGACACGAGGTTACGAATGAGGGGGGCTTTGTTCACCATGGACCTGGCATTGCATAACATCAGCCTAGGGCCACGGCTCTGTGGTCCTTGCCCACCTAGTCTGCGATGGGAGCACGGGGAGTCGGAGTGCGTGACTGCCTGTAACCAGCAGCCACGGTCCTCTGACCCCATCCGTCTCCCACCGCCCCTGCCCCTCCCCAGAACCGAACTAATGGTTAAAACCTCAGTGGAAACGACCCCCCCTCCCCTTCCTCCGTTTCCTCTCTTCCGCCGGCCAGCCTAGCTGTATTCCGCCCCTCCTCCCTGGAACCCCCTAAAAGCCAAATTAAAAATTTGGTTAAAAACACCCTAAGACTATGCCTTATTTTTAAGAACATCATCCATCCCAGATAAACCAGATAGGAAAAAAAGGCTAGTTGAAATCATTCTACTCTATTCTAAGGGTCCATTAACAGAATCTTGCAAGTCAGAAAGTACAACCTTCCTGCAACCACCTTTAATTGCTTCATTCATTAGGGTGAGCAGCTAGTGGCTTAATGATCAAAACCCCTCCTATGCGGGGTTCCTCAGGGGTTGGTCCTCTCGCCCCTCCTGTTTAACACATATATGAAGCCGCTGGGCAAGATCATCCGTGGTTTTGGGGTGCAATACCATCTGTACGCTGATGTCACCCAGCTGTACATATCCACCCCAGACCACCCCAATGATGCCGCCGAAGTGCTGTCCCGGTGTTTGGAGGCCGTACGGATCTGGATGGGTAGTAACAAACTCAAGCTCAACCCGTCCAAGACTGAGTGGCTGTGGTTTCCGGCACCCCGGTTCAGCCAGATTACTCCAACTCTGGCCATTGGGGGCGAAACACTGGCCCCCGTGGAGAGGGTGCACAATTTGGGTGTCCTCCTGGATTCCCGGCTGTCCATGGAGGACCATGTGGCAGCCGTGGCCAGGGGGGCATTTCATCAGGTATGCCTGATGCGCCAATTGCGCCCCTTACTGGACCAGGTTGCCCTTCGCACAGTCACTCAAGCTCTCGTGACATCCTGACTCGACTACTGTAATGCTCTCTACATGGGGCTCCCCTTGAGGTGCACTCGAAAGCTACAGTTAGTCCAGAATGCAGCCGCGTGGGTGATTACGGGAGCCGCTAGGTGCTCCCACATAACACCGATCCTGTGCGAGCTGCACTGGCTTCCTGTGGCCTTTCGGGTGCGCTTCAAGATTCTGATGACCAACTTTAAAGCGCTCCATGGCTCGGGGCCTAGTTATATGCGAGACCGCCTTCTGCCCCATACATCCCTTCGGCCGAACCGCTCCCACAGAGAGGGCCTTCTCCGGGTGCCGTCGGCTGGGCAATGCCATCTGGCGACACCCAGGGGAAGAGCCTTCTCTGTGGCAGGCCCTGCCCTTTGGAACGACCTACCCCCTGAATTGCGTACCATCACTGACCTCTGCCTCTTCCGCCAGTGTCTAAAGACACATCTTTTTCAGCAAGCCGGCCTAGCCTAACCTCCCGTGGGGACTATTTTTAGACAGTTTTAAATTGGGGATTTTAAAATTGGTTTTAGCATAAGACTATAATGATTTAATATGTTTTAAATTATGTATTTATTCTTTTGTATGTTTTTTAATTCCTGTGCGCCGCCCTGGGTCCTTGTGGAGAAGGGCGGGATATAAATGTGATTAAAATAAAAAAATAAATCTATATAAATAAAAATGTAAAATAGTTTGTACGAATCCACTAATCTCAAAAACTACTGAACCGATCTGCCTCAAATTTTGACACAATGTAGCCAAGGACTTCCGATAATAGAATAGCTACTCATTTTGTGCCTATCACGCGTGTGTTGTGTGCAAGCTAAACACAAATAAAATGTACTCACTGAAAATATGAGAATTCCCTGTAGCCACGCCCATCAGACTGCTTTTCAACTGTCAGTGTTGGAAGAGGCCTCTTATGGTGGCCTCTTGGGGCCAAAAAGGCACTGGGATAGCAAACTCCCAGGTGGCCAATAGAGAGAGGGGGGAGAAATATTGCTCAAGACTGTTCTCTGAGGTAAAAACATAGAGGCAGGCAGCTGCTTTAAACTGTTGAATACGAACTGAACCAAACTGTAACAAAGAACCACCAATCTGACAGCAAATACAGTTTAATAAAAGAGGGACTAGGGCAGTGGTCGGCAAACCGCGGCTCGCGAGCCGCACGCGGCTCTTTGGCCCCTTGAATGTGGCTCTTCAGTCTCTCTCTGATTCCCTCCCTCCCTTCCTTCCTCTCTCTCTCTCTCTCTCTGTGCCTCTCTCTGTCTGCCGGTCACTGTGTCCACAGAATACCGCGTGAAGCAGCAGCGACTCTGCACTGCCAGCGATGCCATCCGCGAGGTCCCCCTCGCGTTCCCCGTCTTCCCCGATGGCATCTGGAGTGATCAGGGGCCGTGCAGAAACTCGGGGCTTTTCCACGGTGTGGAAAAGATAGGCACGTGCAGGTCCTGCAAAATTACAGCGCAGATTCGCACCACTACGAAGTCTCCGAGGCTGTAATCGAGCGGGGCATGCGCGTGCCGATCTTTTCCGCGCGCATGCCCCGCTCAATTACAGCCTTGGAGACTTCGTAGCGGTGCGAATCTGCGCTATAATTTTGCAGGACCTGCACGCGCCTATCTTTTCCACACCGTGGAAAAGCGCCGAGTTTCTGCATGGCCCCTGATCACTCCAGACGCCATCGGGGAAGACGGGGAACGCGAGGGGGACCTCGCAGATGGCATCGCCGGCAGCACAGAGCCACCGCTGCTTCACGCGGTATTCTGTGGACACAGTGACCAGCAGACAGAGAGAGGCACAGAGAGAGAGAGAGAGAGAGAGGGAGAGAGAGAGAGGGAGGGAGGGAGGGAGGGAGGGAGGGAATCAGAATCTGACAGACACAGAGAGAATGACAGAGAGAGACAGGAAGGGAGGGGAGAGACACAGAGATAAGAGGGAGGGAGGAAAGAAAGAAAGGCAGACACAGAGAGAGAATGACAGAAAGAGACAGAGGGAGGGAGGGAGGGAGGGAAGGAGGGAGAGAAAGAGCCACAGAGAGAGAGAGTCAGACAGACACAGAGAATAATAGAAAGAGACAGGGAGGGAAGGAGGGAGGGAGAGAGAGATAAAGAGCCACAGAGAGAAACAGACAGACAGACTCAGAGAATGATAGAAAGAGACAGAGAGGGAGGGAGGGAGGGAGAGAGAGAGATAAAGAGCCACAGAGAGAGACAGACAGACTCAGAGAGAGAGACAGAGAGAGACAGAAAGAGAGAGAAAGAGAAAGAAGGGAAGAAAGAAAAGAAAGAAAAAGAAAGTGGGACAGAGATGAAAGAGAACTTATGACCACAATTGAGGCCAAAATTTTGGTTGCTAAGCAAGACCGTTGTTAAGTGAATTTCACGACATTTTCCAAGTTGGCCACGCCCACCCGGTCACATGACTGCCGAGCCACTCCCACAAAACAGGCCACACCTTCTGGCTCTCAAAAAAATTTCAATCGTGGTATTGTTGATATTTGGCTCTTTTGACTAATGAGTTTGCCAACCACTGACCTAGTACATTCCTATAAATTCCACTCATTTATTTTTCTTTCCAGGTCGTTCCACTTTTCCTCCCCTGGTTTTGAGGGACAGAAAACAATTCCCTTTTTTTTACTCCCCTTTTCCCACAGAAACAAGTCAGTATCTAGGAATCCTCAAAATCCTCCAGTATTTCAAGTGGACATTGACTGCACTGCTTGCTGCAGATACCGAAAGTGGAGAGAAACCAGCTGCCTGCAAGGAATATAAATCCTTCCATTCCCCACTATCCTATCAGAGCTGAAGAAGCCTCTAGGATGAGAAGCGAAATGTCTTCAAAGAAAAAACAAAGGAAATCCGATTGCCTCCTTAAAAAGCACCTTTGGGACAACAATGACCTGGTTGACTGAGGATCTCTACAGACTGTCCCCAAAGAGTGTCATGTGCTATCTTGGGACAAGATATGATGACTTCAGTGAAAAGTTTTGAATCTTAAGACCATCGCCAATTTCAGTGGTGTTCATTATCAGAGCCAACATCCTACTCAAGGGAGGGAAAAGAAAACTCTTCTTGACTATAGATGACTTCACAGAGAGATTCAATAAGATTACAGAAGTAGTTTTGCCCTCTTTGATTGAGATCCTGATGAGAGTTAATCCTATCCAGCTTCTTCACATCAGCAAACTTGCCTATATATTGTTACTTAAGTGGGCATATAGAAATATATTGAGACATCTTTGCTGGATGTCAACTACTTTCCCCGAAACTCAAAGAATCAAAAAATTATTTCTGTAAAAGAATCCTGCTCAATGCTTATTCCCACTTATATTTTCCTAACCCAAATAAATGAATTCCAATTTGAAAAAGTGGGAATGTACAGAGGCATAGAATCAACACCATGGGAAGAATTAGTACCACTTATTTATTTATTGTATTTTTTTTTTTGTTTGTCAAACATGTAAAAGATAACAGGTATTAAGTATAAACATAAATACGAATAATAATAATAATAATAATAATAATAATAATAATAATAATAATAATAATAATAATAATAATAATAATAATAATCATCTTTATTGCCATTGTAAAAATTACAATAAGGAAACGGGTACGAATAAATGGAGACAGTAGGACAGGGACGGTAGCGACACTGGTGCGGTTATCAAACCTTATCAAAGCTTTATCAAAACTGCAGTAAGATCTAGAATATGGCATGCAGTCGTGGTCACCACACCACAAAAAAGATGTTGAGACTAGCAGTGACATGATAGCACTATTCCAGTATTTGTGGGGCTGCCATAAAGAAGGTGAGGGGTTCGACAAGAAACAATGGATAGAAACCAATCAAGAAGAGAAGCAACCTGGAACTAAGGAGAAATTTCCTGCCAGTGAGAACAATTAACCAGTGTAACAGCTCGCCTTCAGAAGTTGAGACAACTGTTGTCATTTTTTTTAAATAGGATTTTAAAAATCCTATTTTTTCATTTTTATCCTTGATTTTCCAGATTATTTTCTCAAGGTTTCCTTATTTTTAGCCAATAATGTTGTATCATGTCAAAGTTTTGATTCCACAAATTACGAAATGGGGCAGTAGTTTGCTTGGGTCCTTCTATTTTACGTCACATTTCCTAGGGACCTCAGCTCTGCATTTTTCACTGAATTCCTTTTTTCTTTATCTTCAGCCCCTGCTGAGTTCTCGGTGTGTGGATAGTTGCCTGCCTGGATTTGTCAGGTTGCTGGACCCCTTGAAGCCAGTTTGCTGTTACCGTTGTGTTCCTTGTGCAGAAGGGACCATCTCCACTCAGGAAGGTGGGTGACTCTGGAGAGAATATCTGCCAATATCGTTTTAGTTTTTAATATTCACAATGATTTCTTCCAGTTTAATTGGGTCTTAGCATATGTCACTTTTTTCACGCTTACAAAAGAAGGATATACATTTTTCCCAAAGAAAGAGAGTTGGTAACATGTTGAAGAACTGCTTTATTATATCTCTACATTGCTTGAGACCAAGTTATCCTAAGGACCATCTCTTCCATCACATCCACCTGATCCACCAAATCAGGCAGGCAGGGGATGTTGCGGGTCCCCATTCCTAAGGTGGTACATCTGTTGGGATCCAGCAGGAGGACTTTCTCTGTGGTGGCTCCCTCCCTTGGGAATATCTTTCCCACAGAAATTAGACTGGCTCCCACTTTGATACTTTTTCACAAGGCCTTGAAGACCTTGTTTTGCCAATGGGCCTGGGGAACCCAGAGTGGGACTGAGCCCACCATTTTATCTGATTGATTGTTGTCGTCAGATGGCTGGGAGGGCTATTATTTTTATGGTACGTATAATGGGTTTTTAGTTTTGAAGCAACCCAAAGACAATGAAAGTGAGAGAGAGGCCATATAAATTCAAATAAATCAATAAACACACAAACAAATTCATAATAGCTAAATAAATATTTAAACTTTACAGAAATATTTAAAAAAAAACAGCTTACCAAAGAAATAAATTGAAGATATGGCAAAATCTGGGCGTATCATTGGCACATCAAACATTTATGAAACAGTGTGTGTGTGTGTGTGTGTGTGTGTGTGTGTGTGTGTGTGTGTGTGTGTTCACCACATGGAAAATTTCTAAAACAATTTTATGGTGTATAACTAAAATTGTTTTAGAAAGGTTTGAGATGATACATATGCATATGTACACATCTATACAATAAAATTGCTTTAGAAATGTTTTCTCTCTCTATCTCTATATCTATCTATCTATCTATCTATCTATCTATCTATCTATCTATCTATCTATCTATCTATCTATCTATCTATCTATCTAGTATTTTGTCCTTAAAATGTGGGTCCCAGGTGTAGTTATAAAAGAAACCGACATACCGTATTTTTCGGAGTATAAAACGCAACTTTTTTCCTCTAAAAAGAGGCTGAAAATCTGGGTGCATCTTATACATCGAATACAGCATTTTTTTGCCTCCTGAAGCCCCACCCTCTTCACCAAAATGGCCATGCGCATACCCTTGTGGAGGCTTCCAGAGAGCTACTGGGGGCTGGGGAAGGCAGAAATGAGCCAAAAACAGGGCGTTTTTGCTCCCCCCCTCCAGCCTCCAGCATTCTATAAGCCTCCATAAGGCTATGCATGCAATTTTTTGACCAAAAAACGGCCCATTTTCACGATAAATGTGCCATTTGTTTGCTCATTTTTGACCCCCCCAACTCCCCAAGAGCACTCTGCAAGCCCCCCCAAGGCTATTCATGCCTTTCATTTTTTTTAAACGGCCCATTTTCGCAAAAAAAAATAGTCCATTTGGAGGAGATTTGCAAAGTGCAAAAAGGGGGGGGGGTTCCCTTTTGGAAAGCTGTTAAGTTAGAGTGATTTATGAGAATTACGTTTGTCAAGTATTGTGCCTGCAGAAACAAAGATTTGTTCCAAAGATGATCAGTGATTTCCTTCTCCAGCACATGGGTAAATACACTTGAAAATATCTACCTACCTACCTACTCACTCTCTCTCTACCTAACTACCTATCTACTGTATTTCTCTCTCTCTCTATTTCTCTCTCTCTATCCCTCTACCTATCTACCTACTCTCTCTCTCCCCCTACATATCTACTGTATTTCTCTCTCACTATTTCTCTCTATCCCTCTACCTACCTACCTATCTACACTCTCTCTGTCCCTACATACCTACTGTATTTCTCTCTCTCTCCCTCCCTCCCTCTACCTACCTACCTACCTACTCTCTCCCTCTCTCTACCTACTGTATGTCAAGCTCCCAATGAGAAACTTCAAATGATTCATGGCCTCACGTAAAAGTTCAAAGCAATGTCCATTTATTGAATATAACATCATGGCGAGCCTCGGTTGCTGCCAGGTCTGGAAATAATAGGATGGCTTCTGCACTTTACCCCCTTATGCCCACTCCCCTCTGCTTGTCATAAATTACGTTCTCCAATTAGAATTGAAAATAATTGCATGCATGCGCAGTCACAGGCTGTCCTGAGATTCCTTTCCTGCCACAGGAATGTCAAGAACTTTCAGTTCGTTAAGGCAAAGAGATAAAATCCATGGCAACATCAGGATGTTGACACTGTATTTCTCTCTCTTTCTCTCCCTCTCTCTCCCTCTATTTACCTACCTACTTTTTTTTTTAATTGCCTCTTCAAATCCTGGGCATATCTTATACTCCGGTGCATCTTATACTCCGAAAAATATGGTAATGATCTCCAGAATTTAAAATATATTTAAAATATATTCCTCCCCGAGCTTTTGTTAGCAACTACTAATATCATCAGAGTGTAAAAGCCATAAAAGGATACTTGCCTTTATACAATGTTAATCAATTTAGCCATTGCACGTGTGATAGGCCCATCCACCTGCCTCCCACCTGTCATTAGCCCTGTTGTTTTTGGTTTTTTCCATCAGGCATGTTAATTGATGTTCCTATCCCTTTTTCCCTTATCAAACCTAGGTTGGGCTGTTCTTCCCCAGAATATATATATAAGATACGTTTTTGTGCAGATAAATAAATAAATAAGGGAGATTACCAGGGTGTTGTGACACAAATATATATACACGCTGGTCTTGTTTTATTTGCGTGTTTTCCCATGTAAGAATGAAATTATCTTCACTTCTTACATGGGAAAACACCCGAATATAACAAGACCAGCAAACCTAAACACGTGAAAATCTACAAAAACAAATACACACACACACACATATATAGTGTGTGTGAGTGAATGTGTATCTGAAATTAAGAAAAATAAACATAAAAAGATATTTAAGATAATTGAAGAAAGAGGGAAAAAGGGAAAATCATGGGTAGAGCAAGTAAGGAAAAAACTGCAAAAATAACCCCTTTCAACTTTTCTTACAATTATTTGTGTAGTGACTGTTCAAAGTTACAATGGCACTGAAAAAAAGTGAGTAATGACCATTTTTCACACTTATCACTATTGCAGTAATCCCCATGGCATTTGGCAATTGGCATGTACTTATGGGAGCTGCATATGGTTATGTGATCACCATTTGCCAGCTCCTGTCAAGCAAAATCAATGGGGGAACTCAGATTTGCTTCACAACTGCATGATTCACTTAAGGACTGCATTGATTCCCTTAAGAAGTGTGGTGAAAAAAAGGTTGTAAACTGGGCCAAAACTGACTGAAATTGCTTAGCAGTGGATGTTTTAGGCTCAATTGTGGTCGTAAGTGGAGGACTATCTATAGTTATATTGTCTAAATTCCACATTTTTGAAATATAATTAAACATAAGGTTAACTTCTTTATTATTGAAGTATTTCCACCCAAGTAAAGAAGGTGGGTGCTGCATTGGTTTTTTTGCAGATGCTGAACAGTGTGTGAGATGCCCTAAAGACCAGTATCCCAACAAGGACCGAGATCAGTGTGTCCCTAAAGTGATAATCTTCCTATCTTACAAAGACGATTTGGGAATCATCCTTGCTTCCTTTGCTTTACTTTTCTCTTTGACCACCTGCTATGTTTTAAGCATCTTTGTTAAGCACATGGAAACTCTAGTGGTCAAAGCCAACAACCGGGACCTGTCCTACCTGCTCCTTATTTCCCTCCTGCTTTCCTTCTTGTCTTCCTTCCTCTTCATTGGGCAGCCAAGGAAAACCACCTGCCTTCTGCGACAAACAGCCTTCGGCATCATTTTCTCAGTGGCTGTCTCTTCACTCTTGGCCAAAACCATCATGGTGGTACTGGCCTTCCTAGCCACCAAGCCAGGGAACAGTGTGAGGAAATGGCTGGGGAAGCCTTTGGGCACCTCCATTGTCCTTTCTTCCTCTGTTGCACAAGTTCTGATCTGCACTATTTGGTTGGGTACTGCTCCTCCGTTTCCAGAATCAGATATGCATTCCCAGGCAGGAGAGATTGTCTTGAAGTTCAATGAAGGCTCAGTCACCATGTTTTACACAGTACTTTGCTATATGGGCCTTCTGGCAGTTATTTGTTTCACAATGGCTTTCCTGGCTCGGAGGCTGCCTGGAGCCTTCAATGAAGCCAAGCTGATCACCTTCAGCATGCTGGTCTTCTGTAGTGTTTGGATCTCCTTTGTGCCCACCTACCTGAGTACCAAGGGGAAGTACAGTGGTACCTCGGTTCACGAACGCCTCTGTTCACGAACAACTCGGTTCACGAACAGAAAAGTTCATAAAAATATGCTCCGATTCACAAACTCCGCTTCGGTTCACGAACAGAAAAGTTCATAAAAATATGGTCCAGTTCACGAACTCCGCTTCTGTTCACGAACTCTGCCTCGGTTCACAAACTCCACCTCGGGTCACAACCAATTTGGTTCGCGACCAGAGTCAGTTCAAGAATTAAAACCAAAAGAAAGATCAGAACAGATTAACCGGATTTACATTAAACCCTATGGGAAACTGTGCCTCGGGTCACGACCAATTTGGTTCGCGACCAGAGTCAGTTCAAGAATTAAAACAAAAAAAAAAGATCAGAACGGATTAACCGGATTTACATTAAACCCTATGGGAAACTGTGCCTCGGTTCGCGACCAATTCGGTTCGCGACCAGAGTCAGTTCACGAATTAAGTTTGTGAACCGAGGTACCACTGTACATGGTGGCTGTGCAGGTCTTCTCTATCTTGGCCTCCAGTGCTGGACTGCTGGGCTGCATCTTTTTCCCCAAGTGCTATATTATTCTTTTTCGACCTGATTTGAATAGAAAGGAGCAGCTTATTCTGAAAAGCAAAACAGAAATGTGATTTTAAATATGCACAACTTAGCAAGCAGCATGAGACCCATTTGCTTATCTCTTTTCCCAAATAGATAATTTCTTAGGGAAGCTTATTGGGTCTGTTCTATACTTTCATTTAAGTAACACCCAACTTGGTTTAAAAAGATCTTCTTTGAAAAAATAGATGGAATCCGAACATTTTATTCCTCTTATATATATATGCAAACTCACACAGACAAATTAAATAAAAAGAGAAAAGAAAAAAATAATGAGGACTTTTGCAGAAATGAAACACACTATTTTGTCACAAATTGTCTACTGTCCTTATTTCATGTAGATCTGTGATATATATGAATCTTTCTATGATGTGACATCAGAATTCTTCCATTCTTTCTGCACTTCATATTTTTACCTCATAAAAAAGCAAGAATCTCTATGAGAAATTGTAGATTGGTATTGTCTTCTGTACTGCTATGATGACAGATCCAATAAATGGAATTCCTATGATGTATAATGGCATCTTGTTACACTTGTGATCTTTATTCACCATTCTAAAACATCTGAAATGATTATTGCAATTGGGCAACTTGGAGGTTTTTTAAAAAATATGTTATTTATTTATTTTAATTTTAAACACAACACAAAAATCCTCCATCTTACATGCTGTAGAAAGTGTATCAGTTGGTTACAAAATGTTTTCATACATCTCTTCCATAGTCAACCAAGGTTCATAATATTTCAAGTATATTGAATCAAATGTCATACCTCCAATCTTATTTAACTATAATTGTTTACACGTCCTTCATCATAAAACATATCAAAACTTAAAACATAACCACATACTGGCATCTCATTTATTAATTCTAATATCCCCCAACAATAATGTTCCTTATAACCTATTTTACCCAAACATCAATAATATTTAGTGACAAAAAATTTCTTTTTTTTTAACAACAATTTTTATTGGTTTTTACAAATTTTATAAAGAGGAAAAGGGTATGTAGGATGTAGAAGAAATATTTTAGGGCATCCATGTTGGAGGTGATGGCTGCCTCCGAGGCTTCATACAAAAATTCTTTCAATATAAGGTGGAAAGAGATACATACATATCATATCATACATTTCATGCATTCAATCATTTGTTCCTGTTGACATCCGTTTAGGAATTACAGTATATAAAAGGAAAAAAATCATTTTTGTGATCTGAGTCTTTTGGCTATTGTGTCTTCTTCTTCCTTCCCGCCAGTGGGCGAAGCCATGGCCCCTCCTGCTCCCCCATTTTCATCCTCCAGGATTGAGTAATGTTTTTTAAGAAAGGCTTCCGCCTCTTCAATTGTCTTAATTCTTACTCTCCCCCCCTCCCAGAACACCAACATTCCTTCAGGCATTGACCACTTGAACCACATCCCTTTTTTATACAATTTTTTGGATAAGAAGGAATATTTCCTTCTTATCTCTCGAATCTTTTTTGGGATCTGTTTCAAAATAGCAATCTCTTTCTGCTGGTATATCAAAAGGCCATCTCGCTGTGCTCTCAGAATCTCATCCCTTGTTGACCTTCTTACAAACTTAATATGTATCTCTCTGGGTACATCATTTATTCTGGCATATGCTGATTGTGACAAAAAAATTCTAGTCTTCCTTTTCCAACCATTGTTTAAAGTTTGTATCCAATTTTCCAATGTTATACCCATACCTATATAGATATTATCCTTATCTCTCCTTTATTTATCTATATCCATTATCAATTTCTTTTTTATTAATCTTTGTATATAGCGAAACAATTACTCATCTTCCTTTCATAATTGCCATTCAATATTCATATCCTGTTACTACATATTATAACAATACATATATGTGCATTATTTATCATTTTCAGTTGTTGTTTTTAACCATGCCATTTGTCACTAAATTTCCCTAAGCTTAACTAATTTTGAATCAAACTTTCCTCTATTAACCTGCAAGATTCTGTTAATGAACCATTAGAATAGAGTAGAATGATCTCAACTAGCCTTTTTCCCCTGTCTGGTTTATCTGGGATGGATGATGTTATGAAAAATAAGACAGCTGTCTATGCTTGCACAATATGAGGCGAAATCTTCGTAACTATGATCCAAGCATTATATTCCAAACAAATGGTGAAAGCGATAGTAAATGGGGAAACAGCAGAAAATTTTAACATAAGAAAAAGTACAAGACAAGGATGTCTATTATCTCCTCTATTATTCATACTAACCCTGGAAGACAAGAAATAAAACGTTTGGAAATTTAAAAAAAAGAATGTTACAAAGCATTTGACAACAACGTAGTATTTATTTTGGAACCCCTACAAACAGGTCCCAAACTAATAAAAAGTATAGAAGAATTTGGTGAGGTGGCAGGACTAAAAATAAACAAGGAAAAGACTAAGATATTGACAAGAAACCTTACAAATAATCAGAAAAATGAATAGACAGAAAAGATGGGCATACAGATAACTAAAAAAGTTAAATAATTGGGAATTTGACTAACAGCAAGATATACAACCATTAAAGAAGAAGACTACATTAAATTACTACAACAAATAAAAACAGACTTGGAAAAATGGAGAAACCTACAGTTGTCATTGGTTAGAAGTATAGCCACAACAAAAATGAATATCCTACTAAAATTGCTATTTTCATTTCAAGCAAATCAGATAAAACTTGGGGAAAAGTTCTTTGAGGACTTAAACAAATTGATTCTAAAGTTTATCTGGCAAGGCAAAAAACTAAGAAACAACACTGAAAATGCTGCAGGACACCAAAAATACAGGGGAGGTTTGGGCTACCAGACTGGGAGCTGTATTACCAGACCTCAGGGCTTACATGGGTGAAGGAGTGGATACATGTGAAGAACAAAAGAATATTGACTTAGAAGGACACGACTTACAACTGGGATGGCATTCATTTGTATCAGAGGTGGATTCCTCCCAATTCAGCCCGAATTGAGGGAATCAGTAGAAGCGGCAGCAGGAGACTTCACCCACCCACCCAGATGCTTCTGAGCATGCGCAGAAGTGCCACAAGTGCGTGCATGCACGAGCAAACCAATAGTAAAAAAATTGAAAACCCACCACTGATTTGTATGGTATAGGAAAAGTAAAATACACAGATATTTCCAAAGGCACTATATCAGGAGTGCTCTGCTTTCAGTATGGGAAAAAAACAAACAGAATCATTACATGAAAATACCAGTCTGGCTATCCATGATGGAAGCGCTAATACATCTTAATGTTCTAGATCTGGGGGGAAATTGTAAGGTATAAAAACATCCTAAATGAACAAGGGGACTTAAAATCAAAACAAGAACTAAAAAATCAAGGAATTGACTTGGCCTGGTGGCCACATATTCAAATAAAAATGAGATAGCAGAAATATATGGATTTTACAAGGAACCCTTAGAATTAGATCAGATATTTCTAAGGACAAATGACAAATTAATAAAGAAAATTTATTATTACCTATTGAACTTTAAAAAGGAAGAAGAACATGTAAAAGAAATGATGATAGTATGGGCTAAGAATCTTGGATTAATATAGAACTAGACAGTTGGCAAAAAATTTGGGAAAGAAATTACAAACTGATGATGTCAACAGCATACAAAGAAAATCTTTACAAAATGTTCTACAGATGGCATTTGCTACCAGCAAGAATGGCAAAGATGTTCCAAAATATATTGCCAGAGTGCTAGAAATGTTAGGGGTAAAACACCCCTGTTGGAAAAAAAAACAGGCGGAATAGTGCAATACACCGGACAGCAAGAGATACGTTGCTTAAACCACACAAGAACTCTAAAACACTGATAGTAGAAAAATAAATAGTCTTTACTCTTGGTGTAACTAAAATACTTCTTCCAAACAGTGACACTAACTCCTCTAACAATAAACAGTCCTTCACCAAAACACAGTTATCTTACAGTCAGTCAAAACAATGATTCTTCTTCCGTCTTCAGTTTCAGCTCCTTCCTCAGTGGCAATCAAGAAGCAAGGAAAGCAAAAAAGGGGGGGAAAGGGATGAACTGTGTTTCCTGCTGCTTTTTATGATTAAGCTGGGAAGCACAGCCAATCAGATTCCACATAGTCTTTAAAGATACATATACCCTTTAATAATCCTGGCTTATATATATATATTGTCAACCCAACATCAGGATAATTATCCTAAAAAGAATAGGATAATAGGTAATAGGGTCCTATTACCATATGTGGTAAACATGTCCAATGGCAAAAAAAATATTGCTTAAAAATAAAAAGGTGGTTAGAAGACATGATAGCAGAACAAATACAGTAGATTTAAAACCAGAATTGTTCTTATTAGCTATATTACCAGGGAAATATAAAAAAGAATTATATATTTAATATTACATGTAATAACGGCAGCGGGAATTATATACACACAAAACTGGAAAAATGAAAGTATACCCATAGATGAAAATGTATTAAGGAAAATCCTAGACTTTGCCAAAATAGGTTAACAATGAAAATTAAGGAGAAAGAGGAAAGAGAATATTACTTAACATAGGGCTTATTTTATGAATGGTTAGAAAACAGAAACAGAAGTAAGTAAATTTATAATTAAGGATGATTAATAAAATAGTGGTAAACGTATATATAGATATATAACACTATAAAGAATATTAACATTGGATTACATTTGACTACAGATTAAATTGTATAGAATGACTAGAAGTGAAGATTATATTATTATTTTATATATTTTAGGAATAATGGCTATAACTATGGTGTATAATATATGTATTCAAGAGAGATTTCATACAGACAGCACACTGTCATTACTGTTAGGATAATTATCCTGATGTTAGGTTGACAATATATATAAGCCAGGATTCTTAAAGGGTATATGTAACTTTAAAGACTATGTGGAATCTGATTGGCTGTGCTTCCTAGCTCAATCATAAAAGGCAGCTGGAAACACAGTTCATCCCTTTTTGCTTTCCTTTGCTTCCTGATTGCCACTGAGAAAGGAGCTCAACCTGAAGACGGAAGAGGAATCATTGTTTTGACTGACTGTAAGATAACTGTGTTTTGGTGAAGGACTGTTTTTTGTTGGAGGAGTTAGTATCACTGGTTGGAAGAAGTATTTTAGTTACATCAAAAGTAAAGACTATTTATTTTTCTACTATCAGTGTTTTAGAGTTCTTGTGTAGTTTAAGCAATGTAGCTCTTGCTGTCCGGTGTATTGCACTATTCCGCCTGTTTATTTTCCAACGGGGGTGTTTTTACCCCTAACAGTTACACAAATGGAAACAAGATGTATAACAAAGGAAAATATACAATAAAAATAATAATAATAAAAGGAAAAGGAAAAGGCAGGGTAATGGTCATTGGCGTTCATAGGAAAGTCTCTGATTGACAGGTAGAGGAAGAAATCCGCCATCTTTTAGTTTTAGTCCTTCCTTTGGGGCTTCTGGAAGGCCTCCTGCAACCCATTAGTTGAAAGAAAGTTTACTCTATTGTTGCATAACTTAGAGACATCCCTAGATCCCAAATCTTATTAAGATGGATCACTGAAAAAGTTGAGGGTGGTAAGAATTGCATCAGCAAGTTTCCCAGATGCCTTTTAGCCCATGAGACCACCCAGAGCTTTGGACATTGCAGAGGGAATGATTCCTATTACAGTTAGTCACATTCTGCTTATCTTCTAGCCAATTTCCCCAATGATTGCCTTCAGTGTAAACAACAGAGTTATGAACAACATGATTTGATGATTTATTCCAGAAAGTCTGAGTCTGCATTTTGCTACTAATTGATCTGAAGGATGCATCTGGAGTGAATTTATTTTCGTCTCCTTCAAATACAAAATGTTGGCTGAGCTCTGGAACAAGGGAAATCACAGAAAATATAGTTCTTGATTATCTTTAGACATATTTGATAAGAACAAGCGATTCTTCCTAAGATGCTAACTATGCTGATTATTCCTCTGCTTTTGCCCCATATAATTTGTGGGGTGCTAAGATTGAAATGTCCCTTGAATTTGAAACCAGACAAAATAAAGCTACTGAATTACTACAGACCAGGAGAGCTTCTTATCAGTGGAATCACTAATTTCCAAATTGCTTTTGATACGTTCTTCTTTATGTTTGACAGAGATTCCATTGTTCATTGGGCTTTGTAAGTTTCTGTGCCTGATAAAGGTACAGCCTCTTTATTTCTTGTGTGTGAGAGATTGTGCTGTGAGATTATTATAGAAGGAAGGTAAGATGTAAGCAACCACGATATATGAGGGGAGTCCATTGGTAGCTCATATCATGAATGGAAACTTAACCCAGGGAGCAAGAAACCTGGAAAGAAATTACTCAAACTATTCTATGTGTCTTTGACTTAGTTCAGGGTTAAAGTTGGAAATCCCTTTTGTACTTTCCAAGATTCAGTATCAATTCTGCATGCAAGTATTAAAAAGCTCTTAATGAATCTTTTTTCAGCACATTTTCTGTTACTACATGGGGCTTCCCTTGAGGTGCACTCGAAAGCTACAGTTAGTGCAGAATGAAGCCTCTAGATGCTCCCACATAACACCCATCCTGCGCGAGCTGCACTGGCTTCCTGTGGTCTTTCAGGTGCGCTTCAAGGTTTTGACGACCATCTTCAAAGCGCTCCATGGCTCGGGACCTAGTTATATGCGAGACCGTCTCCTGCCCCATACATCTCTTAGACCGATACGCTCCCACAGAGAGGGCCTTCTCCGGGTGCCGTCGGCCGGACAATGCCGACTGGTGACACCCAGGGGAAGGGCCTTCTCTGTGGCGGGCCCTGCCCTGTGGAACGACCTACCCCCAGAACTCCGTACCATCACCGACCTCCGCCTCTTCCGCCAGTGTTTAAAAACACATTTCTTTCATCAAGCCGGGCTAACATAACCTCCGCTGGGACTATGTAGATAGTTTTAATTTGGGATTTTAATTGGTTTTAGCGCAGGACTAAATATTTAATAGGTTTTTAAATTTTTGTATTTTTGTATTTTGTATGTATTTTAAATTCCTGTGCACCGCCCTGGGTCCTTTTGGAGAAGGGCGGGATATAAATTAAATAAATATAAATATATAAATATAATACTTCCTTGATGTTGGAGAAGAACACAGTATTCCTAAATTTAAACTGCTTCAGAGATCGCTTAACTAAGAAGGTTCCTTGTCTCTCCACATTTCCACACTCGAAAAAAATAGATTTCAGCCAAATGAAGGGATTTATTTCCTCCCAGTCCGAAGAGCCTTACCCTGAGTGCCATCTGCAGGTTTATCATGTGGCATGGAGATTCTGCACCAAGGGTGGAGCTACAGTAAATGAATGATTTATTCTTATTGTGCCCAAATCTACTATTCCAGCCAAGGTTTTTGTGGTTTGCAGCTACTCTGAAAGGAACCAACACTACTATAAAATTGAATACTGAATGAAATGCTCCTCTGTCTGGATAGAAAAAAAATTGAGGACAGCAGAGTAAAGAGACATGGGAAGATATGAGAATCTCTTCTGGGCTTGTGTTTGAAGTTAGCAAAGCATGTGCTGGGCAAGGGGGTGGGTGGGTGGGTGGTTGATGATCCTGAGATAACTTGTTTTGGGTTTAATACTGACTTCCCCAATGTAGGTCTATTTGGCTCTTCCTCACCAGAGAAGTTTTCCTGCTGCAGGTAAAGGCTTGGAAACTATTGAATATATTTGCAGGGAGCCAAATTGACATTTGGATGACTGTAAATCTTCTCTTTGGGGTTCTAAATCAGAGAAAGAAATACCTAAGATATTATACCCAGAGGTTTTTTGCTATTTATTACTATTGCAATCTAAAGAGAATCTTTGAAATATGTTGTTCTGAGGGAATGTAGGGTGAAAATGTAATGTACTCATATTTCCAGAACAGGTGACACAGAATTCTGGAAAGCCCTGTCCTTCCTTTTTGCCTTTGAGGAGATTAACCAAAATCCCCAAATCCTACCCAATGTCACCTTGGGCTACAATATTTATGACAACAGTGTCACCACAAAACAAACTTCGGAGGCTTTGCTGGATCTGCTATCAAAGGGAGAGGCAGATGTTCCAAATTATAGCTGTGGAAAGAGAAGAAACCCTCTGGTGGTGATTGAAGGAGTCAATGCAGACATGTCCATCCATATCTCAAATTTAGTGAACCTCTACAAGATCCCTCAGGTAGATCACAGGTGTGACCGCTTGGCCATTTGAAAGGGGACAGGTTCCCCATGATGTGCACCAAAAGAAGGTTCAAGAATCTGAATCTGATGTGAATTGCATGAGATTCTTGTACCAGGGCTCTTGTTCAGATTGGGGGATCCAATGGGGTATTTGTGAGGGGTTATGGTGGTGAATGTTGCGGTGGGAAAGCTGCAGTGTTTGAGCAGGGAAGCTCTATCCTGCCTGTCTTCTTTGGAAACTCCATACCAGGAAAAAATGGACAGAAACCAAACAGCAAGTATAAATTCTGCTCAATGACACTGGGAGTAAAAATGCAATTCTGAATGTACCATGTTTGGGAACTCAGTCTTGCAGAATAGGCAGCAATTTAATAATATTTATACATACCAGAAGTTAAACTAAATTTAAGCAGGAATATTTCCCATGTGTACATAATGTCACCTAGCAGGGCATATATAATAATTTACAGATTAGTTTTAAGAGGGGCGGAGGGGTAAATATTGCAAATTTGCAAATATGTAAAAGGAAACCCACAGAATCTTATTTTTTGCCTATTTTTACATTTCTTTTTGTAAAAGAAAAGTAAAGGTGCACCTGGAGGCTCCAGCTAGTGCAGAATGCAGCCGCGTGGGGGATTCTGGGAGTCTCTCATTACTCCCACGTAACACCTCTCCTGCGCGAGCTGCACTGGCTGCCTGTGGTCTTCCGGGTGCGCTTCAAGGTCGTAGTTACCATCTTCAAAGCGCTCCATGGCTCGGGTCCTGGTTACTTGAGAGACCGCCTCCTATCACATTCCTCCCTTCGACCTGTCCGCTCTCACAGAGTTGGCCTTCTCAGGGTGCCATCAGCCGGTCAATGCCAACTGGTGACCCCCAGGGGAAGAGCCTTCTCTGTGGCGGGTCCGACACTCTGGAATGACCTCCCCCCCCCCGATATCTGTACCATCACGGACCTACGACTCTTCCGTCGGATGGTAAAAGCTCATCTCTTTCGTCTTGCTGGCCTGACATAGATTAGGGACTATTTTGATTCGTTATTTATGGTTTTAACTATTTATTCAATTTTAGCACAGTCGTATTGATTTAATTGTTTTTTAAATTTTGTATATTGTGGGGTTTTATCTTTCTGTGCACCGCCCTGAGTCCCTTTTGGTGAAAAGGGCGGTATATAAATTGAAAATAAAATAAAGTAAAAGTAAAGTCTTTTTGCTCCAATTTAAATTTAATCATTTCCTATTTTGCTTCAATTTTTACTTAGCAGGTATTTAAAAAATCCATATTCTTTTCCATATTCATATCTGTATATACACATATGAACAGATACAGAAATAGAAATGTGTATTTATCATGAAAACATATAATGAAAATTATACTAGCAAGTAATTTATCTTAAGACCAAAATTATTATTGTGAAATAAATATTGTGATGTATGGTGTTCCTTCAATTTTTATTTTTATTCTATATTAAATGTATTTAATACTGATGAAAATCAGATGGTTATAGTGCTTGTAACATTGATATTTGGAACTATGAGTAATTGACAAAATATCCACATTTTAATTTCATTTATAACTGGTTAGATTTAAACATATCTTAAAATTTGACCTAATATCACAATGACATTTATGAATATTCTTTTAGTTCCTATAAATGTCACTCATTTATTCTTCTTTCCAGGTCCGTTCCAGTTTTCCTCCCCTGGTTTTGATGGACAGGAAACAATTCCCCCTTTTTTACTCCACTTTCCCCATAGAAACAAGTCAGTATCTAGGAATCCTCAAAATCCTCCAGTATTTCAAGTGGACATTGACTGCACTGCTTACTTCAAATACCGAAAATGGAGAGAAATTTCTGAGATTCCTCACACCCATACTTGTCCAGAATGGTATTTGCGTTGCTTTTACACAGACCAAGAGAGACCAGCACGGGTTTGAATATAAGGAGGAGGGCGCTGGACTTTTATATAGTAAAGTTAAGATCTTTATTTACCATGCTGAGGTTCAAAACTTTGTGGATGGATTTTCAGCTACACTAAATTCACTGGAGAGAAGGAAAGGATATGTGGTGGGGAACATTTGGATCATAACACCTATTTGGGACTTCACTTTCCAGATCTCATTCATTCCAAAGTTCAATGAAAAAAGCTACCGTATCTTTTCTTTTCTTAGTCGCATAGATAAAAAAAATATATTTGATGAACAACTTGGGTCTTATACTGAGAGAATTGTGGAGGAAATGTATTTGTGTTCCTATTCAAAGCATGCCCCATCCGTGAAAGGCTGGACATGGTGCAGAGAGAAAGAAAAACGGGGTCCAATCTCTCAAGAGTTGAAGGAAAGGATTCTGTCCATGGACGGCTACCACATTTACCACACAGTCTGGACAGTTGCACATGCTTTACATGCAGCTTATGCTCTCCAGTCCCAGCGAAGGGACGCCAAGAATAGAAACAGATTTGAAGTTCAACAATTGCAGCCTTGGCAGGTACAATTTTAGGCCTTTTTATGGAGATTTGGTATAAATCAATCATTACATTTAATTTCCTTTTTATCCAACTGCATGAAGATGGGGAACTGTATGGTGTCCAGATTCATCTTTGACTGGCAGATCTCCTGCAGCTTGCCAATAAATTAGTAGAAGCACTTATTTAATATCTGATTGAGGAGGTGGAATCATTTCCTTTAAAAAAATACCCACTTGGATTAGTCTCCATTTCTGTAAAGTGTCTTAGGAGACGCGGTCTATTGTTTCAATTTGGAAATTTGAAGAGCAATCGAAATGTTGTATACGGCTGTTCCTTTTAATTTTCCATTTTGCTACCTTGAATTATAATGATCTTTCTCTACATACTATTGAAACTACATCGTTTTAGGGTGAGAAGGAGGGACTGCTTGAGTCACCAAGGAACCCACTATGGCTGAGGACCAAACAAGTAACCTGCTTTCCCATCTCCTGGACCTACATCTTCTCTGCTAATTCCTATTTTGCATCTAAGCCAGTAATGGCTAACCTTTTTGTCCAGGCACGCCAAAATTGCATGCACGCAAACCCCCGTGCTTTCCCTGCCCCTCCACATGCATGTGACACCCCTGTGTTCTCCCCACCCATGTGTACAACTCCCCTTGACCTGTTTTGGGCCTCCCAGGCCTCCCTGAAGTCCAGTCACTGGGAAATGACTGAGAGGACAGACCAGCTCCAGATTAACTCCAGATCCAGGATGGATTGGAAGCTCTTCAGATTAGTTCTGGGGAATTGTTCTTAGCCTCTGAACCAATCCTTGGTTTACAGGGAAGACATCTGTGGAATCGGGAGAGTTTAGATCTCAATTCCACTTTCTTTAACAGATTCTTTTATCTTTGCTATTTTAGCTTCACCCTTTCCTGCACATCTCCCAGTATTACAATAATTCCATAGAGGGAGTCTATTTGGATGAGAAAGGAGACCTGGCAGCTGACTTTGACATCACGTACTGGGTGAGGTTTCCCAACTGGTCTCTTTACAAAACGAACGTTGGGAGTCTGGAAAGAAAGGGATGCTCAGAGGACACATTCAAGTTCAGAATGGACCAGGATGCAACCAGAAGGGCCATACAGGTCGATGAGGTCGGGAATATAATTTCTTTTCTTTCCACAGATTGAATATCTTGTTTATCATTTTCATTTCAACTTTTCCTGTGACTGGTGACTGGAGCTGCTGGAAGGGGGAATAAGAGAGAGACAAAGAGGAGTAGGTAGTGGGCTTAACTCCATTTCATTTGAACTTTTCCTGTGACTGGTGACTGGAGCTGCTGGAAGGGGAAATCAGAGAGACAAAGAGGAGTAGGTAGTGCCCCGTGCGCCATAGATCCATAAACCAAAATAACAATAATACATTGTGCTTGGAATTGTGATTTTATTTTATTTCAAAATGACCAGCTTAGTTCAATGTAATAGCTGTTTTGCACCTGTCTTTCACAGTACTCTTTTCAAATTTGGATACTGTCCCCTTTGTAAACAAATTACTAGTCTACATAGACAGATTACCTATCTAGAATCTCTAATCTGTGCTCTCCAAGCAGAAATTAATGTTCAATTCGACTCTTCCACTCTATGGAAATGCCATGCTATCAGCCCTCCCTACCGCAAAGATCATGCAGGAGAAGAGCAGTCTGGACAACCATGGGATCTGGCAGGGTGGGAGATGTGAACTAAAAACACAAAGCTTTTACTGTGACCCAGCATAACAGATATAGCGCCCTTGCTGACCCTAATTGGGACACTAAAGAAACAGGTCTGTTATTTTCTTTCTAAATCACTTTTTGCAGCTCTCTGGAAATCTCAGGGCCTGTCAGGCTGCCATGTGGAAGGCAGCCCTCCCTTTGGCAGGAAAGGTGAAGATTAACATGGGAACAGTGTTTTTTTCTTCTAGCTGGAAGGGGAAAGAACCAAAAAGCCACTTTTGGCTATTTCACTGCAGAACACTGAAGTTAAACTTTCTGCCATCTTCATTTGTGGCTCATTCAGTTCTTCAGGTTTAGTTTCAGTATAAAACATGGACCAGCAGGGGTTTTTTGGAGGGGTTGTGGGTTTACTTCTATTTTAGGTCACCTTTCATAGGGACATCAGCTCCACCTATTTCACTGAATGCTCCTTTTCTTTATTTTTAGCCCCTGCCAAGTTCTCGATGTGTGGACAGTTGCCTGCCTGGATTTGTCAGGCTGCTTGACCAGAATAAGCCAGTTTGTTGTTACAGTTGTGTTCCTTGTGCAGAGGGGACCATCTCCACTCAGGAAGGTGGGTGACTTCAGCGAGAACAGCTGTCTCTGTCTTCTTATGTTTTGATAGCCACAATTATTTCTACTTGTTTAATTGGTTCTTATCCTACATCATGTTTATATTTTTACACAACTATCAAACAAGGAAATGTTTCTTCCCCATGAAAGAGAGAGTGTTGAAAAACTGTTTTATTGTATTTTTAAAAATGGTACAGAAGTACAAAAAAAGAAAACCCAGCCTATCATAATAAAAATATGAAAGAGAAGGACATCATTATTAATAATGAGCATTGCATTCATTCTTTGCAGATGCTGAACACTGTGTGAGATGTCCCAAGGACCAGCAAGCCAACAAGGAGCGAATTCAGTGTATTCCTAAGGTGATAGTCTTTCTATCCTACACAGAAGATCTGGGCATCATTCTTATTTCTGTTGCTTTACTTTTCTCATTGACCACTGGCTTTATTTTAAGCATTTTTGTTAAGCACATGGAAACTCCAGTAGTCAAAGCCAACAACCGGGACCTGTCCTACCTGCTCCTGATTTCCCTCCTGCTGTCCTTCTTGTGTTCCTTCCTTTTCATTGGGCAGCCAAGAAGAGCCACCTGCCTTCTGCAACAAGCAGCCTTTAGCATCATTTTCTCAGTGGCTGTCTCTTCCCTCTTGGCCAAAACCATCATGGTGGTGCTGGCCTTCCTAGCCACCAAGCCAGGAAATAGTCTGGGGAAATGGCTGGGGAAGCTTTTGGGTAACTTAATTGTCCTTTCATGTTCTATTGTACAAATTATGATCTGCACTACCTGGTTGGGTTCTGCACCTCCTTTTCCTGATTCGGATATGCATTCCCAGGCAGGAGAGATTATCTTGAAGTGCAATGAAGGCTCAGTCACCATGTTTTACACTGCACTTTGCTATATGGGCTTCCTGGCAGCTGTTTGCTTAGTGGTGGCATTCCTGGCCAGGAGGTTGCCTGGGGTCTTCAATGAAGCCAAACTGATCACCTTCAGCATGCTGGTCTTCTGTAGTGTTTGGATCTCCTTTGTGCCCACCTACCTGAGTACCAAGGGGAAGTACATGGTTGCTGTGCAGGTCTTCTCTATCTTGGCCTCCAGTGCTGGACTGCTGGGCTGCATCTTTTTCCCCAAGTGCTACATTATTCTTTTTCAACCTCATTTGAATAGAAAGGAGCAACTAATTCTGAAAAGCTAAACAGAAATGTGATTTTAAATGTGCACATCTCTTTTCCCAAATAGATAATTTCTTAGGGAAGCTTATTGTGTCTGTTCTATTCTTACATTTAAGTAACACCCAACTTGTTAAAAAATATCTTCTTTGAAAAATTGATGGAATCTGAACTTCACATTTTATTCCTCATAAATATATGCAAACTCACACCGACACACAAATTATATAAAAAGAGAAAAGAAAAAAATAATAATGACTTCTACAGAAATGAAACACACTATTTTGTCAGATATTGACTATTATCCTCTCATTTCATGTAGATCTGTGATCTATATGAATCTTTCTATGCTGTGACATCAGAATTCTTGGGTTCATTCTGCACTTCCTATTTTTTGCCTCATAAAAAAGCAAGTTTGTATGAGAAACTGTAGATTTGTATTGTCTTCTCTACTGCTGTGGTGATTTGATCCAATAAATGGAGTTCCTATTATGAATAATGGCATCTTGTTACACTTGTGATCTTTATTCACCAAACATCTTTATCTACCTAAAACATCTGAAATGATCATTGCAGTTGGGCAGCTTGGAGTTTTTGAAGCTCTTTTTTCTCTCTACAATAAGAGATCAATGATTTAGACCAGGGGTGTCAAACTCAAGGTCTGGCAAAAGACCGGACGATGGTGCCTCTGCCTGTGAAAATTGAGCTCTTTTTTGGTGGCAGAGGACTGCAGGAGGCCATCGTGGTCAAAAACAGAGATCAAGAGCCAGTTTTTGCTGGCAGAGCACTTGGGCCATCACCCGTGCCCCTGACACAAGTGATTTCAAACTGACCATGCCCACTCTGGCCACGCCCACCCAACCCCCAAGGTCAAACACAACACTGACGTGGCCCTCAATGAAATCGAGTTTGACATCCCTGATTTAGTCAATTAACAGAGACATACACTAATCATCAAACACACCAGGCTTCTGAAATGGCTTGTGTGGGTCATTGCAACTGCCGTCCTTCCAGTTGCACTCTTTTCAGAAGGGAAGAGATTGATCCTCTTGTAACACTTCCCCTAGCAATTCTGGCCAAGGGCAGATATTGGGCTGACCTATTAAAAAGATCTTTCTAAAGCAGGGGTCCCCAACCCCGGTCCGCGGACCGGTGCCGGTCCGCGGCTTCATAAGAACCGGGCCGCAGGGCCGGAGAGGAGGAGGAGGGAGCAGCCCCCTGGGCAGAGGATGGCCGAGAGCGCCTCCAACAGCTTCTTCCGACGGGGTGGCGGCGCACTTTCCGGGGCTTCCCGGAGGGGCCAGCATGTCAGTGAGGAGGTTACGGCTGCCTCATCCCGGGCGGGCGGGCGGGCGGAGGACCCGAGCTGCGGCTATCCGGGCGCGCACGCCCACCTCTCTTCCAGCTGCGTGTGGTGCCCGGATGGCCTCGGCGACACTTAAGGTAGCAGCAGCTCGGGTCCTCCGTCCGCTCGCTCGCCCGTTGCGGGATAACCTCCCTTGTGCTGCTTGGGGGGGGGGGGGGGGAGAGAATGACAGACACACAGCGCGACAGACTTAGAGAGGCAGAAATAGAGAGAGAGAGGGAGAGAGGTAATCACACACACACACACACAGAGTGACAGAGGTGGGTGGAGGGAGGAGAGCGACAGATACAGAGAGAGAGAGAGAGAGAGAGAGAGAGAGAGAGAAACAGAGAAAGAGAAAGAAAGAAAAATAGAAAAAGATGAATGGTGGGAGGGAGGGAGTGAAGGAAAGAAGGGGGAGGGAGGAGGAAGGGAGGGGTGAAAGAAGGAAGGAAGAAGGAAGGAAGGAAGGAGAGGGAGGGAGGGAGGGAAGGAAGGAAGGAAGGAAAGGGATGGAGGGTAGGAGGGAGGGAGGGAGGGAGGGAGGGAAGGAAGGAAGGAAGGAAGGAAAGGGATGGAGGGTAGGAGGGAGGGAAGGAAGGAAGGAAAGGGATGGAGGGTAGGAGGGAAGGAAGGAAGGAAAGAAAGGGATGGAGGGTAGGAGGGAGGGTAGGAGGGAAGGAAGGAAGGAAGGAAAGGGATGAAGGGTAGGAGGGAGGGTAGGAGGGAAGGAAGGAAGGAAAGGGATGGAGGGTAGGAGGGAGGGATGGAAATAAAGAAGGAAGGAAAGGGATGGAGGGTAGGAGGGAGGGAAGGAAGGAAGGAAGAAAAGGGATGGAGGGTAGGAGGGAAGGAAGGAAGGAAGGAAAGGGATGGAGGGTATGAGGGAGGGAAGGAAGGAAGGAAGGAAGGAAGGAAGGAAGGAAGGAAGGAAGGAAGGAAGGAAAGGGATGGAGGGTATGAGGGAGGGAAGGAAGGAATGAAAGGGATGGAGGGTAGGAGGGAGGGAGGGAGGGAAGGAAGGAAGGAAGGAAGGAAGGAAGGAAGGAAGGAAGGAAGGAAGGAAAGGGATGGAGGGTAGGAGGGAGGGAAGGAAGGAAGGAAAGGGATGGAGGGTAGGAGGGAGGGATGGGAAGGAAGGAAGAAAGGAAGGAAAGGGATGGAGGGTAGGAGGGAAGGAAGGAAGGAAGGAAGGAAGGAATGAAGGAAGGAAGGAAAGGGATGGAGGGTAGGAGGGAGGGAGGGAAGGAAGGAAGGAAGGAAAGGGATGGAGGGTAGGAGGGAGGGAAGGAAGGAAGGGAGGAAGGGGGAGGGAGGCAATGGAAGGAAGGAAGGAAGGAAGGAAGGAAGGAAGGAAGGAAGGAAAGGAAAGGAAAGGAAAGAATCTATTTTCCTATTTCCTTCCACCTCAAGCTACCTTTTAGGTTAACCAGGTTAAAGATCTATTTAAAGATCCCCCCCCATGCGCATGCGCCGCCTGTTCCCCCTCCCCTCCTCCTCCTCTAGGCCAGCCGGTCCGCAGAATTTTTTTTTAAATGAAACCGGTCCCTGGTGCAAAAAAAGGTTGGGGACCCCTGTTCTAAAGTATTTTTAGACTTGGCCTCTGTAAAGACACCTGAGGCTCAGCCCAACCAGTAACAAGCAGCTAATGGGGCATTTAGAACTGATTCCCCTTTGACATCTACTAGGAGAGAAAGAAATGTTGAAGCTCAAGCAGAAAAAAATGGCAGGAAAACATCATGCCTTGATTCTGCTTTTAAGTCCCCATAACCTGGCGTCAATCTTTTCTACCTTTGTCCTTTGGTGATGGAACTTGTGTTGCAAGGCTTCAATTTAGTGACTCCTATAAATGAAGGTTTTTTTAGTTCAATGCTTCTAAAAGAGCCTGCATTTTCCAGTTGTGGTTAGAGTGAGAAAATCACACTTGCCAAAGTTTCTATCTTTAAAAATAGAGGAATAGTTATGGTAATGGGGATCCCTGGATCTTCAACTGACAATTACCGCAGTATTATAGCGGAAGAAAATTTGTAGACAGCTTGCAATTTCCCCCAGAGATAGGCACGCTGTTTTCCAATTTGTCCATCCCCATCCATCTCAGTAGAAGAACTCCTCACTTACTGACCATAATAGAGGCTGACAACTCCACAGCTTGTTTGTGCTGTAGCCAAAAAATGATTCATTCAGTTTATGAAATTCCGGAGATGTGGTTAGAAGTACTGGTGAGGAGCAAATATTTTCTCATTGTATCTCATTATTTAATCAGGTAGCTTTGTTAACAGATTGTGGGATTTTTATAGATGTTTATTTATTGGATTGCAATGAGGTAAAAATGTGGACAATAAAAAAACATCTAGAAAAGTCCCAAAATCTGTTAACAAAGCTACCTGAATAAAAAATGAGATAAGATCAGAAAATATTTGCTCCTCTCCAGTACTTCTGCCAATACGTCGCTGACAGCGGCCACGGTTTCATGACCACTCTCCCAGATAACAGCTGAGAGGAGGAGAGCAGAGGCAATGCACCAGGCGAAGTTTCTCAAGCTTGGTCTCAATCTGGAAGGTGCCTTTACTACCCTCGCACCAGAAGATGCGCTTTGTGCGAAGGACCGCGTGGGAGCTGCAGGATGCTCCAGCCAAGCTGTGGCCAAGGGGCGGATGCGTCTCCCAGCCACGGCTGGTCTCAGGAATCGGGGGGGGGGGGGGGGGGGTGAGAGGAAAAGAGGATCCCGCCTGCCCCGTAGCCATCCCCAAATTGTGCCCAAACATCTTACTCAAGTCTGGCTGCTCCACCACTTCTCTCTCTCAGCCACTCTGTGCAGGGAAACATCTTGCACAGTAAAGAAAAACTTCTCACCAGTGCGAGCAATTAGCAATCTTTACTGTGCAAGGTTTTCCCTGCAAAGACCGGCCCGAGAGATGCAACGGAGTTACCAGTCTTTGGTAAGATGTGCATCTTGCAGTGGGGCACAATTTGGGGCTGGTAAGGGGTGGGGTGCCTGGTATACTGGCCAGTGGTGAAGAAGTGCCCCGGGTGACACCAGACTCTCCACCCCTTGGCCTCAGCACGGCTGGAGCAGCCAGCGACTCTCGCACAGTCCTTTGCACAAAGTGCATCTTCTGGGGCGGGGGTGGTGAAGGTGCCTTCCAGACTTGGGACCCGGCAGGAGAAACTTCACCCGGCGCACTGCCTCTGCTCTCCTCTAGGCTGTTATCTGAGAGAACAGTCACGCAACCATGGCTGCTGGCAGCGACACTTAGGGGGGTAGGCAGCTCCGAGAAGCAGCTGCCTGGGGCCCTCCTGGCCTCACATTAATGGCCAAGTGCCGCCCTGCCCAGTCCAGAGGGGGGGGGGTTCGCCCTTCCCCCTCCCCACCACCTTCCAGTGCTACATAAAAGCGAAGGCTTGTGCGCTCCAAGTCCTCCCGCCTTAGTTTTCACTAGCAATTCTGCAAATAAATAAATAAATTATATGTTATCCAGAAGTTCTGGTACATTGACATGGAATGCACGTCTTCCACTCCCCGTGCTTTCCAAGCTAAAAATAGCCCGTTTCCTCCTTAAATCAACCTCTTGAAAGCCTCATAGAAAATGATAAAAGGCAATCGTGCATCTTCGGCAACGGCTGCCACACTCTCGTCTCCCCCCTCGCCCCAATGGGATTTAGGAATTTTGGCTTGGAAAACAAAAAGCCCTTTTCCGGCGGTTTCCCACTTCCTTCCTTTCCCCCTCCTGCCATTGGGAATGATTGACTTCTTGCAAGAGCCAGACTCCAGGTGACGCCTTTCAGGTAGAACTGAGGACTGCCTCAGGCAGGGCTAGTGGTTTCTAACAGCCCCTCTCCAAGCTAAGGGAATTTCTCCCAGAGAAGTTGACTTTACTTTACTTTACTTTAATTTGACTTATTAACCGCCCCCTCTCCCCGAAGGGACTCGGGGCGGTGCACAGGAAATATAAAAAACACAATATATCACAATAAATTACATAAATATTTAAAACTATATTAAACTAACACTCTGTGCTAAAATCTTCCCGTTAAAATTACCATAAAACCCAATATAAAAATTTATCTACTAACTAAGGCTAAGGCTACAGTAGGTTAGGCCAGGCTGGCCTGTTGGAAAAGGTAAGTTTTTAATTGCTGGCAGAAGGAGCGGAGGTCCGTGATGGATCTAAGTTCGGGGGGTAGGTCGTTCCAGAGGGTAGGGCCCATCACAGAGAAGGCCCTTCCCCTGGGCATCACCCGCTGGCATTGCCTAGTGGATGGCACCCGGAGAAGTCCCTCTCTGTGGGAGCGAATCGGCCGAAGGGATGTGTGGGGTAGGATGCGATCCCGCAGATAACTAGGTCCCGTGCCATGGAGTGCTTTGAAGATGGTAACCAGTACCTTGAAGCGCACCCGAAAGACCACAGGCAGCCAGTGCAGCTCGCGCAGGAGCGGTGTTACGTGGGAATACCTAGAGGTACCCAATATTGCCCGCGCGGCTGCATTCTGAACTAGCTGTAGCCTTCGGGTGCACCTCAAGGGGAGCCCCATGTAGAGAGCATTACAGTAGTCCAGACGGGATGTCACGAGCGCATGAGTGACTGTGCGAAGGGCGTCCCGGTCCAATAGGGGACACAATTGGTGTACCAGGCGAACCTGGTAAAATGCCCCCCTGGCCATGGCTGTCACATGATCTTCTAAAGACAGCCGGGTATCCAGGAGGACGCCCAAGTTGCGTGCCCGATCCACGGGGGCTATATGTTCACCCCCAATGGCCAGTGATGGAATCAACTGGTTGAACCGGGGCGCCGGAAACTCGGTCTTGGACGGGCTGAGCTTGAGTCTGTTCCTTCCCATCCAGATCCGCACGGCTTCCAGACATCGGGACATCACTTCGACGGCATCGTTGGGGTGGTTTGGGGTAGATACGTACAGCTGGGTGTCGTCAGCGTACAGATGGTATTCTACCCCAAAACCACGGATGATCTCACCCAGCGGCTTCATATATGTGTTGAACAGGAGCGGCAAGAGGACCGACCCCTGTGGCACCCCACACGTGAGTGACCTTGAGGTCGACCTCTGCCCTCCTGCCAACACCAATTGCGATCGACCGGAGAGGTAGGAGAAGAACCACCGTAAAACGGTGCCCCTCACCCCCAACCCCTCCAGTCGATGCAATAGGATACCATGGTCGATGGTATCAAAAGCCGCCGAGAAATCTAATAGGACCAGGATGGAGGAAGAACCCCCATCTCTGGCCCTCCAGAGATCATCAACCAACGCGACCAATGCCGTCTCAGTGCTGTGACCGGGCCAGAAGCCGGACTGGCGCGGGTCCAGATAATCAACTTCCTCCAGGTGACAGGGAAACTGTTGTTCCTCCTCTTGCCTTCCGTTTTCATACCTTGAAGGGGGGAGGGCAGCGGCTCCTGCACGACATCCTGGTTCTGCACTCCACAGCCCACCGGGATCCTGCTTGGGCCCTTCCAAAGGGAAGGAGCCACCAGAGAGAAGGCCCATCTTCCAGCTCCCACTCTGGTGGATGTGATGGAAGTTACAGTCTTTCAGATAACTTGATCCCAAGCCCTTTAGGGCTATGAAAATATAATAAAACAATTCTTCAATATTTTACACCAGCTCTCTTTCATTGGCAGAGAAACATCCCCTTGTTTTGTAAATGTGAAAAAGCAGTGAGATAAGCTAAGAACCAATTAAACTGGTGGAAATCATTGTGGATATTGAAAACTAAGAAGACATGGGCAGCTTTTCTCTCTGGAGTCACCCACCTTCCTGAGTGGAGATGGTCCCTTCTGCACCAGGAACACAACCTTAACAGCAAACTAGCTTCATGGGCTTGAAGCACACATAAACACACACACGTGTGTATGTATGTATGTATCTTCTGAGATTATTTTTTTTAACCAGGGTAAAATGCCTAAAGCTTCATTAAGAAGGCAGCTGGGAGTGAGTGCTAAGGAAGAAAAGGAAGCAAACGAACTGGAGGCAGCAACCTTTACACAACCACACAAAGATCTGTCTTTGTTCACACCACTACAGCAAACCATCTGCCAGGGAAATGTCTGTCTTGAATTCATGCCACTTTGGGTGGCAGTCTTTGTCAAGTCTTGATAGATGTTTATTTCATTTATTTATTTTTTATTTTATTGATTTATTAAATTTTTATACCGCCCTTCTCCCTTCCGGGATGTTGTTGTTATCGTTGTTACAATAGGACAGGGAAGGTAGCCACGCTGGTGTGCTTATGCATGCCCCCTTAAGGACCTCTTAAGAAATGTGTAAGTTCCACGGTAGGCAGCTTAACGTAAAAGGTATGGAGGTTAGAGGAACAATACAGTAGATGGTATCTAATGGCATGCTTCTGCTGACTGCTGGATGCCTACAATTTGGCAATTCGAATCTCACCAGGCTCAAGGTTGACTCAGCGTTCTATCCTTCCCAGATTGTTAAAATGGGGACCCAGATTTTTTTTTGGGGGGGGGGGGAAATGCTGATTCAGTAAACCACTTAGAGAGGGCTGTAAAGCCCTGTGAAGCAGTATATAAGCAGGGGTGGGATTCAGCCGGTTTGGACCAATTTGGGCAAACCGGTAGCTTCAATGATAACTTAGGAGCAAACCAGTTCCCTCCGATCATCCCTGCCCACCCCTGTGCTTTACTTACCTATATCCTCTCAGTGTCAAGCCTCTGCAGTCATATTCCTTTTGGGATCTTTGGCTTGCCACACTTTCTATAAATTTTTAATGCTGTTTCGTTAGTGGGGAATAGGGAGGGGGAATAGTAAGGAGTAGAATGTGAAAAAAATAAAATTAAAAAAAGTAGAAATAAAAAATTCCTTTCTAGAAGCCCAAGGTCATTCTTTGTCTCCGCATCTCTGCTCCTGACCGGAACTAGATGGGTGGAAATGCCAGCGTGGTAGAGGAGCATTGGACCATGGGATGGACTTGTGGGAGTGGGGACAGGATCATGAATTTTAAACCTGGTGGTAATCCAGGAAGCTCTCAGATTCGGGTTTGCACAGAATGTACCAATATGTCTCTCTTATTAAATTGGAACTTTAAGGATAGCTCTGCCTTGGATTCTGATTTATATCTGGATGATATTTGGAATGCTGACACTCAGCTGATTCATGCAGCAGAGTGGATTGCCGCGCCTCAGCTGCGTTAATCCCCAAAAGAAATGTGGAAGGTAAGTTTTGTGAAGACTGCACATGCACGAATCATGCAATCACTGAACCGGTTGTTAAACCGGCAGGATCCCACCACTGCATATAAGTCTAAGTGCTATTGCTATTACTATAGTTCAGTTCAAGATGGCGGCGCACTTAGGCGCAGCGGCTTTGAGCTCTTGGTGTCACAGTAGAGTTAGGCAAAAACTAGTCTATACCCGCAGGGAGTTATTAAGTTATTATTAAGTTATTATTAAAGATTGGATCTTCTAGTCGACTCGATATTACCAGCGACTTCCAGCAGTCTCATAATATACCGAGTGACATAGTAAGACTGCCAGGCTCTCCATGGATCGTTGTTTGGCCTAGGAGGCAGCGAAGAGAGCCGAAGCAGAAGCGGGAATGCAGAGCAGGTTTGCTAGTTCGATTACGGAAGCAGCCTCACAGACCAGCATTACCAAGAATTTCCTAACCAACTCTAGATCCTTTGTCAAAAGTCAAAAAAAGTCAAGCTACATCATGTGACGACAATGTGATGTCGTGAGTTTGACACCTGTGTATTAAACTGTCTATGAACTAGGTTGAACGTAAAACTAAAATCAATAAATGCAATATATAATATTGAAGCTGTTTCAAAGTATATTTTTCAGCCAGGCATTGGAGTATAAGGGCATCTCCATAAATAAGAATCCACTTGATCATCCACCAAAATATGCTCTAAGTTGACCAGGCAAATAATTTGTTGTACATGTACTGGGCATAAAGCTGGTTTATTCTACTTAAGGGGTTAATAGGGCTAGAATTGGCAATCAGGCCTTTAAAACCCTTTTTACAAAGAGGTACTATGATGGCTACACCTCAGTCTTCTGCTATTTATGTAGTGTGATCAATATAAGTAAAAAGGGAAGCAAGAACTGGGGTCCATCATTCCAAATAGTGGCATAATATTTTGAGAGTAATAAATAAAAGATTTTTTTGAAGAAATTGGATATTACTTAGAATGAAAGTATAAAGTAGATAGAATGAGCTGCCCTAGAAAATGATCAAGATTTGTCAAGGGGAACAAAAAATAACCAAAATCTCCCAGTTTCTGATAAATTACACATTTAAAATAAAATTTCTGTTTTGCTTTTAGCTAATCCTTTCTGTTCAAATGAGGTCGCAAAAGAATAATGTAGCACTTGGGGAAAAAGATGCAGTCCAGAAGCCCAGCATTTGTTAATGATGGCATTAACAAAATGCCATCATTCCCAATAGGAACGCCATTTATTGGAACAAATCATCATAGAAGTAAAAAGACAATACAAATCTATGGTTTCTCAAAGAGACTAGTTAAACCCATGCTCTTCCTTTTCTATCAGGGAAAGTATCAAGTGCACAATGAGCCCAAGAAATCTGATGTCACAGCACAGAACGATTCGCATACATCACAGAACTACATGCAGTTGGAGGACAATAGTCAAATTCTCACAAAATATTGAATTTATTTCTGCAGAAGTCCTAATTCATATTTCTTTCCTTTCTTCAGCTAATTTGTTTACTGGGCCATGTGTGTAAAAAATTTGAAATTCTGATTTTACCATACTTTGAAGAATATTTCATTTTTAACAAACTGGATGTTACTTAAAATGTAAATATAGAACAAATATAATAAGCTTCCCTAAGAAATGACCATGTTTGGGCAAAACATTTCTATTCGGAAACAGAAATGAACAAATGAATCTCAGCCTGTTTGCTAAATTCTGCACATTTTTAAAATCATATTTCTGTTTTGCTTTTCAGAATAAGCTGCTCCTTTCTATTCAAATTAGGACGAAAAAGGATAATGTAGCACTTGGGCAAAAAGATGCAGCCCAGCAGTCCAGCACTGGAGGCCAAGATGGAGAAGACCTGCACAGCCACCATGTATTTGCCCTTGGTACTCAGGTAGGTGGGCACAAAGGAGATCCAAACACTACAGAAGACCAGCATGCTGAAGGTGATCAACTTGGCTTCATTGAAGGCTCCAGGCAACCTCCGAGCCAGGAATGCCACCACCAAGCAAACAGCTGCCAGGAAGCCCATATAGCAAAGTGCAGCATAAAACATGGTGACTGAGCCTTCATTGCACTTCAGCACAATCTCTCCTGCCTGGGAATGCATATCTGAATCTGGAAATGGGGGAGCAGTACCCAACCAGATAGTGCAGATCATAATTTGGACAATAGAACATGAAAGGACAATTAAGTTACCCAAAAGCTTCCCCAGCCATTTCCTCAGACTATTTCCTGGCTTAGTGGCTAGGAAGGCCAGCACCACCATGAAGGTTTTGGCCAAGAGAGAAGAGACAGCCACTGAGAAAATGATGCCGAAGGCTGCTTGTCGCAAAAGGCAGGTGGCTCTTCTTGGCTGGCCAATGAAGAGGAAAGAAGACAAGAAGGAAAGTAGGAGGGAAATAAGGAGCAGGTAGGAGAGGTCCCGGTTGTTGGCTTTGACTATTGGAGTTTCCATGTGCTTAACAAAGATGCTTAAAACAAAGCAGGTGCTCAAAGAGAAAAGTAAAACAAAGGAAGTAAGGATGATCCCCAAATCTTCTGAGTAGGATAGGAAGACTATCACCTTAGGGACACACTGATCTTGGCTATTGTTGGGGTGCTGATCTTCTGGGCATCTCATACAGTGTTTGGCATCTGCAAAGAACAAACACAACACCCATCTTCTTCACTGGTATGGAAATCTTTCAGTGTTAAAGAGGTCAGCTTCATTTGAATTACATTCCAACATATGAAATTGTACTTTTTATGAGGAACTTCCTTACATTGAGGGGTGGGGGGATTGCTAAAAGAATGACTTTGAGACATTGGAAAAGAATCTTTATTCCAGATGTTAAAGATTGGATTCATGACATGTATCAGATCCTGTCAAGCAAAACAACAACAAAATAGCTACTGTAGAGATGATACACCAATATATTTTATATTTCCTCATCTTTTTTCTGTTTTCCTTCTTATACTTTATTATTTTCTTTTATATTTTAGGGGGGGGGGGGTTAAACTAAATATATATTTTTTTTGGTAGTTGGGTGGTTTCTTTGCACCAGCTCTCTTTCAGTTTGGAGAGAATCTTCTTGTTTTATAATTGTGGGGGGAAATGAAAGTGTGAGATAAACTAATTAAATTGGTAGAAATAATCTGGGTATTAAAACTAGCAAGTCATGTACAGCTTTTCTCTTTGGAGTCACTCACCTTCCTGAGTGGAGATGGTCCCTTCTGCGCAAGGAACACAACGGTAACAGCAAATTGGCTTCCTGGGGTCCAGCAGCCTGACAAATCCAGGCAGGCAACTGTCCACACACTGAGACCTTGGTAAGGGCTAAAGATAAAGAAAAGAAGCCTTTAATGGAATAGGTGAAGTGGATATCCTTGCCAAAACGCAAGCAATACCACCCAGAGTCATCTTGTAGGGAAGGTGGGAAGCATAACAATTAAATTAGTCAATAAATACCATATTTTTTGGAGTATAAGATGTTCCAAAGTATAAGATGGATCTAGCTTTTGGGGAGGAAAACAAGGGGTGGGGGAAATCTACCTCCGCCTCCTAGTAATTTGCCTCCTTGCAGCAAACAGCAAAGCCCTGCTTCAGTTTCAGCATAGCCTGATTAGCACAAGCAGCTGATTGTCAGTTGGATTAGCCTCCTGTTCAAGCTGCAAAGATTGCCATAGCCTATTGCCACCTCCACATGCCCCATTTTCCACCCATTCTGTGTGGTGGGGATCAGAATGGGTGGAAAATGATGTGTGCAAAGGTGAACATGTTCACCCTCTCTTAGGTGTGCATCTTATACTCCAAAAAAGATATGGTAAACCAAACCACTGTCCTAAGATTAAATTGCTGGTTCTAAACCCAAAAAATTGAAATAGCCACAAGTAAAGATGGCAAAGATGTGGTTAATCGCCGTGAGTATCTTGTGGGCATCTGGGAAATGGTGCAGTGAAGCAGCCACAGAGTGTCTCAAATGGATTTTTGAACATTCTCCCCCACAGCTAGAAAATGGACCTCTGTTCTCATGTTGCTCCATCCTTTCCTGCCAAGGATGAGGTTGCTTTTCTGTTGGCATTCTTATAGGCCCTCTAACTTCCAAGGTGTTCCTCTCTAAGGAGAAAGAGGGAGAGGGGTCAAGAGCAGGCTGGGAAAGGAAGAAAAAGGAGAGCAGAGTGTTGTATATGGAGAGATCAGACCGGTTTGCATTGGAGACTGTTGGGACATTCTGATTGGCTGTGACTCACCTGCCGTTTGGCGGGAGAAGAGCAGCCAGCCGATTGGGCAATGTAAAGCAGAGATACACAATTCAAAAAAACATGCAAGCATCTTGGAAGCTTGTCTTAGACACGGCATTGAGCCCACCTGCAAAAGGAGCATTTCAGAAATCTTCACCACAATGAATTTACTAGAAATGAGGCTGAGAAATTCCTCTTGCGGTTTCCAAGATTTTGCATTGACCTCAGACAGGATTAAAGAGAGCTTCCTGAAATCTACACAGTCCTTGTAACTTTGATCTTGCCCAGCTGCATGACCCTTAACTATTTATTTATTTATTTATCAAATTTATACCCCGCACCTTCTCCTAAAAAAGGACCCAGGGCGGCTAGAGGTGGTATTCTACCACTTCAGACCGGATTGCCCAAACTGGTAGCGGAAATCATGTGTGACTCCACCCACCTTGCGTCTGGCTCTACTGCATCCCATTCAGGCCCTTTTTTTCACCAAAAGCACATGTGCAGAAGGATTTGTGCATGTGCAGCAGTGGTGCATGCACTCACATTTGTGAACCTGTAGGGAAGTGTATACTACCCCTGCCCCTAACAGATAGTGTCAACTTCGAAATGGATCAGCTTGCTACACTTTGGGGGGAGAAGGAAGCTCTGGAATGTCAGACCAGACAGCAGCAACAGACTATCCCATGCAAACCAAGGTGCTGGACAGAGATTGAGCGGAGTTGCCAAAGTTGCCAGAGAGGCACCAGAATACCTAATTGGACAGTGTGACCTCTTGACAGTGAGGGAGGACATTATCTATTCTTTAATTATACAGAAACTGCAGGGAAATATTTAGAGTTGGTTTTGTTTTCATTCGTGCTGACATGATGTACTCAATAAAACAGTTCTTTGAGAAAGCTGAAAGTCTCAGAATGCTGAATTGGTTGGGTTCATTATTCGGAACCTTGACAGATAGATTAGACAGATAAGTCTTCTGCCTAGAGCAAGGGTTGTACTAGAAGACCTACGAGATCCTTTTCAGATATATGATTCTATGATTCTAAGACAGATGGTTATAATTTCCATTGGGGATGGTTCCTATCCTCCACAAAAGGTTTTGTTTTGGTTTTTCTTGAGTAAGATCTTGGTCCTGATGACAAACCCAAATGAAGGTCAAGGGCTTTAAGCCTTTTCACTGAATCCTCCATGTCCTGCCCCATGGCATACCATCAACCCTTTGGTTTGGGGTGAGGACGTCTCAGTAATCTCCAATGAGCCATATAGAACATTTCTGGTTCTGCTGTTGCTATAACAAACATAAGCCAAAAAGGAATTCTGACTTCTATGGCTGAAGGTACCCTTGTGATATACAATTGGGAGGTTCGGTTGGGGAAAAAGCCACTCATTTTAAACAAGGCATACAAAACATGGAACCGAAAGAAATTATCTTCCCCATCTCATTAACCTGCATGTCCCTTCTGATTGCAGTCTGGTCCACTGTGAGCTTGAATTTATCTTCTGAGAGTCCCTTTCTTTCCAGACTCCCAACCTTCACTTTGTTACAAGACCAATTGGGAAACGTCTCCCAGGACACGATGTCAAAGTCGACTGCCAGGTCCCCTTTCTCATCCAAATAGACTCCCTCCATGGAATTGTTGTAATATTGGGAGACGTACAGGAAAGGGTGAAGCTACAATAGCAAAGAGAAATTAATCAACTAATGAAATTAGGAAACCAAGACTGATATCCGAATTTTCCTGATTCCACAGCTGACTGTCCTTTAATTCAGGACTTGGTTAGAGAGGTGTGCTCTCTCCACGTCTCTTCTCTCTATACACCAATGACTGCATCTCAAAAGATCCCTCTGTTAAAATACTAACATTTGCAGATGATACAACAGTAATCGGACTCATTCAAGACAACCATGAATCTGCATACAGACAGGAGGTTGAGCAACTAGCCTTGTGGTGCAGCCAGGACAATCTTGAACTAAATACACTCAAAACCATAGAAATGGTGGTGGATTTTAGAAGAAAACCTCCTATACTACCACCCCTTACAATACTAGACAGCACAGTATCAACAGTAGAGACCTTCAAGTTTCTAGGTTCTATCGTATCTCAAGTCCTAAAAAGCACAACAAAGAATGTTCTCCCTGCGCCAACTTAGAAAGCTTAAACTGCCCAAAGAGCTGCTGATTCAGTTCTACAGAGGAATTATTGAGTCTGTCATCTGCACCTCCATGTCTGGTTTGGCTCTGCAACCAAACAAGACAAACACAGACTTCAACAGATCATTAGAACTGTAGAAAAAACAATTGCTACCCACCTGCCTTCCATTGAGGACCTGAATACTGCATGAGTCAAAAAGAGGGCTGTGAAAATATCTAGAGACCAGAGGTGGATTCTTACCTGTTCAGACCAGTTCAGGCCAGTTTGGTAGTGTTTTTCCACCCTGGGTCACCAGAACAGGCAGCAAAATTGCACACACCCCAAACCAGCAGTAATGCCGGCAGCCACCCACCCCTGCTACAGACTCTTCACACCCAGGACACAAATTGTTTCAACTTCTACCCCCAAAATGACGCTATAGAGCACTGCACACCAGAAGAACTAGACACACAAGGACAGTTTTTCCCAGAATGCCATCACTCTACTTAACAACTAATTCCCACAACACTGTTAAATAATTTACTAAGACTGTATTACTATTATTATTATTCTCTTCCTTCCAAGTATCTATCTCTTCTCACTTATGACTATGACCATGTTGCTTGTATCTTTCAATTTATATTGTTTTTATTTGTTTCATAGTATGATTTATTAGCTTATTATTAACCTTGACTATTACTAACAGTTGTATCTTTTATTCTTGATGAATGTATTTTATTCTCCTTATGAGAGCATTTGCACCAAAGACAAATTCCTTGTGTGTCCAATCACACTTGGCCAATACAGAATTCTATTCTAATTCAAAGAAGTCAGAAGGAAAATTAAAAGAAATAGCTATTGTATATTCAAGAGAACAAATGCTTTAATTTTCAAATGATCAACCCGAAGAATTGATCATTTGTCAGAAATCTGGCAACAGGTTCAGTGACAAAACTGTTATTTGAACCCTTAGGCTGCATCGTCTGAAGTAGGGTATAAAAAGGAAGATTTATCCAGATGGGGTTCATCAAAGGATATGGGTGTACCTCCTCATTCCATCTGTAGTCCATCAGAGACTAAATACTGAATGTTCTTAATTTTGAGGCCAAATTGTTTGATATGTTTTTTTAAAAACTTTTTAAACTTTTATATATCTGTTTTACTTTGGCTGTACACCACCCTGAGTCCTTCGAGAGTAGGGCGGTATAAAAAACTAATAAAACCTAAACCCAAAAAACCTAAACCTAAACCTAAACTAAGTTAATTGCAAGATATAGAGGCTGCTCCAATCAAGCATCATTCTGAGCATTGTGAAACTCCTCATCAGATTAAAACAAAATTAAAGATGGCAATTTATTCATGAAAAACTCAATAAAAGGTTTTTTTAAAAACCTCTGGAGTGGGAGCCTGGATTCTCCCATTCAGCAGAAGTCTTTGTGATAGAAAAGGGAAAGTACCTGCCAAGGCTGCACTCTTGAAACTCCTGACTCTTTTCTCATATTTGTGCTCCTTCTCTGGAAATTGAGAGAGTAGGCTGCATGTAAAGCATGTGCAACAGTCCAAATGGTGTGATAAATATGGTAGCCATTCTGGGACAGAATTCTTTCCCTCAACTCTTGAGACACATCACTTCGTTTTCCTCTCTCTGTGCACCTTGTCCAGCCTTTCATGGACAGGGCATGCTTTGAACAGAAACATGAAAATGATTTATCCATAAATCTCTCAGCAAAAGACTGAAGTTGGGAGAGATGATCATAATTTATTTTTTTATTGGTGTGACTAAGTAAAGAAAAAATATGATAGCTGTGCCAAGTGAAAGCTACATTACTTGACAACTGCAAAGTGAGATCCCAGAAAGCTGTTGTGATCCAAAGTTTCCCAACAACTGATGTCCCAAAGTTGGTCAGTATAAATTGTGTGGATGACAATCCGTGTGAGAAGGTTGAAACCTCAGCATAGTAAAGCAAGATATTGACTTGGTTCCATTTGTTGAAAACACCAATATCCTTTTTCTTATGAATGACATATGATGAAACCGATACTGAGAAAACAACACAAATTTCATTCTGGTCGAGTAGAAGTGTGAAGAGGCTCATAAATTTATCTCCATTTTCACTATCTGTACCAATAAGGCCCACCAATGTCCATTTGAAATACTGGAGGATTTTGATGATTCCTAGATATTCATTTGTTTCTGTAGGAAAAGTTGAATAAAAAAGAGGGAATCGCTTCCTGTCTCTCAAAACCTTGGAAGGAAAAGTGTAACTGACCTGAAAAGAAGTGAAATATTCACATTTATTCCCACTTCTGTATTTTTAGCCATTTTGATCGATATCCAAAGTGGGCTGACTCTCCTACTCAGACACAGAAGTTTCCACCATCATCATACCCTAACATTTTTATTCCTTAAACAGTCCATAGGATCCTCCAATATAAATAATCTAGTATCTAAGTATGATTGGACACACAAGGAATTTGTCTTTGGTGCAGATGCTCTCAGTGTACATAAAGAAAAATAAAATAGAATACATTCCTCAAGAATCATAAGATACAACACTTAGGGATAGTCATAGGTTACTAATAAGCAATCAAATTATACCAGGAAACAAATAAAACAATATAAATTGTAAAGATACAAGCAACATGGCTATAGTCATAAGTGGGAAGAAATACCGTCTCCCTGAAAATAAGACCTCCCCGGATAATAAGCCCAATCAGGCTTTTGAGTGCATGCACTAAAATAAGCCTTCCACTGAAAATAAACCCTCCCCGAAAACATTGCAATACAGCAGCAGCCATGAGGTGACCACACTTGCCGCCTCCTGCATCTCAAAAATAATAAGACTTCCCCAAAAATAAGGCCAAGTGCTAATTTCGGGGGGGGGGGGTTGTCAAACGAAAATAAGACCCTGTCTTATTTTCAGGAAAACATGGTAGGTACTAGGAAGGAAGGGAAGAACAACAATATTACCTTAGTAGATAATTTGACAGTAAGATAAATTTATCGTAGTAAATAAATTGACAATAAAATCCCTGACCAAAGAATCTGATTGGATTCACATCTAATTCAGATTCTTGCTTCCCATTGTGGTCATGGGGAACCTTTTAAATGGCCATGCAATCATGTCTGGACAGGTCTACCTGTGGGATCTTGTAGAGGTTCAGCAAACCTGAGATATAGATGGACATGTCTGCATCAGCTTCTTCAAGGACCACCAGTGTGTTTCTCTCTTTTCCACAGCTGTAATTTGGAACGTCTGCCTCTCCCTTTGAAAGCAGGTCCAGCAAAGCCTCTGAAGTCACCTTCGCAGTAGAATAGCTGTCATGAATATTGCAGCCCAGGGTGATGTTGGGTAAGATTTGAGGATTCTGGTTAATTTCCTCGAGGGCAAAAAAGAAGGACAGGACTTTCCAGTAAACTGTGGGATCTCCGCTGCAAATATAGGTACATCACATTTTCATCTTGCATTCAGTCAAAAATACATTTGTAATAAAGGCTCCTTTGACTATATTAGTACTGTGTTTCCCCAAAAATAAGACAGGGTCTTATTTTCTTTTGAGCTTTGAAATAAGTACTTGGCCTTATTTTGGGGGATGATTATTCTTGAGGTACAGGAGGCGGCAAGCATGGTCACCTCATGGCTGCTGCTGTGTTACAATATTTTCAGGGAGGGCTTATTTTTAGTGCATGCACTCAAAAGCCTGATTGGGCTTATTATCCGGGGAGGTCTTATTTTGGGGGAAACAGGGTACTAAATAAATAAATACTTATTATTTATAAGAATATAAAAACTATTCTCCAAAGCACCTGAGGGCAGAACAAGAAGCAATGGGTGGAAATTAATCAAGGAGAGAAGCAACTTAGAACTGAGGAGAAATTTCCTGACAGTTAGAACAATTAATCAGTGGAACAGAAATTGCCTCCAGAAATTGTGAATGCCCCAACACTGCAAGTCTTCAAGAAGATGTTGGACAGCCATTTGTCTGAAATGGTATAGGGCTTCCTGCCTAGCCAGGGAGTTGGACTAGATGACCTCCAATGTCCCTTCCAACTCTGCTATTGTATTATTAAAATATCTGAGTATAATATCCAAACTACTGCTTGGGCTACTGATTTAGGGCTGAAATGAAATGAATTGCACACACCAGAATGTCATTTTGTCTCCCTGCAAATATATTCAACTGTTTTAGCCCTTTACGTGGGGCAGGACACCTTCTCCACAGAGGGAGACCAACATGGAAACAGTTCATGTTTCATGGAACCTGGTCCTAAGCATCTTGGGGACTGGTAAACTAAGAAAAAGAAATCTCAGAAACACCCCACCTCCCACCACATTTCCAACAGTAAATTTTCTTAAAATCTAGGTAGAGTAACTTGAAACATCTCTCCTACTCAGAGAAGACACTTATATTCACCCTATATTTCCTCTCCTGTCCTGTACTTGTGTTTTATCTCCAGACTGAGGAATATTTCATTCAGTGTTGAATTTTACAGTCGAATCAGTTCTAGTTCATTTTGAGGTAGTCTTAGCTCACAAACATTTGGCTGGATTAGCAGCACAAGATTAAATAATTCATTTAGTGCAATCCCGTTGTCGGAGCTGAATCTACACACAATATGATAAATACGTGGATGGCACTCAGGCTAAAGGCCTTTTTTTCTGATTATGGGGAAATAAATTCTTACATTTACCTGAAATCTACTTTTTTTAAATTTCGACTTCAGTAGGGACAGACAAAAAGAGAATCTGATAAGGGGACAGATTCCCCAATTAAATAATGTCTCATTCTGCAATTATGCAAAAAGCATATTCAACCCTACTTTAACTATGAATTCATTGAAATGACACAAGGAAGATTTTGAATCATTTTTTTCAGATTCCTTGCCACTGAAGGACTATATGAATCAATATGGATCTACAGTGTATTTCATATTTCACAACCAATTCTGTTGTATTTAAGAACAATGACAATAAAGATTATACTTATTTGTTTCTGCTTATATTATTGTATACTGTCAGAAATTAGTTGTTTTCTAGCCTAGCAAATTGGAACCTTACTACTAGACTGCAAATGTTATCTCACTGCTTCAAAGCTAGGGACATTCTTGAAAGCTAGGAGAAGAAATTGTTACACAGGCCACAGAGATAAAGGAACCAAACTTGGGAGTTTTCCTGGGTCATAAATCCTTAAAGCATTCTGCCAAAAAAAAAAACTTGGCAAAGGGGGGCTGCCACCCCCTACACAAGGCTATAGGAATACTCCACAGATAAGGTAGACAGAGACAGGAGCTTGAACAAAAAAATGCTTTAAAGATCACATTGGTAACAAATCTTTGTCTCTAAATGGATAAACTTTCTTTGTATCTGCCTAAAATGTATATAATACTCTGAGCCACTCTTGCAGGGTGTGGCTATTGCTTACATGCCTTTGTTTGTATGTTTTGGATATAGTTTTGTCACCCAGCCTGTGCTATGGCCATAAATAAAAGCTGATATTTTTTTTGCAAGCCTCATCTCGAGTCTCACTCTCTTTGGCATCTCAGTGGCTCTGGGAAAACTGCTGGAGCTTTACACCACCATTAGGAACCAATGAGATTCCTTGCCACCAAAAGACATTTATAAAACGAGCTGCTAATGGACACTTCTCATATATTTTGGTTATTCATTTCTGACCTTCCTCCCAGCACAACCTCACAGCACAATCTCTCTCACAAAATTGAAAGGCCTCAGACACAGGGACTTACAGATAAAATTTAGCAGGGGGAGCCATGTTAAATCGGTATTTCACAGATAGAGTTTCCGTGGAAGAAGCGATTCCGCTGATGAGATGATCTCCTGGTCTGTAGAAATTCATCTGTAATATTTCCTCTTGTTTCCAATCCAAGGGGCATTTCACCTTCAGCACCCCACAACTCAACTGCACCAAGAGCAGAAGAAGAATCTGCAGGCTCATACTTGGCATGTTGCGTTTAGTCACTTGCACGTACCAAATACACCTCAGAATAAAGGACTAAATTTTCTGTGGCTTCTGTCATTCAGCAGCTCAGCCAAGATTTTATATTTGAAGGGGACAAAAGTAACTTCTCACTCCACATATTCTCCTCAACAATAGGTGGCAAAGAAGGTATTAAAACAGTCATTCTGGCACCTCTTATCAAATCATGTTGCTCTCAGTCTGTTGTTTACCCTGAAGGCAATCATGGGGGGGAAATGTCTGGAGAATTAATGAAAAGACAACCTAGGCATGACTAATTGTACTGGAAAACATCACCTCTGAAACTTCTGGGTGATCTCATGGGCGCAGGTGAAGTTGCTGATGCAATTCTTATGACTTTTATTTATTTATTTATTTTTAAAATTTACAAACCGCCCCCTCTCCCCGAAGGGACTCGGAGTGGTGTACAGGAAAAATTAAAACTTCTAAAAACATGACCATACATACAAAATTAAAACCCAATTAAACAACCCTGTACAAATTTATAAACATTAAAACTGTAACCCATTAAAACCAAATAAAACAATTTATATTACAGACTGGGGCGAGAAGCATAAATTAGGCCAAGCCGGCCTGATGGAACAGATGTGTTTTAAGTTTCTGGCAGAAAGAGCGGAGGTCCCTGGTAGTTCTGATATCAGGGGGTAGGTCGTTCCAAAGAGTCGGGCCCATCACAGAGAAGGCCCTTCCCCTGGGCGTCGCCCGCTGGCATTGCCTAGTGGACGGCACCCGGAGAAGTCCCTCTTTGTGTGAGCGAATCAACCGAAGGGATGTATGGGGCAGGATACGATCCCGCAAATAATTAGGTCCTGTGCCATGGAGCGCTTTAAAGATGATAACCAACATCTTGAAACTTTTGACTTTTTCAGTGATATGTCATAATAAAAATGAAACTCCAGATCATGTTGCATTGCATGAAATGCAATGGTAGGATGACCTTTCTTTCAGTGGGTTGCTGGAGGCCTCCTAAAGGCCCAAAGGAAGGATTTAAAGATGGCGCATTTCATCCCCCATTCACCAACCATAGACTTCACCACAGGGGTACTGCCAGTTCACTCAGGGATGTGCCACCCATGGACGCTGTGCACACATGCACAGTACAACAATTTCTCTGCACATGTGCAGAAGCAAAAACCAAGATGGCTGTGCCTATGGCGCTGCTGGGAGAACCAGTTTTGGGACGTGACAGGCCCTGGTCATTGCCAGTTTCAGTGACCCACGCCGCCAAGCTATTACCAGTTCAGCCGAACTGATTTGAACTGGTAGGAACCCACCACTGCTTCACCCTGAACACCAAAGACCATCACATCCTCTGCCCTTTTCTCAAATATATGTGAGATCACTCCTTTATTTCCTGGAGTTCTATAAAACAACTCACATCACCTTTTGAGAGATTGCCTGTTAAAATCAAATGAGGCTATCCATAAAAATGTCACTTTGTAGGGGAGATGGGTCGCATAGCAATTTAATAGATAAATAATCAAGCAACACAAACACCATCCAAGCATCACTGTGAAATAATATAGTTGTGAATTATATTCTTATATGGAATTGTGAATGACATGTGAAGTCATGTTATAGTTTGCTTCTATATTGAGCTCTCAAGTGTTCTTTGAACTCAGAAATTTGTAATCATGTTGTAAAAGGTAAAGCTTCCCCTCGCACATATGGGCTAGTTGTTCCTGACTCTAGGAGGCAGTGCTCATCTCCATTTCTAAGCTGAAGAGCCAGTGCTGTCCGAAGACATCTCCGTGGTCATGTGGCCAGCATGACTAAATGCCGAAGGCATACGGAACGGTGTTCCCTTCCCACCAAAGGTGGTTCCTATTTTTCTACTTGCATTTTTACATGTTTTCAGACTGCTAGGTTGGTAGAAGCTGGGACAAATAATGGGAGCTCACTCCGTTATGCAGTGCTGGAGATTCAAACCGCCGAACTGCCTATCTTTCTGATCAACAAGCTCAGCATCTTAGCCACTGAGCCACTTCTTCACAATAATAATAATAATAATAAATTTAATTTGTAGACCGCTCCCTCTCCCCGAAGGGACAAGACTTCACATATGGCGTAGCACACTCCCATGTGGCCCAGGCAGACCTACTGGCCCAAAACAAGATGCAGGGCGTAGTACACTCCCATGTGGCCCAGGCAGACCTACTAGGCCCAAAACAAGATGCAGGGCATAGCACACTCCCATGTGGCCCAGGCAGACCTACTAGGCCCAAAACAAGATGAGTGGGAGAAATACAGTAGGTAGGTGGGTAGGTAGGTAGGTAGGTAGGTAGGTAGGTAGGTAGGTAGTAAACATAGAGGGAAAAATACAGTAGGTAGGTAGGTAGAGGGATAAACAGAGAGAAGAAAAAATACAGTAGGTAGGTAGGTAGGTAGGTAGGTAGGTAGGTAGGTAGGTAGGTAGAGGGATAAACATAGAGAGGGAGAAATAAACTAGGTAGGTAGGTGGATAAACATAGAGAGAGGGAGAAATACAGTAAGTAGGTAGGTGGATAAACAGAGAGAGGGAAAAATACAGTAGGTAGGTAGGTAGAGGGATAAACATAGAGAGAGGGAAAATACAGTAGGTAGCTAGGTAGGTAGAGGGATAAACATAGAGAGAGGGAGAAATACAGTAGGTAGGTAGGTAGGTAGGTAGGTAGGTAGGTAGGTCGGTAGGTAGGTAGGTAGGTAGGTAGAGGGATAAACATAGAGAGAGGGAGAAATGCAGTAAGTAGGTAGGTGGATAAACAGAGAGAGGGAAAAATACAGTAGGTAGGTAGGTAGAGGGATAAACATAGAGAGAGGGAAAATACAGTAGGTAGCTAGGTAGGTAGAGGGATAAACATAGAGAGAGGGAGAAATACAGTAGGTAGGTAGGTAGGTAGGTAGGTAGGTAGGTAGGTAGGTAGGTAGAGGGATAAACATAGAGAGAGGGAAAATGCAGAAGGTAGGTAGGTAGGTAGGTAGCGGGATAAACATAGAGAGAGGGAGAAATACAGTAGGTAGGTAGGTAGGTAGGTAGGTAGGTAGGTAGGTAGGTAGGTAGGTAGAGGGATAAACATAGAGGGAGAAATACGGTAGGTAGGTAGGTAGGTAGGTGGATAAACAGAGGGAGGGAGAAATATAGCAAGTAGGTAGGTAGGTAGGTAGGTAGGTAGGTAGGTAGGTAGGTAGGTGGGTGGATAAACAGAGAGAGGGAATACAGCAGGTAGTTGGTAGAGGGATAAACATAGAGAAAGGGAAAATTACAGTAGGTAGGTAGGTAGGTAGGTAGAGGGATAGCGAGAGATAGGGAAAATACAGTAGGTAGGTAGGTAGATTGGTAGGTAGGTAGGGGGATAAAGAGAGAGAGGGGGAAAAATACAATAGGTAGGTAGGTAGATAGAGGGATAAAGAGAGGGAAAAATAGCGAGGTAGGTAGGTAGGTAGGTAGGTAGGTAGGTAGGTAGGTAGGTAGGTAGGTGGATAGAGAGAGGGGGGAAAATACGTGAGGGAGGGAAGGAGGGAAGGAGGGAAAGAAATATAGTAGGTTGGTAGGTTGGGTGGTTGGGTGTACGTGTTTGAGTGTGTAGGTGTAGATCTACACACACATTGGTTGGCGATTTAACCAGACTGGGCCACAGAAACGCGTGGCCGAGTGGCCACAGCAACGCATGGCCGGGTACAGCTAGTGAATTAATATAAAGGCAAAGGTAACGGTTCCCCTTGCAGATATGTGCTAATCGTTCCTGTCTCTAGGGGCCAGTGCTCATCTCCATTTGAAAGTGCTCATCTCCGTAGTCATGTGACCAGCATGACTTAGAGTCGAAGGTGCATGGAACACTTTTACCTTCCCACCAAAGGTGGTCCCTATTTTTCTACTTGCATTTTTACATGCTTTGAAACTGCTAGGTTGGCAGAACCTAGGACAGTTAACAGGAGCTTACTCCGTTATGTGGCACTAGAGATTCGAACTGCTGACTTTTCTCATCAACAAGCTCAGCGTCTTAGCCACTGAGCCACCGCGTCCCGTGAATTAATATACATTAACTATATTACACATTTCATAGGTGTCTGAAGACAATTTCTCTTCAGGCAAGTCAAGAGGTTGGACATTCCTGTTTTACCGGTGAAGCTGATTAGGACCATGCCAATTTCAGATAGCCAGCAGAGGGTGGTAATGAATGACGGTTGCAAAGCCTAGGGAACCCATCCAGAATACTTTCCTTTTCAGAAGTTCTAAATATTTAGTAGGAGAATTAAGCTGGCAATTGAGCAGATGGTGAGGGATGTTTATTAATGGGAATAGAGCTTCTAAAACCTGAGACAATAGGAGAGAGGGCATTTAATGGATGTCAACTCATTATTACTATATTGACGTTTGCACAGTATAGGCCCGTGATGGTGAACCTATGGCATACGTGCCACAGGTGGTACACTGAGCCATTTCTGAGGGCATGTGACGCGTTGCCCTGTCAGCTCCAGCGCGCATGCATGCACTGACCACCTGATTTTCGGCCTTAATTTTCAACCGTTTTTTGCTGAAGCCTCCGGGAGCGAAAAACCGCCCTAAGCGCAAACCAGAGGTTTGGGAATGTACTTCCGGTTTCCATGTTGAGCTGTTTTCGCCCTCCCTAGGCTCCAAGAAAGCCTCTGGAGCCTGGTGAGGGTGAAAAACGGGCCTAGCAAACCCACCGGAAGTGGGCCTCCGGGGGCGAGGGTGGCTGTTTTCGCCCTCCCTAGGCTCCAAGAAAGCCATGAGCACATGCACGGGGCAGTGGGGGGGTCAGGTGCACATGCGCAGGGGGCATGGTGCGGTGACGCAGTAAATTATAGGGGTGGGCACACGAGTGCGTGAGATAGTGTGCATGTGCTTTTGGCACCCGGGGTGAAAAAGGTTCACCATCACTGGCATAGGTTTTCTTTCTAACAGACTTGCTTTGCCTTCATTTTTGGGCCATGGAGTTATTAATTAACCTGAGTAAAAAAACAATAGATGTAATTTGGCAATTTGGTCTTAAGTTTATTCTTCTACTTTGTATGGTTTTTTGCACATTTACAAAACACTTGAATAACGTAGTGATTGGTCTTAAGTATTTTACCTTTTTGTCCTCTACCAATTGCATTTCATTAAACCATTTTTCCCTTCGTTTTGCCATAATTTAATCATTTATGTTACGTATTCATGTTTGACTGCTACAAATTCTATTACACAACTATATAGGGGTTTTTTTTAGTCCATAACTGAAATATAAAGATGTTCTGGTTTTATTGTTAATACCTTTTAAAAAAATATATATCTTGATTGGGTTCACTATCCTGAAATGGTATTTGCTATCTTTAATCAAATAATGATGCACTCTATGAAGTTAGGGGAGACGGCTTAAAGAATGCTAAAAAAAATGTATAGGTATAGAAGTGATTTGGATTTGTTAACTGGGAAGCTGTCCAGTTAGTAGTGCTGGGCAGTAGGCTACAGATGACACAATATGCTTAAAACAAATAAATTATATTACACATAGTTCTTGGCTTATGACAATTGGGCCAGAAAATGCATCATTAAGTGACATGGTCAGTAAACAAGGCATCATGCGACCACATCTAATTTTACAACCTTTTATTTGCCAGGATCATTCACCAAATCACGTTAAGCCAAGCTTGATTTCCCCTATTGACTTTGCTTGTCAAAAGTCAGCTAGGAAGGTTGGAAATTGTGATCACGTGACTACCGGATGCGGCAAAGATTATACAATAAATTTTAACAATCTCAGAAGGATGGAAGGCTGAGTCAACCTTGAGATGGGTGACATTCGAACTGCCAAACTGCAATCAGCCAACAGTCAGCAGAAGTATCCTGCAGTACTGCACTCTAACCAGAGGTGGCATTCAGCAGATTCTGACCAGTTCTGGAGAACCGGTAGCGGAAATTTTGAGTAGTTTGGAAAACCGGTGAATACCACCTCTGACTGGCCCCACCCCCTTCTATTCTCTGCCTCCCGAGTCCCAGCTGATGGGAGGAAATGGGGATTTTGCAGTAACCTTCCCCTGGAGTGGGGAGAGAATGGAGATTTTACAGTGTCCTTCCCCTGCCACGCCCGCCACGCCTACCAAACCTCACACACAGAACCGGTAGTAAAAAAAATTGAATCCCACCACTGACTCTAACCACTGTGCCAGCTCGACTCTGCTTTGCATTGCTTTATTGTGTGTATGTGTGTGATGCGTTCTTCCTGAACATCAAGGAAACCCAACTGCCAAAAAGGGAAACGAGGGTTGGTGCCAACATCTGGCATTCTTACAGGGGCCCCACTGGAAGGTCTCATTGGCAGAGGCTGAGCTGGGCGTAGGACCCCAGCCAAAAGAAGGGAAGGACGATCTCTCCTGGAAAGGAGGTCGTTGAATAGAGCGGTGTTCCAGTCTCGGCATCAAAAAATGAAACCTTCCCCGCAGCACAGTTTAGACACACCCGGATTTTTTTAAATTTCTTGTCCGGGATGTGAGGAAGAGGATTAGGTGGGAGGGAGAACCTGTAATCGCCTCTCCATTTTCCCAGCATACTGATCCCTTCTGCTGTATTCAAGGAGAACGAATCTTTCCTTTTCACACTCTTCTGAGAGATCCCCACTGCCCATTCTTTCTGACTCTCTACGTTGACTTCCCAGAAATGGCGCCCCGTCTTGAATTCTTCACGTCCCAACACCACAGCCAGAAAGTCAAATCTCGCAGGGTTGTTGGGCACGACTTGAAAATGCTCGCCTAGTTCCACTGTTTTGCCATCCGGGAACAGGGTGAGTTGGGGATGAGCTGTGTCTGGATCCAGGGTTACGTTAGCTGTTTATGGAGAGAGGAAGAAGACCAAGAAAGTGAAGCAAAGTAGCTTTCATCTGGAATAGAAATGCCAAGACCATAGGGCCATGTTTTCATATTTTTCTGAGGGCCGGGAAATGGGGGTCCACTTCATCTCCAGGGGGAGAATACAGGTAGTCCTCGACTTACAACAATTCGCTTAGTGACTGTTCTTCTACTCCAGAGGTGGTATTCAGCAGGTTCTGACCAGTTCTGGAGAACCGCTAGTGGAAATTTTGAGTAGTTCGGCGAACCGGTAAATACCACCTCTAAATGCTGCCTCCCGAGTCTCTGCTTATCAGGAGGGAATGGGGATTTTGCAGTATCCTTCCCCTGCCACGCCCTCCAAGCCACGCCCACAGAACCAGTAGTAAAAAAAATTTGAATCCCACCACTGGGTTAGAACCTTGAAATGCCTTCATGTGACCCCCTTTTGTGACCTTCTGACGAACAAAGGGAGATGCTAGATTCACTTAACAACCAGGTAACTAAACTTAACCGCAGTGATTCACTTAACAATTGTGGCGCCAAAGGTCATTAAAACCGGGCAAAACTCACTCAACAACAGTTTCACTTAAACAAGAGGAATTTTGGACTCAATTGTGGTCGTAAGTTGAGGACTACCTGTACTGTACTGTAATTCAAGCAACTGGAACTCATTCTGAGGCAAAGGCCTGGAGGGAAAGCCAGATTTTAACAGCCTTTCGAAAGACCAGGAGGATCAAGGCCAACTGTACATCTAGGGGAAGATAGGTAGGGACTGTCACTGAGAAGCAGGCCTTCTTGGTCCCCATGTTTTCCCAAAAATAAGACAGGGTCTTATATTTTTTGCTCCCAAAGACGCATTATGGCTTATTTTCCAGTTAGGTCTTATTTTCAGGGAAATACGGTACTCAATGCGTCCGTCTGGCTGATCATCTTAACTGGGGCTTATTTTTGGGGTAGGGCTTATATTATAAACATCCTGAAAAATCACACTAGGGCTTATTTTCTGGTTGGGTCTTGCTTTCAGGGAAACACGGTATGTGGTCTTGTTTCAGTGAGGGGATCCGGTATCTCCCCTTGACATCGGAGTATATGAAAGGGGCAGATGAACTGAGGAGCAGGCAATCTTCAAAGAGTTATTATTCTGAAGGATGAGCTTTCCTTAATACTACTGTTCCTCTGAAGACCTTAACAAAAGCAAGGAGGCCCAGGGTCGGTCAGTCTGGCCCAGCAGTGCCATCATGTAGGATGCCAGAGATGAGCTTTCCCTTCAAGGTCCCTTCCAACTCTAGAAAAGGAGAGAGGTAAGAGAAGAAAGGAGGAATAGGAGAGAGGGTAAGGAGGGGGGAAGAGGAGGAGAGAAATGAGGAGTGGAAAGGGGGGAGAGGAGGAAGAGAGAGGAAGGGGAAGTAGAGTAGGGAAGGAGGACAGAGGGAAGAAAGGAGGTAGGGAGGTGGAGGAGAAAGAGGGAGAAGAAAGTGATGGATAAGGACAAATATGGTGTATGGAGAGCAGAAGAGCTAATAATTGTGTTTTGGGAGCTGATGGTAAAATGAATTGATGTAAACATTTAATAATACAAAATGAAGCTGGCTATGTAATAGTATATATATGATTATGTTATGAAAATGAAAAAATAAAAATTTTACTTGGAAAAATAAGGTCCCTTCCAACTCTGTTATTCCCCCAATCTTGCTAGTTATTATAATTCACTATTAGTTACATCTTTTTCATCAATTCCCCTACCCCAGGTTTACCTTTCTGCAGCTGAAGGCCAGATAGCCAAGTATCTGAAAAGACAACAGGAAAAGAAATAAGCATTGCTCTATCATGGACAACACTGATATTACAACAATAACATGAAACTCAGTTAATTTTACAGTTATTTATTTGTCTGCCTCTTATCACTCAATTGGGTTTTTTAATGCTGAATTCAGTTTTCCGTGGAGTCTTGGTGAGGTTCAGCCACATATAAGCAGACCAAATTGGCTTGAACTCTCAGAATGTCTTAGCAAATTATATTATATTATATTTATATTTATATTTATTTAATTTATATCCCGCCCTTCTCCAAAAGGACCCAGGGTGGCGCACAGGAATTTAAAAATACATACAAAATTTAAAAACCTATTAAATAACAGTCCTGCGCTAAAACCAATTAAAATCCCCAATTAAAACTATCTACATTAGTCCCAGCGGAGGTTATGTTAGGCCGGCTTGATGAAAAAGGTGTGTTTTTAAATACTGGCGGAAGAGGCGGAGGTCAGTGATGGTACGGAGGTCTGGGGGTAGGCCGTTCCATAGGGTAGGGCCCGCCACAGAGAAGGCCCTTCCCCTGGGTGTCTCCAGTCAGCATTGTCCGGCCGACGGCACCCTGAGAAGGCCCTCTCTGTGGGAGCGTATCGGTCTAAGGGATGTATGGGGCAGGAGACGGTCTCGCATATAACTAGGTCCCGAGCCATGGAGCACTTTGAAGATGGAAAACCAAAATTCACTGCTGCCCTCAACTAAAAGCTTGCCATGCATCAACTGGGAGGTTGGGGGAGTTGGCATAAAATCTTCATGTATTACCTTTAAAGTGTTTCGTGATTTCTTCCAAGATATGATTGATATCACACAAGTTCCAAATTCTCCATTTCAGGGCAGGTTGGAAAGATGGACGGTCCATAAACTTTTCTTCACTAGAGAAATGAAACAATGTTAGCCTTCGGTCCGCCCCGTCAAAAATTCCCTTGCATAGGTTGGAAAGAAACGACAGAATCTTAAGGCACCACTGGTATAGGAAAAGACGAAGAGCAGAAGATTTCTGAGCAAGCAGCACAACATTTTCCGGAAATAAACAAATTCCAATGTCTTCCTCTCTTCTTAAATGCAGAAGACATTTTAAATAATGACTATCATCAACAGAGCTTCTACAAGGTGGACTCAGCCTTCCATCCTTCCCAGGTGGGTGAAATGAGGATCCAGATTGTTGGGGCCAATATGCTGACTCTGTAAACTGCTTAGAGAGAGCTGTAAAAGCACTATGAAGCGCTATATAGGTCTAAGTGCTACTGCTATTCTTGCCTATGTTGCCCTACTAACGGTTATCTATTGCAACTTGGGGTACAATAGCATCATCTCACCCAGGTTTTTTTCCCAGATGAAGGGCATGCAACTTTGCAGGATGCAATCTGGATCGGTCACAGGGGCCAAAGATTTAGTCTTCCAAGCTTTGGAACTTGTGCTGGAGCACTTGCTGGGAACGTCTCTGTAGACATGTAGACATTCTAGTGAGAGAGGCACTCCCTGAGGATGGGCTCCAGGCACAAGTCCAAAAGCTCAGAAGACTAAACCTTTGGCCCCAATGACCTACACCCAGATTGGATGCTGCAACATTACCCTGAGACAGGTATGTTAGCGGTGTCTGACTTTTCCCAAGCCAAGGGCCATATTCAGTTTCTGACTAGGACAACTATAACCATGAAACCAGGACAAAAATGAATGTTGACTTACTTGCTTTCATGTTTAAAATAAATAATAATAAACTAGCTATCCCGGCCACGCGTTGCTGTGGCCCAGTGTGGTTAAACCTACCTACCTACTGTATTTCTCCCTCTCTTCCTCTCTCCCTCTCTCCCTCTACCTACCTACCTACTGTATTTCTCCCTCTCTCTCTCTATCCCTCTACCTACCTACCTACTCTATTTCTCCCTCTCTCTCTCTATCCCTCTACCTACCTAGATATCAGCCTTGGTTGCTTGTGTTGACATTGGAGTTTCCGGCAGCAGAGAGAGAGGCTGCTGAGTCGGCAGTGGCCTTGGTAGGGGGGGTGGAGTTGGCGGTGGCAGTAGACAGAGAGGCGGCAGCAGTAGACAGAGAGGCCGCTGAGTCGGCAGTGGCCTTGGGGAGGAGTTGGTGGCAGCAGCGATGGCAGCGGCAAGAGAGGCCGCTGAGGAGGCAACTGTCGCGGATATGACGCAGACTGCTCCACATGCAAGTGACGTGATCTAAAAAGCGGCCGGATGGGAGGGGCCGCGAAAGGGGAGGGGGGCGAGTGAGCGAGTGAGGGAAAAACTTAGAAGAGCCACACTTTTACAATTGCATGGCGTGCACCTGGCACAGGTGCAACATCCACACAATCTATACATATCATTGGTGCTGATGGGGAATGGGAAGGCAGGATCTACTTACCTCAGCAAGCTGTTTAAGATTTCCTGGAGGGAGAAGAGAAAGAAAATAAGTAATGTCATGAGTAGGAATTGAAAGAATTCTGTCATAGCTTTTGCTGGTACTCAATTTTGTGACAAGTAAACTTTTCATTCATTCATTCGCTTATTCATTCATTCATTCATGAAATTTAAAGGGCCATCTAACTACCAAAAGAACTCTGGGCAGTAAACAAGGATATAATACATTTAGCAAAATCACTTTGATTAAAAAAAGAAATGACAAACTCGAGGCCCCAGGTAGAATTTCAATTTACAACAGTTCATTTAGTGACATTTGAAGTTACAAAGTCACTGGAAAAAAAATGCTACTTATGACCATTTTTCACACTTACAGCCTTTGTAGCATCCCCATGATCATGCAATCAAAATTCATATGTTTGGTGACTGGTTCATAGATATGATTTATTTGATTTATTTATTGAATTTATATTGCTGCCTATTCGCCCATGGCAAGTCAAGGCGGCTTACAGAATATAAAACCACATTTAAAATAAATAAAAACTAACAAAAAGAAACAAATAATTTAATATAGTATAAGATAACAAAATCACCCACCTCTCAACCCTTCCCTGACCTGGCAACAGCACCTCACACAAGCCAATTAATGGGCTCCATCCCACTCTGGATTCCCCAGGCCTGTTGGCAGAACCAGGTCTTCAGCGCCTTCTGGAAGAGTGCTAGAGTGGGAGTCATTCTAATCTTTGGGGCAATGATGTTCCAGAGAGTGGGAGCCACCACAGAGAAGGCCCTTCTTCTGGGTCCCACCAGGTATATCCCCCTCGGGGATGGGACCCACCACATTCCCTGCCTCCCCACGCTGAGGGGTAGATGTGACCGGCAAAAGACGGTCCCTCAGATAACCTGTGTCTCGAGGTCATGTGATCTCCTTTTACGACCTTCTGACAAGAAATAGGGAAACCAGATTCACTTAACAACCGTGTTACTAATTTAACAACTGCAATGATTCACTTAACAACTGTGGCTAGAAAGGTCATAAAGTGGAACAAAGCTCACTTAACAAATGTCTCGCTTAGCAACATCAATTTTGGCCTCAACTGTGATTGTTAAGTCGAGGATTACCTGTGCTACAGTTTTGCCGAAACCGATATCTAACTTCCAGATTTTGGCACAACCAAGATGGTAGGAAACCATTGATTCAACTCATGATGTGGATTTACTTAACAATCATGGTGATTTGCTAAACAACCACCAGAAAAAAGATCATAAATTATTTTACAGCAATTATGACTTATGAGAATAATGTCAGGCTCCGTTACAATGGTGGGATACAACTGGTACGCCCCGGTATAGGCATACCGGTGCCTGCTGGGAGCACCAGGTACCGTTCCAGGGCCCACCCGCCCTCCTTACCTGTATTTGAGCCGATCAGGGCTTTTGCGCATGCACATGGAGCTTACGGCGCTTGCGCGATACTTGACAGAGTAGCTGGAGCGTCGCAGGCGGTAAGTACCCATGTACATGCTGCGTGCGTGCTGCACACATGTATGTGGTGGATGCCCGGCCCCGTTGCAGCGTACCGGTTGCAATGGGATCCGGAACCCACCACTGCTCCATTATTGGCTGTATGTCAAGGCCTACCTGCACAGCACTGTGGAAAGAAAGCAACTTTAACCTTTCCTTGAAATGGCAACAAGCAAATACACCAAAGAACTCTACCTGAAAGAGATCGTTGTTGGGCTGCTGAGAGGTTTGTAACTTCTGGATGATGCTTTCATAGAGTGAAAGTTCCTGGGAAAAGAAAGCCATGAAGGAATCTCTTTTGCCGGTAATCTCCTCCTCTGCTTCTACCATCTGGGCCAGGAATTGTTTTTCTTGTTCTTCCAGGAAGTGGTGGAAATCTTTGAACAGAGATGTCGCCTTGTCTCGCTCCGCTTTTATTTGTCTCTGAAGAAATAGATAAACAAACAGATAAATGGACAAGAAAGGGCTGCATGGATGGAGTGGGTAGAGCTAACATTGGGGATTCAGAGATAGCAAAAGCAATAAATCACTTGTCCTGATTTTAATAATAATAATTTTTATTGTCATTGTACTAAAATTACAATGAAATTGGTTTTAGACATTACCATGTTGACCCTGCAAGGCCATGGGTTTTCGATCAATCTGGCCAAAAGCTATCTATGGCCTACCACAAGGCTGATTTATCTAGGAACAGTATTTCTATTGCCAGAGAGACAAACTAGTCTTAGAGAGTTGGCTTCCCAGTTCTCAGGGAACATAGAGTTAGTATATAGTATATATAGTATATGTAATGATGTAATCAGGGAAGCTGGTTAGCTCAAGGCATAGAGAGGCTTGCCTCAAGTGCTGGAAAGCGCCGGTTCAAATCCCAGTAAAAGAAGTATGGCCAGCTGAAGAGGGCTAAGAAGCCCGAAATGGATCCATCCTGGTCTCTTAATTAATTATTAAATCATCCCTTTAAAAATCTAATATATATAGTATAATATATATGCTGGCATAGCTGGCTTCGGGGATTTTCCCGTGTATAAGGCATAGAAAAGTTGTTGCAACGTTTCGACAACATCTCACTTGTCATCATCAGGCAGGCTTGTGTCTGTGAGTGTGACTGCGGAGGCATCGCCCCTCTTTAAATCTTGGTGGGGGGGGGGGGTGGAGTGCTGACTATTGTTGTGAATGGGTTGATTGGCTGTGCAGTTGCATCGTGACTGGTAGATTGATGCTGATTGGTCTCATTTGTATGTTTCTCCTTGTTTTGAATTTCAAAACAAAACATTTTGAATATAATATATATATATATACATACATACATACATACATATGTAATTGTTTCACAACAACCTGTTAATAGGCCCCAATTAAGGGAGGAGACATACTGTTTCCTTTCTTGCCTTTCGACTCATCATCAGAGACCATCTAGACAGCAAGCCAAGAATTACGTTGTGTAATATTTTTTGGGGGATATGTGTGTTAGTTTTATTGATCAGCTCATAAAACTAACACACACACACACACACACATATATAGTATAAGTCTTCTCCCTTTCAATTATGATTATTAATAATAATAATCACTTAAATCCAGAGCTTCTGGAGAACCAGTGGCGGAAATTTTGAGTATTAGTTCGGAAAAGCAGTAAATACCACCTCTGACTGGCCCTGCTCCCATCTATTCTCTGCCTCTCAAGTCCCAGCTGATGGGGAGGAAATGGAGATTTTACAGTATTCTTCCCCTGCCACACCCAAGCCACGCCCACCAAGCCATGCCACACTCACCAAGCCACGTCCACAGAACTAGTAGTAAAAAAATTTGAATTCCACCACTGGTAAAACAAATACATACCGTATTTTTCAGAGTATAAGATGCACCAGAGTAAAAGATGCACCAAGGTTTTGAAGAGGCAAATTAAAAAAAATGTTTTTGCACTCTGCAGACCTCCCCAAAATGGTCCATTTTTCGTGAAAACAGGGCCATTTTTTTCTTTAAAAGGCATTAATAGCTTTTAGGAAGCTTGCAGAGTGCTCCTGGGGGATGGGGGCCCACCAGAAATGAGCAAAAAACAATCCATTTTTCACAAAAACAGGCCCACTTTTTGTCAAAGAAATGCATGCATAGCCCGTAGGAGGCTTATAGAGTGCTCCTGGGAGCTGGGGGTGGGGGCAAAATTGAGCAAAAAATGGTCCATTTTTCACTCGTTTCTACAGGCTCTGCACGGCCATTTTGGTGAGGGGGGCAGGGTTTCGGGAGATAAAAATGCTGTATTCAGTGTATAAGACACACCCAGATTTTCAGCCTCTTTTTGGAGGGAAAAAGGTGTGTCTTATACTCCGAAAAATACGGTAGCCCAGAGTTTGTTAGGGGGTGCTATCTCACATTATGTTGCCACAACAGATAGAATGCAAATTTTGAATGGAAGTTTCTTAGCAAGGCTACTTTGGCTAAGCTTGGCAATTAGCCTGGAAGCTTTATCTATGCAGACGGAGGGAGCATTAGGTTACAATGGAGCTCAGCTCAGCAGGAATATCAAAGACTGAGTTAGGTTATACTCTGTACGCTCTAATCCTTTCACTAGGCACAAACAAAGCAGACAGTTTCAAGCAAGCTCTAAGGCAAAACGCTGGAACATAGCATCTTCAAACACAGTATATTGTCCAACCCTCTTGTAACTAGGCAATCAGAGGCCATGGCATACCACAGGTAAGGAACATGATCTTGGAGATAACCACAGTTGCATAGCTGCAATGTAAACTTCCCCACAGTTCCCACTCCCCATTCTATGGCAGCAAGCAACAGGTTGGCTGACACCAACCCTAATAGTAATAGTAATAGTAATGGTAATAGTAATAATAATGAAATATCGCGACCTGGCCATCGAAACTACACCGCTATGGATGAAGCATGTCACAGTGATACCCATTGTCATCGGATCACTTGGCACCACGTCCAAAAATTTTACTAAATACATCAGCAAATTGCAGCTTCCTGCAATAACACCAGGGGAACTGCAAAAACTGCACTACTTGGAACATCTTACATTCTAAGAAGGTACTTGGTTGATACCTAGGATGTTGGCAGCAAACGCCCCAGTCAATGGTATTTACAATGCATTTTTAAATGTTCAGTTGGCTGAGTTTCATGTTTCATGAATAAAGTAAATAATAATAATACATATTTACCAATCACTATTTCTAATCACAATGTGGCTTTAACTCTATTTTTCCCTTCACTTGGAAAGGACAACAACAGAATAGAATAGGAATAGGAATAGAATAGAATAGAAAAGTTGGAAGAGACCTTGGAGGTCTTCTAGTCTAACCCCCTGCTCAGGCAGGAAATCCTACACCACTTCAGACAAATAGCTATCCAACATCTTCTTAAAGACTTGCAGTGTTGGGGCATTCACAACTTCTGGAGGCAACTTCTGTTCCACTGATTAATTGTTCTAACTGTCAGGAAATTTCTCCTCAGTTCTAAGTTGCTTCTCTCCTTGATTAGTTTCCACCTATTGCTTCTTGTCCTGTCCTCAGGTGCCTTGGAGAATAGCTTGACTCCCTCTTCTTTGGGGCAACCCCTGAGATATTGGAACACTTACCAGCAAATCCTTGCTTTTCTTCTCTCTGTCTGACTGTTGTGCCAACACATTTTGCTTTCCTTCCTTAAGCATCTCCACCAATGTATTCCTGTCAATGTATTCCTAGGGAGAAAATGACAACCAAGGTTTAATTTATTTACGTTTACATTTACATTTATTACATTTATATAGCGCCCTATCTCCCTGACGGGATTCAGGGCGGTGCACAGGAAATGATAAAAGCAATAACAATAAATACAGTAAAAATGTTAAAAATAGATTAAATTTGAAAACCCGTGCTAAAATTGTAATTAAGAACCCATTACTAAGATCGTATTTTAAAACAATGCCAGGCCGGCCGCATGAAATAAGTGTGTTTTTAATGCCCGGCGGAAGAAGCGCAGGTCCGTGATTGTACGAAGGTGGGGGGGGGGGGCAGGTCATTCCAGAGGGTGGGGGCTGCGACAGCCCCCGCCCTCTTCCAATTTATCTTTGGAAGCCAGCTTATTGGTATGATTTATTGGTTTGATTATTAGGAAAATGTACACTATGGAAAGAAGATCATATGGTAACTTGAGAAATAGGAGGTAAAATATAAATGTACAGTGCACTACTCAAAACTGTGGTAAAGACCAAAAGCCACTTCTTTATACACTTGCTTGTTACTTTTCTTTACTCTTTTTTCCCCAATATTCAGATTACTGGTATTTGCTTTTTAAAAACCTTTCTACCCGATTATCAAAATTATATTTTAAAAAGAAACTAGCTTATTGTCTGAGCTCCTATCTTTTGGGCTCAGTCGAGTTAGCAGCACACATTGTATTTTAAGAACTCCAACCACTAATTCCTCTTTTTAACTATCAACTATCTTGGTAGATCAGACCCATTTCATTTCATTCTCCATTCAGCAAATTCAAAATCCAAATATTGCTTGTAAAATGGCAAGATTTCTTAGATCAGGCTTGCAGGAAAATAGCCAGCCTCACAAGTGTTATAAAGGCAGAACTGTAGGTTTAAATCCAAATCTTTTTGCATTGGCGCTGCCATCTTGTCTTTTTTAACCATTAAGTGAGTACTCCGTGATCAACCCTGCTCCGCTTTAAATCATAGGTGGCAGAGAAAGAAAAACTTCCTTTCGCTTATTCACTCTGCTTTATTTATCTTTGTGCTGTTATGCCCATTTAAAAAGAGGCGCTTTCTCTCTCCACGGTGGAGGACAGGGAAGGGGGTGCTTTTAATAAGCTTGGTCGTTTCTTATCTATTTCTCCGCAGTGCCTTTCCTTCTCTATAAAGCACCCACGCGGAGTATTTTCTCCAAGAAAATTCATTTGCACGCACAACGGGATTATTACTGGGGAAATAATCCGAATAGTGACGATCACACGTGTCTTTTAGCCAACAGTGTCAGTTGGTGCAGGGAAGGAGATGCCATTGATTGCAACTTTGCTTTTCAGCTAAAGCAATTCTGTCCGCAGCCGTAAAGCATCCTCTAACCACCTTCTAATTACGATTTAAAAAAAAAAAAAAGCAAACAGCTGCAAAATAAATCACCGTTCAATTGCTTTTTAAATGGCTCGCCAGCCAACAGCTGCAGCCAGTCGGCTTCGGATCACTTAATTGGGAATTGACTGCTCATCGTCATTACTGAGCATGCGCATAGACGACCTTCCCCCACTTCTTTCCTCCCATCTTTCCCAGAGGGTTTTGGAAAGGAGGAAAAAGCAACCCCGATCCAAGCAAGTAAGGATTTTCATCGCTCACCGTAGTTGTATCGTTGGCCTTTTGCATGGTTGGGCTCCCATGGTTGCTCTTGGTCGGCTTGGGAGGGTCGCAGATGGCACAGTGGAAGACGGGTTGGCCCTGGCAGTAGACTTTCACGTGTTGGTGGTACTTTTCACACAAGTTGACTTTGGCCGGTTTTTTTCCCGCCCGTGGGGACTTTTCACACAAGTTAGCTTTGGCCGCGTTTTCTTCCGTCCGTCGGAACTTCTCCGCGATCTCCACCACGTTGGCCAGCGGCCGGTTGGGGATGATGTTTTGCCCGTGGTCGAAAGTTTTTCTGCACTGCGGGCAGGAGGTATTCTCGGGTTCTTGGCAGTAGGAGCTCAGGCAGGTGCGGCAGAAATTGTGCCCGCAGATGGTTATGGTCACCGGGTCCTTGAAACACTCCAGACAGATGGGACAAGTGACTTCTTCGCAGAGGTCCTGGAGGGGACTCCTGGCCGCAGCGGCCATGACCGCCTTCCCCGGCTTGATAAGTTTTAAAACTTTCTTTCCTCTCCTTTCCTTTCCTGATTCGGCCGTTACGGGAAAGTCCGCTCGCAAAACCATATAAACGGGGCAAATAAGGTGGGTCGTTGCACGGAAAAAAGAAAATGAAGCTTAAAGGTCATCGCCACTCCCTGCTTACTCAGGGTAGGAAATGTGTTTGTTTTGCGAGTTCTCACCAACTCAAGGTTGACTCAGCCTGCCATCTTTTCCAAAGTCGGTAAAATGAGGGTTCAGATTGTTGGGAGGCAGTACAGTGCGCTGACTTTGTAAAAACTGCTTAGAGAGGGCTGTAAAATGGTATAATGTAAGTGCTGTTTGCACGCCACCCAACTCTGGGTGGGTAAGTTGCCCACAGTCAAAAGCGACTCTGGGCAACTTACGATGCAATGAAAGAGGGATATGAAATATGAAAGTCCTTGGTGCTCTCCTCTCTGCGCTCGTTTTGCAGAATAGTTCAGGACCCAAACTGGGTAATATCATCAGTGTTATAGTAATCGTGATAGTAGGACTACTAGCACTAGTGATGTTAACCTAGTTTGGTTCAGGAAAGGAAAGGAAAGTCCGCATCAACCCTGAGTTACTAATATTCTTTATCAATATGAAATACAAATAAGAGAGCGAGCTAACGTTATAAATAATAAATGTGCATAATTCTGGAGAAAATGTCGGGGGGGGGGAAGCAAGGTTACAGATCCTACCAACTCCCTGTTTACTCAGTGTAGGAAATGGATTTATTTTTGGTTGCTTTTTTTATTGCATTCCTTACTACGCCACCCATCTCGCCATCGAAAGCGGCTCCGGGCGGCTTTCGATGCAATAAACTAGGAATTGTAAAATGCAAATATAGAGAGCGCTAAAATTGCAAACAGTACAGAAAGTTCCAGCTGAGGCTGCATTGGGTTAATCAGTTGCGGTGGGTTTTAAAGCGCGACTTCCAGCCCCGTAGTCTCCATTTTACAAATAGTGTGAGGAACTTTTACAAACGCCGAGTTTATCTTTAAAAGGGCTTTTGGGGTGTTGTTGGAAGAGTCCCTCATTGTCTTACTTTGAACTCTGCTTTGGGAAAGGTGGAAGGAATGAGGAAAGAACCAGCAGAATGGGAAATGGGAGTACCAATGAGCACATTTAATCATTCTGGAGGAAATGCCAGAAAAAGAAAAGCAAGTTTTAATGGTCATATCCACTCCCTGTTTACTCAATATAGAAATTTTATTTTTATTTTCAGTCATTAACTTCCTACGCCACCCATCTCCCCATCGAAAGCAATACTGGCTGGCTTACATTGCAATAAAATAGGAATGTAAAATGCAAATAGAGTTAACATTACAAACACGAAGTAGAGAAAATTCCAGCTGAGGTGCACCTCCACATTGGGATTGATCAATTGAGATTGGATTTTAAGGTGCCATTCCCAGCCCTTCCCCTACCTCAATTTGCAAGTAGCTGGAAGGAACTTTTACAATCCCCTTCTCCAGCTACCCTTAAGGCTTTTTGGGTGTTGTTGGAAGCTGGTTAGTGGGGGAGTTGTAATATTTTGTTAAGAGTCACTCCTTGTTCTACTTTGGGCTCTGATCTGGGAAATGGGAACCATTTGCCTTCAGAGGTTGTGGGAGCGCCATCACTGAGGGCTTTTAAGAAGAGACTTGGACTGCCACTTATCTGGAATGGTATAGAGCAGTGATGGTGAACCTATGGCACACGTGCCACAGGTGGCACACAGAGCCATTTGGCAAGGCACACGAGGCATTGCCCTGTCAGCTAGCAAGCATGCATGTGTACACTGGCCAGCTGATTCAGCTGTTTTTAAAGCTTTATATGAGCCTGGGGAGGGCAAAAACAGGGGGGGCGCCCCCCAGAGGACCTCTGGAGGCTTCAGGAGCTTCCCTGAAGGCTCCGGAGGACTAAAAACAACGCTATGAGCAAACTGGAAGTCACTGGGGCACATGCATTGCATTATGGATGTGGCACGCCGGCACACGACCCCCTCCCCCTGCGCTCCCCCACCTTATGGCACATGAGCCTAAAAAGGTTCGCCATCGCTGGTATAGAGCCATGATGGCGAACCTATGGCATGAGTGCCACAGATGACACACACAGCCCTCTCTGCGGGCATGCAAGCCCAGCTCAGATCCACTGTGCATGCGTGTGTACCTCCTGCCGGCTGATTTTCTGGTCTCTGTCGTGCATGCAGGAGATGCACGCACATATGCAGGGAGTCGCGTGCACATGTGCGTGTGGGAGGGGCACACACACTTTTGGCACCCAAAGGAAAAAAGGTTAGCCATCACTGGTATAGGGTCTCCTGCTTGAGCAGGGGATTGGACTAGATGCTGGCTGGGGAATTCTGGGAGTTGAAGTCCACCAGTCTTAAAAGAGCCGACTTTGCAGACCCCTGGACTAGAAGATCCCTGAGGTCCTTTCCAACTCTTGTTGTTATTCTGTTAGATTCTGTTAAAAAGAGAGACGCAGCAGCAAGGGTAATAGATTCTGTCGCAGAGCCGCTGAGCGCATTTAATCCTTCTGGAGAAAATGCATCTTAGGTGGTAGCTAGGAGTCAAACGAATTTATGGCACATAACTCGTTTTTGCAAAAAACAACGAAAAAAACCCACCATCTAGTGTGTGGACTTCAAGTCCCAGAATTCCAGGTGTCAGAATGGTGGCTGGGGAAGTAGACGAGTCCCATCTGTACGGGTGTTGGACCCTACTATGTACATGAAAAGAATGCTGAAATTACTCTTCTGATTTAGCCATGGTTGGTTCATTAGGGTCTCCTCAAGTACCTACTACAGGTAGCCCTGACCTATGACCACAATTGAGCCCAGTATTTCTGTTGCTAAGTGAGGCATTTGTTAAGTGAATTTTGCCCCATTTTATGATGGTTCTTGCCACATTAAGTTATTATTAAAGATTGGATTTTCTAGTCGACTCGATATTACCAGCGACTTCCAGCAGTCTCATAACATACCGAGTGACATAGTAAAACTGCCAGGCTCTCCATGGATCGTTGTTTTGCCTAGGAGGCAGTGAAGAGAGCCGAAGCAGGGATGCAGAGCAGGTTTGCTAGTTCGATTACGGAAGCAGCCTCACAGACCAGCATTACCAAGCATTTTCTAACCAACTCTAGATCCTTTGTCCACCAAACTGATGAACTAGAGCTATGGATGGCAGCGAATAAGCTCATTCGTGACTGCTGTGTGATGGTCATCACAGAGACCTGGCTTCATCCACTTGTACCAGATGCGTCTGTGGAGCTAACTAACCGTAACACACACCGCTTTGACAGAAACAACTCTGGTAAAAGCAAAGGTAGAGGACTGTATTTACACACATAATAACTGGTGTACTAACAGTAGAGTTGCTTATACACACTGTTCTGCAGACATGGAATTCTCAACTGTCATTTGTCGGCCATTTTAACTGCCTGGAGAGATTTCTGTTATAGTTATCACTGCTGTCTATATTCCACCTGATGCAAATGTTAGCACAATGCTCAAACCAATTTCATTGTAATTTTTTATTTTATTACAATGACAATAAAGATTATTATTATTATTATTATTATTATTATTATTATTATTATTATTATTAGTTAAGGGAATCACTGCAGTTAAGATAGTAACATGGTTGTTAAGTGAATCGGGCATCCCCATTGACTTTGCTTGTCAGAAGATTGCAAAAGATCACATGACACTGCCAAGGTCATAAATATGAGTCAGTTGCCAAGCGTCTGAATTTTGATCATGTGACCATACAGATGCCACAATGGTTGTGTGAAAAACAGTCATAAGTCACTTTTTTCAGTGCCCTTGCAACTTTGGTCACTAAATGAACTGTTGTAAGTTGAAGGGCTACCTGTATTCAGTGCTTTCCATCAATTGAGCCTTGCAGCCTCTCCTATGGATTTATAATGTATTGTTTGTTTGTAATTGGCCTTGGTGGCCAACTACAGAAACACCAGGAAATCAAAAGCAGGAAATGAGCAAAAAAAAATCCCCTAAAAGCAGGAACTAAATTACATTTAAATTGGCTTCATTTTAAATAAGGTAGTTGACTTCAATAAAAAAAATAAAAATAAATCTGACATTTTTCTGATATACCAGGACTGCAGTTAATTGCATTTCCCAATACTGACTCTGCCTTCGGGAACTCAGAGTACAGGTAGTTCTCGACTTACAACAATTTGTTTAGGAACCGTTCAGCTGCAAGGGCATTGAAAAAAAGTGACTTACGACCATTGCCGCATCCCTGTGGTCAACTGAGCAAACTTTGTATGCTTTGCAACTGGCTCCCATTTATGACCATTGCAGTATCCTGGGGTGATGGGATCACCTTTTGTGACCTTCTGCCAAGCAAAGTCAATAAGGAAGCTAATTTGAGAACTCCAGTGATTCACTTAACAACTATGGCAAGCAAGGTTGTAAAGTGGGGCAAAACTCACCTAACAATTTGTCTCGCTTAGCAACAGAAATTTTGGGGTGAGTTGTAGATGTAAGTCGGGGACTACCTGTACCTGTATTTTTCCCCCAAATGCTATCACTCTGCTAAACAACTAATTCCCACAACACTGTAGTATTACCTACTATGACTGTATTACTACTCTTCCTTTCTAGCACTTATCTCTTCCAACTTATGACTATAACCATGTTGCTTGCATCTTTACAATTTATATTGTTTTATTTGTTTCCTAATACAGTATAATTTGATTGCTTATTAGTAATCTAGGACTATCACTAAGTGTTGTATCTTATGATTCTTGATGAATGTATTCTATTTTATTTTTCTTTATGTACACTGAGAGCAGATGCACCAAAGACAAATTCCTTGTGTATCCAATCACACTTGGCCAATAATGAATTCTATTCTATTCTATATCTTATTTGTAGCTTTTCTGAAAAGTATTCAGTAGGAGTAGGAGACTTTAAGGACAAAGAGAATAGAATAGAACAGAACAGAACATAATTCTTTAACTATTGGTGCAGTGGTGGGCAAACTCATTAGTCAGTAGATCCAAATATCAACAGTACAACGATTGAAATTTCTTTTGAGAGCCAAAAGAAGGTGTGGCCTGTTTTGTGGGAGTGGTTCAGCGGTCATGTGACCGGGTGGGCGTGACCAACTTGGAAAATGTGGTGAAACTCACTTAACGACGGTCTTGCTTAGCAACCAAAATTTTGGACTCAATTGTGGTCATAAGTTCTTTATCTCTCTCTCCCACTTTTTTTCTTTCTTTTTTCTTTCTCTTTCTCTCTTTTTCTTTCTGTCTCTCTGTGTCTGTCTGTCTGTCTCTCTCTTTATCTGTCTCTCCTCCCTCCACCCATCTCTGTCACTCTGTGTGTGTGTCTGTCTATCTCTCACTCACTTAATCACTCACTCTGTCTCTGTCTATCTGTCCCTCTCTCTCTCTGTCTGTCTCTCCGTCCCTCCCCCTGCCTGTCTCTGTCTGTCTCTCTCCCTCCCTCTTCCCCCCCTCCCCCGGGAAGCAGCGGAGAGGCCGGCATGCGAGCTGGGGAGGCTACGGATGGATGCCTCCTCCTGCAGCAGGCAAGCGGGCAAGCACCCGAGGCTACGGGCTCCTTAAGCGCCACAGCGCTCCCACCTCTCTCCCAGCCCCGCCTGGAGGGCAGCCCCAAAAAGTGCACCGCAGTGGCCGTCGGAGGGAGCCGGTGGAGATGCGCCCGGCTGCCCTGCCCGACGCCCCTACCGAGCGACCTCGGGTTGGTTTATAGCCAGCCCACTCTCTGATGGAAGACACATAACATATTTTAAAGATTGTATTAAGCCAAGCTTAGTAGGGAAAAACGCAGTAGTGTAGTGCTACTGTGGGCCCAGAGGTTGGTTTCTTGTTTATGCAAGATTGATTGAGTTGTGGTTTATTAAATTCACTCTTACATTCACAGGATGCATTGAACCTCATCTAATCGGATGGGCATAATTTACACAAGTCATGCTATCATATAATTCATCTATTGTACATCATCATGATTGAATTCAACCAGAATTGTAATCCAGGTATGACATAGATTGAAATGATGCCTCCTTACATCCCTGACCAAAGCATGTAAGGTTTTTATCAGCAAGTTCGTTAAATTTTTTCTAGACAGAAGTAGATGTTGCTGTCTCTAGAAATGTAATTTAGTACCAATCAAGTTGAAGCAATTACATCAGATTTTTCACCAGAAACAATTTCAGAAAGGAGAAAATTCTAATTTGAAACATTCATCAATTATAACATTCATCAACTATAACAGCATACACCAACCTTCTGGATTGCCGGTGCAGAGTGTGTGAGAAGGATGGGTTTGTGTGAGGGACAGGCGCAGTAGTGGGATTCAAAAAATGTTTACTACCAGTTGTGTAGGGGTGACTGGATGGGCGTGGCCAAGTTGACATCACTTCTTTGCCCTAATGACAGGTGGGATTCAACTGGTTTGCCACCAGTTCAGACAAACCGGTTGTTAAGATTTTGCATAGTTCGGAGAACAGGCAAATCGCACCACTTGGCTGGCCCCACCCAGTCACTCCTCTCGCCCGCCATTGCTGCCTGCCTGCATCCACTATTGCTGCCTGCCTTCTGCCGTGGCTCTGATCTCCCTGGGTGAGTGAGCCTGCAAGCAAGCCCTGGTGAGGTTCCGACTCCCAGACCAGTCTAGGCTGCTGCCACAAGCCCCAGTTGAGTCCCAATTCACAAGCCGGCCTACCTGCTTCTACCACTGCGTTCCGCTTCCCCGGGCTTGCCTGGCTTGCTTTGCCGCCAGTGTCATGGCTCCATTCCGCGCAGCGCTCACAGCCTAGCTAGCTCCTTATCCCACTGTCCCCGGGCTTGCCTGGCTTGCTTCGCCGCCGGTGCTGTGGCTCCATTCAATGCGGCACTCCATTCCTACCTAGCTTCACCCCATCCCCGGGCTTGCCTGGCTTGGTTTGCCTCCAGTGCCTCAGCTCCATCCCACACGATGCCGGTGACCTAGCTAATTCCCCACCATCCCCGGATTTGCCTGACTTCGCCACCGGCACCATGGCTCCATCCCACGCAGTGCTTAGGGCCTAGCTGGCTTTCTCCCCCACCGTCCGTCCCCCACCCCACCCCCGTCCTTCCCTACTCCCTTCCACTCGGCCACGCCATGCTTCCCTGCCTTCCACGCAGTCTTCCTGGTGGTTCCTATGGAAGGAAAATCAATACAATTTACAAATTTCCTTCAGCTTACCTCCCTGTAAGTGACTTCTGACCTGAATCCTCCAGCTTGCCTGCCTTGCTTCACGGCCCAATGCTGTTCACGGGATCGTCCTGCAAGCAACTCCTGAATCTGCCTGCCTCCCATGTGGCCTGCCTCCCTTCACCTAATTTTGGGTAAGTAGCTCTTTTTAAAAAATTTAGAATAAAAAATTTAATATCTACATGGTGTGTTGCTTGGGCACAGTTAATTTTTTGAGTTTGCTTGGAAGCAAATTTTATGTTATGAGTCTATAGCTCTTATATTTGGAAGTATAAGCTTGATGAGATTTTGTGTGTTTCTATAGTGAGTGTGATTATTTTTTGTGACGCCTTGATGGTTTTTATTACTGTGGCTTTGTCTTTCCTGTCCTGAAGGGTAAGTTTTGGGGGGGAACTGTTTTTATTCTTTTGGTGAGAAAGACGACGGAGCTGCGCATCGGGTAGGCAAAGAAATGCTTGGGGAATTTGGGGGAAGCGAGGGCATCTCTGGGCAGTGGTGGGTGGGGAAAACTCTTCTGCCCACAAAGAGAAGGGGGAGAGACGGTTAGAGGAGCTCCATCTCACTCCATCCCCCCCCCCCCCAATGAAAGGCAGTGGCAGCTCAGCTGCTTCCCTTACCTGCAAAGAAGGCAGTCAAGCATGGCGGGGGCCATGTGGAAGGGAATACGGAAGGAAGGGGACAGGGGAAGCTAGCTAGGCCGCGACTCGCAGGCTTACTTAACCAGGCAGGGAGATCAGGGCTACTCAGTTGGTCTGCAGGCACCATATAGGAAGGCAACCATGCCACAAAGACTGATCAACACAAGCAAGGAGCCACACAACGTGTGCTATGCCAGGGAGGCGAGATGAGAAGTGACAGGCGGGTAGGGGCAGGGCTAGCCAGAGGTGGTATTTGCCGGTTTTCCAAACTACTCAAAATTTCTTCTATCGGTACACCAGAACTACCAGAACCAGTTCTAAACTACTCAAAATTTCCTCTATCGGAACACCAGAACCACCGGAACCGGTTCTAAACTACTCAAAATTTCCTCTATCGGAACACCAGAACCACCGGAACCAGTTCTAAACTACTCAAAATTTCTTCTATCGGTACACCAGAACCATCAGAACCAGTTCTAAACTACTCAAAATTTCCTCTATTGGTACACCAGAACCACCGGAACCGGTTCTAAACTACTCAAAATTTCCTCTATCGGAACACCAGAACCAGTCCGAACCTCTGGTGCGCGCCCATCCAGATTTATTTGTGTGAGAAACCGATGCGCCCGCCATTTGCGCAAGTGGGTCTGCGAGTGCCCACTGCTGGTGTGAGTAGGGCTGCGAGCACTGGCACCCGGCTCTTCCTTGAGTCAAGCGGCATGCTTACTGGCCCACCGCTCACACGGCCCAGTTGCAAATAGGCCATGGCCTGGTAGTAGGCCACAGTCCACAGGTTGGGGACCCCTGAACAATAATTTAAAGGGGAAATCAGTTCAGAAGAAAACTGGTTTCCATAACAGGTAGTCCTTGACTTACGACCACAGTTGAGCCCAACATTTCTGTTGCTAAGTGAGACATTGGTTAAGTGAGTTTGCCTCATTTTTTGACAACAGGTAGTTAAGTAAGCAACATGGTTGTTAAGTGAATCTGGCTTCCCCATTGACTGTCAGTCAGAAGATCGCAAAAGGTCAATTTTGATGAGGTGCCTCACAACTGACTCATATTTATGACGGTGTCCCAAGATCATGTTATCCACCTTTTTCAATTTTGATGAGGTGATCATCGGGATGTTTCAAGGGTCATAAGTGTGAAAAAACAGTCATAAGTAACGTTTTTCAGTGCCATTTAGTGAATGAACTCTTATAAATTGAGGACTACCTATACCAGTGATGGCTAATCTTTTTTGGCTCTCATGCCAAAAGCGGGGGGAGTGCAGGGGGGTCGTATGTGTGTGTGTGCCACACCCATAATGCTATGTGCGTGCCCCCTGCTTTTGGCATGCTTTTTTCGCCCTCTCCAGGCTCCAGAGGCTCTCTAGGAGCCTGGGGAGGGTGAAAACAGCCCCCCCCCCAGCTTTCCTGAAGCCTCCAGAGGGTGGAAAATGGCCTCAAAAGAAGGCCTAAATCAGCTGGCCAGCACACACAAACGCTCGAGCTGACAGGGCAATGCCTCGCTTGCCCTAAGAAATGGTTCCGCATCCACCTGTGGCACCCATGCCATAGGTTCGCCATCACGGACCTATACTTATCTTCCCCTGCTTGGTGGTATGTACTCTGGATCTAAATAACTATGAAAGCCAAATTGTGTTGTTTTGTTTTTGTTTTGCTCTTAAGAGTATAGGAATAGAGAAGTGAGAAGACTTGAGACTCTGTAAAAAGATTGGACAGAAGGCGAGTGACAGCTGAACATGACTGATTGCAAGACTTGAAGATTGCAAGAGAAAAGGAAGCGCTTCTTCACGTAATACAGGTAGTCCTTAGCTTATGACCACAATTGAGCCCAAAATCTATATTGTCAAGGGAGAAATTTGTTAAGTGTGCTTTGCCCCATCTTACAACTTTTCTCACCACCCCTGTTAAGTGAACCGCTGCAGTTCTTAAATTAGTAACATGGTTGTTAAGTGAATCTGGTTTCCACACTGACTTTGCTTGCCGGAAGGTCACATGACTCCAGGACACTGCAACCATCACAAATGTGAGTCAGTTGTCAAGCATCCCAAATTAGGGGGCTGAAGGCTAAAACATATGAAGAATGGTTGCAGGAACTGAGTATGTCTAGTTTAATGAGAAGAAAGACTAAGGGAAGACATGATAGCAGTCTTCCAATGTCCCAGGAGTTGCCACAAAGAAGAGGGAGCCAAACTATTCTCCAAGGCACCTGAGGGCAGAACAAGAAACAATGGGTGGAAACTAATCCAGGAGAGAAGCAACTTAGAACTGAGGAGAAATTTCCTGACAGTTAGAACAATTAAATCAGTGGAACAGCTTGCCTCCAGAAGTTGTAAATGCTCCATCCACTGCTAGTTTTTAAGAAGAGATTGGAAAACCATTGTCTGAAGTGGTTTAGGTTTTCCTGCCTAGAGAGGGAATTAGATTAGAAGACCTCCAAGGTCCCTTCCAAGTCTATTACTCTAGTCTATACTATTCTAAATCACATGACCATGGGGAATGCTGCAACGGTCATAAACATATAAATCAGGGGTAGTCAACCTTTTCATACCTACCGCCCACTTTTGTATCTCTGTTAGTAGTAAAATTTTCCAACCGCCCACCGGTTCCACAGTAATGGTGATTTATAAAGTAAGGAAGTCAATTAAATTAAGAAAAGGAAAGTGCTTCAGTATCGGACAAAACCCCTACCGCCCACCATGAACGCTGGAACGCCCACTAGTGGGCGATAGGGACCAGGTTGACTACCACTGATATAAATGGTCATAAGTCACTGTTTTCAGTGCCATTGTAACTTCAAACAGTCACTAAGTGAACCATTGTAAGTCGAGGACCTACCTATACCTTGTGTCATCCCTTTCAGATGTTTCTGGAGGGTAGACAAATATATATAAATATACAGAGACTCTTCCATCTCACATAGATTTTTTTTCATATCTCCTCAGGTATGCTTTGGTCCAGAAATGTTTCCCACAAGCCGGACACCTCTGGGTTTTCTTCCATGTGGATTCGCTCGTGATTCATGAGGTTTTATCTTCACCCAAAACGTTTCTCACAGAGTGAGATTTCTCTCCCACGTGGCTGCTTTTGTGGGATGTAAGGCTTGATTTTTGCTTGAACCTTTTCCCGTAATCCCTGTATGAATACAGTTTCTCCCCTAAGTGGATTCTTCCAGAAGTTCTTTACCGCTGAACTTCCTATGCAGACAGAGAGCACATGTACAGCTTTTCCTGGGTGTGGATTTTTCGGTGTAACTTGTTCTGTGCTTGAAGTTCTTCCCACAGACTGAACAGGTGTAGCGTTTTTCTCCAGCATGAATTATTTCGTGTAGGATTCATTGCAAAACCTTTTACTGCAGAGAGACCCCAAATATGGCATCGTCCCCATGTGGGTTTCTCATATGGCAGAGAAGGTTGGCTTAACCACTACAGCTTCTCCCACAGACTGAATATATATGCTGTTTTTCCAGCCTGGTCTCTTTCAGGGTTATTGATGTTGAACCTTTGCTTGAAGCTTTTCCCACAGAACACCCACGGTTAATACATTTTTCTTGCGTGTGGATATGCTTTCCTGTGAAATCAAGTTAGTTCTCTCAACTCCTCCCTTTTTCCACACACGGAGCATTTATAGGGTGTCTCTCCTGTAAGTTTTCCCCTGGATACGAGACGTTTTGTGACTAAGATGATTGGATCTTTGGTTCAAGCATTTCCCACACGTTGTGTGTGTAATTTTTCTCCCTTGTGGCCTCTCTTGTGGACAGCCAGGTGACTTTTCCAGCTGAAACCCTTCCCACGGACCAAGCACGTCTATGGTGTTTCTCCTGTATGGTTTCTCTTATGCCTCAGAGGTTTTTATGACGGAAGCCTTTTCCGTCAATCGAGCAATTGTTTATAGGGCGTTTCCGTGGTATGAATTCTTCTATGCTAAAGAAGACTGGAGGACAAGGTAAAACTCTTGCCAGAGGTGGGACAAAGATACCTTTCCCAGATGAATTTGCTCATGTGTAAGCATACATGCTTGGTTACTGACGCATTTTGTGCACATGGACCACAAATATGTTTTTTCTCCTCTCTGAGGGATCTTCATGTGAAGTGAAGCATTGATATGGTTTTCCTCCTGTATGCATTATTTCATGACTGATGAGGGGTGTTTTACGACAGACTGAACAAGCAAATGGATTCCCCCTCCCCTCCTTTCATGGTTAATGAGATGGGATCTTTGACTGGAATATTTTTCGCAGGTTAAAAATGTGTATGGTTTCTCACCTGTATGGCTGGTTTTATGTTTAATGGGATGTAATTTTTGAAAGATTTCCCTGCCCACACACAAATTAAGCGTGTATAGAATGTCTCTCTTGTATGGATATTTTTCCCATGGTACAATAAATGGTATCTCCAACCAGTTGTCATCTTGTCATCTAAGTAAAAGGCTTGGAAAAAGCAACCTGCAAACATCAAACACTCCGTTCTTGGTAAGGCCACACTTGGAATACGGCATTCAGTTTTGGTCGCCACGATGTAGAAAAGATGTGGAGACTCTAGAAAGAGTGCAGAAAGAACAAGAAAGATGATTAGGGGACTGGAGACTAAAACATATGAAGAACCGTTGCAGGAACTGGGTATGTCTAGTTTAATGAAAAGAAGGACCAGGGGAGATATGATGGCAGTGTTCCAATATCTTAGGGGTTGCCACAAAGAAAAGGGAGTCAAGCTATTCTCCAAGGCACCTGAGGGCGAAACAAGAAGTAATGGGTGGAAACTAATCAAGGAGAGAAGCAACTTAGAACTGAGGAGAAATTTCCTGACAGAACAATTAATCAGTGGGACAGCTTGCCTCCAGAAGTTGTGAATGCCCCAACACTGCAAGTCTTTAAGAAGATGTTGGATAGCCATCTGTCTGAAACAGTATAGGGCTTCCTGCCTAGGCAGGGGGTTGGACTTGAAGACCTGCAAGGCCCCTTCCAACTCTGCTATTGTATTGCAGCTTCGGTGACTTTTTGGACTGTTGAAGTTTTCAGGAATATGTACCTTTTTAAAATTGCAAACTGCACCATACCGCCTCCTTTGAAACTGCAGCTTGGACACAGACATTTATAAAACCCTAAAACCATCATTTAATTATGATTTCTCCATTAGCCTCTATTTTTTTAAAAAAAAAACATTTTTAAAGTGTAGTTAATGCAATGTGCAAAATTAGGCTACCGTTAAATTAATCTAGTCACCAACTATATTTTTTTGCAGTTTTTTTTAATGTACAGGTAGTCTTTAACTATTCTTCAACATCATTAAGCCCCAAATTTCTGTTGCTAAACAAGGCCGTTGTTAAAGTGAGTTTTGCCCCATTTTACCACCCTTCTTGCCACAGTGAAGTGAATTTTTAACTTAAGTTAGTAACATGGTTAAGTAAATCTGGCTTCCCCATTGACTTTGCTGGTTCAGAAGATGCAAAATACGATCCCGGGACATTGCATTTGTCATAAATATGAGTCAGTTGCCAAGTGTCTGAATTTTGATCATGTGATCCTGGGGAATGCAGCAACAGTCGCGTGAAAAATGGATATAAGTCACATTATTCAGTGCCATTGTAACATCAGTCATTGAATGAACTGTTGTATGTTCGTGACTACCTGTATATCATTGTATCTTGAGAAGCTGCACTTGGCTAGTTCACACGACATTCGGAGTCTGTGTTTTTCAACTTGGCAACTTTCAAGTGTTTTTCAACTTGGTGACTTTCAGCTGTATGGACTTTAACTCCCAGGATTCCCCAGTCACTCTGTTTTTGGGAGTTGAAGTCCAACAGTTGCTGAGTTTGAGAAACAAGCAAGATGAGAAGATGATTCTAGACTATTATTGGTGGGAAAAGAGAGTGGCACGGCTGTCATTGATAAGGAAGCAAAAAGATTTCCAATCCATTGTTTTACTATCTATAAGAAAATCCTTAGATTCACATGGGGGAAGGCTGCCTGTTACCTGGATTCCAGGTCCATCTTTCTATAAGTTTGGCCATCATTACTGAATTTGGAAGGCATGGTTTCCTAAAAATCAGAAACTGAACTTAGTTAAAAACAGGACTACAGACCTTTATGTACTGAAAACAGAAAGAGCACCAAATATTAAAACAACACCTGCCTTCCTGCTTGGCAGTCCACAACACCCCAGAAAATTCGGCATGGAAAGATTTCAGTTGACCCTGTCTTTCCCTTGAATTATACCAAGATAAATTTCCACTTTTTCTCCAAACGTGGCTACAAATATTCAGACAATACAGAACAACAGAATTGGGAGGGACCTTGAAGGTCTTCTAGTCCAACCTCCTACTCAGGCAGGAAACCCTACATCACTTCAGATAAGTAGTTGTCCAACGTTTTCTTTAAAACATCCAGTGTTGGAGCATTCACAACTTCTGGAGGCAAGTTGTTCCACTGGTTAATTGTTCTAATTGTCATGAAATTTCTCCTCAGTTCTACGTTGCTTCTCTCCTTGATTAGTTTCCACCCATTGCATCTGGACCTGCCCTTACATCTATCAAAAGACAGTGTTCCAAATACAATACAATACAATAGCAGAGTTGGAAAGGTCTTTGGAGGTCTTCTAGTCTAACTCCCTGCCTAGGCAGGAAACCTTATACCATTTCAGACAAATGGCTATCCAACATCATCTTAAAGACTTCCAGTGTTGGGGCATTCACAACTTCTGGAGGCAAGCTGTTCCACTGATTAAGTGTTCTAACTGTCAAGAAGTTTCTCCTTAGTTCTAGATTGCTTCTCTCCTTCCACCCATTGCTTCTTGTCCTGCCCTCTGGTGCTTTGGAGAATAGCTTGACTCCTTTGTGGCAGCAAATTGGAACACTGCAATTCTATAATTTGTCACTAGGTGGCAACAATAACTTAAGATGTTACCTAGTTTAGGTAATTGAATTAAATTGAATATTTGGCCAAGTGTGGTTAAACCCTGGAAGTCTTCAAGATGATGTTGGATAGCCATTTGTCTGAAATGGTATAGGGTTTCCTGCCTAGGCAGGGAGTTGGACTAGATAATAATAATAATAAATAAATAATAATAAATTTTAATTTGTAGACCGCTCCCTTCCCCATAGGGACTCGGAGCGGTGCACAGGGAGAATAAAAAACAATAAATATACAAACATATTTAAAAACAGATTAAACGATATTCCTGTGCTAAAAATCCCCATTAAAATACTAAGATTCCCCATAAATTAATATATTAAAAACCCTATAGAAGAGAGACTACCCTAGGCCGGCCAAGCAGAAAAGATGTGTTTTTAATTTTAGACGGAAGGAGCGGAGGTCCGTGGTCGTTCTAATGTCGGGGGGAAGGTTGTTCCAGAGGGCTGGGCCCGCCACAGAGAGAGCCCTTCCCCTGGGCGTCGCCCGCTGACAGAGTCTAGTGGACGGCACCCGGAGAAGTCCCTCTCTGTGGGAGCGAATCGGCTGTGAGGATGTATGTGGCAGGATCCGATCCCGCAGACCTCCAAGGTCCCTTCCAACTCTGGTATTGTATTGTACTCGAAGAATTTGTTTCCAGTGCAGAAGTTCTCAGTGTATGCAAAGCAACCAAATAATGGTTGCAGGGAATAAGCAGTGAGTAAAAAAAAGATGTAAAAAACAATACTATAGACATGCTATGTGGAATGAAACTCAGCCAAATCTCCAGCATAGGGTTTGACTTTGCTGCATGCTTGCCATTGGCTGCCATAGTAACCGGGGGGGGGGGGGGGCATGGCATTTGGGTTTGGGAAATGAGTTGGTGTGGTGAAGACCCATGTTGAACCGAAAGGGAGGTTTGCTCTCGAGAATTCTTGCCCTGCCGAGTGGAGTTGTTTACACCCTGTCGAGGTCAACCATCCTAGGACTCCAGATGGATCGAAATAACAGATGAACAGAGTTGGAAGGGACCTTGCAGGTCATCTAGTCCAATCCCCTGCCCAAGCAGGAGACCCTACATCTGCCTCTCTACCTATGATTGAACTCACAAAAATACCTGAGGATGAGTTTCACACAACATCATATTGGATTGGACCCTGGGGTGGAAGGGATTTGGGGAAACTTTTAATCTAATCTTGAAACTGCCAACATGTTTAGTCTTCCTTTTATTGTATTCACAGCAGTCATCCGATATGTCTTAATTTCTGTCATGTGTGTAATGCTTATCAACTCTCCACCGTGAGTCACCCTCTTGTCAGGGACAATTATCCCACAAAGCGTTGAGCGGAAGGCTGAAGTAATGTTATGACTAGTGTTGGAAGAAATGTCCATCTGGGTTCCATTCCAAGTGGGGAGAAAGACACTAGAAACATGGAAGCTGCTTGGAAGGATGGTTTTAATGGAGCAGAACCATTAAACACATGGCCCTGGTGCAACTGAACACATGGAGTGGAGAGTGAGATGTTGATAACCTACCTTGGGCCTTGCAAGAAATAGTTGTCAGACTCCCAGGGGGCTATATGGCGGTCTTAGCTAACTTTATAGACTGTCTTTTTCCCAGGCTTGGTTGAATCTTGTTGGGTGACGATGTAATGAAGAGGTTTTGTAGGCTGTCTGGGTCCCAGGCTTGGTTGAATCTTGCTGGGTGATGATGTAATGAAGAAGCTTGTGTTCTGAAAGGGTGTTGGGCAATTCCTATTATGGCTTAATGGCTTTGTCCTGGTTTGGATCTTGAGCGAAGGCTGATCCTATCACCCTGAAGCTGAAGGCCTTTTGTCTTGTAGATAGGATGGCCCAGTCTTTCTGGGGCTATTAACAAAATGTGTGTGTGTTGGGGGTGGGAGTTGCTTTCCAAGAGCATGATTCTCCTTTTCTCATCCCAGGGAGGCATAACATCCTGCCTTTTTAATATTTCCTAGAATATTTTTCAGTGCCGTTGTAACTTTGAACGGTCACTAAATGAACTGTTGTAAGTTGAGGACTACCTTTATTTGAACAATAAAGAGCTATGTGATTGAATCACGTATTTATTCCCTCCCCCCCCCCCCCGATAAGCACAGCGTTTGCTAGAAATTTTTCCCTCAGCGAATGCCAGCGACTGCTTCTTTAAGGTCCAGCAATGAACATGCAAACAGCCCTCACAGGTCAGACCAAGCACCTTTCAGCCCAGCATCCTTCTGGGCTGCTCTGAAGCAGATGGAGATGGCGGTCCCTTTTCAAAGTTGCTGCCCCCAGCTTGTAGCTTATTTTTCAAAACGATTGTCCCTTGACTGACTGGTGCGTGTATCCCTTAAAACAGGGGTATTAAGTATGTAGATTCGGCGGTAATGACTGAGGCGAAAAGGCAGCAGCAACAGAACTATTAGCAGGCTAAAGGCAACTCCAGAACTAAGCCAACAGACAGCTCCCGCTCGGTAGTTTTTTCCTCCCAACTGTCAACAGGGAACCCAATCAGCTTGCTTCAATCTTCCTGCGCCAATCAGCACGACTGTGCGTGGACGCGTCTCATGAAAACAGGGACATAACAAGGGATGTCAAACTCGATTTCACTGAGGGACGCATCAGGGTTTTGTTTGACCTCAGGGGACCGGGGTGGACGTGGCCAGCTTGAAGTCACTCTTGTTGGGACCACCTGTGGTGGCCTGAGTGCTCTACCAGTGAAAACAGGCTCCCAATCTCTTTTCAGTCGTGAAGGCCTGCAGCCTTCTGCCAGCGAAAATGGAGCTTGAGTGGGCCATGCGTGCCCCCACAGCCCCCTCTTTTCGGCCATGACAGCATCCTGCAGCCCTCTGCCAATGAAAACAGAAATCCATTTTCACTGCGGATTGGTCCTTTGCTGTTTCCAGGGCAACCTGCTGGGCCAGAGCTAAGCACTCCACAGGCCAGATCCGGTCCCCGGGTGTTGAGTTTAACACACTTACCTTAAACCATTAAAATTGATTTATGAGATTGCCCGTAATTTTAAAACTTTATTGCCACAGTTAAGTGAATCACTGCAGTTGTGAAGTTAGCAACCCAGTTGCTAACATGAAGCTTACTCCCCCCATTGGCTTTGCTTGTCAGGTCACAAAAGGTGATCACATGACCCTAGAACACTGAAACCGTCATAAATGAGTCAGTTGCTAAGAATCTGAATTTTGATGATGTGACCATGCCGATGCTGCCAACGGTCATGTGGGAAATGATCGTGTCACTTTTTTCAGTGCCATAACTGAATGGTCACTTAATGAACTGTTGTAAATCGAGGACTGCCTATATTTTATTTTATTTATTTATTTATCGTATTGATATCCCGAACCCATCTCCCACAGAGGGACCCGGGGCGACGCACAGGAAAATTAAATACAAATATACAAAAACTTAAAAACTATATTAAACCCAACCCTGTGCTAAAACATAATTAAAACCCCCAAATTAAAACTTTGATCAGCTAATAGTCAGTTCGGTATCGGGTAGTTCATGCCAGGCTGGCTAGATGGAAAAAATGCGTTTTTAAGCGCTGGCGGAACCGGCGGAGATCCGAGATGACACGGAGTTCGGGAGGTAGGTCGTTCCAGAGGGTTGGGCCCACCACAGAGAAGGCGTCAGTTCCCCATTCCTGTCTTGCAACCTGCAAGGCTGAAGGAGGAACTGGCGATCAGACTTCTTGAAATGGAGGATGAAAGAATGACACTACTTGGCAGTGGTGTTATTTGACATATGACCATTTTTCACACTTATGACTGTTGCAGCATCCCCATGGTCACGTGATCCAAATTCAGATGCTTGGCAATTGATTCACATTTTTGACGGTTCAAGGGTCCAGGGGCCATGTGACCTTCTGCCAAGCAAAGTCAATGAGGAAACCAGTTTCACTTAACAACCATGTTACTAATTTACCAACTGCAGTGATTCAGTTAACAACGGTGGCAAGAATGGTCTAAAAATGGGGCAAATCCACTTCACAAATGTTACACTTAGAAAAAGAAATTTTGGGCTCAATTGTGGTTGTAAGTTGAGGACTACCTGTAACTTCAAACTTTAAAACTATCTACTTGGAATGACTTGACATAAGACATTTTATTATTATTAGTATCTTACTCCATTCTTGGTTGCCAAGATGAGTATCTCCTTTTCTATAAAATGCTGCAAATGTATTAAGTAAATTGACTCCTTCCTTCTGTGCTGCAAAGCTGAATAGAAAAATAATTTAGCATGAAAGAAATGTTGAAAGCTTCGATTCCATTTCACCCTGATATACTTTTATTAAAACTTTATCCAAATTTGTATTTCTTACTAATATATTAAATTGGGGTTGCGTATGTTAATAGTGCAAGAATTATATATCGTTCTATTGGAAAATATTTTTGATCCTCTCTGTGGCCTTTCTTGAGTTACAGCAGGGGGCGTGCAAGTACTCATGTTTTAATGATTAATGTGAATCACCTTCAATATGGTAAGAGTTGATATAAGAACTGCCTCCAATACAGTCCCACAGTGACAAAATATAACTGTGGTTATGTGCCAGTGTGGTTGTTATTTAGGACACCAGTTCCCCTTTATCTGTTTTTCTTTTCATTGGGTCAGGCTTTCCCCCCAATTTCTGCAAGAGGCCCTCACTGGAAGGAGGAAGTAGCCCCTTGCTAATCAGGACTCTGTCATCTGCACCTCTATAACTGTTGGGTTTGGTTCTGCAACCCAACAAGAGAGATAGAGACTTCAGAGGATAATTAGAACTGCAGAAAAAACAATTGCTACTAACCTGCTTTCCATTGGGGACCTGTATACTGCACGAGTCAAAAAGAGGGCTGTGAAAATAACTACAGATCCCTCACATCCTGGACATAAACTGTTTCAACTCCTACCTTCAAAATGACACTATCGAGGACTGCACACCAAGACAACTAGACACAGGAACATTACTATTACTCTTCTCATCATTCCTATCACCCATCTCCTCCCACTTATGACTGCAGCACTTGTATCCTTAGGATTTATGTTGATTGTTTCTTAGTACGATTTGATAGCTTCTTTAGTAACCTTAACTATCATTTTCTTATTTTTGATGAATGTATTTTATTCTCCTTATGTACACTGAGAGCATAGGCGCCAAAGACAAATTCCTTGTGTATCCAATCACACTTGGCCAATAAAGAACTCTATTCTATATTCTATTTTATTCTATTCTATTCTATGGAGGTCAACTCTCTAATTTATTTATATATAAAATTTATAGGCTGCTATCTTACTTTGGAGTACCTTCTGCTCTATTCTACAATAGAAGAGAACAGAAGAGAAGAGAAGAGATTCTAAGGAGGTCGACTCGATAATTAATTTATATTTAAAATTTATACGCTGCCCATCTTATCTCAAATTGCAACTCAGTTTGAGAAGCTTGAAACAAGGATGGACAGACTTAAGTTGGGAGATCTACTTTGGTGTTCTTTTATTAGAAAAAAGAAAATTGCAAAAAGATTTACAAAGCAGGCTTAAATGAATTTTTTTCAAGTCCCAGATCACTGTCCTTCCAATTCATTTGCTTTTTTCCTTCTGAGACCACAGGGGCTGGCCGAACTTCAGCTGTATCTCTCCCTGTAGAGAGAACACATATCCTGTGGTTACCTGGAGCCCCAGCCGATGGCTTTCCGGCAGTCTCAACAAGGGTAGGACTTGTCTCCCATGTGCATCTTCTCGTGCCTGATGAGATGCGACTTCTGCCGGAAGGTTTTCCCGCACACGCAGCAGGCGTAGGGCTTCTCTCCCGTGTGCGTCCGCTCGTGTTGGCTCAGGCTGGACTTGAAGCAGAAACCTTTGCCGCACAACGGGCACCGGTATGGCTTCTCGCCCGTGTGAATCCTTTGGTGTTTAATAAGCTTGGAGCTCTCCTTGAAGGACTTCCCGCAGTCCGAGCAAATGTAGGGTTTCTCTTCCGAGTGGGACCGCTTGTGTTTAATGAGACTCGAGCGGTTATTGAACCGCTTCCCGCAGACCAAACACTTAAACGGCTTCTCCCCGGTGTGGATGATTTTATGAGCCATCAGCCACGAGCTCTGGCTGAAGCACTTGCCGCAATCTGAACAGGCGTAGGGTTTCTCCCCTGTGTGGGTCCTCTCGTGCGCCAGGAGGTTGGCTTTGCGGTTGAAGCTCTTCCCGCAGTCCGAGCACTGGTAGGGTTTCTCTCCCGTGTGAGTCCTCTCGTGCGTGATGATGTGGGAGCTCTGGCTGAAGCTTTTCCCACACACCGAGCACTTGTAGGGTTTTTCCCCTGTGTGGGTCCTCTCGTGCTTGACCAAGTAGGAACGCTGCTTGAAACTTTCCCCGCAGAATGAGCACTTGTAAGGTTTCTCTCTAACCGTGGATTTCTGGTCGTTAAAGGAGTCTGGGAGGGTGCTGGTACAGCCGGGGCCTTTTGCACAAAAGGAAGCCGCTTCTACCGCAGCTTCTGGATGGCTCCCCGCCTCGACCATAGATATCCCAGGAAACTCGTACATGTTTTCCTCCAGCAAATCCCCGTTGAATTCCATGTAGTCAGGCCTCACCATCCAACAGGTTGCCACTTCGGGCTTTGTCACTTCCCCATTGCCTGTAGGAATTAAAAGAAAAAAGAAAAGGCAGCCAATGGATTACAGGAATATGAAAGGTGCCATATTCCATTGGTTTGTCTGTTCATGTTCTGACCAAGACTTCCCGAGAGCGTGAAGCAAACTCCCGGTCCCAGCAAAACTCCATTTTATTAATTTACTGTGAATTCTGCTCATTCACATCCAGCGAAGTCTTTCAAGGGAGGATTTACAGTCACAGACCTTATCTGGCTTGGAGAGCTGACAGGCCGATATCTGCAAAACTTGGCAAGGAGTCTCAGAGAGTCACGAACCAATTAAGTGAACTAATTGTCTCTTGCAAACTCCACTCCCCTTTCCCTCCTTCTTTTATTTCCTCTGGGAGGGGCCATTTATCATCCACCTGTGGCCTTACTCCCAAGTCAACCCCTGTTCTTTAGCTGTTCCCTTCATCTTGCAACTCTGTGCATGCGCACACTAGCAAAAGGCTGCAGCTGTTCGTCTGCCTCACTAATGACTGACTCTGAAGACAGCCGATAACGGTCAGACGGCCGTGGCCCCCTCTCTGCCTCTGACACAGAGCCCTCATCAGAGCCTTCCCCAGACTCCAGGACTGGCCTATGTTCCTCCCCAACCTCCTCACTGTCCGAATCTGCTGCCAGCTCTGCTGGTGGGCCACAACATCTCAATGGCTATTTCCCATACTTCACCAAGTCAAAGATCCAAGGTATTACATGACGCGGCTGACCCAGCAAGCATTAGACAAGCAATTCTCAATCCTAGCAACTTTCAGATATGAGGATTTCAACTCCTAGAATTCCCCAGCCAGCATGCCCAATCTTAAGACACCCTTGAAAGGGTTGGTAACCCAGTGGGGTACAGGTAAGTCCTTGACTTGCAACCATTTTAGTGACCATTCAAATTGAAAACAGTGACCTATGACTATTTTCACCCTTATGACCATTGCAGCGTTCCCTGTGGTCACGTGATCAAAATGCAGATGCTTGGCAACTGGCTCATGTTTATGACGGTTAATAATAATAATAATAAATTTAATTTATAAACCGCTCTCTCTCCCCGAAGGGACCCGAGGCAGTGCACAGGGAATTTAAAAATACATATATAAAACCACAAACACAATCCAACATTAAAATGGATTATACTAAAACCCTGCGCTAAAATCCCATATTAAAACTAAAACTAAACCTCTAAAAACCCTAAAAACAGTTCTATTATCCCAGGCCGGCCAAGCAGAAGAAGTGTGTTTTTAGTTTTTGACGGAAGGAGCGAAGGTCTGTAGTTCTAATTTCGGGGGGAAGGTCGTTCCAGAGGGTCGGGTCCGCCACAGAGAAGGCCCTTCCCCTGGGCGTCGCCCGCTGGCATAGCCTAGTGGACGGCACCCGGAGAAGTCCCTCTCTGTGGGAGCGAATCGGCCGCAGGGATGTATGGGGCAGGATGCGATCCCGCAGATAGCTAGGTCCCGTGCCATGGAGCGCTTTGAAGATCATAACCAACACCTTGAAGCGCACCCGAAAGATGACAGGCAGCCAATGCAGCTCGCACAGGAGTGGTGTTACATGGGAGAACCTGGAGGTTCCCATAACTGCCCGCGCGGCTGCATTCTGGACAAGCTGCAGTCTTCGGGTGCACCTCAAGGGGAGCCCCACGCAGAGAGCGTTACAGTAGTCCAGTTCTATTGTAGTGCCCCAGGTCATGTGATCATCTTTTGTGACCTCCTGATACGCAAAGGCAATGGAAAGTCCGATTCACTTAACAACTATAGTGATTCACATAACTGTGACAAGAAAAGTCGTAAAATGGGGCAAAACTCAGTTAACAACGGTCTTATTTAACAACAGAAATTTTGGGCTCTATTGTCATATATTGAGGGCTAACAACTGTATATTTGTTGCTTGAATCCATCCTGGGAGCTTCCCACAACCTACATCCCTTCTACATTGGACTTATTTTCCTGATGATATTATTGTATTTGTTGTTATTTATTATGGTTTTTAATTTCCTGTGCACCGCCCTGGGTCCATCTTGATGGAGATAGGCACAGTATACAAATCGAAATAAATGGAAATTGAAATTGATCGCCACAAGCATCCACAGGGAAGTTAAAAAAATAATACTCAAGACTGCCATGATCATAGCCCCGCCTACCTTTTTTAAAAACTCCTGCATAAGAAAAAGGGACAGGGCTTCAGTTGTGCAGTCACAACTGGCTTTAATTTTTTTTAATACACCCACGCACACAAACACAGCCTCAATAATCTTGTTGTGACTATTCCTTTTCATGCCTTGCTTTGCTCTGAGCTTATACCAGGAACCAAGGCAAAGCCTGGCTGTCTCTGAATTGCAGGATCAGCCCTGCCATTAGGCAAAAAGGAAGGCAACTATGGCAGGAAGCCAATCATCAAATCCATTAAAAAGCGAAAATTAGAATCTTTTGGACGTGTTACCGTATTTTTCGGACTATAAGGCGCACCAGAGAATAAGATGCACCAATATTTTAAAGAGGTTATTTTTTTAAAAAAAAAAGGTTTTGCACTCTGTAGACCTCCCAAACCCTCTGCACACCTCATTTTGTGTGAAAAATGGGGCATGCAGAGAGTTTGAGAGGCCTGCAAAGTGCTCGTGGGGGTGGGGACAAAAACAAGCAAAAAACAGCCCGTGCTTTGTGAAAACAACCTGTTTTTTGCCCAAAAGGCATGCACAACCTTTAGGAGACTTGTAGAGTCCTGCTGTGTGTGTGTGTGTGTGTGTGTGTGTTGGGGGGAGAAATGATTTTTATTTTGCCTTCCGCAGCCCCCAGGAGACTAGCTGTACTGAAGTAAGATCTACTTCCCAGTCCAGAAGTGGCCTGGACATGGAAAGAGCAAGAAATTCCCTCTTATTATTTGTTTCTGGAAGCGAAGTCAGTAGTGGGTTCAGGATCCTGTCACAACCAGGACGCTGTGACGGGGCTGGGCGTCCACCTCGGGCATGCACACTGCACATACATTCGCACCCAACGCCCTACGGCACTCCTGCTGGTCGGCGGACATCACGTAGGCGCTATTCGCTGTGTGCGCATTCACAAATAACCCAGTTGGCTTAAAAACAGGTAAGGAACATCGGCGGGCAGGTGGGCCCACCAAAACACTGTTCCGGTACAGTGGCCGCTGCCCCCAGTTGTCACCGGTATGCCCGTACTGGGGCATACTGGCCAGAACCCACCACTGAGCGAAGTGTCTTGGTCCAGCTGCCCCAAATTCTCTTACCCAGCAAGCTCGCATTTTCATCCTCTTCTGGGATGGCCTCCATGGGGAGTTGGATCTTTACCAACTCAGAGAGAGAACTTCGTCGGTCTTAGAAGAAGCAATTCTCTCTTTCTCCACTACCCGATGCCTAGAAGAAAAATGAGAATACCATGAAGTATCAATTTCTGCCCAATCTTGCTAGGTAGAACTCAAAAGAGCTTCACCATTATCGCAAGGCAGGAACCGAAAGCAAATTTCTTAACATTTTTCAGATCATTTTGTCCTCCCATTTCTGCTTTTACAGGTAGTCCTCGACATACGACCACAACTGAGCCCTACGACCACAACTGAGCCCGAGTTTATGTTGCTACGTTAGAAATTCGTTCAAGTGTTTTAAATTCTGTCCATATTTTACGACTTTTCTTGCCGCATTTGTTAAATGAAACTCTGCAGTTGTAAATAGGCTTAAGTTACGGGCGTAAGTTGTTTGCTTTGTTAAAAAAGCAAAAAATAGCCTTTTTTTTGTGAAAACATGCCTGTTTTTTCTCCAAAAAAAGGGCATTAGGAAGCTTATAGAGCAGTGATGGCTAACCTTTTTTGGCTCGCGTGCCAAAACCGGGGGGAGCGCGGGGAGGGGGGGTCGTACGTGAGCGTGCCACACCCATAATGCTATGTGCGCGACCGCCTGCTTTGGCACGCTTTTTTCGCCCTCCCCAGGCTCCAGAGGCTTTCTAGGAGCCTGGGGAGGGTGAAAACAGCCTCCCCTCCCCACCTCCAGAGGCTTCAGGAACTTCCCTGAAGCCTCCAGAGGGCAAAAACCGACCTCAAAAGAAGGCCTAAATCAGCTGGCCAGCGCACACATATTCGCTAGTGCTGACAGGGCAATGCCTCACGTGCCCTAAGAAATGGTTCCGCGTGCCACCTGTGGCACCCGTGCCATAGGTTCGCCATCCCTGTTTTAGAGTGTTCCTGGTGGGGGTTTTTGAGCAAAAAAAGGCCTATTGTTTGATCATTTCTGCCCTCTCCAGCCCCCAGGAGCTCTCTGAAAGCCTCCTACAGGCTCTACACGGCCATTTTGGTGAAGGGGCGGGGTTTCAGGAGGCAAAAGAAATGCTGTATTCAGTGTATAAGACGCACCCAGATTTCCAGCCTTGTTTTTGAGGGGAAAAGGTGTGTCTTATACTCCGAAAAATACGGTATGTGTTGCAATCATGGCAATACTTTAAACCAGTGCTTCTCAACCTTGGCGACTTTAAGGTGTGTGGACTTCAACTCCCGGCAGAGGAATTCTGGGAGTTGAAGTCCACACATCTTAAACTCACCAAGGTAGAGAGACGCACGGGCTTAAAGTATTGCCATGATTGCAACACAGAAGACCTTTGGCTGACAGGCAACCCTCGCATGTAAACATTAACTTAAATTTCAAAAGATCATCAGCATTCAGCAACTTGCCTTCTTCTTTTCTTCACCACCCTAGGAACACTTGAACTGCCCTTCCAACTCAACTGTGTCTCCTTTCCCTACATTTCCCAGTTAGCAATTGGCCCCTGCAGGAATTCTCTAGTGCTGCGGCATTGAGGGAGGGGTGTGTGTCAAAATACAGCATTGAGATACAAGCCCTGCCTCCTTTTCTGCAAGCATTGCCATTGGATGCAGAATTAAAAAGGGGCAGGCCTCGGATGGCAATGCCATGCTCGCTATCTTGCATATTTGATGCACGCTTCCCCCTTCCTATGCAGACTTACGTCCACAATGGAGCCCAAATTTTTATGCTGCTAAGCGAGACATTTGTTAAGTGAACTTTGCCGGTTTTTACGATCTTTCTTGCCACCGTTGTTAAGTGAATCCCTGCAGCTGCTAAGTTAATAACGCAGTTGTTAAGGGAATCTGGCTTCCACATTGACTTTGCCTGTCAGAAGGTCGCAAAAGGGGATCACATTACCCCAGGACACAGCAACTCTCATAAATATAAGTCAGTCAACAAGCGTCCGACATTAATCACATGACATCTATTTAGCCATCCCTTAATTGGAGTTTGCTATCCATTTATTGCTACCTATTAAATGCAGTCATTTCTATTTAAATAGTGCTGCATATTTTTAATATAGAAAAGATGACATATTCATTATCATAATAAGCTGCTGTTAGCATATTTATTTAGTTTCAGTGCCCTGGGGACACATGTTCACCGTTTGCTATGATTACATTAAATACTATCCATTAATCCATTAATTGTTATCCATTAATTGGGGTTTTGCTATCTATTTATTACTATCTATTAAATAGATCTATCTATCAATAGGTGCTATCTATTAAATAGATCTATTAAATATTGCCATTTAAATAGTACCATATATTTCTAATGTAGAAAAGACTGCTAGTATCTTTATACAATAGTCCATACAGACAGGCAGATTTATTTTAGAATAGAATAGAATTCTTTATTGGCCAAGTGTGATTGGACACACAAGAAATTTCTCTTTGGTGCATGTGCTCTCAGTGTACATAAAAAGACATGATACATTCTTCAAGAATCATAATGATAGTCATAGGGTACAAATAAGCTATCAGGAAACAATACCAATATAAATCGTAAGGATACAAGCAACAAAGTTAGTCATGCAGCCATAAGTGGGAGGAGATGGGTGATAGGAATGATGAGAGGACTAATAGTAATAGTAATGCAGCCTTAGTGAATACTTTGAGAGTGGTGAGGCAATAATTTGTTTAGCAGAGTGATGGCATTCTGGGGAAAAACTGTTCTTGTGTCTAGTTGTCTTGGTGTGCAGTGCTCTATAGCATGGGTCTCCAACCTTTGCAACTTTAAGTCTGAAGGACTTCAGCTCCTAGAATTCTCCAGCCAGCTTTGCTGGCTGGAGAATTCTGGGAGCTGAAGTCCTTCAGACTTAAAGTTGCAAAGGTTGGAGACCCCTGCTCTATAGCATTGTTTTGAGGGTAGGAGTTGAAACAATTTATGTCCAGGATGTGAGGGGTGTGTAAATATTTCCATGGCCCTCTTTTTGACTCCTGCAGTGTACAGGTAGCAATTGTTTTTTCTGCAGTTCTAATTATTCTCTGAAGTCTGTGTCTGATTTGTTGGGATGCAGAACCAAACCAGACAGTTATGGAGGTGCAGATGGAAGAGTCCATAATTCCTCTGCAGAACTGAATCAGCAGCTCCTTGGGCAGTTTGAGCTTCCTGAGTTGGCGCAGGGAGAACATTCTTTGTTGTACTTTTTTGATGATGTTTTTGATGTTATGTGCCTATTTTAGGTCTTTAGATATGATAGAACCTAAAAATGGGAAGGTCTCTACTGTTGATACTGTGTTGTCTAATATAGTAAGAGATTCCTGCATCTAGTATGGTTGGGCTTCTCCTAAAGTACCACCATTTCTACGGTTTTGAGTGTGTTCAGTTCCAGATTGTTCCAGTCACACCACAAGGCTAGTTGTTCAACCTTCCGTCTGTATGCGATTTCATTGTTGTCTCAAATGAGACCAATCACTGTTATATCATCTGCAAATTTTCAGTAGTTTAACACAGGGGTCCCCAACCTTTTTTGCAGCAGGGACCGGTTTCATTTTAAAGAAAGTTTTGCGGACCGGCTGAGTGGCTCAGCAGTCATGTGACTGGGTGGGCGTGGCCAACTTGGAAAATGTGAAACTCACTTAACAATGATCTTGGTTAGCAACCAAACTTTTGGACTCAATTGTGGTCATAAGTTCTTTCTTTCTTTCTTTCTTTCTTTCTCTTTCTTTCTTTCTATTTCTCTTTCTTTCTTTCTCTTTCCCTCTTTCTCTCTTTCTTTCCCCCTTTCTTTCTCTTTCTCTCTTTCTTTCCCTTTTTCTTTCTTTCTCTCTTTCTTTCTCTCTTTCTTTTTCTTTCTCTTTCTCTTTTTCTTTCTCTCTCTCTTTTTTCTCTTTTTTTTCTGTCTCTCTTTCTTTCTCTTTCTCTCTGTCTGTCTTTCTCTTTCTATCTCTCTCTCTCCCACTTTTTTCTTTCTTTCTTTTTCTTTCTCTCTATCTCTGTCTCTCTCTCCTTCGTCTGCCCATCTATCACTATGTGTGTGTGTATGTGTGAGTGTCTGTCTGTCTCGCATTCACGCACTTAATCACTCATTCTGTGTCTCTCTTTCTCTCCCTCCCTCCCTCTCTCTGTCTCTGAGTGTGTGTCTATCACTCTGATTCCCCCCTCCCTCCCTGTCTCTCTCTGTGTCTGTGCCTCTCTCTGTCTGTCTGTCGTAGTCCCCGCCCTGCCCCCATCCTCCGCGGAGCCTCCTCAGCCCGGCTCACTCGCCTTAGCCTGCCCCGGCCGCCCGCCATGCTTGGTCGCTCGTTCGCTCGCTGAGGCTCCTTCCAGGAGCTGAGAAGCCTCCGTGTGTGTGTGGGGGGGGGGGGGAACGGCAGCCCCTGGAAACGACGAGTGGCCAGCATGCCGGCTGTGGAGGGAGGGAGGGGGAGGGAGGAAGGGAATCGGCAGCGCCCTGGAGTCCAACCATCGAGGAGGGTGGAAGAGCCACACTCTAACGGCGCGAACAGCTCTCCCGCGCGCTCTGTCCAGGGGACTGCCCCCTCCTCCCTCCTCCTCCTCTCCGGCCCTGCGGCCCGGTGCCTACCAAGCCACGGACCGGCACCGGTCCGCGGACCGGGGGTTGGGGACCCCTGGTTTAACAGATGGATCATTTGAGAGGCAATCATTGGTATAGAGAGAGAAGTGGAGAGAGCACACAACCCTAGGGGGCTGCTGTGCTGATTGTACAGGTATCTGATGTAATTTTGCCTAGCTTCACCTGCTGCTTCCTGTCTGTTATATAGTTTTTATCCCCAAGAAACTTAGGGATAGTGTTTGTCTGTATTCAGAATACAGACTGTCTTCTCACTGTGGCCTTAAGACATCTTGAATTCATGTGGAAGAGAAATTACAATTCCATTTTCCCAGATAAGAAATCAAAATGCAATAAGAAACCACACACAATATGTATAAGCTGATTCTAAGGAGACATGCATTCCTGGACATTACATGATGTGCAGGCTGCAAGGATTGATTGACAAGCAACTTGAAATGACTGGGAATCTGGAATAAATCTGTGAAAATACCTACAGACCCCTCGCATCCTGGACATAAACTGTTTTCAACTTTTTCCCTCAAGATGAAGCTGTAGGGGATTGCATGCCAAAACAACTAGAAATAAGAACAGTTTTCTCCCATGCCATGACTCTGCTAAACAACTAATTCCTACAACACCATCAAACCACCTAGGAGGGTTGTATTACTATTAAACTTCTCCAACTTTCCTATTACCTATTTCCTTATCCTCTTACGACTCTAGCTTTGTTGCTTGTATCTTACAATTTGTATTGTTTTATTTATTTTCCTAGTATGCTTTATGTTGATTGCTTATTTAGTATTATATGACTATCACAGTGTTGTATCTTATGATTTCTGATGAATGTATTTTATGATGATTATGATCTTGACTTATCACTTGTTTCTTGTATGTACATCGGAGTTTATGCATTGGGGACAAATTCCTTGTGTGTCCAACCACACTTGGCTAATAAAGAATTCTATATCATTCTAAACACAGTATGGAAGAGCGAGGGAGGGGGGCAAGAAAGGTTCAGATCAAAGGCCAATCCAGACCAGCATTCCTGTTGGCTAACCAGATTCTTCAAAGAGAATTGGCTAAGCAGAATAACATTTTCATTCTTGTTTTCTTCAGAAACTAACATAGCAAGTTGTTTGCAAATATCAGGGTTACTAGCCACTGAGTCTAGTTTATTCTATTATCCTGATAGTGTTATTATGGCAGAGCAGCAGTTCCAATTACCCAGATCAAGCACATCCTATGCTTGCATACAATGCAGTATCTGAATAGATACATTCCCCCTGGAATCATTTCCCTGGACCAGGGTTGCAAATATCGCTCCCGTGCAAGATTGAATAAGCCACAGTCCTCAATTTATGACCCACATGCAGCCATTATTGATCAACATTCCTCCCCCCTCCTCTTTCCAATCCTTTTTAACAGGTGGCCAGGCATCCTGATGTGACATTGAGCCAATCCTGGCTGCCGATCAAGGAGAATATATGTAGCTCAAGGGTCTTTGTTGCTCTCTGAGCTTGCTTGTTTTCTTCCAGATGTTTCGTAACCCAAGCTAGGTAACATCATCAGTGCTAATAGGGAGTGCTATTTGCTGACAGTTTAAGTTCTGGTGGCTTTCCCTGCGGGTGGAAGGGTGGTCTTAGAGATTCTTTGGTTGGGCCGTTTAGTGATGGCTCTTTGGCAGCTTCTTGACTGGGATATTGCTTACTTGATTGTCGGTCTGATGTTAATCTTGGAGTTAATCTAATGCTGATCTGGGTGCTGCTTGCTGGTGGAGCGGTGTTTGGATCTTTTTTGTTCTATTTTGGGCTGGTTCCTTGTCTCTTTTGCATAGTGCATAGATCAGTAATGGCTAACCTTTTTGTCCTCACGTGCCGAAATGGCGTGCACATGCATGACACCACACGCTCGCATGCCCACACCCATAATGCAATGCACCTTGCCCCTCTACTCATGCGCATGCGCTCCCCCTCACACATACACCCCGTTTTGGGCCTAGCAGGTCTCCCTGAAGCATCCTGGGATCAAAAACGGGCCATGTAGGGAGGGGTACCGCATCCCCCTGCAGTTTTTTCCCAAACGCCATCACTCTGCTAAACAAATAATTCCCTCAACACTGTCAAACTATTCACTAAGGCTGCATTACTATTACTATTAGTCTTCTCATCATTCCTATCACCCATCTCCTCCCACTTATGACTGCAGGACTGTAACTTCGTTGCTTGTATCCTTACGATTTATATTGATATTGTTTCCTAGTATGATTTGATTGCTTATTTGTACCCTACGACTATCATTAATTGTTCTACCTTTTGATTCTTGACGAATGTATCTTTTCTTTTATGTACACTGAGAGCATATGCACCAAAGACAGATTCCTTATGTGTCCAATCACACTTGGCCACTAAAGAACTCTATTCTATTCTATGTGTCTATTGATGGCTGATTTGTCAGGGTGCCAAACAGCCCAACCAAAGAATCTCTAAGGCCACCAAACCCACCAATACTGACAGAATATAAACTGACAGCAACCTCCATTCCTTACTAGCACTGATGATGTTACCTAGTTTGGGTCATGAAACGCCTGCAAGAAAACAAGCAAGCTCAGAGAGCAACAAAGAGAGCAACAACAACCCTCAATCCTGGCTGATCGGCCAAGCAAAACTCGATCGGGCCAGGCCTGGATGGGAGACCACCAGTAAATCCAAGCTCGTGGAAAACCTCTGTCCCAGCGCTTAGGGAACAACAAGGACGAGTCCTTGAAGATCTCTCTCCCTGGGAAGGCAAAAGAGGGAGGGGAGAGTTGACTCTCGCCTGCCCGATCCCGCCTCCCCTGCAGCACCCCTTTTCGGGTGGACCCCGCTTTTTCCTCCAGGGGCAGAGCACGACCTGGAGCTCCCCGGGGAGGAAAACTGGGAAAAGGCAACCCGAAAACAACATGGACGCGCGTCCCCAGAGCCCGTCCCCCCCACTCTCCCCCGGAGCCCTGCCTCGCCTCTCTCCGCTTTGCAAAGCCGGCCCAAAGACGCTGACCTTCCCCGCTCCCGCCGCGGGCTTCGGTCTCTCGTCCGCCCGCCCGGTGGGTCTTCCTCTCGGTTCTCCCGGCGCTGACCTTCCCTTGCCGGGCGGGCGGGCGGACGGACGAGCAACAAAAGCTCGTCCACCTGCAATCGCCGCCAGCCGCGGACTGAGCTGTCCGCTGGGAGAATGGAAAGGGGGCGGGACAGGAAGAATCCGCGCCCCCTCCCCTTCTAAAGGGGCCCTGGCCGGCATTTCCTGTTCCCTCCTCTCTAGGAATGACGGATCCGCTGCTTTAACCATTTCAGCAGGGGGAGAGACGAGGATGGGGAGGAAGCGGAGGATAGAGCGCCCACGGGAGGAATCAGGAATGGGGTGGGGTGGGGGGCGATGGCAGGCGTGGTGATCTGAGCGATTGGTTTTTGCAGGGATGGGGATGAAAGTCCAGCAAATGGGAAAGCTTGAGACGGGCTTAGAGATGGAGACTGTAAACTTTCTTAAAGCACCGTTAGGAAGGTGTGTATGATAACCAGACACTGATGGGCTCGCAAATCTGTGGCTGCTGAATCAGTATCCCAATCTTTGCCTTCAAATTGAGGGAATGTCCTCTGCACCTTCTATGACGCAGCGGTATCTTATGCAGGTGTATATTATTGTTATATGCACAGTTGTTTGCGACCAGTTATTTATGCTGCTGGTGATGGCTTTCCTATGCATCTCATGTTTTCCCCCCAAAACGTTGGGATAGAGTGTGCAAGCAATATGGACTTTTGCAATGATGGTAACTGATAGCAATAGCACTTAGACTTATATACCGCTTCAACAGTGCTGTACAGCCCTCTCTAAGCGGTTTACAGAGTCAGCATATTGCCCCCAACAATTTGAGTCCTCCTTTTACCCATCTCGGATGACTGAGTCAACCTTGAGCCTGGTGAGAATCAAACTGCTGGCAGGCAGCAATCAGCAGAAGTATCCTGCCATACTGCATGCTAACCACTGTGCCAAAACTGATGGATGGTAACTGATGGTCGGCAATTAATAGATGGAAATTGACACATTCAATGCATAGTTTTTGTAGGATAGGAATAGGAATGTGGAAAATAACCAAGTGCTGTTTTTGCATCAGACCTAATTTAACATTTTTTAAGAACATGTGCTTAGAAAATAATGTGGCTTAGAATAAGAAGAAAGAATAAAAGTCTTTAGAGATTCTCAGTCATCCAGGTCATGGTTGTCCCAAAGGTGTTTTTTTTCAGGAGGCAACTGGACTTTCTTGTTTTTCTTTTGAAGATGTTTCGTTTCTTATCCAAGAAGCTTCATCAGCACTGACAGGATAGTGGGGAATGGAAGGATTTCATTAGAATATAAACCCTTCCATTCATTCCCCACTGTCCAGTCAGAGCTGAAGAAGCTTCTTGGACGAGAAGTGAAATGTCTTCCAAAAAAAACCCAAGAAAGTTCAATTGCCTCTGAAAAAGCACCTTTGGGACAAGAAAGGGTAAAGTTAGAAGAACAGGAAATATCTGTGGTCTTACAAAGAAAAGTTCCCTGATAGAAGCATGCCAACTGACAGTTTGATCACAAGAGCTTACAAAGAAGCATAGATAATAAAGAAACTGTTTATTTCAGTTTCTAATGCCTATGCAAATTGGGATGATGAAAGCAGGACCTTGTGGGCTAGGTCAGGGGTCTGCAAAGTCGGCTCTTTTAAGACTGGTGGACTTCAACTCCCAGAGTTCCCCAGCCAGCATAGCTTAAAAGAGCCGACTTTGTCTTAAAAGAGCCGACTTTGCAGATCCCTGGGCTAGGTGAAATTGCTTGCACTCACTGCTAAAAGCAAATAAGGGAAAGAGGGAACTAAGTAGAGGGTGGTGAAGAGATGTAAACAGGGAAGGGATTCACACGGGTGAAATCTGCATTCCGGAAAGGTTGTGAGTTGTGGTCCTTGTCAAATGGGAAAACAAAGGAAGAGCTTGTCCTTCAGGTCAAGGGAATAGAATGCCACTGAAATCTATCTTTGGGTTTGCCTTCTTTGCTGGCCACCCACTCTTGCAAGAACATGTCTATAACAATAAACTGCTTGCTGCTTCACTGTAGGAGTTTGTCAGATCTTTGGACTCTGAGTTTGTTTCTCACAGGAACAGGAATAGGAATAAGATGAATTAGAATTGTTTTATTGGCCAAGTAGGATTGAACACACTAGGAATTTATCTTGTGCATAAGTTCCCAATGTACATACAAGCAACAAGTGATAAATCATGATCATAATCATAATATACATACATAATCATAATATATATTACATAAACCATACAATTTATGTAAGTGAATGTTTATTTATTTATTTATTTATTTTATTTTATTAAATTTATACCCCGCCCTTCTCCAAAAAGGACCCACAGGAATTTAAAACATACAAATCTGACAAAAATATAAAATTTTAAAGACATATTACATTCCTATCCTGTGCTAAAATTAATTTAAAATCCCCAATTAAAACTGTCTAAAAATAGTCATAGCAGAAGGTTACGCTAGGCTGGCTTGATGAAAAAGGTGTGTCTTTAGACACTGGCGGAAGAGGCGGAGGTCTGAGATGGTGCGTAGTTCGGGGGGGCAGGTCGTTCCAAAGGGTAGGGCTCGCCACAGAGAAGGCCCTTCCCCTGGGTGTCGCCAGCCGGCATTGCCCGGCCGACGGCACCCTGAGAAGGCCCTCTCTGTGGGAGCGGATCGGACGCAGGGATGTATGGGGGAGAAGATGGTCTCGCATATAACTAGGTCCCGAGCCATGGAGCGCTTTAAAGATGGTCGTCAAAGCCTTGAAGCGCACCCGAAAGACCACAGGTAGCCAGTGCAGCTCACGCAGGAGCGGTGTTATGTGGGAGTATCTATGGGCTCCCGTAATCACCCGCGCGGCTGCATTCTGGACTAGCTGTAGCTTTCGATGTCCAAGATTATTTAATGTCCAAGATTTTGTATCAGGGAATCTTGAAGTTTTCTTTCTTACCACACTATATTTCTAAAATTGTAAGAACGTCAATCCAATCATCAGGAGGAAGATCCCCATCCTGCCCCCTTGCAAAATGCAAAAGAGACATATAGCAAGTCCTTCACTTATGACCACAGTTGAGACCATAATTTATATTGCTAAGCAAGGCATTTATTAAATGAGTCGTGCCTGATTTTACAATTGTTTTTTGCCACAACTGTTAAGAAATCCATTGTAGTTGTTAAGTAAATCGCATGGTTGTTAAGCGAATTTGGCTTCCCTCCCAATAACTTGGTTTGCCGGA